>OZ007592.1:75945802-77145802 GCA_963931845.1 Maratus michaelseni | reverse complement strand
CACATTAATTCTGTAAAGGCAAAATGTTAACTGCTTTATATGGATAAATTGTGACAGGGATTTAAAGAACTAGATGATCTTTACTGGTATGGCCAAAATCACAGTAATTGTTGAAAAATATTTCTTCTAAACACTATTTAAACAATGTTATGTCAAAGATTATCATCAGGAAACCTTCGTTGGATAGTGTCTTGCCATTTCGGAAGGAGAGGGAGGGGATAAATCTTTTTACTTTTAGGCAACAATTATAATACTATTCTTTTTTTAAAAGTTGAATCATAGTTTTAAAAAATAGTTTAGCTTCAATAAAAATTATATCTACACGCGACTTGCTTTTTTTGTGACAGGTCTAAAAATTACATTTCGTAACTAAACAACTTAGAATTTGGACCTAAATTGGATACTTAATTTTGATTATTACTTTCATAGAAGGTCACGGGTTAGTTTATTTTGAAATAAACTATAGTTTAAATAAATCAAGTTATATTTTCAATAATGTGAAATGTTAAAATGTAATATGCTAAAATGTAATATATTAAATGTAATAATGTTAAAATGAAACAGTATTATAGAAATTATAGGATAAAATAATTATTATTTTTGAAGTTACATTAGGTAGAGTAATGCTATTTTTTTATTAAAATTATTCTTGTAGGTTTATTATAAATTATTATAATAGTTATTATTATTACGTTTTGTTAATTAAATCTATTTTTGATTGGTGCAAAGTCGTGTGAAGTATTTAACAAAACTAATGGACAGGAATAAACAAGGGTGTATCAAATATAAGGTTTTTAAAAAAAGTATATGTTACGTCCAATGCCCGAAATCGGACAGTTACTGTAATTGTCCAATTACGGTATAAATTGGCTGATCATTATCCGATCGTTTAAGTGATTCAGAATGTGGCTGGCGAGTTTGTGAAATGGCTTGTGGCGATCGGCGAAAGTCGAAAGGAAAAAGTCATGTACAAATTTTGACTGTCTGCATAGTTACGTTCATTATATTATTTCTAGTGTTGAGTTTGATGCCGTGGTGTCTTTTTTTTTATACCGCAAACCAGGCCCCTACCTGCCCGGCATGAATGCCTAGCTTGACGGGTTAGTACCTGGGTGCGGGGCGGAAATCACCTGATCACAGCATGGCTGTGATTCACCTGAATATAGATTTGTTCACATCGCTGCTGTGCTTGCTCTCTTGTGGATTGCTACAGTTATCTTTGTTTGTCGGTTCAAAGTTTCTGTTTAACTTTGTTGAATTGACAGATTTATTAGGTCTCGTAATTTAGAACCTTGGTCAGGTGACGAGACCCTCACCTGACTAGGCACCCACAGAGGTATAATTCACAGGTAACTTGTAGGGCTTTGCACCCACGACGGATTTTACATGCACCAGGTGCCATTAGCGTACATAGATTTACATATTTACCATGTCTGTTGGCTTGCCACGTTCATGGTGGGTTGTCGCTGTAGTGTTTATCGCCTCTTTTATGGGCTGATTTCACTTCTTGTATTTGTCTCTGTCACGGTTTTTTTGGCGTTTTTATAGGCTCACCCATGTTGTGAGTTGTTTTTGTCTATCATTCATTGGGTTTTTGTCTCTTTCTTGATATATTGTTAACTCTAGCTTGTGCTAGAGCTTATTGTCACATTTTGAATCTTGGTCTTCTTTCGAGAGTTTCACTGGTTATTATGTCACTATCGTGGGTTTTGTCACGTTGTAACTTTTCTTACTGGTGGTTGTCACATTGTAACTTTTGTTACTGGTGGTAGTCACATTGTAACTTTTGTTACCGGTGGTTACCACATTGTAACTTTTGTTGCTGGTGGTTGTCACATTGTAACTTTTGTTACTGGTGCCGTGGTGCCTTAAACTTGCACTTGCGAAATGAAAAGTCTGCGAAAAATTACGTCACTTGGATGCGATTACAGCAGTTGTCATTTTTCAGTTTTATAATTGATAATCCATATTTAAGCCATTTTATTCTGGTAAAAGATTTAAGCCTTTCTGCATTAATCTGTTTTAAATAGATAGGAAAAGGCCAAAATGTTTCAGCGCGTAAAAATGACATGATACGAAAAGTGAGCATTTTCATTCTTAAAACGGAAATGATTAACAACAAATTTGTCTAAATAAAGGAAATTTCTGAGGTTTTTTTTTAATATGCATGTACTGAGAGAAGGACATAAAAGGCAATTTGTTCATGATGAGCGAATATTAATGTGTGCGAAGTTGTTGGTTGTAAACCTACGTAAGTCTTTTTATCAAGGGTAATTTAGTTAATTTTTTTTTGGATTTTATCTTTAGTTTATGTTTTTCTATCCATAGTTCACAAAGTCTGTATTAAACACGTAAAATGTGTTTTCAATGTTAGTAAAAGATAAAAAGAAAAATTTGGCTAAGTTTGTGAAGAATCAAACAAATGATTATTCTATTACAGATATTTATTGACGAGAAAAGGGTTTTTCATTTAATTTACGAAAAAAAAACCCGTGAAATACAATATGAAAAGTTAAATTACGCCAGTAATAAATATTAATGGAAAACTCAGCTCAATAAAATAGTACTAACTAATAATTCAGTTAAGCGATGGAATTAAAAGATTTTCTTTCACTACATTCAAAATAAAGACTAATTTCGAATGCGGAATAACTGTGCCCACATTTTATACAAATTATTTATAATATTTTTTAAATCTGTTATGAATAAATATTTCTAAATAATGCGAAAAAATGAAGTAATTAAAAAAAAACGAAGTTATATTATTATTATAAAAATACAGTATTACCCTTGAACCATCAAATATATTTTAGATAATTATGTTATAAAAGCAACTCGCACAAATCTATGTCATATATATATAAAAATGTTAACTTTTTTCTGTACATTTTACTTTTATTTCAGCTATTTTATAAAAAGTCAGTAAATTTATTATTTGAAGTTTACTGTTATATAAAATTATATAACTTAAAATTTACGGATTTACTTTAAAATTCGTTGATAAATTTCTTTAAAAAGGAAATTTTTTAAAATAAAGTACTTTTTCTGTTTTAAAAAAGTTCTTTACTGACAGTCTAAAAAAAATTAGAATACAAAAGTCCTTATTTCCTTTTTCGAGTATGAGAAAAACTTTTAAAATTTTATAGAGCTTTTAAAGCCGTAAAAAATATTAAAAAGTTTTAAAATCTTGAAATTTAAGTAATTGTTTAAAGGGGGATTAGATTTTTAATGTTTGGTGTCGGTGAAAATAAAATACGATTTCGTAATAATAACATTTACTCTTTCAAACATGAAATTGAAAATATTTTTTTTTTCTCGTTGAAGTGATTAAATAAGAGACCGATACTGATTGATACGATCAGGACTGTAACTGCAACTGTTTTTTTCCCTAAGTGTTTCACTGTCAGGGTTTTAAAATGAAGAAAACCTGCCTTGGCACATGGATTTAATACAATAGCATCCATCAGAGGAGACAAAAAAGTAAAGATCAATCGTTAATCGTGCAGTGAAAAAAATATGCTGGCGAAAATCCAGGGCTTTTTATCAACTGCAATTTAATTATACTTTTTGCATTTTGTCCTTAGATTTCCGAAGACAGATTCTTATTAAACGCATAAATTATGTTTTCAGTCCAAAAACGAAACAAGTGAAGTTTGCAAATAATAAAACAAGTGATGATTTAATTACATGCATTCGAGGACGAGAAAAGGTTTTTGATTTAATTTAGGAAATGACTCATTTTAAATACAATGTAAAAAAACAAATTACGACAGTCAATAATATTCATGATAAATTCATCCGAAGGAAATAAAAGTAAAAATTGTTCGGCTATATAAGGAAATTGAAATTAATTAACATATATATATATATATATATATATATATATATTTCAAATTCAAAAATGAAAGTCTTCATTTAAATACCAAAAAAATTGTAGCTATATTTTTCACAATTATTGCTTTATTTTTTTTTATAAGTAAGGAAATAATATTTGTAAATAAGGATACGAAACCTGAAGTAAAAAAAAATTGCAAATGTAATCAATAATAATAAAAAAAATAATACTAAACGATAAAAGGGATTTTAAAGAATGCTATACTAAACAACAATCATAAACCTGCCTCGTGTGTATATATATATATATATATATAAACTATTTAGGCCAATTTATGAAGAATCATTTATTTTTTAATTTATCGTTTCATTTTAATATTATAAGAATAAAATTTTTAAAACGAAATATAAAAAATAAAATGTATTGCTCTTTTTTAAAAGATCATTTAACTGACATTTCTAGTTAAGAAAGAATACAAAATGATTGTTTTCTCTTGTCTAAGTAAATATTTTAAACTTTTATTATACTTTTAAAAATGTCAAAAAATATTAAGAAGTTTTAAAATTATGAAATTTAAGTAATAGTTTGGAAGCTTTCCTTTCTTTCTTTCCTTTTTTTTTTTTTTTTTTTTTTTTTTTAGTCACGGCGAAAGTGAAATATAAATTTTCAAAGAAAAATGCTACTCTTATAATAAGGAAATTGATAATTTGATAACTTTTTCTCTTTTAATTAATGAAATAAATAAGTGTATCCAAACCTAACAATATGTCCACTGACATTATCAAAACAACTACTCTCTTTTTTTGTTGTTGTTGTTGTTGTTGTTGCTTGGAGATTCACTGTCATGGTTCCAAACTAAAGTAAATCAGATTTGACACACAAATTTAATACTATAAAAGTTATCAAACGGGGAAAAAATAAAAGATCAATCGTGTAGTGAAAAAATAGAGACTGGCGGAATTTAAAGAATTTTTACGGAAAGGAATTTAATTGCACTTTTTGCATTTTATCATTTGATTTTTCCCCCAAAAAATGTTTTATTAAACGCATAAAATGTGTTTTCAATGTTAATAACAAACAAAAAATGTTCGCTAAGTTTTCGAATAATATAAAAAATGGTGATTTAATTACAGCTTTTGAAGGATGGGACAAAGGTTTTGATTTAATTTACGAAAAGATTTTCTAGAAATAAAATGTGAAAACGAAATTAAGGCAGCACATAGTAGTATTATTACACATTTTCATGATAAATTTAGCTGAAGGAGATAAAAGTGATTAACAATTATTCAGTTACGTAATGAATTAATTAGCAGATTTTCTTTTTATGATTTTAAAATAAATGTTCTATTTTGGAAGCAGAAAAAATGTGTCCAGTTTTTTAAATAACATTATTATAATTCTTTCACCTGTAATGAATTAATATTTGTAAATACGGCGAAAAAAACATTAAATAGTTAGCAAATCAAAAATAATTTATTATATAAAATTTCAGTATTATTTTTGTACTGTAAATACCATTTTAGGAAAAGTTACATATATACATACAATGTAATCCGTCTCGTATATGTAAAAAAAAGATTTGTTTCTATAAATTTTACTATTATTTAGACCATATTATATAAAAACATTTAATTTTAAATACTATTTTAAAATTCTTTGGATACATATGATTAAAAACGACATTTCAAGAAATTAAGCCCTTTAAAAATCAAAAGGAATAATAATAATGTTAAATTCTTGAAATTTTAAATTTTAAAATCCTTACATTTTTTTTTACCATTTAGTTACTGCGAAAAAAAAACATATACCCCCCCCCCCCTCCCGAACAAAAATGCTCTTTAATATTGAAATTTACAATGTAATATATGTACATATGTAACCATTAAAAAAACATTACCGACCACGAACAAAATCTTTAAAATTATGAATAAAATTAAAATAACTAATTGACAACAATACAGTTCCCCCAACACACTTAACATAGATTCCAAAATCATAGAAAAAAATAGCAGAAATTAAATAACAGAAATTTGCAGAAATTAGACAGAATCGTTAGGTCCCAAATGCCTAAAGTTCCACAAATAAAATGTGTGGTTTCATCTTCATATTAGCCAAAAAATAGCTAAACAATATGAATTTGGGACATCCACACCCATAAAATAGAGAAATAAACAATTAAACAACAATTAAGTTCAAAATAAAACAATCAATATATATATAGTTTCAGACTAGTAGATCAGCTGCTTTGCCACACAAATTTAATACTATAGGAGTTTTTAGAAGAAAAAATGTGAAGTGATTACTCGTTCATTGAAAAAATAATGTAAAATGGGGATTAAATTTCAAGGCTTTTTATAAAAGGGATTTTAATTAAACTTTTTTGATTTTATCATTAGAATAAAAAAAAATCATGCATGTTATTTCTGTTGTCAACATCCCTTTTTCTATGGATTTACAAAACGCACAACATTGAATGAGGTATCATCCGAAATAATTTTCTACCAGCTTCTAACATAGTAAATTCACACTTCATTAAAACAACTTTATTGATTAAAAATTGCAGTTAATTAAAAATTAAATCACCATAGTTTTCATAAACAAAATGAAAGGTTTTTTCTAAAATCATTGTTGCCGTAAAAATAAAATATCGCATTACATCGTGCTCAACAATGATTATAAAAAAATAAATAGTACAATTTAATTAAAGTAGGACTTCTCCACACGGATTTCTTTTATATTTTATAAAAAAGAAAAATTTAAATTCAAATGTTTAGAAGAAAAAGACACCATTGATAGATCGAAGGAGGGGTATTTCACATGTAGTCTAAAAGGTATGATTTATTACATTAAATTCCCATATGTTCAATTTACTTTTCTTTGACCGTGTTTTTACCGACGCGAATGACGCTATCCTCTAATACAGTTTAAATACGAATGTTATTATGTTTTTTTCGAGAGCATACCTTTTGTATCTTCGATCAGTTTTTACTGTTATTTTGATGTTAATAAATGAGATGATATTCTGGCTTGATTATTGTCGTTTGCAGATATTTTTATCCTTGGGTTTCCTTTAAAAGATTAAACGTGAATCTAAAAAAATGTCAGACATTGTTAAAATATATTGGACTGCAGTTCGAAATCTTCGCACGGGTCCTCTGGCCGTTTATTAAACGCATAAAATGTTTTTCAGTGTTAACAAAAAACTAAACGCAAAAATTGGCTATATTTTCAAATAATAAAACAAACGTTTATTTAATTACAGCTTGTGAAGGATTCAGAAAAATAGCTTTAAGTCTAATTTACCGAAAGCTTATCTTAAAATACAATGTGAAAAAAGAATTTAAGGCAACACATAATATTTATGATAAATTCATATGAGGCAAATATACGTGAGTAACAACTATTAATGAATTAATTAGCAGATTTTTCTGATTTCAAAAAAATGTTTCATTTTCGATACAGAAAAAATGGGTCCAGATTTTTTTTTACTAATAATATTATATTTATTTTATCTGTAACGAATTAATGTTTCCAAATTAGGCGATAAAAACTTAAAATATGGAACAAATCAAAACTTAATTTATTATGCTAAAAATCCAGTATTTTGTTTTGGTACCATAAATGGCATTTTATTAAATGTAACACACACACATACACACATACACACATACATACTTTCTTATAACGTGAATTTTTGTTCGTTGGTTTATCCGGTATAATTGAGAGACAGTGTAATTAGTAGTATAAAGAAGAATTGAAAGACGACTCAAAAACAACCTGGACTAAAATATCGAGGTAAAATTAGTTTGGAAGATTATATTTGTAGTTGAATATTAAACCTTAAATTATTATTTCCTACAATTTAACAAATATATATTTTTTAATTTCTATAAAGCATAAATAAATAAATGCAAAAATAAATAATACTCTAAATTATTTACAGGTATCCTAATCAACGATTAAACTTCCGTGTCAGTTTTCGTCATTTTAAATACTTCTGTACTCTTCTTAAGGGTTTCCGCCTTATTTACTAATATTAATTTGTTAGAGATAAAAAAAATTATTAAGAAAAATCCGAGCGCAATTTTTTCGCTTTCAATATATACTATTTTTTTTTTTCGAAAAAGTAAATATGTTAATTCATAGCGCAAGCTATTATTGATAGCTTTTATTTGCTTCAGCTAAATTTATCATGATTTTTTTTTATTATTATTCAGCAATATCATTTTTCATATTGTATTTCAAAAAAGTCTTTCCGTAAGTTAAATCGAAATCTTCTTTATTTCCTTGAATATCTTAAATTAAATCATCATTTGTATTGTTCTTCGTGAATGTAGCTAATTTTTTTTGTTTTATTTTCAAGAGCACTGAAATGTTTTGCGTTTAATAACGTTCTTCTTTTTTCAATTAAAAAGTATCATTAAATTACCCTTGATAAAAAAGGGCTGGAATTTTGACAGCATTTTTTTTTCAATAAACGAGTGTTCATTTTACTTTTTTTCCTAAATACTCCTATAATATTAAATTTGTGTGTCGAGGCAAGTGATATACTAGTCCTGAAACCATGATACTGAAATTATAAAGAAAAAAAGAATAGTTGCAGCTTTTATAATGTTACAGAACATATCACTATTCGAGATTCTTATTTAATTGGTTCAGCAAAAAATGTATATTAAATTGTCAATTTCATTTTCTAAAAGAGTAAGATTTATATATATATATATACTTTAAACCGTCTCGTATGTTAAAAAAAGATTCTTTTTTATATAAATTTTACTATAGTTCAGCCTATTTTATATAAAAACATTTCATTTGAAACACTATTTCGCTTAAAAAAATCTTTCAATCTTTTCCTAAAAATTCATAAAATCTATTTTACTAAAAAACAAAATTCTCTCTAAAGAAATTTCTTATTTTTGTTAACAAAATATTTGGATACATTTAATTTAAAATGAAATTCAAGAATTTAATTACTTTTAAATGTCAAAAATGAAAAATAATATGTTTTAAATGCTTAAAGTTAAAAAAAAATTCTTACTTTTTATAAAAAATGGTTTATAAATTATAAAGATTTTAAAGTTTTACTTAAATTCGAAAAAGATATAAAAAGTTTTTGGTGTTCTATCTTATTTAAGAATGTTAACCAAGGAAATTCTAAAACCTAATAAAATTAATATATTTGGAAATTTCGTTCAACTGCCTTAGATTTTTTTTTTAACTTTTATTTACGGCGAGAATAAAATATACCTTCCCAGTGAAATATTACTCTTTTAAAAATGAAATTGCCAATTTAATATACATTTTTTGTTAAACCAATTAAATAAGAATCTCGTATAGCAATATGTTCTGTAATATTATAAAAATTGCAACTATTCTTTTTTACTTTAGAATTTCAGTATTATGGTTTCAGGACTAGTATATCACCTGCTTTGATAGACAAATTTAATACTATAGGAGCATTTAGGTATAAAGAAAGTAAAATGAAAACTCGTTTATTGAAAAAAAAAAATATGCTGGCGAAATTCCAGCCTTTTTTTTTCAAGGGTAATTTAATGATACTTTTTAATTGAAAAAAAAGAACGTTATTAAACGCAAAACATATCAGTGTTCTTGAAAATAAAACAAAAAAAATTAGCTACATTCGCGAAGAACAATACAAATGATGATTTAAGTTAAGATATTCAAGGAAATAAAGAAGATTTCAATTTAACTTACGGAAAGACTTTTTTGAAATACAATATGAAAAATGATATTGCTGAATAATAATAATAAAAAAAAAAAAACCATGATAAATATAGCTGAAGCAGATAAAAGTTATCAATAAGAGCTTACGCAATGAATTAATTAACAGATTTTATTTTTCGAAATTGAAAAAAAAAAGTATATATTGAATGCGAAAAAACTGTGCTCGGATTTTTCAGAACAATTATTTTTTTTTCTTTTATTTGTAACAAATTAATATTTGTAAATAAGGCGGAAACACTTAAGAAGAATCCAGAAGTATTTAAAATGACGAAAACTGACACGGAAGTTTAATCGTGGATTAGGATACCTGTAAATAATTTAGAGTATTATTTATTTTTGCATTTATTTATTTATGCTTTATAGAAATTTAAAAAATATATATTTGTTAAATTGTAGAAAATAATAATTTAAGGTTTAATATTCAACTACAAATATAATCTTCCAGACTAATTTTACCTCGATATTTTAGTACAGGTTGTTTTTGAGTCGTCTCTCAATTCTTCTTTATACTACTTATAACATTGTCTTTCAACATTATACCGGATAAACCAACAAACAAAAATTCACGTTATAAGAAAGTATATGATTTTTTTTTTTTTTTTTTTTTTTTTTTTTTTTTTTTTTTTTTAGATATTTAACTTTTTATTTGTTTTCTAAAAATTTTTGGTTTTGGTTTTTAACACGTTCCAACATAGTTGAAAAATGTTTATGTATTCGGTTTGTCTGTCTGTCTGTTTGCCCGTGCAAAAATATTTACTCGCGCAAAAATATTTGGATTGTCATGCAATTTTTATATTTTATTGAGATTTACTATGGCATGTTCAGTATTGAAAATGAAGTGTGTAGCACTTACAGTTTTTTTTATACGAACATTCAAAAGAATTCCGTTACATTACGGTCTATGGAAAAAAAATCATTTGCGGTTTATTTTAATGACACAATTTCACACAAATTGAAACAGATACATATCACAGAGGGTCACTACAAGAGGCTTACTGTAGAATATTGTGTGTCTATGCCGTAACATTACTGTCTATGGAGAAAAATTGTTTGGGTTTTAGTAATGTTTCAGTATTTCGAACATATTGAAATTGATATAGTTATCACTAAGGGGCATTACAAGAGGTTTACTATAGAATATTTTATGTATAGCATTCATTGTTCATTTACAAGGACACACAAAAGAATTTGGTACTGTATGTTAACAATAATTGCTGGAAATGCGTTTTCAGTTGCTGAATGCGTTTTTAAATTTAACTCTTTTTTCGTCTATTACTTGGTGTGTATAATTTCTATAGATCATATACAAGGCATTAGAAAAGTCATCGAATACATTTCCGTTTATCGACGGAAATTCCATAAGGAGAATTCTAAGCTTTGCTACGCTTTTCCTAACTGAACTAAAATTATATATTCTATGTAATAAATATACAAATCTATAGATCATATACTCATTTTTTCTCATTATTCATCTTGAGAGTGTCACCGGGTGTGTGCACAAAACTAGTAGGTCTGTTTATTGAAAAGTTTTTTAAATCTTTATGGTTAAAGCAATCAATTTTAGCACATATACTTTTATTTTAATGATAATAAGTTATATTTTTTTACATAATTGTATAAGAATGAATTTGTAGTACAATAATGAAACATCTGTTCTTGTTTTTACAATGCAGTAGATATTTTTTTATTTCAATAAAACTTCAAGAAATAAATAAAAAAGAGGTAATAGTCTAAGTTCATTTCATGATTCCTAATCCACGTTCAAACATAAAACAGTATTCTTAATTTCAAACATTTCTGTCCTGTTTAAGTAAATAAAATCCAAAGTTATTCGATCGTTGTAATAATTTAGTATTTTCATTGAATCACAAATAGCCTTTTAGGAAATACTAATTTGAAAAGTATCTCCCATAAATATATCTCCTATCTATAAAAGTAGCTCTTATTTTATTTATCCTATTTTATGATATCTCTTTTAACTTCGAATTTACCGTTTCACTTAAACATCCTTTGATTAAGTTTATTTAAAAACAAAATTTCATATTACTTTCTTCTTTATAGAATTTAAGTGACACCCCTGGTTAAGAAAGATAACAAATCAATTTAATTAATATTAGAGTTTAAGTAAAACTTTAAATCTCTTTTAGTACTTTAAAAAAGTAAATATACAAAAAAAAAAAAACATTAAAGATCTCAAAAGTTAAATATTTTTTGACGGTGGTTAGATTTTTAATTTTTAATAGCGGCCAAAGTAAAATGTACCTTTCTAATAAAAAGTGGTATTTTTTTAATATGGAAATGAGAACTTGTATCTTTTTTTTGTCTTTGTTGTTAAACTAAATGTATAAGAGTCATGTACGTCACAGTTTAATAGTAAATACGTCAATTTCGAAATTTTGTTTTCAGAATTTTAGTTTAATAAATTGCTATAGATAAAATTGCAGGGTGATCCCAAATATTATTATTTTTCTTCGATTTGTAATGGCCCCCTAATTGTCCTCCTGATCAAATCGTTATTGATAAATATGAGGTAAAACATCTTTTTTATAATCCAGAAGTTCCAGAAGAATACGACAAGCATGTCTTTAAATATTCGACCAAATGTCTAAAATTAAAAGCGTCCGGTGACGAATGGCCATACAGTGTGTATTAACTATCCTATTTTATGAGATCTTTTACCGTTTCACTTAAACATCCTTTGATTAAATTTATTTAAAACAAAATTTCATATTACTTTCTTCTTTATAGAAATTGGCTTACATTCTCAGTTAGTAAAGAATACAAAATCAATTTAACTCTTTTTCGAGCTTAAATAAAACTTTAAACTGTTTGTATTATTTAAAAAAGGAAATTAAAAATATCAAAATTTAAGTCCTTCTTGGAAGGTGGTTAGATTTTTAATTTTTATAGCGACAAAAGTAAAATCTATTTTTCTCATAAAAAGTGTTACTCTTTTAATACGAAATTAAGAATTTAATGTATTTTTTTCTGTTGTGCTAAATGTATAACAGCCATGTATGTCATAGTATAATAATATATTCACTGACATTATGCCGGCAGCAATACGTTTTTTTTTTCAGTGTTATGGTTTCCAATTAAAGTAAATCAGCTTTGACATATAAGCTTAACACTATAGAAGCTGTCAAAATGGAAAATAAAAAGCTGAAAAAGATCAATCGTGCAGTAAAAAAAAAATTATTTTCGAAATTCTAATACTTCTATCATGGATAATTTCATTCCGTGTATTGAATTTCATCTTTAGATTAAAAAAAATATATAGTAAACAAATAAAATGTGTTTGCAGCCTTAATGAAAAACAAAAAGAAAAATTCGGTTACGTTTGTAAAGAATACAATAAATCATTATTTAATTACAGCTATCCAAGTACGGGAAAAATATTTTGATTTAATTTACGGAAAGACTTCCTTGTAATACAATGTGAAAAATTAAATTACGTTGGTAAAGAATATTCACGATAAAAGCAGCTGAAGCACATAAAAGTGCTAAAAATTATTTGGTTACGGAATGAATTAATTAACGCATTTTCTTTTTAAAAATTCAAAATAAAATTTTTATTTTCAATGCGAGAAATTTGTGCCCAGATTTTTTAATTTTTAATATATTTTTCTTTTATCTGTAATGAATTAATATTTGTAAAAAAAAGCGAAACATTTTAAAGAAATTTAGTAATACAAAGCGATTAAAAATCTGCTTTTGAATATTGAAAATGTATTTTTTTATTATAAAATTTATTACTTCATTTTAAATATCATTAATGCTATTCAATATAATTTTTTTTCATTCAAATAAATATGTAACGAAATCCCACTTACCTTATTTCCATATATTATCCTGTTATCATATTTCTTCAGCTTCATTCATCTTTTATTTATATGACTTGGACAATCCTTTTGGCAAATGTAATGGCTGGTCATATATGGCAAAATAATGCTTATTAATAATAGTCAACAGAAAATGAAACTGAGATAGATATCTGTAGGGATAATAAATTGTTAGTAAAAAATAAAAAAATAAATGCTTTAAAAAAAAGCGTTTTTTATAATGTTAAAAAAAGAAAATATATATATTTAAATAAATGTCTTTTTAAAAAGAAATACATTAAATTGCGAGTGATTTTTTACCAGTTTCGTTTTCTGTTTTAAATAAAAAGAAAATGGATACACAGTTTTAAATCCGACGTTTTTGCAAGAAAATAATCGATCAACACTATCTCCTGAGCATTGAACTCAAATCCATTCACCCCCTGCACGGAATTGTATGGACGTGGTTTCACTAACCATGCCACGGTTCAATCAAAGAACATCTGGTTATTTTTGAAATATTCAATGACATTTACGTGATCCCGTACATAATTTTTTTTACAGAAAATACGTAACACTACCAAACATTATGTCAAATTTTGCACAGGAAATGTATTAAATTTAGATTACAAAATTTTAGCTGAACGGACAAACAAAGCAAATTAAATAAAATCTTTAAAAATACATTTTTAGATTAATTTAGTTACAATGTAGCCTAGATTCAAATAATGTATATGTCGGAGCAAATATACTAGTTCTGTTACAGAAAAAATTTCTATCGATACACAAAGTTCTATTAGAGCGGGAACAATCGTCTCTGTGAACAATGTATGCGCTCGCTGAATGTTTGATGCAGCAGATTCTTCTAAGAGCGTGGTGAAAAGATTAAGTTCATGATTTTTTTCTCATCCGTTGAGCAGATTATGAATACTTTAAAATTCCCCCTAAGCTTCGAAACAGGATGAGTGAGATTTAGTCTACGTTTCACTAAATCACTGTCAAAGTTTCACAGAAGCAAAAGTTTCATTGTAGTCTTTACCGCATTTTTCTGAAGAGCCTTTGGCTACCAGACGTGCTTTGTATTTTTGTACTTTGTCCGTACATCCATATTTAGCTTTAAAGGTATACTTGGAACCAATAATTTACTTATCCTATGCAGGATTTACTTGTCTCCTGACGGCGGAAAGCGCGTCAAGAAAAGGTCACCAGAGCAGGCGCGTGGGGTATCACATACCCCAATATTTAAGGTACGTTAAAATAGTTTTATTTAGTTTTAGAGCTGTTTTTCATTTATAACACGTGAATAAAACTTGAGTTACAATAAATTTATTTAAAAAATAAGCTTATAGAGAGGTAAAATTAAGATAAATTAAAACAAAGTAATAATACCTGTTTTATTGCACCTCTAATACACAATGCTTATGTTATTTGTTTACAGTTTGAACAAAATACATTCATGTGTTATTGGCACAGAAAGTTTTCACATTTTGAGCATCGCATTCGTGTTTTTCTGTCCTTGGCTGGATGGCATTCATCACATCTCTTATATTTAGTCGTTTCGAATTTCAGAGATTCGTTTGAATTATTCGTCGAGACTTCTGCTCTTCTTTTGTATGCACTACGTAAACTTCTCGGTAAAGTATTAATCTCTGATCGTTGTTCAGAACGTTTTTTTATTAGTTGTAATGCTAAGTCCTTCAAAAACAGACGTCTGCTTCTACATCTGGTTGGTGGATTAGCAGTTGAAAGTAATATAACTTGAGCATTTATTGCAGCAACATTCAGTGCAGAAAAGAAAATTACGATTGGTCACCTCCTTGTTATTCTTGCAATTGAATAACTTGCTGACATTTCATCCACGGTATCGACTGCTCCCCTAGTCATATTATAAAAAGATATAATTTCTAGTTTTTCTTTTCTCAAATAATATCATCTGTAGTATCATCGTTATGGAATGTAGAAGGCAGAAAAACAGTTTTTCCTTTTTTATGAACATAAGAAATCAATGTTTTATCTTTTTCGAAACCAAACAGTGTAAAAAATATTTCCCTTCCTTTAGAAGTAACAAAAGCAGGAGGAAATTCCCTTTTGTTTTTCCACATTGTTCCTACTATTGTCAGCTTTTCTTTTAGAAGATCCACAGCTAGTGGGCAACTCGTATACCAGTTGTCTACAGTAAGGTTCCTGCCAGATTTATGTAGTGGTTGCATTAGTCTTTTCAATACGTCAGATGGACTAGTATTGACCTTGAAGGGACCATCTGGCTGTGTACCGCAGTATATTTTCATATTAGAAGTATAAAAAGTTTTTGAGTCTACCAGTGAACAAATTTTTATTACGTGCTTTGCCGGTTTGTTCGGCATATATTGCAGGAACCCACATTGGCCCCGAAAGGGTTCGAGTTTCTTGTCAATAGTGACGTACTCACCTAAATTATAGGATTCTTTGGAATTCGAAATAAATGTTTCAAAGAAATCTATGATTTTACCAAAGGATTTGTGGCCTGTCTAACAATTTATCGAAACGCATGCAACGTAAAATAAATAAAAATCGGCAGTCTTGGAAGTCAACTGCCAAGTTGGCAATCAAAATGCCAATCTGGCATCTATTTAACCCAGTTAACCAGATACCAGGTTAACTGGGTGAATTAGTTTAGCCATATTTGTTTGGGATTGCTCAGTTTGTAGAGCATTGGCAGCTTTATCCAAGGGATCCCGGGTTCGAATCCTGGCTCGGACTTTTCGCCCAGTTGGGAAGATTGCATCTCAAATGATTCTGTGTTTTCTATTCGTCGATTTTACTCATCTACTAATTTACTGCATATAAAAGTCATGGGATAATTCTTATTCTGGTTTAGCTTCGAGAACTGTTATGAGAGTGCCATAGCTAAGAGGGAGTAGGAAAACAAAATTAGTGCGAAAATAGGATAATCGTTAACAATTTTCCCAATGACATTTAACTTATCATGGTTTCATAAAATTTAGCTGATATCAATTATAAATATATACTTTTAGATTTCTTAAAAATTATATTGAATTTAGTCAGAATCTTATGAAATTTTCTTTATAAAAATAAATTTTAAATTATAATGATTTGATAAAAATAATTTACATAAAAACAAAAAAATTACACTATTATTTATAGACAAAACATGTCTCAGTTAATTTACTACATTAAGTTTGTTTCATAAATGGATACCTCCTTTGATCAGTTTTAAAGTAAAAACATTTTTATTTTGTTCAGCTGCTATTTTCTAAATATAATATTTCCGTATTTTATATATACAGTTTTCGAATAATAAGATTGTTTTTAGATTTCACATGCAAATTTTGTAGAAACCTACCGACAGGTATTTCTATTACAATTGTTTAAAAAACCTATCACAAAAAGTTTTCTTTTGCAATAATGGTATTCAAAAAACGTATGAGTGATATTCCTGAATATAGTATAGCTTGTAGTCGCTTTACGTTATATATATATGGTTGGTTGGACTGATAGATGTTTGATTATGGAGGTTGGGTGGTGGTGTTTGGTTTCGTTGTATAATTAATTTCTATCTCATTAAAAAAATATTTGAGATCCAGTATAATTTTTGGTTACCGGTTTAATGACTATTGCATTTTGTGTGTTTTATTACATATTATTCTTATTATATTTTTCTAAGACCATTTCAACACATGTTAATTATAGGTATATAAAATTATAAACATATTGCATATAAGTTATTTTTTTCAATCACACTCAACGTATTACATTAATAATATCTAATTTTCAATTTTAATTTTAACAATTTAACTTTACTTTTTAAAATTTCAATTAATTATATTATCTATTTTTTATTTTATTATAATTTGCTTAGTAAATTTAATTATTTTATTTTAATATTCTTTACGTCTGATTTTTTCCTTCAAATTGATACTATTAAGAACTGATACTGTTACTGATACTGTTAGAACAACAACTAAAATTATTTCATTAATTTTTCTTTCCTCCTTCTATTTTAATTTTAATTAGTGTTAATTATTTCTATTTGTATTAAAAATAATTCAAATATATAATTCAAAAAATAATTCAAATATTAATTTTATCTTTTCATTATTCGTGAATTTAATTATTCATATATTTATGTCTGTCGCGATTTTCAGTAATTTAGTTAATTATTCCAATTCTAGACGGCAGCACTTGCCATTTTTTTCCTTTATCTTTTTTTCTCTCTTTCTCTTTTCTTAGCTATTTCATAGCACATGGCTCTATAAGTTTATATCCAGATGCAACATTGTCATTTTTTAAAAATTATTAATTTAATTTTTTTGTCTCTTTTTATTAATGTTTCATTATTATTATTATTATTATTTTGGTACTGTATTACATTTCAAACATTCTGGGATTTTTCCGATACGTTATAAGGAACTTATTATTGTGATTTTTAGGCCTTATACCGATAATATTCGATGAAATAACATATCTTTATAATGAATTGTGCTTATGAAGTTTCTACTACTTTGGGTCATTTTTTTAAATTTCTTTATTGCATTTTTTGCTTCCCTCAAAAGTGTCGATTGTTGCGCTAAACCATTTTCGGGATTTTCTAATTCCTTATGATATTTTTTGCTCATTAAATATAACGCCGCTCGTTGGACGTAACGCTATTATAAGGCTTTAAAATTGTTTTTCTTGAAACCACGCTTTTTAAACTGGCTGACCATATTTCGCAAGAACTATTCGACCGATTTCCTTAATAATTTATTTAAAAGAAAGCTGATCATTTTTCTTGGAGTTTATATCACCAAAAATTATAATTTTTATTGATTAATTAAAAAAAAAATTATTATTTCAGGAAAGAATAAAAGAGGCGAAAAAACGAACTTTTATGTTCAAGCGACCGCCATTTTGTAAAAAATAATTTTTTAAACTAAATCTTGGTACAAGCTCCAGAGAATTTAATGCCTTTTCATAATTTGGCAAACTAATTTGTTTCAGATTCTTGTGATCAAAGAAAAACGGTCGCCCGATTGGATGTTCACGGCGGGTTCTCCTCATCGCACAAGGTGTATTATTAAATGGTTTTACAAACAAAAATTTAAATATATAAATGAAATGTCTATTAACATAATGCAGAAAATCCGAAGTTGATAACTTTTTCTTTGTAACTGAAAACAATTTTTAAAATCCCGTGAATTTTAATCCAAATAAGTAGAACCTTCCCGTAAGATTTCATAACACATTTATAGTTTTTAATTTTTTTATTTTCAACCTATCTTGTTTATTTTGATCTTGCAGTTTTTAATTTTCGTTTAATTTATTTTTCCATTTCACACAGGTCATTTCATGTGTAAAATTTTTAATGAAACATGCGAAATAACATTAAAAATGGAAGCAGCTTTTAAAGTCTCAACGATTGAGAAATTAAAAACGTATAACCTAATGATACTAAGGATTTCTGTGAGAGTTTGATAAACAAGAATACATTGTAAACAGAAACGCTCGAAAAACTACACGTTGAAATAAATAATTTAAAAATTCAAAATAACAAAAAATCTGAAAGTAACATAAAATTCTGTAAAGTTTGCAATTCGCGATACTCATGATCTTGAAAACTGTTCTTCAAGATCATGAGTTATACTGTATTAAAAAAAATGACAATGGATTTAATAGGAAAAGTAGTATTTCTATGTTTCGAGCTGGCGTTAGAGTAATTATCAGTTTAAGTTAAGGCTTCTGACTTGTCTCTGGGCCGTTGGTTCCCTCCTACGGGCTGCCATTCCTAACACGGTGGCGAATATACTACAGGCCTAGCTTGGGACCAGATCTGCTTCGGCCTCTCACGATCACTGATTGGTGGCCTATCGCAGCGGTCCGGATTCTTGTAATAGCATGAGCATGTCCATCAGTGGCTGAGTACTGTTACTTAAGTTAGCTTTCAGTATGAATTTGAACCTCGGGGTGGTTTAGGGAAACTGTATATATAGTGTCCCTAGGCAAAATGTTGAGTCTCTACAAGATATTTATAGCAATGGTGTTGGAATTCTCAGAATAATAGTTAAGTAGTTAGATGCTGGAAACATCTGGGCACTAAAGTAATAACAGGCTATAATCTCATAAGTTATCCAACCAAACGTTTTCTAATGAAATGGGTTAAGCTCGCTACTTTATAGTATATAATTTTAAGCAGATAATTAAAGTAAGCAAGTCGTGATAAAAGTTCTAACTGGATTCAGAGATTTAATCAAAACATAAACTCTGTAAGTAATAGAACTGTACTTAGTTCTGTGTAATTTTTCGAGAAAATTCCAATATGTAAACTGCTAATTGGAGTAATTAAAGAATTAATGAATACAATTACCACAATCCAATATGTCCGTTTTAAAACCAACATAAAGAAATAAAGAGTCATATGATGCATAAAGGAAACTGACACGTAATTAAACTTAACAATGAAAGGTTTATTTACATAATCACAAAATACATTAAATAAATTAATTAAATTAAACATTAAAATTAACAAAGCTACAAAGTATCCACCTTGCACAGATCATTTGACCTAGGACACGAATAAATTTTCCCAACTGGAGATTAATAGCCTGTAACTGTATTTTTGACAGTTTAGAAATATTTAATTAGCAGCCAGATTGATTGTATTGCGATAACACAATCAATCATCAACTATTTAAATAATGACTTCATTAATCATTCATATTTTAAAAACATTTATTTTAATTGGATTAATTTCCAAGCATTTAATAATTGATAATAATCGCCTACATGTAACGCATGCAATATCAAGCATACATATAAATAACTTCAGTGTCAAAGAACTAATTTTCGAATTGCAGATACCTAGTGGCCTCGCATAGGCAGGGCGTTGGCTGTGATGAGCGAAAGTCTGGAACATTTGACCTTGTGAGAACGCAATTATAAATAATAACGTACATAGACCCAAGGGGTCTAAATTTAATTGAGTTATTTCAGCTTAAGCAGTTTATTTAAACAATTTTTGTCTGAGCGTAGCTTTATTATGAAAATCTTATAAATAGAGATTAAGTCCATTTAGTGTTTGAAGTGATAGAAAAAAATCATTCTACCAGATAAAAGCATCTCAATACTTCGTAAGTCTAAGAAAATTCGAAGCTGCATGTTGACACTTCGAGTCTGAATGTATGAAAATATGAAGACTTGCTGTATGCAAGTAGAACTCAAATTGTTTTCTAATGTTTTTTTAATAATACATGTGTGTCCACAAACGTGACGCCTAATATCGGGAAATAGGTGTTCAGTCAGTTAAGCCCCATCCTTATAACCGGGCCATTAGTGACTACCTCATTTTAGACAACTAACTTCCTATATGGTCGTTGTTGCCATCCTAAAAATACTGTCAATGGTCATGGGTGTGTCTAGACCCAGCTAAAAATTAACTGCAGTTTTTCTACAGAAGTGAAGTGTTTTTGAAGTTTTTCTACAGTCAACTGTAGATTTTCTGCACTGAAATCTTGACTTCAAAAATACTTCAGTTATTTTGTAGCTAATGTGAAGTAATTTTGCAGTGATTTATTTCAAAAATACTCTGAGCTATTATCCGCAAAAATACTGTAGTTTATGTGAAATCATTTTACAACCATCAATTAAAAAAATAATGAGATTTTACATTTGTAGTAAAACTGCAGTAAATTTGAAGTATTTTTACAGTTATTAATTCAGAAGTATATTTTCTGATGTATCTGCAGTTTAACTGTAGTTACTATGAGGTAACGTTACAGAACTTACTTTATGGAAAGCTCGTGCTATATTTTCTGTAGTTAATCTGTAGTTTTAAAAGTGATGTTAAAGCTTTTCAGTTTTTGTTATTGTTACATGACTCACTATTTACTTTATTAATAATAATTAATACTGTTTTCAAGACTTTTATTTTAAGGACCTAATTAGAACACCTGTGAAAGTCATCCCCTCCCCCCATTCTTTAAGTGAAACAAAACAAATATCAAATATATCAAACTTTAAAATTCAAAACAAATATACATTAAAAATCAATCAGTGTTGTTTATCGTTAAAATGTTAGAGATAACCAGGGACCGACTTACAGATTTCGGGGGCCCTGATCAGAAACATAGTAGCGCCCCCTATAACATTTTAAGTGCAAAACTAATGCATTAAAACCATTTCGTCTATTATACTAATTTACTATTCATACAGTATTATATCATTATCTTACGCATTAATTAAAAAAAAATTAAAGTGCTATGAACCAGATACATATTATAATTCATATTATAAAATTCAATTAAAACGTCTAATTATATAAAATAATTAAATATATATACTTAAACGTTTTAAAACTTAATCGTACAAGGAAAATCTAACTAGTTCGCAAATTAATTCACCTTATTTTTTAAATTACATATTCATTTACAAAACAATAACTAATTTTCTTATTTTATGCAAAAATTATTAATTATTTAAATTAAATTAAAATTATTTTACAAGCTATAACAATATAAACCTGTCTCTTCGCCAAATATATATATATATATAAATAAAACAGAAAAAAAACTAATTCGCAAATTAATTTTTTTTTTTTTTTTTTTTTTTAAGTACGCATTAATATAAAAAGCAGCAACTATATTTTTCTTCTTTTATTTAAAAGTTATTAATTATTAAGACTAAATTAAAATTATTTCACAAGCTATAAAAATATAAACAGGTACCTTCACAATAACCTTATCAATAGTAACTTCACAAAATTACTATTAATAAAACAGTGTCCCACACAAAATTCTCTTAATAAAATACGGCTCTTCACAAAATCTATTTTTATAATAACATACTATTTTTTTAATAATTTTCATTTTCGAAATTAATATCTTTTTTTTCAATTTAAAATATGTAACAAATTAAAAAATATATATATATCACCTAAATTAATTCAGTATATAAATAAATAACCACTAAGATATTTATTCCACGCCTTTAAATAATAAATTAATTTCGAAGTACACACGCACAGAACATTTATAAAAATTCACTTCAAAATCCCATCTTTCACGCCGTCAAATTACCTAAAAACGAAAAGTAAACCTGTTTATTTGACTACCCTCCCCTTATGACCACTTTCAATCTAACCTGTCATAAGATCCAGTTGCTCAGTCGGTAAGATGCTCGACTTGCAATCGTTACACCTCCGGATCGAATCTTCTCTCGGCAAGTGGGGGAAAATGTTCTTTTAAAATATTTACAAAGATATATGATAAGATGACTCATAGATGGCGCCACCAAAAACAGAAAGAAAAGCGAAATAATTTTTTTGCAAAATTACTGTAGTTTATAAACTGTAGTTATTTTGCAGTTGTATCAACTTCAAAAACACTGCAGTGATTTGTGCCAAATCACCACAGTTTTACAACTGCAGTTTGTTTTAAGTTTCACTGCAGTTCATTTTTAGATGGGGAGTAGCTCGTGCTTCACTCGCCCATGACAGTCTCATCACTTCATCCTCTCTGAACACGTCTTACCTTCAGTAAATCAAACATCATAAAAGTGTCCTAGATAGGACACAGACATCGTTAAAACTCGACTGTCATAAATAAACAGACTTGATTTTCAATAACATTATGGCCAAATGTTCATTCTAAATTCTTTAAAATAGTAAACGTTAAAACAGATACATAAAATTAAAACATAATACGCATTTTATATGATAGATTAGAATGATTTAACTTTCGTGTACATGCTTAGTCCCATTTATGAGTTAATGAAGCATGAGTTAATGGATGAATTAATGGATGCTGAATTTCATCCCAGCAAAAACGGATAAAAGGGATATATATTCAGATTATTTACGTTTTTATAGAGAGCTTAAAAACTGATAAATTGTTTCTTTTTCTCGAGGTACTGATTATTTGAAAAGAAGTATTTTCTTAATATCTTATAAAAACTGTTTGCTTAATTCCTAATCATGTGTAAGAAACTAAGAAAAGTGTAATCATCAATAATAATTAAGATGGCACGAAAAAGAAATGTTTTAATTTGCTTTGCTTGAGTAATTTGCAAATTACTGTTGATGAAATAAATACAAAACTAAATCCCGTGAATGAACAACAAGAATGATACAAAATTCGTTCCATTTCTCATATCCATAACTATAACTAGTTTAAAGATTTATTCCCTTTGCCTTCCATTTGATATATTTGTGATTTCAGATCTCTTCCGTTTTAATCGATTGTGTGTCGAGTATGAAGGACTTGGCAGTTTGATATCATTCTGAGATTAAACTTATGTTATGCAATGATTTTCAAATTTATAAGTATGTTGTACATGATCCAAATAAATTTACTGAATAAATTTTCATGATATCAATTTATTACTGCTTGCCAACTAAGTTAACTATATTTTCTTTAATATCATTTTATTTGAACATGTTTAATTTTTGTTGAATATTTCTCTTAAATACAGAGTTGAGAGAAAATTGCTTATAGAACAATGTTTAAATTTAAGCTTCACAATTTCCACTTTAAATTTTAATCGTATTTATTTTTTTTTTATAAAATTTTAATAAATAAGATGAGTTAAGGAATTAGAGTAATGTTTTATAATGTTGTTTTCTTCAGCGGTGATAAAATTTTTATACCTAAACTTTGTCGCAAAATAATTAAAAATTAGACAATATATTACAATCATATTTATATTTTAAAATAGTAGCATTTTCTTAAATTCTTTTTAATAAAGAATGAGAAGTATGTTTGCATAAAATTTGTGATATGAGATGTACTAAAAGAACAAAATTTTAAGGCCTAAATGTTTTGATTTGTAATTGTATATTAACATTGTTTCTCAGTCATTTCCTTATATAATATTTTTTTTTAAGAGGGAAATAATGTTTCGTTGAGGAAATGCAAGTTATAAGGGGGAATCCTTAGAAAACAACGTTCATTGTTTTCCCTTTTCTCACATATAGCGCTTGCGTATGGTGAGTGAGAGAATGTTGTTGAATCAGAAAGATGTCAGCAGCAAGTCTCATTCTAGTTACGTATTTTTTTTCGTGTTCGTGTTAAAATGTTTCATGTCGAGCTACTCTGCTTACTCTTCGTGCCTAATAAATAAACAGTTTTCGTTTACGAGAAGTAATTAAAAAAATAAACGTTCTTGTCTTCTAATAGTACTGAAAATCGTTATTTAGAGGTACTTTCATAATAAAAATTAAATGGCAAAGCTAACATAAAAGCTAGACAAATTCAAAACACTGTAAATTTGTTAGAAATAATTTGGCAAAAGGAGTAAATGAAATATATTATAACATACACTGGAAGATTTACAATGCATTTATCACAATTGAACAAGGATTTTACAGTTTAGAAATGAAAACAATTGCTGTCGGCATTGTCATTCGTGTTTACATTTACAAATATTCCTATATATCAACCATCCTTTACGCCCAGTTTTTTAAAACAGTCTTTTAGACATGCCAGAACTATTCTTAAACACGCATGCGAATTACAGACACAAGACAAATAATGCTGGAAAAAAATGTGATTTGAAAATTGTTATTGCTCATTAAGCTAAAACAATGCTGTTCAATTGTGATTCAATTGATTTTTAATGTTGTCCGGACAACGTTTCTCGTCTCATAAATACTCTGTTAGCTATGATGTGGAATATACGAAAAATAATTTGCAGATGTGGTATTGTGGTTTGCACAAAATTTAACATTATGGAACAACAATCTTATTTCCGGTGAAGTACTTTAAAGGAGTTGTTATACTAATGTGTTTCTGATTGATGTGGCCGAGCAGTAGTTTTTTGTTCTAATTTGATACTGGGAAAATCGATGCTTATATTCCATAATGTCTTAATTGTGTATTTCATAACAGTGCACATTACTTATGCATGAACCAAAAGCTTTATATGGATACATTATGAGAGAGAGTTATAGGACTAAATGATTTTTACTGACATGATAATAATCGTATAAATTCTTGAAAAGAATGTCATATTTCTCCTAAACCCTATTTAAACAATGATATATCTCAGAATATCATCAGGATGTAAAAGTTTCAGGAGTGTCCATCAAATGAATGATTTCAGTGCCAGACATACCTTAATTTGCTTCTAAAACAATGCTTCGAATGTATTGAATAAATCCAAATATCTTGATTATATTAAGAGAATGATTTAATTACACAAAAATATAAATTGGGTCCTTCATCATTTTTTTGGTAGATTAACAAAAGTAAAGTCCAAGTCTTGGATACGTGACCAAGTCTCTTACTAACAGTTGTCAAGAAAAAGTCGTTAAAAGGAGTAACGCTCTTTTCTCTTGCTCTTACAATAGCAATTAAATAAAGTTCAAAGTAACAGACAGTCTTTGAGAACAAAGGATCCTTCACTGGATTGTAACTAAATAGTAGAGGCCTGTTGCGCTATACTTATGGATATTTCGCATTCAAGTCAGCGCTAATGGCGAATCACTCGACTCACAAACAGTAGCACTGGTACTTTGCGTAACAGCAAGAAGGCTATCCTGTACCCGTCAACCCGTCAGAACTCATGGCTGAGCTGCAGCAACTCTTAGAAAAAGAATCAGGAACTGAATCTCCATGATTCTCTAATTTTCTCATGTCCACCAAATCAGAAAGTGGTTTACCACATCCGCTTAAGAAGTAGAATAGTGATGTCACTTGCTTATTAGTTCCTAAGGGGGAAGTATGATGGTGAGTGCCGATTTCCTGAAGGTGATATTCTAACCACAGCTCCTTTGCTACTCGAAGTCTTTGTTTTGTAAGTTACAATGCTAGATCTCATTGTTCAAAATCTTTTTAATCCTTTACTGCTGTTAGCTTTCTCACAGACCGCTTTTTCTTTTCAATTTTCACAGTTTAACCTATTCGGGACCATGGATGCATATATGCGCCCTCAAAAAGAGCATACAAAATTTGTTTTAGGCACCAGTAAAAAATAAAAGTAATATTTACTTTCTCTAATTGGAGCACTTTTGTTATAGTTTAAGTAAAGGTAGCTTTCTAAAATAAAAAGTGGTGACAACCGAATAAAATTTGTGTAAAAGCCGCCGGTATCGAAGGGGTTAACTTGTAATTTCCAGTTTAACTGTAGATACTAGAGAAATTTTGTTTCATTTGGAGCACTAGCACTATCGCTAGACACATCTGAATTAAACATTTTTTATTATAATAGTACTGTACAAATCAGTTTACTGTAAAAAATACTGTACAAACAGTTTAAAGAATTTAAGAAACAGTTTATAACAATTAATTGAACCTTTTATTCATCTTCCGATCAAACGGTCTCACAGACCCCTCACAGTAGTTAAGTGACAATTTTTATCACAGCAGTTAAGGGTTAAGCACAAGAAAAGGACTTTTGGATTGCCTACACTTTAAAAAACACCGACGTTGGAAAATATTCGTGCAATGTTCCTCGTCAAGGTTTTCTCACGGATCTCGTCCTGATTCATTGTGATTTCTCACAGACTAAGATAATCTCAAATTAAATGGAATTATTCACAAGGTAAACTTCCTTAAATAGTACCCCGCTATTTCAGGGGAGGCAAGGGATTAAGATAATACATTTTTTTTCTCTTAGTGGACAGTTAAAATTTCAAATTTTTTAAAGTTAATTATATTCTTTAAAAATAGTTTAGACATATCAAAAACTATATAGTCATACGTGACCTGTGTATTTTATGCAGACTTATATAAACAGTAGCATCTAATACAGTTTAGTAAAATTTGAAATAATTTGTCTCTTTTAAAAACTTTATATATATATACAGGGTGATTCATAAAAGATGGGCAGAACTTTAAGGGGTTATAGTACACTTAAAGACAAATAATATTAAATAGGAGACTAAGGGTCCCAGACGTATTCCCAAGGAGATAGGGGGCATTAAAGTTTAGGGTCCGAAATTTCAAATGATTATAAAACATGGAAAAATTGGTCGATTCGTTTGCGGTTTTTGCAAAAAATTTTCTTTATGCCAGTATTTTCTTGAAATAAAATTTTAAAGTTCAATTTCAAAAAATGCCGATAGGGGGCGCTTTAGACTTTGGAGTAACAAACAACTATTTTTTAACGTTATTTTTTGTATTTCTTTAAATGATTTCGAAAGCTTAGACTTAAACTTAAATTTTGATCTAAAAATCTGAGTCCTAACGAGTAGTTAAGTAGCGTAAACTGAAATTTGAAATTTGAAACCCTTCTCCCCCCAGAACAAAAATCAGTTATTCCCGATCTTTGTGTCGTAGATTAGGCTCTAACTACTGCCGCGTTTTGCTAAAATTATTCTTTATGTCAGTATTTTCTTGAAAATAAATTTTAAAGAAAATTTTCAAAAAATTCCGATAGAGGGCGCTTTAGACTTTGGAGTAACGAACAACTATTTTATACCGTTATTTTTTGTGTCTCATTAAATGCTTTCTAAAGCTTAGACTTAAACTTAAATTTTCAGCTCAAAATCTGAATCGCTGAGCGTGGTTCAGTAGCGAGGGGAGGGGGTTCAAATTTCAACTTCTGAACATAGTTCAGTTTGCACTACTTAACCATGCCCAACGATTCTGTGCTGTGATACGAGGCAAAAATACAACTTTCGTCAAGGACTGCATAGTCGGAATTCACTCATAAAGGCACTGGCACAGTTGGAAACGTCGCTCATGCAAACGTTAAAGCTCCATTCCTGACGCTAGTCACCGGGTGAAGAAGGAAACAGAAAGTATGCAAATGTCAAATGGGGAAGAAGAAGAACACGTATGCAAAATTTCGACACGATTCAGGCATAAAAACCACTGAACGGTGAGTCAAGTGTAAGTCGCTGTAGTAATGAATCGGAAGATGGTGCCCTTCACGAATAAGGAAAAGGCTGAGATGCATTTAATTTACGGAGCGGCAGATGGAAATGGTGCAGAGGCACAACGAATGTACGGAGAGCGATTTCCTAACAGGCGGTTGCCTAACCGCAAAACTTTCGAGCGCTTGCACAGACAGTTGTGTGAGACGGGATCATTTCTCGCTTCCCGGTCGAATGCAGGTCGTGCAAAAAAGGACGAATCAGTAGTTGTTGCAGAAGCCATTCTGAATGTAGTAGCGGCGCAGCCAAGTACAAGTACACGAACAGTGGCTAGCCAGGTGGATACCTCACAGTCCACGATTTGGAGGGTACTGAAGGATGAACATTTGCTCCCGTTTCATGTGCAACGAGTCCAGAAACTGTCTCCAGGGGATTATCCAAATCGTATTGAATTCGCCCGCTGGTTTCTGCAGCAGAACGCGCTAAATCCACATTTTGGACGAACTGTGCTTTTCACCGATGAATGTACCTTCACACGTGAAGGTACATTTAACACACACAATGCACATGTATGGGCGGATGTCAATCCACATGCTACGTATCCACATGCTCATCAGAGACGCTTTTCCATCAATGTTTGGGCAGGAATCCTCGGAGACCACCTAATCGGACCGTACCTTCTTCCTGAACGCCTCAACGGTAAAACATACCTCACATTTCTGCAACATGTGCTGCCAGACCTGTTAAACGTTGTTCCTCCACGCATCCGGCGGGTCATGTGGTTCCAGCACGATGGAGCGCCAGCCCATTACGTACGAGACGTCCGCAACTATCTGGACATCACATTTCCGAACAGATGGATTGGTCGAGGTGGTCCTGTTGCTTGGCCTGCTCGCTCGCCAGATCTTTCACCCCTCGATTTCTTTTTTTGGGGACGATTGAAGGCTCTTATGTATGAGACACCCATTGAATCCCCCGAGGAACTGGTCGCCAGACTTTCCGCCGCTGTAGGGGAAGTGCTCGAAAAGCCTGATGTTTTCGCGAATGTTCGCCGTTCCATTCGTCGCCGTTGTTCTGCGTGCATAACCTCTGGTGGTCACAATTTTGAACATTTATTGTGATTACATGTTAATAAATATGCTTTGGTAACATAATCCTAATTTGTGTCTTTTTACCTCGTATCACAGCACACAATGTGTGGACATGGTAAACTGAACTGTGCTCAGGAGTAGAAATTTCAAAACCCTCTCCCCAGAAACTTAACCACGTCTAACGATTCAGATTTTGGGCTGAAAATTTAAGTCTAAGCTTTAGAAAGCATTTAATGAGACACAAAAAATAACGGTATAAAATAGTTGTTCGTTACTCCAAAGTCTAAAGCGCCCTCTATCGGAATTTTTTGAAAATTTTCTTTAAAATTTATTTTCAAGAAAATACTGACATAAAGAATAATTTTAGCAAAACGCGGCAGTAGTTAGAGCCTAATCTACGACACAAAGATCGGGAATAACTGATTTTTGTTCTGGGGGGAGAAGGGTTTCAAATTTCAAATTTCAGTTTACGCTACTTAACTACTCGTTAGGACTCAGATTTTTAGATCAAAATTTAAGTTTAAGTCTAAGCTTTCGAAATCATTTAAAGAAATACAAAAAATAACGTTAAAAAATAGTTGTTTGTTACTCCAAAGTCTAAAGCGCCCCCTATCGGCATTTTTTGAAATTGAACTTTAAAATTTTATTTCAAGAAAATACTGGCATAAAGAAAATTTTTTGCAAAAACCGCAAACGAATCGACCAATTTTTCCATGTTTTATAATCATTTCAAATTTCGGACCCTAAATTTTAATGCCCCCTATCTCCTTGGGAATACGTCTGGGACCCTTAGTCTCCTATTTAATATTATTTGTCTTTAAGTGTACTATAACCCCTTAAAGTTCTGCCCATCTTTTATGAATCACCCTGTATATATATATATATGTAAACTTTTTACGAAGATGATTTAATAGTCCACGAGAAACTGGCAGCTGGTTAAAGATGGTGAACGATTGCAGTTAGTAATTCGAAAGTCATGGCTCGAAATGAAGGCAAACAGGAGCCCAATTGGAATTTCTCCAATAACACTCAACCAGTTTCACAGATAAATCATTTATTCATAAACAGGAAAAATGCTGGAACAGTTCACACAGGCTACAGGTATAAACTTATAGCCCTCAGGCTTGACGATAACTCACTACATCATTTAATAGATCTTAAGTGGCTATTGTGAAATTCTAAGTCATTTGAACGGTAGATAACAATTTGGGCAGCACTTCAAAACACGGCAAAAATCTGCTTTCCAAATGCTTGCCGGCCAGTTTTGTTAACTGCGCGCAAAGTTACTGAAAACAACGTAACGTTTGCACGAAACAATGAGTGACAGACGAAATTAAGCTAAGCGAATGAGGTGCGATGGAGAAGATTTAAAAAGAAAGAATCCCTATCCCAAGTGCGCATTGATTTTGACGTGAAAAATACCCAGCGCGCGAAGCAAAGCAAGGAAAAAAAATGGCTTTTAAAAACATTCGAAATGACAACAAGCGTGTCTCAGAATTTTATAGAGTAGGGAGTTGATAAAAGTTACGAATGAACTTAAAATTTTAGATTAAGATTTGGAATAAGATAATTATTAATATACGTGTTATTACTTTTAAAAGGACATTAAATAGGAATAAATATCAGTAAGAATTAAGGAAATAGTGACTATGTCAGAATTTAGATTAATTTAAAGGAATAATGCAAAATAAAATTTTTATATAACATATATATATATATATATATTTCTTTTTTGTGGGTGAGGTATCTATATATTTAAAATAGTAGCCGTATTTTTCATCATCTGTCCTGAGTTTTTCTGCTGAACCAATTTTATTATTTATTTTTTTTTTTTTTTACAAAAAGCTATTCATTCACAGCTTAGCCCAAACTAGGTATTTTTAAAATATTTCTAATGCTATTTTTATATTTTAATTTAAAAAGTTTTTAGTGGTATTTCTTCAAACTGGTGGAAATTGAATGACCCTCATTGCTGCTGAGAAAAAATAAATAATTCGTATTATTTTATCAAGGATTGTTGGGATTATTTTGTCATCTTTACTGATGTCATTTTCTCAATACAATTAACGCATTTGTATCGGGTTTGGAGGTGATACCAGACGTATAATACTGTTTAAAAACGAATCTCACCGGTTTAAGAGGTGTTGCATCGGGTATCTGCATCATGCAGCTTCCAATGATATTGCAATGTAACATTTCCAATGTAGGTGTTTTACAATGCGACGGACGCTGGATTTTTTCCTGTCTCGTCCTACCTCGTTAGATGTTTTCCTACCTGAAATAGTACCTCGCTAGCCGCTTGCCGAAATAGATATCCGAGAATTTTACCCATAGGTTTCTACCAGCATATCTGTGAGGTATGTTGCTGACCGGCGTCATCCCGAGCGTTGTTTATGAGCATTTTGAACAGCTTCATCCTTAAACTTTTCTCAAATACTAGAGATTGTAAGTTAATATAGCGACCTGTTTGAAACTCTTTCCTAAACAGTCTGTGCACTTCAGCTACGTTTTCGTTCTTCCAATAATACTTTAAGATAAATTTACTTTGCTCAAAGTCATTTTTTCAGCAATTATTTCAAATTAGTTAAGCATAAAACTAAAAGAAGATTATGTCAGTTATTAGCGAAGAAATGGTGTATAATTTTTTTCAAGCATTTAATATAAAAGAGACTTTTACTTACCACTCCCCCCTCCCCCCCACCAAATAATAAATAAATAAATAAAAAAGCGAAATATTCACTCTATGAGAAAAATGCTCGAAATCAACACTGACTTAAACGACTTAAACGTGCATTATTTAATGCTCGTTCATGTAAGCATACACTGTTGCATTTGAAAGAGCTCTAAACAAACCCTTTTAATATTAATGAATTTTAAGTGATCAACATTTTTCGTAACCCGTGCCAATTAATCTTGGCAAACCGGTTTTGAAATGTATGACGCATTATACGCCAAATTAATTTTTTAAATATAATTTAGCAAGCTTTTTCATGCAAATTTCACATACAAATTTAACTTTGTTTTGCATAATTTAATAATGTAACTACCAACAAAATCTATTCAGTAAAACTTTTACAAAAGCTAATCTTTCAGAACTTTCTTAGAGAACTTTCCCTTAAGTTAAATTAATTAGTGCAACATTTTTATTTGTAAACTTGCAGGCTTCGCTCGCTACGCTATTTGGTTTTTCCTAACGAATCTTGAATTAAACGAAATATATCTGTGAATTTGACGTTGTGTTTCAAAGCAATAAAGACCTTTACTTAGAATGTCCTTCCTTATTACTAAAAACGATACGAGCCCCACTGCACTGTTATATTTTCTAATGTGTCAGACGAAATATGGGCTGTTAAGGACCAACTCTTTTAGTTGATCATTTACATTTGGATTTGTAAATAACGATGGAACGATATGCAATGTACTAAAACCCTCCCTGGAAAATTTTCTTACTAACAATGCAAATCTCATCAAAATCTGTCTACTAGAACTTTTTAAAAAAGCTAATATTTCATAATGGGATTCTTTTAATTATAGAACTTTTTTCTTATACTTCTATAACTAAACAACAAAAATATATGCAATATACCAAACCTTCCCAGCTAAATAACATTGCGTGTTCCATCGAAATCCATTCAGCAAAATCATTTGAAAAGGCTAATTGTTCGTAATCGAATTCATCGGATTAAGAACTTTCCCCGATAATTCTATAACTAAGTTACATAGAATAATATGTTATGTATTAAAAAACTTCCCTGAAAAAATATCTAACTAACAGAGCAATTTCCGTCGACATCTATTCAGTGGAATGTTTTAAAATGACTAATTTTTCATAATCGGGTTCATTTGATTGTAGTACTTTCTCCCATAAAGTTTTAACTAAGTGACGTAGGATGAAATATAATATACTAAAATCTTCCTGGAAGAATTATCCAACTGTGTAAGTCCTTTCAAAATGCATTCAGAAGAACTTGAATTATAAGCCGCCGGAACGTTTAATTCCCATTTGCATTATATATATATATATTAGCAGTCTTCCCCGTTATGCTGCGCTGGTCAGTTTCTCCAAACGAATCCTAAATCAAACGAAATATATTGGTGAATCTGAACTTGTGTTTTGAAAACATATGGACCTTCACCTGGAAAGACATTGCTGAAAGACATTGCGCATTGCTGAAAATTAAACAAACGCAATTGCGCGAATATGTTTTCTAATGTGCAGGCAAAATTTGATTAGTTAAGGACTAACTATTTAGTTGGTCGTTTATAGTAAAAGTTGGTAAAGAACGATATACAATATACTAAAAGCATCCATGAAAAATTATCTAACAATGCAAATAAACTAACTAATAAAATCCATCTAGTAGAACTTTTTATAAACAGGTTCGCCTGATTAGAGAACTTTCCGCCATAATTATATAACCAAGCAACGCACAACGATATGCAATATAATAAAACCGTTCCTGAACAATTATCTAAATAACAGAGTAAGTTGCATCAAAATCTATTCAGCAGAACTAAATTTATAAGCAGCCGCAACGAAACTCCCTTTTGCATTATATATATAGTGAGAGATACAACCAATAAATATAAACAAATATAATCATTATTATGTAGATCATGAGACTGTTTGTTAGAGATTAGTTCGTTTTTTCTCCATAGAATTTCATTTTTTTAATAAAAAATTAGTAGGGCAACCCAAAATTAACTGTATTATTACTAGATATAATTATCAGATATATTTTTTGTGCATTATGAAAGGTTCTTTTTAACTATATTTGATTCAACATAACTCTTTAGATCAAGTTATTATGAACATAATATTTAATATAGTTAATACGCATTTATTATTAAATAGGCAAGAAAAATAATATTTATTTTGCAATTTCTTAACTGAATTAATATGAAAATGTATATATTATATTGCCTCACAAACTTTAACTCATTATTTATTGATTTCGTTATGAGTGCGTGCAATCAAAGCAAACTTTCAGTTAGTAATCATGTGAATATATTCTTCTTAAGCAATGAAATAAATATATTCCTTTATGTGCTTTTCCCAGAAACGGTTCTCCAGATCGACTCAAATGCAAAATTAAGTTACAAAAGTGCTTTGCTAATTCGATTTTTCTTTTCTTTTTGCATTTATTTGGGCACGTGGTACGCAAAAGTTTTGATGTATGATCAATGAAAAGAAAGACATTAATCGAATTATTTGAGAACAGATTTTTGTATTTATGGGAATAGAATTATTTTCGAGGTTGCTGCGGCATAAGTTGAATTCAATCTAACGCATAAAAAATCATGTCAATTTCAGAATAAATGCTACGTATTTATATATCTTTTAACCAAAAATATTACCATAGTTTCAAAAATTTTAAATTTGACACAAACAGTAATTTGGAATAAAAAGTACTTGTTTTGTTTAATTACTACATTCTGAAATTACTACATATTTTGTTAAAAAAAAAAAACTCCCACAAAACCTGAAAAAATAATTTAAAAGTAAAAGGATATTGAAATAATATAAGTAATTTGCTTTAATTGATTGAAAAGTAAAATCATATTAAAATAATGTAAGTAATTTGCTTTAATTGATTGAAAGTAAAAGGATATTGAGTAATAATTGAGTATAGGTAATTGGCTTTAATTGATTGGAAAGTAAAAGGATATTGAGTAATAATCGAGCATAAGTAATTTGCTTTAACTGAATGAAAAGTAAAGATTTTTGCTTATTGAAAAAATATTGCATGTAGATATGTCGAAAATAGTGGGTGTTTTTTTATGATGGCTTTTAGTATAATGAATATGGTGAAGCGTGTTTGATCAGCTGGCACGCAAATGAAGACTAACATAAACATTTTCGTCTGCTAAAACTTGTATGATTTGACAGCCCTGACCAGCGATGAGCACTTCTAATGAAACAAATGTAATTACATTATTTGCATGCAGGTGTTTGTCATAAAAAGAATGGATGTACTTTATGTGACAGTTGCAGTTATATTCTTTTCGACAAACTCTTATGGAGAGATAATTCATCATAGGTATGTAGTTTTGCCTTTTATTAAATTTAAAAATAAAATTGAATTCTAATTCCAAATTGTTACAAAAAGAATGGATGCACTTTATGTGGCAGTTGCAGTTATATTTTTTTCGACAAATGTTTATGGAGAGATAATTCATCACAGGTATGTAATTTTGTCTTTTATTACATTAAAAAATAAAATTGAATTCTAATTCCAAATTGTCATAAAAAAAAGCTGGGTGCAGTTTATGTGACAGTTGCAGTTATATTCTTTTCTACAAATATTTATGGAGAGATAACTCATCATAGGTATGTAATTTTGTCTTTTATTTAATAAAAAAAATAACATTAAATTCTAATTCCAAATAGTTTTTTCGTAAATAATAAAGTGACATTTTCTAAAAACTAGATTCGAGTGAAGAAAATTGAAACATTTTGAAATATGATATTTTCAAAATTCCCTCATATTGCATGAAAAGTGGGAATTTAAATATGAATGTGTTAGAATAAAAAATTAAAAACTCTTAAAGAGACATTAAAATGTGATATTTTATTTTTAAGTGAGCATGATAAGTGATTTTCTTACTATTTCTCTATCTGAACATCTCATCTATAAGGCAATATTCACGTATTTTGGGTTTTGTTATATGTTGGGCATAAATCTCTAATATATTTATGTTCTTAATAAAATCGCATTTTAATAAAATTTATTAGAGCAATATAGAAATGTTTATAATTCCTTACTGTCTTCATTTGATACCCATATTTAGTGGAAAGTACTTGTGAGACTTGTTTATAAAGGCATAGCTTTTTAGGTATGTGTTTCTCTTAGTAATTTTCCCCATTGAACATCTCTTCCAGTTACTGTTTTTTAATTGTAGTGTTTTAATTAAACATATTTCCGACACACTGCAATGTTTGAGCTGCTGAACCTCTATTTCCGAAAATAATTTTTACCTCGAATTTATTACCTCTTTATTTAATCTCGAAATGTTTCTTTTTAAACAATAAAAACTAGTACAATACGCAAATAGTGTTAGAGATATTGAATAAAAAAAATACTAAATTGGGAACATTGTTTTCCGTGTCCAAATTGCCTTGCAGTTGTTCTCTATTGAATTTAATTTTTTTAATTAATAAAGCATTAGTATGAGAGACTAAAATTAACTGTATGATTAGTACATATAATTGTCAGATATATTTTATTATGTAGTACAAAAGGTTCTAATCAAGTATTGAGCTGTCCTCTAAAAAAACCCACAATGAAATATTTCCTAAAAAAAACTCATTCCAGTATTTCATGAAATATTTCACTGAAGTCAATTTTTTTGTTTTGTCCTATTCTTGTGTGCCATTTAGAACAATAAAAATATTAAAAATACCTAAGGCGTGCTTATTTAGTTTTCAAAGAATTTAAATTAACAATTACAGAATTCTGGCAAAACACGAGCTTCATTTTTACAGATTTTCTTATTATAGTAGAATTTTAAAATGATGTACAGAATTTTCTTTATCTTTTTTCTGTCAAACCATTAATAGGTAAAAAAAATTTTCAATTTTATCTGAGTATGTTAGGTGCGGGTTTTATTTTCAGGTAACATGGGTAATTTTTTGAAAATTGTTTTTTTTTTTTTCAAATTCCCGCTTAACTGGCTGTCATTTTGTAATAAATGACTAAAATGAGAAATGCTCAACATTAAAATCTTATTCAGAACGATCTGTAAAAATTTAGCAATATTTTATTTTTGTGCATTCTTTATTAGACTATATACAGAGAAAATTTCAAAAAATGTTTTTTTTTTTTTTTTTTTTATAGGACAGCACGATATATTTGTTTAAATATAACCAATTTGAACCAATATATTTCTATAATATCACCGGAGAATAAAATTTATTTTATTTTATGGCACATGAAGGAAAATATCCGATCCTCATAGAAATGTTTATACTGAATTGGAATATAAAAGTAGTTTTTTCCATCACTCCTACGTTTCTTGTGATACCCAGATTAATTGTAAAAGAAATGATTATCGCATCAAAAAGAATTCGTTGTAAATGATCCTGCCACGCAGCAAATCTAAAACGTCAGTCATAAAGAGAAGCGATATCACATAAAAAAAGCGATATAGAAGGACATACTCCGAGTGCCGTGTAAAAATCTATCACTACTGATAATGTTTCCAAAGAACTCGGAGTGAGGTACAGTATGTGAAAACTCCTTTACGGCCTGCAGGCTTTTATAATGTCTGTGTATCCTGCACTTGCATTTGACTATATGTTTAATAATTTTCTTTTTGTAACACTGCTCCCGTGGAAATTGTAAAAAGTGGATGTTTCTGTGTTTGCTTGTTCATTCTTATTTATCAGCTCGTAGAAATGATTTGTTGATTTTATTTAACATTATTTGAACGAGAAACTCCACTTTTACGAAAAGAATTTTCTAAGTAAACATGTAAACATTTTGAGTTTGTAAAAATAATATAAATGATGATCATATGCATATTATAAGAATGCACGTAATAATAGATGTAAACTAAACTGAGATGTATTGCAGTTGAGCCCAAGTAAACGGAATCGATCGTGACTTGGGAAATATCCGTTCTAGCTAGGGTTCTGTTTTAATAGTATAGTTTATATAATATTCCTTATGTTACAAACGTGACATTTTCCGTTTAAGAAATAATTCCGTCATTAACAGGTTCCATTTTACCAGTTTTCACTTTAATTTTGTAACAGTGTATTAAACGTATTTATGTATCTAAATATTATGTTAAGAAATATTGGAAAGTATAATTGTAATAATAGATGATTACCTTACTTGTATATTATTTCCTCAATGTCATACAACTCTTTCTGGTTTATTACAGATCTTTCTCATATAAATATTTATAAAAGAGACTAGCGGCCCTCCTTCGCTTTGCTTCGGGTTAACTTTGAAAACCTTCATTTCTTTGTGTTTTCTGTAGACCCTTTTAATGTGTACAATAATTAGTACATTATTTTGATAAATCTTGTAGGGTTCAGCCTGCGTTTGCAATGTATAAGCGGAAAAAATGAAATTATTTGCGACATCACATTAAAAACCTCAAAAATAACAGTATTTCTCCACTATTTAATGGATATACATATAAACCTTCCTCTTGAATCACTCTATCTATTAAAAAAAACCGCATCAAAATCCGTTGCGTAGTTTTAAAGATTTAAGCGTACATAGGGATATAGGGACAGAAAAAGCGACTTTGTTTTATACTATGTAGTGATATAACGGGAATTTAAAATTTATTTTTATGATTTTCACAAATTTTCAAAATTGATGTACTGCATATATTATATACGCCTGCAGGTCGCCAAGCAGTTTCCACATACTGTAATATCTCATTCCAAGCCTTTGGAAACATTATGCGTAGTGATAGATTTTTACACGTCGCTCGGAGTATGCCCTTCTATATTGCTTCTTTTTATGCGATATCGCTTCTTTTTATGCGATATCGCTTCTTTTTATGCGATATCGCTTCTTTTTATGACTGGCGTTTTAAATTTATTTATGATTTCCTAAATTAATATACTGCATATATTATGTACGCCTACAGGTCGCCAAGCAGTTTTCACACACTATAATACCTAATTCAGAGTCTTTTGGGAACTCGTGATAGATTTTTACACGGCACTCAGAGTATGGTCGTCGATATCGCTTCTTTTTATGTGATATCGCTTCTTTTTATGACTGGCGTTTTAAATTTATTTATGATTTCCTAAATTAATATACTGCATATATTATGTACGCCTACAGGTCGCCAAGCAGTTTTCACACACTGTAATACCTAATTCCAAGTCTTTTGGGAACATTATGAGTAGTGATAGATTTTTACACGGCACTCGGAGTATGGTCGTCGATATCGCTTCTTTTTATGCGATATCGCTTCTTTTTATGACTGGCGTTTTAAATTTATTTATGATTTCCTAAATTAATATACTGCATATATTATGTACGCCTACAGGTCGCCAAGCAGTTTTCACACACTGTAATACCTAATTCCAAGTCTTTTGGGAACATTATGAGTAGTGATAGATTTTTACACGGCACTCAGAGTATGGTCGTCGATATCGCTTCTTTTTATGCGATATCGCTTCTTTTTATGACTGGCGTTTTAAATTTATTTATGATTTCCTAAATTAATATACTGCATATATTATGTACGCCTACAGGTCGCCAAGCAGTTTTCACACACTGTAATACCTAATTCCAAGTCTTTTGGGAACATTATGAGTAGTGATAGATTTTTACACGGCACTCGGAGTATGGTCGTCGATATCGCTTCTTTTTATGTGATATCGCTTCTTTTTAAGACTGACGTTTTAGATTTGTTGCTTGGCAGGATCATTTGCAAGTAGTTATTTTTGAGGAGATATCGCTTTATTGTGTAAGGGAGTATTATACATATTCCATTTTAATTCAGAAAAGAAGAAAAAAAAATAAGACAAAGGTAAAAAAAAAATAATTTAATACTGATGCTATAAATATTTAAAATGTGCAATATGTCGTATAAGACATATTATTGGACTATTTTTAAATCATTCAAAACCGCTTTATTGTTTTTTACACATCTCAAAAGAATTCATTTATTTTTTAGAAATGATAAAACGTGACGAACGAAACATCAATATTTTTTGTTGTTGTTGTACAAGCTATAGAGTGATTCATTAATTAACTCAGCAAGAATTTAAATATACAAATTGAAATAAGGATTTAAAATAAAGAGTATTATAAGTTTTAAAAAATACGATTTCATTATTTTAAAGTGATACCATACAAATAAATCTGTCAGATGAATCAGTCATGAAATCAGCCGTCAGCTGTATCGCGACAGCCGCGGATACGGCTTCAGGGGCCACAACATCTGACAATAAAAGCAAAATGAGCGGTATCTAGATAACGAATGCTACTTATTCCTATCTATGGAATGCTGACATGTCTGATGGATGTATCTATACGCGTAACTGTCAAAAGAGGGTAGCAATCATCCATAATTCAGATACCGCTAATTTAAATTGTTTTCACCATGGACAGTGAAAATAATGACATTATTAAAATTTGTTCTAATTAATAATCATCCATAACATACATGTATTTGATATGTTTTGCTCAAGTCTGTTGAACACTTTCAACCTCTGTGGTGCGCTTGAATAAAATGCCTGATATTTATCTTGAAGTCCTGTTCAATTGGTTTCTCGACTGTAAGTACTCTGTGATTCATTAATGCTTGCATTATCCTTCTGAGAATATTTTGTGGTTTCTCTGTAGTCAGTGTCACCTAGAATCTTTCCATAATTGAGGTCCAATGGAAGGTTTCCATAATCTATTTTCTCCTCGAATATGAGCAGGGCATTCTGCGATGATTATTGTCCACTGTACCTCTGTCAAAAATCTTTGCGATTTCATGCGAAATAAAATTCCATGTAATTGTTATTTAAATTTTATGACCAAAAATAGTATTGTATTTTTAAAAGGGTGCGTGCTGAAATTTAGAAGAATCTGTAATAACGCGGAAACCTGGATCGACGAGCTTTCAGGCGGAAAAACTGAATAAATATTTTCATTTTTCAAGTAACGTAATAAAACTTTAAGCAGATAGAAATAGTTTAAAGTCATTAAAATAGATATCATTCAGTAAATATCCATCAGTTGTAATGTAATTAAGATCATTAAGTGATCCTGCAAAACGAACCGTAAATGCTTCAATGCCGCTTTACAATACAGAGTGTAATTCATTCGAATGCAGTAACATATCAGAATATCCGTGTGTATATAACCACTTTGACAAAAGTTAGGCAATTTAGTATTGTTTTTCCTCTATGTTAAGTATAGGAATCTAGTACTTTAAATTGGTGTAAATCAAAAACTGATCGATATTTCTATATGAAACTTTAAAAATTTGAACTGCCTATAAAAACAATTAAAATACAGCAATCCACGTAAAAACCCGATAATTACACAGTTCTGTAGACCTGTAAAAAATCTTTTGAGTGACCCTGATGAAAATGAACTGTAAATGCTACAATTCTGTTTTACAATATGAAGCTTACTTGGGTCGACTGTAGTAACCTATCTTAATATAATTTGTATACGACCATTTTTAGAAGAGTTAAACCATTTAATATTTTTTGCTCTATGTTACATATAGAAATAAATTATTTTAACTGATATAAATCATAAACTAATTAATATTTTTGCTTGAAACTTTAAAGGTTTGAAGACAAAACCGCGTAAACATCCCATAATTACACATCCCTCTAGCCCTGTCGACATATTTAGGCTAAACAAGGATTCTAAATGAGTAAACAGCAGCACTTTTAAAATCGAATTTACTAAACACTTATTCGTCGAATTCTGCTTTACTTTCGTTTCCTTAGTCAATTGGCCCGCCCTGTTCCATAGAAAGAAGAATTTTGTTTCTACGATAAATAGAACGCGATATATAGAAATGTCAAAATCCCGTTTTGGTCAATCCGGCAAACATAAACTATACAGAGCCTTATATGTTTTTTTTTTTTTTTTTTTTTGGTAAAATTGTTTGGCATTAATTGGCGGAAATACCTCTCATTTATGGTTCATTGCATTGTTCTTTCTTTTGCTTGGCGAGAAACTCTTTCGAGTTTCTACGATATTTAAACACATTATACATGACATTAATAACCTTTTATAAAATGTTGATTTTCTTCAATATCTGGCACCTGGAATATCCCTCCTATATATCCAATAGTAATTAGTAAATATTCTTGCACTCAGTTGCTCCATGAACCTCTTTTCCATAGATGAAATGCCTTCGTCAAAAGACTCACCCTGTTCGTCGCTGACTGCATTAAGATTGACAGGGATGAAAACGAGATAAGAGGCCAAGAAAGGAATTTTTAAGAACATATTACATTCGAAAGATTTACGTACATGACTCTAGTAGTTGATCCGAGATCTCGGGATAGTTTCGTAATTCATGATTTCGACAAAAAATTTCTATAAACACTTTTCAATGAATTCCATACTGATAATTTTCAGTTCGGCTTAATAGATCTTTGATTTTCCATCTATAATTAAAGATCTTATTTAAGGGCCTCAAATATTCCTTCTTTGATGGTAACATCATTTATGTGCGTGAATATTTTTCTCAAATAAAGAAATCCAGACCATTTTTATTAACTGCTATATAGTAAGAAGTTTTAAATTAATATTGTCTGAGTTGACTAATGGAGGCTTTACAACATAGTATAAATGATTCACGTTTTGGTCATTCATTTTTCATGTAATTATTTCTCAATGGCACAAAAAAATGATCAAATTTACTAGAGCAAATATACACACCTATTGGCAATGCAACGAGTTTTACATCACAATATGTGTCATATTGAATTTTTTTACAACTGTGTTTTCATATTTTTATAGTTTTCCTTCACATTAGTTACATAAATTACTGGAGCAGATGATAGTTTGTTTCCATTGTGAAATAGTTACCGCATTCAAACTAATTTTTGAAGTAATCTGTACTCTGTTGTTTTATGTTTATTATTTAGTACATCCATCAAAGCAAACATATTGTTACAATACATCAAATATTTTTCTCTAGAATAGAAATTTTTAAATTGTTTTTGGTAGTTACGAAAGAAACACAGTTTAGTATCTTTCTAGATGAGCTTTCCCATTTTCAGCCTAAAATATAAAAGTTCAGCTATTTTATTTTTTACAAATCCAAATCTCGAACGAGGTAGTTTAAATTACCTTGCGTTAATAGATGATGTTCACAAGAAGAGTCAGTTGCTTCAAAAGTAGGGTAAACCTTCTCCTCATTTTGAATTTCGATAGCAGCTTCTTGTTCATATTCATCTCCTACATCTAGATGTGTAGGAGGAGGTGGTACAAGTAACTTCTCTCAGTGAGGTACTCGCTTCATAGATGATGGTAAATTCGGTTTTTTACTTTGCGCTTGATACTACTGATTACTTTTATCTTTGTAATACAAAAACAGAATTCCGATGAATGACCTTCTGGTTCATGCCACACCATGGTTATGATATGACAATGTTGAAGTGTCAAAAATCAAAATCAATAAACGCAACTGACAGTTGTCTGGCGCCTTGTCGCGACACGATAGTACACTGGCAATCCCGTTCTTTCAATGTGTTTTATTAGAAATGCATATCTATTGCATTCATAATAGTAAAATGTTTGGTTTAAATTTAAAATATTGTTGTACATACATATAAATTACCATTACAAAAATAACTAAAATTCTGAAAATGCAATACAAAAAAAATATTATTTTGCAGAAGATATGGGCGATACAGAAAAGTTTTGAGTACATATTTGAATTCTGTATAAACTGCAATGTTAGAAACATAAAAATAATATTTGCAGTGGCAAAAATTGTGTTAACCAGTACATTCGTATTTCTTAAAATATTATCTGATAGAAGTAACTGAATAACTGTACATCTTTAATTATTTTTTTAAAACTTACGTTTGACTAAGGTAGCAACTGTCAGTTGCTTTTATTGATTTTGATTTTTGACACTTCAACATTGTCATATCATAACTATGAGATCTACTGTTTACATTACATGTGTAGTTCTCTGTACCATTTTACTTTCATATTGAGACGTGTTTTGAGTACAGAGTTATGTTTTAGATTTTTGAGATCAATTGCATGAGATTTTATGCTAAGAGGAATTGAATCGTATGTAACAGGATCTATAGTTTTTACTTGTCGTTTATAGAAAAAGTTTCAGAAAATGTATGAGGCATATTTTATTTTCTGTAACTGGATAGAAAATAATTATGTTTCCATTTGTATTATTTCTTTAGATAAGAGACCTTTGTAATTGTTGGGAAACAAATTGCAGTGCTGGTGGATTTTTAAGCATAATTCAAAAATTACTCTGTAGGATGAGCTGCACTTTTGGATTCGCATATTGGAAGCTCCTAAAAATAAGAGTTCTCTTAAAAAATTATAGGTTACAACACACAATTGTTTAAAAAATTTATTTCGAAAATATAGATTTAAAAAAATTAATATTCAAAAGAAATATAAACTGTAACCATTTTGTTTTCTTTTTAACAGAATTCGATTTCTAAAAGCTACAAATAAGGTAAAGCCAGGAGAGATGGCGCGGTCGGAGAGATTGCGCACATAGAGGTTCGGGGGGTAGGAGTAGAGTGAGCGCGCAGTGACTGCAGGTAGTTGTACAACAGCACTAGTGGACTGTCTACTTGAAGGTGCACGTTGATTGTTTTGAGCGTCTAAGAAAAACATTGCTATTTTGTGTTGTTTTCCAGAAGTCAGTGCTTGAATTTTCATAGCTATTCGTCAGAATTTCTATACAATGTCAGTAGTACAACATATTTTAAACTTAAACGATTTCTCATAAGCTACTAATCTAGACTAACAGTGTGAAAACCTGCGGTTCGTTTTAGTAACGGCCATGTTTAAATAAAAGGCCGCGCATTCTCTCCTACCGAAATGGGAGAGTTTGCTCATCTGTTATTTAGGAGAGATGGCGCATTGTTCCAATTAGTTTCCATGCTAGGAGAGATTACGCAGCTTATTGGTAAATTTGCATAAAAAAATGAAAAATGAAAATGGACTAATTTTAAGTTAAACGTGTTATCAAGTAACTTAATGTTATTTCGTAATCTTATCTGGACTTGCTTTTTTTTATTCTTCAATTTTTTTCTCTTTAATTAAAAACGTTTAATCGTTTTTAAAATTATTTCCTTTTTCTGATTCCTTAATCATTAGGTTGAAATATTCACTTCTAATACAAAAATATTTGTTCACGAAAACCTTACAACAATGTCATTTAAGTGTAATTACTAATGTTAACAATTTAATTGTAGTTATTATTAGTAACAATCTCTCCTACCCATGTGCGCAATCATACCAACCCTGTAAGGACAGATTGAGCAAAATAACTTTCTTGGTTTTATTATAACTGTTCTATTAAATTGCAACATAACAACAAAATAGCATTAAAAATACATAAAAAACAAATGAAGTCAAAATTATTCATGGATAGTTTAGCAAAAAATTAATATTTAGATTTTTTATTGTTATTCTTTTGAATTGTGCGTAGACTCTCCTAGCTTTACCTTATGTAAATCCAAAATTATAGCGCATTCCGTCAGGTATTTTTTGACTTATGCTTAAAATAAATCTACGTTGTATTATGTTTTGCAATGACCAAAAATGATTTTAACATTAAATCCTGCATAAATCCTAAACTGCTTAACCCAATGACTTCGAATTTGTTATACTAAGGTAAAATATACCGAAAATGTATATGATGTCACAATTAGGTGTTAGTGTTGAAAATTTCAGCGATTTATACAATTTTAGCATGAAGACGACCTCTAACCTAATTTTTTGAACACAAGTTGAATTAAGACATAATTTCCAATCGAATGACTATTTCCGTTTTCTTTTATGACAATTTGAAGTTTAAAATGTATAGTGTGTTCTTCTTCTCCTTTTTTTCGTCGATTGTACAATAAAAGAAAAAAATAATAATACATAAAAATATTTCTTATTCAAACACTTTTTATAAATATTGGACAAGATAATTGTCCAATGTCTTCTTTAAATATTAACTTATATCAAAAATTGAAGCGACTAGTATTTTAAAGGTATTATTCCCATGGCGGGCTTAAAACATAATTCAACATGCTCTAGGACATTGACAATAAAATGAGTACTGAATAATTTTAATTAAAAAAAATTGTATTTCTAAATAAACAATATACAACTATTTTCTTGTCGTATGTTTATTTTAGCAGCAAAAACACATGCAGTATTCATTCGGTCTTTATTCCATGTAAACAAGCTTAGACAATGTATTAAGTATAGTTACGTGTTCCTTTTATTCCTGTATATATAAAACGACTAAACGCAAACAATGTATTATTGCAAGCAGACATACCGAAATTATTGTTTTTTTATGGAGAATATGATTATAAAGAAATGCTTTATATGAATACGCACGCAAAACTTAGCTATTATTAGAATTATTAGTTGCTAAAAGTTGTGTCATTTGACGTCCATTATCTGAGAATATAATTAAATTATGTGTTTATCGATAGTTGGTTGTTTGCTTTTCTGATGTTGTGGCAATTTTCTCCACACGGATATTCGTACGTAGATACTGTATTATGAACAATGGGAATAGTTTATGCGATATTTGTAGAGCTACTATTTTTCATAAATGTTTATGGGCAAAATACTCAAGATAAGTAAGTTATATTACGAATTTTTTAATATTAAAAAATTCAATCTCAATTTTTTAAAACTGATAGATAACATTAATGCCTCATAATTAATAATCATGTTATTCTGAAATTTATGTTTTTTTTTGTATTTACAAAGTTCTCCCGTATGATTCGAATAATCTGAAAATATGATAGTATCTACAAATTTTTAAAAAAAGATACGTCAAAGATCTTATGATTCGTGATATTTTGCAATTGAAATATAGAATTTTTAACGTGAGCAGATAAACTTAAATCAGTCTGCACTTAAACCTGAAATATTTGCGAATATTAATCTATTTTCTGTTCCTTGTAAAATTGAACGGAAATGAAAACAATTAACAAAACTAACTATCATATGGCTAAGACTTGACATAATAATAATAATAATAATAATAATAATAATAATAATAATAATAGTGACTTCGGATTAAAAACATGCGGGTGTACATCAACTGCACATACAGCTTTGCATCCACCTTTTGAATTGCACTGGAGGGGTTCCTTTAAAAGGTTTATTTGTTCAGGATAACAGTCAAGTATTTTAACGATAAAATATTCAATGTAATAAATAACAATAAAATATTAAAATAAACTATAATTCTTGAAGTAGAATGCATTCACTAATATTTCATACGAATTAAGCGGGATGCTCCAAATTTTGTTAATCCTTTCAAGATATTTCAAGTAATATCGAATGTTATTAAATACACCATTGTTAAGAAATTTTTTATATTGACTTGTAACATTTAGATAAAACGCGTTTTTCAGTTTTTAATGCCAAAAGAATGCTGAAAATTGATAAAATTCAAGTTATCATAACTCTGTAAGCTTTGGTTGTACAAAAATGAAACTTTTATTGTTTTACTTGTTAATACATGAAGAAAATTTTATTAAATATATAGTGCTCAGGGATCGTAACAAAAATCAAATTCCGTAGCTTTTAAAAATAAAATTTTTGCTATAAACGGCTTTTAATAGGATGAAGAACAACTTAAAAAAAATTTCTATTGGAAAATATCTTTATAGAGCTAATGGTTTAGGAAATTAGTTATTGGACAATAATATGAGCTGACTCTTTTATACTAATTGTCATGAGTGTTAACATTTTGTAAACAAAAGTTCATTAATTATTAACGTGTGAAATTGGAAGTACGCGTGTGTGTGTGGGGAGGGGGAAGGAATCTGAAAATACAGAAAAATACTTAATAAATCACTTTCTAAAGAATGGAATTAATGATCAATTTTCGTCGTGCCAGTGATGTTTAAAATGGATTATTTTATTTTATTTTTTTAATCGAAAATCGATTGACTGGTTAAATTAAAAAAAACTTAAATAAAAAATGTATTAATTGTTGTAATAAATATGTGGTAATATAAAATAAATGTTTATTTTGGGATGGGAACATTTTTGGCAAAGTACTGAGGACAGCGATAAATCACGAGATAACCTGTGACAGATAATCACAATCCTCATTTCCGATGCTATTATGACTTTTAATACACAATGAAAATTCTTATTTTTGAAAGAAAATAAATTAATGGACTTGAACTTTTCACAATTGTGTTTCCTAAAACTATATCAAACATGTCAATAGCAAGTTTAAATTAATAAGATTATTATTATAAATTGCACTGTTATTAATATTAGTAGTAGTAGTATTTGAATGAAGCTCAATGGAGTAGGGTCCCATTTAGGATTTAAAAAAAACATATATTAGTATTTTAAATGTTTGAAGCACAAAATTATTTTCATTCATTTATGTATCTGATGTTTTCGTTTTGATGCCAAATAATTAATTCATTAGTTTTATTTCAAAATTAAGCTTTTAAAAGTCAGCAAAAATTTGATTTAAAAATATTTTGAGAATCAAGATACAGTAGAACCTTGATCCATCGTTTTTCAAGGGCTGCGTGAAAAAAAAAACGATGAATGCGGGAAAACGATGAATGCTGTTTAACGTCAACACACGAAATAAACAATGTTTATGCATTACTAATACATGCAATGTATACAGTATACTAATAAATACTAATTTGTTACTTACCAAATTGTAAAAGAAATAAATCAAAGTTGTAGAACATTGATATTTATTTTTAAAAAATCAGTAATTTTATGTTGGGTTTTTCGTTCATTTTTTAAAATTAAACAACAAATTTTCAAGATGTATAAAATTTTTCTGGTCATTTTCTGTAATTTCACGTGCATATAGAAAACTTCGTCCAGTTTTAAATGCCGTAGTTGCATCAGACAGACTTGGCACTGGTGTATGTCTCATCTTCATCGGCATGAACATTAATTATCCTCTGATTCTTCGCCATTATATTCATCTTTTGCATCATCACACATTTCTTTTATGCTTAAGACACCACATGTCGTAATATCTTGATCAATGGAATCTTGACCAATCGCTAAATTTCACACCAGATACATCCTCTGCTACACGCAACCAATCTTCATCTGCTTTATCGTCACCATCATCATTATTTTATTTCCCTTCTGTCGAGCATTCTTCATCAATTTTTCGCACACAACCACATTTCACGAGACAATTCTGGACGACTGAAGAGGTTACTTCATGTCATGCTGCAAGTACAAAATGAATAACCTGCCGAAGGTCTATTTTTAGAGTAGGTTCTCTTGTTTGTTCCATGAAACATAAAGATCCTTTTACTAGCTATCTCCTGTAAAATTACTTAAAACAGTTGATTATACCAGTATCAAGAGGTTGTACGATAAATGTATACAATTAGCTGGGAAAAAACTGACTTTTATGTTTTTCAAAGACTACGTATCTGGTGAATGAGCTGAACAATTGTCAATAAATAGAATAATTTTCCTTTTTTGAGCTCCGAATTATCTATCAAAGTCATGAAGAAATTTTGTTAAATTATCATTTTTTATCCATGCTTTGGCATTCGAATGGTAGACTACAGGCAGTTTCTTTACACCCTTGAAGCATCGAGGTCTAGCGGATGTACCAATAACGTGGGGTACTCGTTTATCAGAACCGTCTTTATTTGTGCATAGTAGCACTGTAAGTCTTTCTTTATAATATTTACCACCATGACAAGACTCTCCTTTGAAAGCTAGCGTTCTCTCTGGTAAGCATTTATAAAACAGGCCTTGTTCGTCTGCATTCATTATAGATGTCACAATCCTTGTATCCTTCTAGTAACTTCGGAAATTTTTCGAACCACATTTCTATGGCATCTGTATTTACTACTGCGGCACTTTCACCGCATAATTTCCTGGATACCAATCCTTGGCGAAATTTAAAACGTGAAATCCACCCATTTGATGCAGAAAAAATATCCATGCCATATGAGGCATCTATTTCAAGTGCCTTCTCTCGAAGATTATTCCCATCCACAGGAATATTTGATGCACGAGCCTGCTCGTACCAAGCGAAGAAAAGTATTTCCAACTCACTGTAAGTAGACATTTTGCTAGTTTTTCTCTTTTTTGCAGAAGTTCCATACTTATTAGCCAGCTTTCTAATTTCTTTCTTTTTCGAAATTATCGAATTCAGGGTTGACGGCGGTATACCTAACCGTTTAGCGATGTTAATTTTTTTCTCAAAAGGATTCTTTTACACCTCATCTATGATGTGATGCCTTTCTTCTAAGGTTCGGATTTGTTTTGCTATTCTTAAAATTCACAGAACGCATACAATTTACTTCAGAACGCATTAAATTAAAAGCTCACGCTCTTGAAATTAAACACTTGATCAATGCGGGAACGATAGATCGGGGTTTCACTGTAATAAAGTCGCTACAATCTATTATTTAAAAAGTATTTTTCTTTTATAGGAAATCATCTATTTTTAAAAAGGATATTTTATCTTTATAGATAAATTAAACTTTATAATTATTCGTAGCAAATACGTTAATTCTATATGAAATTTAAAAATCATTATCATATGAGGATGAAGTTAATTTCTTTCTAAGGTGTAAAGGTGTTCAAAGGGTTTACTTCAAAAATTTCTAACATATTTACGAAAAAGTTTTAAACGTAAAAGCATGTCACTTGCAGACATAATTATTGAAATGATTTAGAATCTAATAATCTTTTCATTATACGATAACTGAAGTACATGTTGAATTAAAACCGATTGTTCTTTGATAAAGAAGTTATTGAACTATTGCATCTGCAAATTCAGTTTTGAACGTACGCTGTGTGGAAATTCATTTCAAATGCTAAATGTTTTAAGAGCATTTTGTTGAAGATAGCCTTCAACGAAAATTGAAAAAACTCTTCGATTTCATAGTTACTAAATAAAATCACTTGTCAGTCTCATGCATATACAAACAAATATGAAGTCAGGAAAATATCAGAAAGTAACCAGTTTAGATTGATAAAAGTCTTAAGGCTGCTTTCAAATTCAAAGGACCTATTTTATGACACATTCCTGAATTCATTTTTGTTCGAAAACACATTAAATTGGAAGGTGGTCTTATTCAAAAACTATATAATCGAATGGCTTTTCCATTTTTTGGTAAACGCATGTGAGTTTTCAGAAAGTACTGTAAAAGTTGTTATTTTGAGCCTAATTCCTGACGCAGCAGGGCGAGAAAGGATAAAAACTTATCATTACGTGACAAGAATCGCTTATAACTCTATAAGTAATTTATTTATCAGAAAATGGGAAACGCTATTCGATTTCAAATCCTTAAATGGACCTGCCAATTAAATGCATTTACGTTTAAAAATAAATCAGAAAATGTGCCACAAAATTTCGTGTTGTTGAGCAGGTAATTTGAGAACTACCTTAAACACAGCATAAGAAATTAAATTTCTTTATTCCACTTTTGGATTCATGTTTTTAAAATTAGCAACGCAATTCTTAGTTTTGAATGCATGAGAATTGAATATGTTCTCCTTTATATTAATATTTTCTAAGCACGTAAATCGCGACTAATTATAAAAAATGTTATTCAATAAAAATTAAAATTTATTAAGAAACACGTGTTTAAGCTTTAAACAAGTTAATAATAATGACAATAATAATAGGAAAAACAATAATATTAATAGGAGAATCATAGGAGAATTTCAACAGCAAGAATATGTATGAACCCTATATATTATATATTATATCTATATATACTATACATATATATATAAATATATAATATTAAAAATAAATAAATGAACAACATAAAATAGCACAAACAAAAGTATATAAAATGGCAAACAGCTGTTTCGGAGTCCCTAATGCTCTATCATCAGTGCCAAATTTAAAAGATCCGATTAAAAAGCTCAAGCCATGTAAAAATGCTTGCGTCTCCTGCACGCGCCCAAGATTGAATGGCGGTCAAAACAACAGCGGAGTCAGGAAACACATGTGAAGCTGGAGACCAATAGAATCGCCCGGTCAGACTAGACTAGTTTAAGTACGAAGGAGAAAAAAAGGGGGGGAGGCGAAGAGAATGAATTAAATGAAGGGTAGCGAGACATTTGAAAAATTTAGTGTACTGGACATATCATTAACTAAGTTGCCTGAATTCTTCCATGTATGATAAGCTTCCCAAAAATCAAGGTCGTCAATAGATGAGCATTTCTGAATTATTGAACCTTCTGAAAAATTAAAACTGTGATTGTCAGACCAACATTGGTTAGAATCTTTTAACCCCTTCGCGAAGAGCGTCTTTTTTAGAATTTTTAATCTTTTATACCACCGGTTTTTCAAAACAGAAATTTTCGTCCCATTGAATCGCAGAAATGCTGTCATTAAATAAGGCAAAGCTCACAATAAAAAATAACTGTTGGGAATAATAAAGGATTCTGAGCATCTTATGCGTCACGTATACGTGTCGCTCGTCCCCAAGGGGTTAAATTTGGCACGATGATGGAGCTTTAGGTGCTCCGAAACAGCTATTTGCCATTATATATTTTTATTTGTGCTATTTTACGTTGTTCATTTATTTTTTAATATAACTGCACAAAGTTAAATCCACCTATTTAAAAATATATATAATATTATGTTATTATATGTATATTATAATAAAATATATATTATTAATACATATAGTAATAATAATATATTATTATATAATTATATGCTTATATGAACTCATTGAATCAGTTCACTTAATTATATTATATTATTAATTATTATTAATAAATTAATTTTTAAATACCAAATTAATAAATCCAGACGCGACCTGTAAGCAGTGTTGTGCATTTTGGTTAATCATTAAAATTTTATATTGTGTTTAAAAATGAAATAAATACATGTAAAACATTAATTAATGTTAAACTGCATCATTTATATTTTTTAAAATAAAAATTGCCACAAATAATGAAATTATTTACTTTACAGTACAAATAAAAATGAATCTTTTTATTACAGGCCTGAAAGCATCATTCCACAAAATTACGATAAATATGAGCCGCCAACAAAAGAAGGTATGTTTTAAAACAATTGCTTTTTTTTTTATCCGTAAAGGCTTTTGCAAAGTATTTAAAAACTGTATTATTAAAAAAAAAGGGGGGGGTTATCATATATTTCTGACACAATAGAATCGGCTGGATTCTAGGGTTGAACCTACCATTTTGAAACTGGAGACTAATTTTCACTACATAAGTAGTTTCAAATAGTTTGAAAATGGTTTAAAAATGATTAATTATCTAATTCGTCCACCGAATTTTCTTGCGACAGTAGTTTGTAACATATTCGCCAAATGAGAGCGCAATCGGAAGTACTGTGGGGAAATTATCATCATATTCACTCACACACACCCAAGAATAGGAAAAACTACTTTTTAGGTACGTTTGTAATTATATAGATACGTAGCACATATAGTCGTCGTCTGGTCCGTCGGTCTGTCCACATATAACAGCGGCAAAAATACCCAACCGAATGGTTTGACATTTAATATATATTATCGTTGCAGAATTTTGTCGAGTCCTTTCAAATTTTATGAAAATTGAATTAAAACTTAAAAAGATATTAACAAAAGTTTTCTTTATTCTATTAAATCCTATCATACATAATCTATATAGTAAAAGCGCAAGTCATGTGACTGAGGAAAACAAATACGGGCTAACCACATCTTTTTCCACATGCCAAGCAGCCATTTTATTTTTTAAATCACTTATTCACATATCACATTGAAAATCGTCTAAGCAGTAATATACCTTTTGCTATAATTTAATAAAAATACGATTTTTTTCCCTGAAAGATATAAAAATAATTCAATGTGAAATTTCATCTTGAATTTTTCGAACTTTCTTCAATAAAATCTATAGAAGATTTTTTTTTTTTGAAATATCTGCTATTAACACCTAGAGATGACTTCGTAAAACATTATTTTCGAATTTGTCGAAATGACGATGGTATGAATCTTCCAGGAGAATTCCAAAACTCCTGGTTATATTGTTTAAATAAAAGATGACAACAAAGCATTTATTAATTGAAATGCATTAGCTTATTTTTGTATAACTAAATTTTTGTGTAGCTTTTTGTTGAATATGTGACTTTCAAAGCGTAGTAATATTCTCCAATAATAATAAAAAATATATATATCTTAGTTAGTACCAATTACCCTTTATGTGCATTTCATATAAAAAAATCGGGAAAATATGTATAAATTATAAGATAGCATCTTTTATTTAAACAATATAACCAGGAGTTTTGGACTTCTTCTGGAAGATTCACCCCATCCCCATTTTGATCTTTACAAAAATATTGTTGCCTAATGATTCGATTAGTGACAAATTATATTCAGCTTGTAATTTAAAAAAAGTAAACTATTATTTAAATATAAATACAATTTAGCTAGAACATAAGATGTAAATTATGCAGAACATAGAAAACAGAATAATTTGTGATTGGAGGTTCAGGAATGAACCTGATATCTTATGCTTTTCGAAGACTTAAATAATAAGCACGTGTGAACTTTAGACTATCGTGCATATTGCTAAGTGATTAAGAAGCATTTCACAACTTAAGTTACATAATTTTATTAAATGTAAACATAAAGTGTATTATGGAATAAATTTGATATTAAAAGTATTTTGGTTGAAATTAGTTAGTAGGTAGTAAGTTAATTAGTAGTTAGAAAACAGCATAATTTGCTCTTAGAAGTTCAGGAATGGATCTGGCATCGCATGCTTTACGAAACTAAATTAATAAGAACATATGAACTTTAGATAGACACAAATACTGTTAGGTGAATAATAGACATTCCACAACAAAATTTTAAACAATTTTATTAAATTTAGACAAAATGTATATTATTGAATAAATGTGACAATAAAAGTATTTCATTTGAAATGTGTTAGTAAGTAGTTAGTCAATAGTAGTTAGAAATCAGCATAGTTTGTGATTGGAGGTTCAGGAATGAATCTGGAATCCCATGCTCTCCAATACCTGAAATAATAAGTTTGACATTAAAAATATTTTCTTTTAAATGGCAAAATTACAATTATGCCTCATAATTTTTAAGATTAAATATTAAATATTTAATTAATATATTACTGTAGTCTGAAAATTGGAAAACTTAATGAATAATTGTATTTTTGAAACACAATATTTAAAATTTACATCAATACAAAATTAATAATTTAATGGGAAAATTGAAAAGAAAGCATTCTATTACATTTTGTAAAATTCAAAAACTACGGAATCACACTCATCTATTATTAAAAAACAAAGACGCCAGCTCTCTGATCGGTCTATGGAAGGTACAAACAAATAAAAAAATATTTTTTACATAAAATGGAGGGTTGTTTCATTTGAATTGAGGTGGAAAAAAAAAATTATAATCTCATGACACAGCTGTAGATTTGAAAATATTTTAAAACTTTTCTCTAATCCGATTTCATTAGAATAGTTTGCGAATGTTTTTTTTTTAATCTAATAAATCAAATTAGTACCTATTTTTAGAGAGACATACTGTATTGACTTCGGTTCGAAAAATAGAGATAAGAAAGGAACTTACAGAGAAATACAAATGTAATCAATTTTTAGATCCAAAAAAAGCAACTCCAAGTTTTATTCTTAATACTTTTAAAAATAAAGAATATTTTCAGTTAAATTTTTATTAGTTTTCTAATACAGGTTGTTTCAAAAAGAATAATCAGATTTTTTTTAAAAGGCATAACTATTCAAATTATATTCTGTTTTAATGGAATGATGTATAGGAAGAAAAAGAGAAATCTCGAGTTTCACGCAGTTGGATCGGCCGTATGGGACAGGACGCTTCAGTTAAACTTCACTGGCCTCCATGATCGCCGGACATCTCAGTGTGCGATTTCTTCTTGTGGGGGTTTATAAACGACTACGTTTCCGTGCCTCCCCTTCCAACTACATTAGCCGAACTGAAAATACGCATAACAGCAGCTGTGGTAGCAGTGTGTTTCACCCCTGCAAACACCCCTGCAGACATGCTCACAAAGTTTGGGACGAATTTGACTACCGTATACACATATGCCATGCATACAAATGTGGACATATTAAGGGGTCTTGTACATTTTAAACTCGCCGAAAATCAACAAAAACTTTCAAACTTTGAATTACTGTATCTTCAAAACTTGTTTTGTGTATAAGCATAAAATTTTGACTATTGATTAAGCAGATTGTGCTTTTTGGTATAATACCATTAGAAACTGACTAGTCTTTTGCAGAATTTGAGCATTGTTGAAAATAAAGATGCTCTTTTTTTTTATTCCGTAAGTCATTGCGCGCATGATATATTGAGAACGTATCAATGGATTGTTATGAAATTTAATGTAGATAATACGCACATATGTATTTTAAAAATGACCTACTCTTAGATCAAAACTATTTCATTAGCCATGTAAAAAAAAAAAAAAAAAATTGTAAAAAATTTCAAAATTTTGCATATTTTAATGAATAAAAATAGTCATAATTAAAACTTTTATCATTGTACATATTTAAAAGTAGGTAATTTTATTATCTAACTCAAATTTTATAACAAACCATGCATACGTTCTCAAGATATCATGCGTGCAATGACTTACGGAGTAAAAAAAAGAGCTATTTTAATTTCAACAATGCACAAATTCAGTAAAATATTAGTCAGTTTCTAATAGTATTATATTAAAAAGCACAATCTATTTAATTAATAATTCAAATTTTATGTTTGTACATATAAAGGTTTTTTAAAATACACTAATTCTAACTTTGATTATTTTTCTCGATTTTCATCGCATTTAAAAGGTAAAAGACTCCTTAAACAGCTTTAATTTGTTTTAAAAAAAGTTTAGTATTATCTATGAAATATAAAATTAATCTTAAGTGTCTTAAGTTTATCTTAATGTTCAATATTTTTCATAATATAAGCATTTCACATCGGGTTCTTCGTTTTGAAATACCCTGTATATAAATATTTAACTGTATTATAAATGTACCAATAAATGTCACAGTTGTGATCAGATCGAGCCATTTCGATCTTAAAAACAAACTTGGCCCTTTAATATATGGGTGTTAATTTCCTTTACACGAATTGTTAAAACAGAGAAATTCTCAGAACAGTTCTCAACTCCCAAATTGAAATGTCTTTTAAAATTCTATAAATAAATACATTTTTGAAATTTAAATTCGAATGATATTCGTCTCGAATGAAACAGTCCGAAGTTTAAGTTTTATAGATGTCTCAGTAAAGTTGGCTAGTTATATTTGATGTGAAAAAGCAAAAGTGCTTTCAGTTATATTTCTAATGTAAAATTGGTATATAGACGTGTTAAATTTTATTGACACTATTCAACCATTTATTGTGTATTTCTCCATGCAATGTATGTTAATTAGCGGAATGTGTTCGTCTTCATATCCAAGTGTAATCATTTGAAGTATTGTGGATAACTTATTGTACTGTTTACCAATACCGCATAAATATATGTTTGTGTGTATATGTATATGTATGTATGTTTGTACATATCATAGATATTATGGGTATTTCAACTGCGAATTATTGTGAAGTATGTAAAGCATATTATCCGATGTAAAAATTCAATGTGGTAAAGTTTAAACAAAAAAAGAAAAGAAAAATATTCAATATTAATTAGCTATTTTATTGAAAAGCAAATATCTTCAGATATATACGGGAAGGCAATCATAACAAAAATAACGTATAATTTATATATTTTCACTTTACAGTACCATTTACAGACATTAAAAGCAAATTTTACGTATAAAGATAATGTAGATGTCATTTACAAAGATATACGTTACTTTCCTTCAAATAGTCAGTCCTAATAAAAACATTGTATTTTCACCCATCTTCTTGGGCATCTTCAGTTTTACAAACCTTCGTCATCGCCTCTTGATTTTATTCTAACTTTCCAGGTTTTTTACTTTAAAAACTAGGGGGCTCTGCCCCCTGCTCGCTACGCTCACCAACCCCCGTTCTGATTTCACAGCCTCTTAAAACCTGGTAATGTATCCTGTTTTAAAAAGATGATGATGATGATATCACGAACGGCGACTATCTTCTGTAATCAGGTTATAATGCTATTTCATTTAACTGGTTATAATGCTTTTTCACTTAATTCATCTTTTTTATTTTTAATATTCGTGTGTAAGCACAATTTTTATGACGTAATTTTCTTTATTTCCTGCTTTCAACACGTGATCATTTAATTATTATTTTAAACTTTCATTATTGTTTTTAATAGTCTTGCGCAAATACATTTTTTATTCGAGATAAAACATAATCCTTTGCGCTTATTTAGAAATTGGCAACAATATAAAAAAATGACTTTTTGAATAAAAGATTTTTTACTCGATTTTTAAGGTTTTTTTGAGTTTTTATTGTCCGACCGTGATAATTGTTTTAATTTCTGAAAGCTTGTTATATTTCACGTCTGGTGGTATGATTTTTGAATCCGTAGGATGGCTAGAAAAAATGTAATAGCTCCTCAAAAAAGTCGCTAGTAAAAAAGCGATGAGAATAACCCGGAATATTTACGCAGAATTTGATTGGTCCATTTCTAAATCGTTTTTGGCTCAGTTCCAGATTACTTTTTTTAAAATATAGAAGGATATAAAAGATGGAGCCTGTGGAAAAAACTTAAATTAAAATAAAGTGAGGATCTCCGCTGGAATGACAGCAAATGCAATGAAGATAATTTTCATATTTTAATGACACAATTTTGACAACACAAACTGCAGAATATTTACACGCGCGAACTTATATTAAATAAAAAAAACAATTATCATCTCACATATTTACTCTTTCAAACATATTTCGCTTTCTTACAAGCAGAACGGCATTGCTACATTTTCCCGTCTTATTCCACACAAAAAAAAAAAAAAAACATTCCAAAGTTTTTGAGTTCAGTTCAGTTCAATAAAAAAAAAAGAAAAGTTTCAGTTCAGATTCATGAGTCACTGCGAAGTGAAACAGATGGAGCTGGCCGTAACATACTCCCCCCGTTGAGTTTCCCCTTTTTGAAACTCAACCACAGTCGAGGACAGGTTCATGAGGTCTAAACGTTCTGGGGTTCGAACCACTCGTCCAAATCTAGATACTCTAGGAGAATTCTCTTTAACTTCACCAGAATCGGGAGAATCTTTATCTGTAGTTTCATTATGGTGAGGAGACTCGATATTTTCCTGAGAAAAGTCATCTGAATCGAAATTTACTTCCAATGGATATAGTCTTTGTGCAGGACGGAGAATCTCGCCAAACTTAGTGCGTAACTTTGCTAAGCGTACTATACCATCTTTTCCTGGAAACAACTGGATGACTTTTCTTAGAGGCCAATTTATTCTTTTTTCTTTGGTACCAATTATAACAATATCACCAACTTTAATCTGGTCATGTTTTTTAGGAATCGAAGATCGTAAAAAGCCTAAGTATTCCTTTTTGAATCTATTCTTTAGATTCTCTCTCACTCTTTGAACGTATTGCCACCTTTTCACAATATTAGTTTTTTCAATTTGGTCTAAATCAGGAACTTCGCTCGTACGAAGATCTTGTAGAAATGATGCTGGGGTTAGAGCTCTAAAGTCAGCTTCTTCTGATACGTAAGTTAGAGGTCTGTTGTTCATTACTGATTCACATTCGCAAACAAGAGTAAACAATTCTTCATAAGTCAAAGACGAACGTCCTAAGTTTTTTCTGAGCAGATCCTTAAGAATTTCAATGAGCCTTTCCCAAAACCCTCCCCACCAAGGGGCGGAGGGTGGGTTAAACTTCCAACGAATTTCATTAACTTAAAATGTTCGTTGAATCTTTTCCCAGTCCAGTTTTTTCAATGCTCTATTTAAGCCTGTAAAATTTGTTCCATTATCAGAATACAACACAGATATCCGACCTCTTCTTGCTATAAATCGTCGCATAGCCTGAATCAAGGTATTAGTACTAAGAGATGGAATTAATTCCAGGTGCACCGCTCGGAATACTGCACAAGAAAACAAGACTATCCATACCTTTTCTCCAGATTTTGTCAGTAATGGACCAGCCAAATCAACTCCTGAGACTTGAAAAACTGCTGCAACTCTAGTTCGATCTGCAGGGAGAGGGGGAAATGGCACTTCAATGTGTTTTACCTTTTGATTCTTGCAGATAACACATTCGTTGATTATACTTCGTATGGTTCTTTTACCTTTTAAAATCCAAAATCTTTCTCGCAAAATAGTCAGCAGAGTAGACGTTCCAACATGCTTGTTCAGAATATGCTCTTGTTCAATAAGCCTTCTCACTACTGGGTGTTTCGAAGGAAGAATCACTGGAGCAATAAAATCATATGTTTCATCTTCATTAGTAAGTCTTGATTTCAATCGCAATAGTCCATCATCATCTTTAAAAGCTTGGAAATTGACAAGAGATTGTCTACCATTTTCGTGAGAAAAGCATTCTGTCTGCACAGCACGGAAAAGTACTTTCTGTGCACTCAATATTTCTTCTTCTGTAAGGAGTGGATATTTTCTCAAATCACGAGCTTTTGGGTGAAATCGCATAATCCAAGCTAGCACTCTCACTATTTTGGAAAATTTCGATATTCTTTTTGATAATTCAGAAACAATCGTCTTAAATTCTACATTGCCAGCAGAAACAACTGTTTTTCGTTTTTCTTGTTCAACTTCCTTTTCATTAACATTGACAATTGATTTGGGCCATTGTTCTTTTGAATTCTTTAACCATGTAGGTCCAAGCCACCATTCGGACTTCAAAAGTTGCTTAACTCCACATCCTCTGGATGGAATATCAGCGGGATTCAGCTCACCAAGAATATGAAACCAATTTTCAGGCTCTGTGAGTTGTCTTATTTCTTTCACTCGATTAGAGACGATCACTGACCATTGTTCTTGTCGTTTAATCCAACTGAGAACTGTTGAATCAGTCCAAAAGTAGGTATCAACGCTTTCGACTTCTAGAGCACCTCTTATAAATTTAAATAATCTTGCTCCAATAGTAGCTGCCATTAACTCCAACCTTGGAGTCGTTACCTTTTTTAATGGTGTTAACCGTGATTTGGCTTGCAGTAAATTGACATTCACCGTACCATCAGAGGACTCGCTTCTTAGAAAAATACAGGCGGAATAAGCATGTTGACTTGCATCAACAAAAGTGTGCAAGCTTAAATGGGATGATTCTGTGACACCGCTCCATCTTGGAATTTTTACAGACTTCAAGAGATGTAAATCTTTAAACCATTTAAGAAATTTCCTTTTAATGTCTTCGTTTACTTCTGCGTCCCATGATTCCTTTGTTTTCCAAATAGCTTGAAGCAAGAGTTTAGGTTGTATTAACGCAGGAGATACAAAACCTATAGGATCGAAGACTCTGCTGATAAGGGACAAAATTTTTCGCTTAGTTAATTTTTCTGATTCGTCAAGATTCAAAAGTTCAGAATCGATTTCGAGAGTATCGGAATTCTTATCCCATATTAATCCCAATACTTATGTTTTGGAATCTGCTGGAGGAAAAGTATCGTCGCTATTGTATGTAGTACTTTCCCAACTTCTAAGATCAAATTTTGCTCTTTTCATTACTTCTGTAGATGTTTCTACAAAATTATCTAACTCTAAAGTATTGTGAACACTTGTAACGCAATTGTCTACGTAAAAACTGTCACGCAATTTAATAAGTAATTCTTTGGAGTATTCTCCTTTCAATAATTCTTGTGACAAATGGTGATGAATAACTGCCATAAGAAGAAACGGGCTACTTGTAACCCCAAAAACACAACGAGTATGGCGGAAAATCCTTATACAGCCATTGTCATCATACCAAAGAAATCGTAAAAAATTTCTGTCATTCTCGTGTAAAGAGATCTGCAAAAAAGCTCTTCTTATATCCGAAATAACACCAATTTCATAAAGACGAAATCTGGCTAATATCAAAGGAATAGTTTCAATAAAATTAATTCCAGTCTCTAAACAATCATTCAATGAGGGGCAATTAGTTATCTTAGCCGAAGCATCAAAGACCGGCCTTATTTTCATAGAAGACAGTGAAGACGTTTCTTTTATGATGGGACGATGAGGGAGATAATGAGCAACAGATGAGGATATCTCATTTTCAGGAATTTCTTCAATTACTCCTTCATGAAGCCATTCTTCAAAAACATGATGATATTTCTCTCGATACCCAGTTTTCTCTAATTTCTTAGTAGTAGAATCAAGTCTTCTTAAAGCAAGATCATAATTACTAGGAAGGAAAGAATGATCCTTCTTCCAGGGCAAATGGACTTCGTATCTTCCATCATCTTTTTGTTGAACTGTGTCTTCAAAATGTATCACGACAGCCCTTTCTGAGTCTTCTTTACTATTTTGTTCAATAGAATCCCGAATACCAAGAACTTCTAAATCCCACAATAGTGAAACAGGTACATCTTCTTTGGATAGCATGCTGACTACGGTCATATTCACATCATTCTGACGATTAAATTGAGGGATCTTGCCTATCAAAGTCCAACCTAATTTTGTTTCCATGGACACCAAACCGGATTTTAGCTGTTCTCGTTTTCCTGTAAATAGCTTACCAGCAACGTCTGCTCCTAAAAGTACCTCAATAGGCCCTGTATCTCGTGTATCACTCAGGTGGATTCCTTTATCTTTTAACTCGCGTATCCAATAACCGTATTTAATCACAGAAATATCATTACATATGACATCTTGATCTAAAGCATCCAAATTACAAATATAATTACCATCAAGGCTACTTAAATAAATTTTATAACAATTATGCTTATACATTTTTGTTTTTCTACCGCCAAATAATGAATGGCAAAACTCTTCCTCTCTTTGAAAATCAAAACCCAGTTCCTGAGCAGTGGATTTTAAGCTATAAGACTTTTGGGACCCTGTATCTATAATTATTATTGCGTTACGGCTTGAATTTCTTCCCTTTATCTTTACGACTAGTGTTTGTAACATAACTTCATTGGTAGAAGATAATTTTTTATTCATATTATGTTTATGTGTAAAAAGCGTATCAACACTTTTTCTTTCCCACGATCATTACTTGATTTTGATGCCTCTTTAGATTTATTACATTCTAAATTAGGACACATAAATTTTACATGTGTTTTCGAACAACTCTGACATCTAATATTTGATTTAGTACACGAAACAGCCATGTGGCCTTTCGCTAAACAAACACGGCACAGTCCTTTTCTTTTAATGATTGAAAGTTTTTCAGACATAGGCATAAAAATGCCTTTTTGCAAAAATGCGATTCATGATCTCTTAAACAAAATGCACACGAGACATCATTATAATTATGAGAAATCAACTCTGCAGCAGAAAAATTACTGCCTCTTGAATTCTGGCATGATGCCAATTCTTTTCGTTCAGGTACATAGTTACAAATATCCGATCTACTCAATTTTATTTTTTCTTCTGATTGTACTTCATTTTTAAGAAATAAAATTATGGCGTCGAGGCCCGATAATTTTTGCTCATTTTCTATAATTTTTCTCTGTCTTTCGAATGAACGTAAAATATTAACAGGCAATGCGCTTTCAACTAAAGGATACAGAATGACTCCACACATTTCAGTGGTAACACCTAAGGAACCCAAAGCTCTTATTTGTGTCGAAAGTTTATTATATAAACTACTCAGAGAATCAGCTTTCTTTTTAGTCGCATTATTCAATACAAGTTTCAATAATTCTCGTACATAAAAATCGATTAACAGATCGGTTCTGCCATATCTTTCCGATAAACTCTCAATCGCCAAAGAATAGTTCTCATTTGTTACTGGGAAAGATTCTATTAATTCCCTGAATTCCGATTTAATTTTCATCGACTGAATTAAATAATGGAATTTATCCACGTTGCTTAAACTTGCATTTTCATGTATGTTTTTGAATTGGTTCCAAAATGTAAGCCAATCTTTTAAATCTCCCCCAAACTTATACAATTCAACTTCAGGGAGTCGTTGACATAAAGCTTTTACTTTATCATTTTCTATTTGCAGGTTACTAGTCGAATTATTTTCATTTCGATTTAAATCTTGATTCAATTTTGTCTTAAAGTTATCCAAAACACGGTGCGCTTTTATTTGGATTCTTAGAGCCTTTTCTCTATATTCTTCAACAGAATTAAATTCTGCTTCAAATTCGGTGTCATCTGACAAACCATCTAAATAATTCTTATGAGTTATCTCTAACGCGTCAGCTTTCTGCTTGAATAAATAAAAATTAATTTCGATTTCATCGTGTTCTGCATTTGTATCATTTAATACACTTTTTAACCCTGTCTATTTTTCGTTTACTCATACCTATATAAGCACATCTTTTCCTTCCTTGTCATTAAACTTTATTTTATATATTCCTGAGTTTGTTAAATGGTTGATTTTTTCTTAGACTCCTCAATAATCAAATTAATAAGAGCAGACAGAGAAAAATTGAACCATTTAACAAACTCAGGAATATATAAGATAAAATTTAACGACAAGGGAGGAAAAGAGGGTGCATATATAGGTATGACTCAACGAAAAATAGAGGAAATTTACTTCTGAAAAATTTATTTTAAGAAAATTATATTTAAGAAATTAATTATGTTCATCAGATATTTATGTCTCACCAATATTTTTACAGAAAACAAATTTTAATAACAATTTTAGAAGCTCTTTTTTATGACATTAAAAAAATATATATTGTACTTTAATAGAAATAAATCTGAAAAGTATAACTATTATAAAAATTCAGTAATACGAAGAAAATTACTTTTATCATGAAAGATACGAAGCATAACTAAATAAAAAAATAGAAAAGAAAAATCTAACGTGAAAGGAAAGCATGGGTCTTGATCATATTCCGTTAAGTTTCAAGCCAGTGTGGTAACCACTCGGCCACGAGCCTTGGCAAAACATTTTAAGTAGATGTAATAATATTTGCAATATTTTTAAATTCATTTTTCGTTTTTCGTTTTAAAAGTTTCCTACTATTTACTTCAAGGATCTTTCTATTTTCGGTCTTCTAAAAACTGGCAAATTGGTGAACAAAACATCCGGTGGTATCATTGTGAGTCTTATTTGAAATTATTTAAGATTTCACTAATTTTTATCATAAAACTAGTAATAAAACAGAGTAATTTTACTAATGTAACGGTACGTTTGAAATCGTGTGTGTATCTTATTGTGTTTAACTTAGTTATATTTTTTAACTAAAATTAGTTTTTAATGCCAAATAAATGTGGAACTCCAATTGATATATTTCTTTGAAATCTTAAACCTGATATTCAATTTAATCTAACAAGTAATTGAAAAGCCATCTCAGTGGGGAAAATCATGCTAAGAAATTTCCATTTTAAGTTATTTATAAGTACAATAAATGCCCTCTAAACACGACATTTTCAAAACCGAGCAAAAAATGCTCAAATTTGAGTATGTTGCATAGTCAAAATGGCTCCGAATCAAAATTACTCAAGTTTGAAACATGTATATACTCATTTCTGAAAACATGCAGACACTCTCAAGAATAAAGCATCATGTGCTCCTATTTGAGTATGCCCATATTTTAAAAAAATGAGCATGAACTGACTTCCGTGTGCTCATTTTTGAGTATTTCCATGTTTCAAAAACGAGTTTGAACTGATTCTAATCCCTTTTTAGTATGTCCATGTTTCAAAAATGAGTATGAAATGACCTCTATGTGATCCGTTTTGAGTATGCACATGTTTTAATATTCTGAATATTTCTGGTATTTCAGAACTAAAAGCATTGGTTCGTCCTATTTGAAACAAAAAGTTTCATAACAAAGTGAAAACATCGATTATACTCAGATTTGAAAGTGTCATTTTCTCAGTATAATATCAATTTAATTTAAATAATTTCATAAAGTAAATAATCTTATGACGTTTCAGGAGAACCTGCTGCCATTTATGTGTCTATTATCATATTGGATGTTGAGAGCATTGATGAAGAAAAAATGGTAAAGAATCCTTTTTAATAAATATACATTATTAATTTTACAAAAAACAATTTTCACATTTTTAACTGACATTAAATTGTTAATACCCATTATTCTAAACAGTGTATAAAACAACTAGGATCCCATTAACAAAGATGCACCTCAATTTCTAATATCAGCTACATTATACATCCTAATATTATTTTAGCTACATTAACCACATGGGCTGGAAAGACGTTCTATGCACGGCGGTATGTTTTGGGAAATTAGTTGCATAACCGCCAAGTCTCATGCCGATATTTATAATAGTAACAGATTATTAAACCTTTAATCTCAGAATTTCTGTCATCAAATAAAACGAAGAATATTAAAAATAAATGGCTTGGTAGCTATGCATTTAAATTACAAAAACATCTCAACGTACGCGGACGTCTTTCCGATTCAACTAGATAAAAGCGGTTTCCACGTATTTGTGAATCTAAACCATGATAAAAGACACATGCAATGCATTTAATATTTAATTCTTATTTTTTATGTCAACTCTTTTTCGGATTGATATTTTTATTTTGACTATCTTAACCATTATCTATGTTCATTCTAATTCAGGAGATTTCAGTTGCATTGCATATATTATTCTTTTTTTTTCTTTTTTTTTTTTTTTGGACAAGTTTTTTTTTCTAAAACGGAAATAAACACACTTTTTTCACGTTCTGCTTTTCTGTCTGTTTGTATGGCAAAAATTTTATTGTTTTCTTAACTAAATTTATCTAAATATTCGTATTTTTAATTTGCTGAATAGTATATTTAATTACATTATTGCAGGAATATTCTATTCAAATTCATTTCACAGAACTGTGGAAAGATGAAAGGTTAAACCTCTCCTGTTACCTAGTGGACTTCAAAGAGCCTCGCATTTTCGCATCATATCTTGTGGAACATATCTGGAAGCCCGATTTAATTTTTGACAACTCAAAAGATGGCCGGCTTTTTGATTTAACTTTGCCCAATACGGCAATCAAAGTTATGCAAGACGGATCTTTCATAAAAGATAGCAGGTTATATTTTCAACTATATTATATATATATTATATTTCAGTATTTATAATTATGAGAATTTGAAAACAATTTCTAGCGTTATTATATAATTATAAAGACGAACACTATAGTTTACTCTAAGTGATTGTAAATTGTCCAAAAATTAAGCATCAGTAGGAAAAACCAAATTCATTGTCGTAAAAATCTTTAAAATATTAATAAAAAATGGCTGAAAGTAACAATCATTGAATGTAAACAGAAAAAAAAAAACATTATATTTGGATTATGTAAATGTGTAAAACCTGACAATAGATGGAGCATCTTTTTTTGTAAAATTAAAAGGGGAGGGGGATTTTCATTCATAAGTGTAATCTTAATGTGTATCACTATTAGGAAAAGTGTAAACTTCTGAAGTTTCATTATATAGAGTTATGACATAAATAGAAGAAGGCATTTCGATAACTTCGCGTATGGTAGAATCGTTGGCAAATAGGAAGAAGTGTAGTCAACAAGAAAGTTTGTTCAGGAATTTCAAATGAGCGAATGTGTCTCATAAAGCCTGAAAATATAGGTGATTGCACAATATAAAGCGCCTGTATTAGAAAGTGGCGTCATATACACAGAGCATATGATCAGACTGAAGTTTTTGTCAAATTTCTAGCAAATCTACATTGAAGAACTTGGTAATACTAGCCTGAATGAGTTCGATTAGGTGAGTGAGCCAAGTTAGAAAAACTTTAGCTTGGCGGTAATAACAGTATATCACCAAGATACTTGACGATTCGGTTTGGTAAAAAATATTCTTAGTTAATCACATTTCATTGCCTGTATGTCGTAATAGCGGCATCAACATACGAAAGCTACAAGACAGTGATCATGGTGTGGGTATGGACCTACCACATTTAAAGAGACTAACAGAAGATGAATTCTTGATGAAAATACAGTAAAAATAAATATCTGTTTAACTGAATGCAAGAATCAGGAATAACGGGAAAAAATGTGAGATTATGCTGCAAATTCATCAATATCTGCGAACAATTTCAATTTTTATTTAATTTAATGTCTTTAATAAAATATATTTTGAATTTCGTTGTGAACTATTTAATAATATATAAATATACTTTTAGATACAACTTGATCATTAGCTGTCCTATGAACTTACAATTTTATCCTATGGATATCCAGAAATGTGATTTTAACGTTGCGTCATGTAAGTATATTTGAAGTGTTATTTTTCTTACTGGTAAATCAGTAAAGAGAACTACGAATATCAATATATCACTGCTGAAATGTTTATGGTTATCTGTGTGCGGGCATACTAAAATATTGGAAGTCATTGAATTACTTAAAATTTTACAGAGTCATAAAGTGCCAATTTTAGAGCTTTGGCACTTGACGAGGGTTGCAAAATTCAATCAATGCTTGGAGCAGAATCAATACTAGTAATTAAATCAAAGCTTGGAATTAAATCAGTCGTTTAAAAAAAATAATAGTTAAAAAGGACATTTTCTATTATTTTCTAATCATGCAATATATGTATTTTATTCCCTTATAAAATAGATTTATGGCTTTTTTTAAATAACAAAACATTATAAAGAAACAAATCATTAAATTGATTTCTCTTCGACAATCATTATCTTAAATTTTGAGTAAACTCTTCGACTGTGTTCCAAAAGTTCTCTTTTATATTTTCTGGATATGAAAATGGAAAAAAAAAGATCGGAATTATTACTTTCTTTTTTATTAGTCTAAATTCACTAAATAAGAAAAAAATTATAAAAATTGGTTTACTAATATTTTTCAACCAAAAACATTTTTTTTAAACTAGAGAAATATTCTTCTTAAAATGTCTAAAAAAACGAACAGTCAATAGCGGTTTTGCTAATGTGTCTTTTATACATAGCTACCAACTTTTACACCTTTTTTGTAGCTACCATTTGTAATAAAAAGTCTTCACTTTAATTAATAGTATTAATTCTGAGATTAAGTAATTAAATAAAGCAAAAATTTCTATTCAAAAATAGTGGTAACAAGAAAAAGTAAAAGTTGGCAAGTACATTTATAAATCAAAGATTACCGCAAAAAAGCAATTCATACAGAGAAAAAGTTTTAGAAATTTATTTTTTAGAGAATTATCAGTAACATAAACAGGTTTTACATTTACAGACGGTGCAATAATTTTTGCTTTTCGATACAATAGTACGCATGTCGTTAGAATGAAAATAAATATAAAGATATTTTTTCATTTTTCAGCATAAAAATTAAAAAAAAACTGTTTAGTTTAAACATTTTTGATTTTTTTTAAAAATAACAATAAAAAGTGTTTGTTATTCCCCCCCCCCCTTTTTCGTACTTTATTTTTTAAATACACGTATTCACATCAAGTTACCATAGTAAAAGAAGTTAATCATGCGGATGTTAAGTCAATTTTTTTTCTGTCAAGTAATTAACAAGCAGAAAATACAAAAGGTTTAATTTTGCTCTCCAAATCAAAGCAATCATAATATAATTCTATCCACCAAAACATGAGCACTTAAAAAATTTCACGCACAAATACAGGTACCAAAGGCAACAAATTAATAAGTAATAAATGTAGCTCACAAGTAAATCACAAATGAGTGCAGTTTGATCTCATCACAAAGATCTTGACAGAAAATAACACTTTATCCAAGAGCAAGAAAAAAAAAGAGTTAAAAAATATCTAAGTTTGCGTACAGACAACTCTTGCTAAATTCGTAAATCATTTCATTTTACTTGCTTTCTTAAAGGTTATGTGATCAACAACAAAAGAAAAGGTAGTCCCAACCAAAGAATAATAGGAAGATAAACATGTCAACAATGTTCGCTGCTGATTTCTGACCTCTAGACTCCCGACAACAGTCATAAAATATCAAAGAGAGTGAATGGACCCCATGAGATGTTTTGACGAGCGAAAATGTAGTCTGTTCAATCCTTAAAACAGCCTTATCATTAAAAATAGTAAATAAAACCTTTGCGCAAGAACATTAAAAGGCAAAATACCAACGTTAAAAATGCACAAATACTACAGAAACAAGAACGAAAAATCATGCGTCAAGCATAGATTATGAAACACTTTCCAACACAGCCAGAAAACTGTAATGAAACTTCGCCGTTAAATATAGTATGATAAAATTTATTTCAGTTAGAATATTCACATTTAGAAATTTTTGCTTATAGATGGAAATGCACTCGAAATCTTTTGTACAGCCCTGTATATTATCTGAAGACTTTTTGTACACACCACCTATTAAGCTAAAAGGCAACTTAAAATTCCCTCGCAGCAATTACCAAACGTAAACGACTATGTATCTTTTTTTGCGTAGACTTGTATATGAATTTATTTATATTACACAAACTTCTATTAGTCTACTAAATATGGTTCAGCAGGAAAATGCGAAAAAACAATTAAAAACTACCCTTAAGCAAGTCACTCCCATAGCCAGTAATATTTACGAATTCCCTTGTGTAGCCCTGTATAGGATCAACCGAGTTTATAAACACACACGCACTATGAAAAAAAAATTAAACTTAAAAACGCAAACCGAAGTTGAAAACGCGCTTATCACGCATAGACTGTAAATATCGCACATGTATGTACTGTAACCAATATATTTTGTGTATACCTGTCAATAAACAGAATGCACACAAGAGAGCAATTTATAGTGCACCTAAGTAATGCATGTAATTTTCATAATGTTTGAAACATTGAAATTTTACTAAATTATACTGCAGACGATTTTTTCCCATGGAACGATGTGTAACAGAATTCTTTTGTTTGGCCCTGTAAATGAATAATAAATTCTTTGCACTCCATATTCCACAAAAAGCATGTGTTATACTTTTCATAATTATATATCGATTTCATTATGTTTTAAATGGCGTAGCGTCATCAAAATGCACTTGAAACAATTATTCCCCATTGACTGTAATGTAAAGGAATACTTTTGACTATCCCGGTAAAAAAAAGTATAAGTGCTACATACTTCAGTTGAAATAGGTAACATGCTATAGATAACGACAATAACATATAAAAATTTCAGGACAATCCTAGCATATTTACGGGAGTTGGAGCACGGACAGGCGGCAGACGGCCCATACGGCCAGACGGCCATACGACAGACAAACCGAAGTCATAAACACTTTTCAACTAGGTTGGAAAGTGTTAAAAAATAGCAAAAAACTGTTTCGAATGACAATTAAAATTCTACTTCAGTGCGACAAAGAGCAATGCAGAGCATGCTAGAAAAAGCAAGTCTGGGGAAAACGACAGAAAGGCGGTAGTTTATATTCCCGATGCAGATAGAGAACGCCAAACAGCAACCAATGAGAAAAAAGCATCATGAAACAACTGAATGTATAGTAAATCTTCACTACGTAATGGAAGTTATGAAAGAGCATCAACATTTCCGTGTTCGGTTGTTTTCTTATAGCGAATATCATATTTAAATGTTTGTAAATATAATGCATATCTTTGCATTCTACCAGCTGAAAGTACTGGAAGGCTCTTAGTAGAAGAAAAAATAAACACAAGTGGTTTACTGTCGGTAAATAAAGTAAATCTCTTACCATACAAATATTGAACAAATTTCTTTACATCAAAGATAGTCTGGCGAGTGCTGCCTTATCTACCTGGTTATACCTTTTTTCTGTATTGGTTCGAGTTCTGGACACAAAACAAATAGGTTTTTTCACGTTATCTAGCATCACAACGTGAAAGAACTGCAAAGATACTATATGAAGAAGCATCGGTTGCTAACAATACAGGTAATTTATCGAAATGTGTAAGAACTCTTTCAGAAATAATATCATTAAAAAAATTAAACGCTTGTTCACAAACAGGAGATCATATAATTTCACATTCTTTTTGAGCAATTGGTTTAAAGGATGAGCAATTGTACATAAAATCGGTGCAAATTTAGAATAATATTTAACTAAGCCTAGAAAAGCTTTAAGTAGAGACATCTACCGGAGAACGAAAGAAAAAAAACAATAGAAAAAAAAGGGAAATTATATTAATGCTTTCCAAATGCTTGGAAAATCAGGAGTATTAGATAAGTCATTTACTAAGGAGTGAAAATTTTTAATGATGTGGTAAGCTTCCAAAAATCAAGATCAAGGTTAGAAGAAAATTTTTGTATAATGATTATGTTAAAAATCAGGAGCTTAAACGTTCTTCTATTGCTCAACATTGTTGGTCTTTTTAACATAGGTTAAACTTTTCCTCAGCCACCATTGCACAAAAATGTTCTTATAACCTTGATCTTGATTTTTGGGAAGCTTACCACATCATTAAAAATTATCACTTCTTAATCAATGACTTATCTAGTACTCCTGATTTTCCAAGCATTTGGAAATCATTAATTTAATTTCCATTTTTTCGTTTTTAATTTTGTACAAAAATTGATCTAAAAGTGAGCACAAACGGTATTATTCTATCACCCTTACTCGTGCTCGCAAATCAGTGTTTATCTCTTCTCTCGTACTTTTAATAGAAGAATCAAATTTAAAAGTCATTTTTCATGTCATCAACACTAAACGACATTCTTTTCCGCTCTAGCTAGCTAGCATATCACCTGATTAGAATGTCGGGCGAGGGGGAGGTTTCAATGAAAAAGTGCGACATAGAGTCAATCCAGCCTCTGTGACATCTAAAATGGGATACAATGCTATAAATGCAAGGTTGTTCGGAAGTTTCAATTCAGATTCTTGTTAACGGAATTAAAAATGATTAATCTATCGCATTCAATTTAAAGAATAATAACATATAAATATATTTCATTCGAAGTAAATCTATGAAACTTAATTAAAATTTCAAGAATGTAACATAATACTGATGTAGTAATAATGTAATTTAGTATTCTAAACTATGTAACTAATAATTCTACTAAGCTAAGCTTATTATTATTTTTTATCAATTAATTCATAAAACATATTTGTGTTTTATTTCATTCCAAGACGACGGTTGGTAAATATTTTTTATTGGGGTCTAGAAGGTTTTGCTGGCTATCCCATTTTATCAAATTTGTAAAGCTCTGTATGTATATATATATGTGAGAAGATAGCAAGTATTAGCAAGTATCTAACTGTTACGCAGCAACTCAGTGGAGTGAAATGTTGCTCGAGTTATCATAGATTCACGATATATGCGTCCACGCTACACAACGATGAACAATGAACGTGTAAAAGAGGTTTCTATGGTTTTTAGCCACAGTTGTTGTTGGTTATTTTACGTAAGGCTCAGTGAAACTTCTAAAACTACGTCTTTACTGAACGACTGAAAGTCGGTAATGTTTAATGTATAATAATAATGTAATTGTATGTTAAATATCTCTATTTTTTGTCACTTATTAAAATTTGTTGTTCATATTTGTACATAAAGAATACCAATTGTGGTGAAGTTATTACAGTATTAACCGTAATCCCACTTCTGACACCTTAATCTCACATATATATACAAAGCCAATTTTTTCTGTCATGCGATAGCAATCATATTTAAGGACCGCTCTCTGGGTGTGATTGAACATGTGCACAGGACCCATTTCGTCGACCAGCTTCATCCGCCGTCTTGCTTCAAAATGCCGGCCACTTAAAAATTTGAAATTCCAAAAAATGGAAAGCAGCATATAGTTTTTTTGTTAGAAGGGTGTTTAATATATGTTCAAAGAATTATATAAGCGGAGAGTTAACCAGAAATAGAGAAATTGCACCCAAGAATGGATACACCGAAAAATTTATGAACTATTATATATTGAATATTAAATAATTAAGTAAACAAATGGGGTGGACGGATAGATTTAACTTTATACATTTAATTAACATCACAAAACAAAGAACGTAACTTCACATGAACACATAACAGAACTACAAGTACATTCTGCGGGTACTGAAGAGGAAACAACATCTGACAGATAGGTGGCACTAGCGAGTGGAAGACTTACAATTATTACAATTATTTTGTGGTGCTGCCATCTATAACTTAATTTCTGAAGTAAAAAACACCACACTTCTTCCCCACTTCACATTTGAGATATGTAGGAGCTCTTCGAATTCTTTGAGAACGTTTTAGCACCTGTGGGGAAGAAGAATTAGTTTTAAAGTATCTGCAGCATCATCAATAGTACTATTGGGAACCATGGGTTTTGAAACTGGAGGTATATCAGAATCAACTGGATTAGGGTTTGTAGGAATTGGGACACAAGAGTCAGCTGGTTTAGGATTTGGAGTAGTTGGGACACATGAGTTATCTGGTTTAGGATTTGGAGTAATTGGAACACCAGAGTCAGATGATTCAAGATCTGTGACTCTAGGAGGCATTAGTTGAGAATCATCTTGATTAACAACTGTATTTTAACTTATGTGAATTTCTGTATCACTCTTCAAAATTTTCACCATTAGTTAAATTTATCTTCGAACCGAAATTAGTTATTTAATCAACATGTATTTTCCAAATATTTGAACCAACTTGAATTTTATAATGTAACTTGCCCTCACTTTCAATAATGCGACCAATTTTCCAATAGTCTTCTGGAGTATAATTTCTAACAGCCACTTTCTGGTTAATTTTAAATTATTTTACTTTAGTATTGGAATTTCTCGCATTTTGCTTATCATGAACAAAATTTGTGACGTTTGGAAGTATCATATTTTTGTTCTTATATGCCGCTTCAGAAATATAAATGCAGCACTCTCCTCCGTTGTAACATGAGGCATCTTTCTATACTGCAAAAGAAATTTATTTAATTTTAATTGTAAAGTACCATATTCTGAAGATAAGGCTTTTAATTCACGTTTGAGAATATACACATATCTCTCAGCCTGATCATTAGTAGCTGTATGGTATGGGGCACTAAACCTATGTTTTACACTATGATTCTTTAAGAATGTTTTCAATTTTTCAGAAGTAAACTGTTTTTCATTATCAGATACCAAAAATATAAAATATCCCTATCTGGCAAAAAGAGAAGAAAGACAAGTAGTCGTATGTTCTGAAAGTGTATTAGGAACAATGAAATGTCCTGGCCATTTGATAAGAGCATCAATAACAAGGAAAAATATTTTACCCATAACAGGACCAAAATAATTAAAATAGATTCTTTGCCATGGAGCTGTAGGCCATTCCCAGTGATGGGTATCTACCTTGGGAAGATTACTTTTTAAATTGACATAAGTAGTGAAATTCCGTGCAAGATCTTCAATATCTTGGTCAATTCCTGACCACCATACAAAACTGCGGGCTAAGGACTTCATTTTCACTATACCGAAATTACCAAAGTGTAAATCATATAAAATTTGTTTTCTATGAATTTCAGGGATAACTACTATACATCCTTTTAAAATACAAATATGTTGAAGAGTAAATTCTTCTTGAGTTCCTCCAAAAAGCTAATTTTTTTGGAATTCATGAACCAGAAATTAGGTGATGAAAAAATTGACATAGAAGTTCAGATTTTGTATCTATAACAGTTGTTTTAGCATTTAAAGGTAAAGTACACATTTTGTTAATTTGAAACTATTCAGATTCATCAATTACATTACTTGAGTTTAATTGTGAAGGTAAATCTTCACTACGTAATGGAAGTTATGAAAGAGCATCAACATTTCCGTGTTCGGTTGTTTTCTTATAGCGAATATCATATTTAAATGTTTGTAAATATAATGCATATCTTTGCATTCTATCATCTGAAAGTACAGGAAGGCTCTTAGTAGGAGAAAAAATAAACACAAGTGCTTTACTGTCGGTAAATAAAGTAAATCTGTTACCATACAAATATTGAACAAAATTCTTTACATCAAAGATAGTCTGGCAAGTGCTGCCTTATCTACCTGGTTATACCTTTTTTCTGCATTGGTTAGAGTTCTGGACACAAAACAAATAGGTTTTTTCGCGTTATCTAGCATCACAACGTGAAAGAACAGCTAAGATACCATATGAAGAAGGTTGCTAACACTACAGGTAATTTATTGAAATGTGTAAGAACTCTTTCAGAAATAATATCATTAAAAAAAATTAAACGCTTGTTCACAAACAGGAGATCATATAATTTCACATTCTTTTTGAGCAATTGGTTTAAAGGATGAACAAGTGTACATAAAATCGGTACAAATTTAGAATAATATTTAACCAAGCCTAGAAAAGCTTTAATTTGTGACACATTTATTGGTCTAAGAGCATTTAAAATAGCATAACTCTTATCTTGTATTTTATGAATACCTTCCTTATCAATTTTATAACCACAATATGTAATTTCATCAGCCATAAAAATTGATTTATCTTTATTTATCCTAATATTATATTCACGTAATATTTCTAACACTTGTTTTTGCCTTTTCAAATGAATTTCACCAGTTTCCCCTTTAATACCAATATCATCAATGAAAACTGTAACACCATCAATACCACATAAATTTGTTCAATTCTTCTTTACCAAATAGCTGGAGAACTAGTAAGACCCATTGGTAACTTTAAAAATTGGAATAAACCCTTAGGAGTGTTTATAGTTAACAACTCTTGTGAATTTTCGTCTATAGGTAACTAAAGATATTCTTGATTTAAATCAATCTTTGTAAAATGCAAACAACCACGTCATGTAGCCAGCATGTCCTTTACCTTAGACAAAGGATATTTTTAAACCTTCAAAAGCTTATTTACTGTGACTTTAAAATCACCACATAACGAATTTTACTATTTGGCTTAAGTTTGGGAACTATAGGAGTTGCCCACTTGGAGACAGATTTTATAATACCCTTATCTTGTAACCTTTGAATTTCATCATTTAGTACTCCACGTAGAGCATAAGTAACCGTTCTAGCTTTGCCAAATAAGGGCGTAGAATCTTTTTCTAGATAAAGTTCTGCTTTTAAAGATTTTATCTCCCCAACTTTATTAGTAAACAAATCAGAAAAATAATTTAATAATACTTTCAATTTTTTTAGAAGAATTCGCACAATTTCATTTATATATATAGATTTCAATTTGAAAGGAAACAAATTAAATGCAGATACCCAATCTTTACCAAATAAACGTGGAAAATTATCTTTTTTAATCTCATATATTTTAAGATTTTTAGTTTTATGCTCATAAGAACAAATATGGGCGTAGAATCCTTTTCTAGATAAAGTTCTGCTTTTAAAGATTTTATCTCCTCAACTTTATTAGTAAACAAATCAGAAAAATCATTTAATAATACATTCAATTTTTCAGAAGAATTCGCACTATTTCATTTATATATACAGATTTCAGATTGAAGGGAAACACATTAAATGCAGATACCCAATCTCTACTTCTACATTAACATACCCAACAGGTGTAAACATTTCACCATTGCAGTTCTTAACTGATCATCTGACGGAAATTATTTTATTATTTGGAAAGATTCTGCAAAAACGTTTAATATGTACAGCAGAAATTCCGGAGCCGAAATCTAACTCAATTTCCGCTTTAGCTTTATTTACAATTAAAACATACACTTTTCTTGGAGTAGTACCCTTATCATGACTTAAAGATAAAATATCAACTGTATGAAATAGATTCGTTTGTTTCTGAACATTATTATTACTTCTACACACCTTACTTAAATGACCGATTTCCTTATATTGGTTGCAAATTGTATTAATATACTTAAAGACATTAGCTAAATGGGATGCATTTCCACATATGGAACACTTCAATTTATTTTTATTTACCTCAGAATTTCCCTTATTTACATGATTATTAATTTTCTATTTCTGAAAAGTGTTTAGAAATTTATGGGGTTGAAACATTTTTAGAACACGCAAGTTTATTTTTTGTACATTAAAATTTTTATGCTTCAATTCAGAAATATCAATTTCATTATTTTGCAATATTATTGCTTCTTCAATGGCTTTATCAAAATTTAAATAATTAACTTACGTAAGTAATTTACTCTGTATAGTTTCATTTTTTAAACCTCTAAGGAATTGAACCAATAGATTTTCATTTAATATTTCATCAGAAAATGCCCAAAAACTTGTCAACTCTTTTAATCTAGCAGCAAAATCTTGTATCGGTTCATTTTCATTTTGATAAGAATTACGAAATTTTAATTCTTTGACAAAATTTATTAGGGGCGGGGTTTAAGTGTTTTAACATAATATCAACGATTTCCTCATATTTCAAAGATTCAACAGCTTTAGGAAAAAAATAAATCGCATAACAAATTATACAATTTTGTATCCACACATGTTATAATTTCAAGAACCTTCTTTTTTTTCTTTAACATCACGAAGTACAAATGAATGTTCGAGTCTATTAACATATGCTTGGAACGTCTGAATTGAATCATTAAACTCTTTAAAACTTTGAAACATGATAGCATTTTTTTAGCTTCAGAAAAGAAAAAAATATATAGACCTATCACCCTCGTAAATGACGAACTTTGTGCAGAAAATCAATTTATATGACAACTTTAGCAGCATGAAACATGACGTACTTTCATAACGAAAACAGAAGTCAAGCCATTTTGTTCTCGACTCATTATTTCTTTTTTAACTTTTCCGGTGATTCTTTTTTAAAACTTCCGATTTTCTTTTCAGCAACGTCGCCATTTATTTTATATTTAATATTAAATAACACGTAAGCAAATGAGGTGGACGAATATATTTAACTTTACACATTTAATAAAAATCACAAAACAATGAACGTAGCTTCACAAGAACACATAACCGAACTAACTACAATTACATTCGGTGAGTACTGCAGTGAAAGACAACATCTGAAAGATAGGTGGCATTAGCAGGTGGAAGACTTATAATTCTTACAATTATTTTGTAGTGCTGCCATCTATGCCTAACTTTCTGAAGTAAAAAGCACCACATTAACAAAGTAATTTATGAATTTAATAGCAGACAATTAATAGCCAAGAATAAAATGGAATTTTCAAAGTTTTGTAGTATAAATTATGTCACGTAACTTTATGAAAGAATCCGATATGCTTTAAAGAAATATAACATAACATTAATTGTGAAACTTCCAACTAAATTACAAAATCTGGTCCAATCAGGAAAAAATATCATCCCATTTAAGCATAAAAATAAAATATTTACATGCATAGGAATAACAACAAAGAAATTACAAGCCAGAATAAAAGAGCATATGAAAGATATAGCAAGAAGAAAACCATCTACAGCATTATCTCATTTAAATTTAAAAACAGAAATTGATATATATTTCAGCAAAGTAAAGATTATGGCACAAATGAATGATTATTGTACATGTATACTAAAGGAATACTGTGGAAATACTGACAAGGGGTAGGAAAACCTGTAATGATCTGTTACCTTACAATATACCAAAAATCTGGTATAATATACTTGGTGTCAATGGTGCATTTTGTTTGATATACCGTACCTCGCTCAATAGATACATCCATCCTCCTCCCGTTTTTTCATATTTGGTTTCGCCTTCTGATATTTAACCAGCGTACATTCCGGAAGTTACAGAATTTTTCCGATTTTCGCTCTAATAAAGATGGCCAGGTTCTGATCGAAATCACTCGGGACTCCGACGAATGTTTTAACATCTATAGAAGGGTTTTAATGTTTTAAAATCTTTATTTTCATTTTACACCTATTTTAGTAATAAGTAATAAATTGTAATTCATTTTTGATGTTTTTATGTTTTTAAAATCCAAAAAATGTATAAAGAAATTAGAAATCGAAAAAGGTATTTTGCCGTAATTATATTTTTTCTGAAAATTTTTGGCTCCATCTTAAACAATGGCTGAGATATACCAGATGGAAATTCTAGGAATGGCTGAATCTACATAATGAGGTGTCATTTATGAACTTTAGAGAACGCGGTTTCTCACAAATTTAATTGTTATAACCATTGTTGCTACTCTCATAAGCTTAAAACGACATAGTAAAGCTGTCAGCATCAAATTCTCGCCAAATTTAATGTTATTTGGCGAAATATTGCCCAAATTTTGGAGATTAATGCAGCCAATTTTGTGATAGCAGACTAATTTGGTGAATTCTCATTTACGACAGCATTGACGAAACTGGTAATGACTCTTCATTAATCGGGTTCCACGCATTTTAGCTTTGTGTGTTGCTGTATTTTCTGAATTCTTAAAATCAAGGAATGTGGAAGCTATTTTTTCCTTCCGGTACATGCCAAAAATACATTTATATGTAAAGAAGTGCTAACAACAAGAAAAATTAATACAGTTTTATCAGGAACTTACATTGTTAGTCGCTTCACTCCAGTCTTTAAATTAAAAATAAGCTGCGGATATTTTTTTTAAATGTCCATTTCAAACTATCTAATATAGCTTATAACACTTAAAAATAGTTAATTTGTTTTACTATTTTAAGAAAATTTCTCTTATATTTCATAATAAGCTACAGTAATGTGATGATCAAATACACAAACAGATGATAATCTACTATTTCATTCAGACAATAAAAACATTCCCAAAACAGCTAACAAACGTCATTAAAATAAAAATTACTTCCTTCATCGAAGAAGTGAACAATAAATTGAAAAAAAAATAAGCCATAAAACTGTTTTCACCACCTTTACTGGGGCATCATCAGTCATGCTGTATGTTTTCACAAAACGCTCAATTAAAATTTCACCGATCTTTTTTCTTGAAGGTCAAGAGGCACCATCATCTATTATCAATATTGGAGTGCAACATACCGTTACAAATATTTGAATTTAAGGTGAAAATTTCAAATCCCTAAACGAAACATAGATCTCTAATGTATAATTTAAGTTATTAAAATTTCTAGCTTGTCAACATTGTTGAAATGTATTTTTAATGACGATGTATTATTTAGTCTTGCTATTGCAGTTCTTGTTTAATTTAATTTTACATAACTGTTATATTCTTTTATCCTGTTATCTATCTTTCTTTTGTCTGTTAGCTTTTTTGTGTGTGCTTTTAATTTCTGAATGTTTTGGTAGATTATCTTGTGTTTATGTTTTCTTTTATAATTGTAGTGTCGTTTACCGATGCACGATTAAAGTTGTATTGGGCAAATGAACATCCAATTTACAATGAAGTTAAAGGTGTTTTTCTACCGTACAAAATGAATCTACTGAAGTACGAACTGACTGATCTAGTTCAATCTAAATTTGTGGAAATGTGGTACGAAGGTAAGGCAAAATAAAAAAAATTATTAAATCAGTGTTAAATAAAAATATTGAAAATAAGCTGTTTACTGCATTTAAATGTTGAATGAAAAAGGATACCCGTAGCATTGCTGTAGACGATAGAGTTTTACACTTTCTAGAGAAAAAATTATATACCTTTGGCACAAATATTTAATTCCTAATCTAACTCTCATTGTTGCATTTATCTGATTACATTTTAGAAAATATTCCTTTTATGCCAGTCAAATACGTGCAGAATATCTGCACTTTTTTTCCATTTTCTTGGAAACTTTTTCTAAAATAAATCCTTATCTTTTTAATTGAAAAAGCATATTAAAAATTAAATCAACCGAAAATCGGATATTTTGTTACCAAAATTTTGCGTCAAAATTATGCGATTTACTTGAATTTTCTCTTACTGATATTCTTTGAAATTTCAGTTTTTCAATCATTTAATAAAAAAAAAGAAAAAAAAGAAATGCATTGGAATTTTTGGAAAAAATTAGAAATTAATATATTTTATATCTCTCAAATTGATGCGTAAAATTTCTGAATTTATATAATTAATTTCGAAATTCTAATAAATATATTGACAAAATTTCAAAGTGATCGTATTAATTTAAGATCTCCATTTTGGAAATTTAGCAACCATTAATTTAACGGGAAAATTGATTATCCTAATGAGTCATTATCTTTTCGAATAATACTAAATAAGAAATTAGTATAAATTCTTATTGAAAAGCATTATGACTTTAAAAAAAAAAATCTATATTTTTCGAATGAATGAACCACATTTAACAAAAAACTATACAATTAATTACAGTTAATTCTCTCCTACTTAATTGCAGACTAAAAGAATACTTTTTGCGACAGTTATCGCAAGATATACAGACAAACAGACACACAAAAAAACTCAACTGACGTTTCGGCAACTAAGGCATTTTAACGTATTTATAATAAAATTTTTATATTTTATATACGAAAAAAAAATGCTTTAACCGTTCGGAATGACGGCAATTTCGAATGCGAAAGTATAGAAAGTGCTTAAAATAGGTGGATTCAACTTTGTACCGATATATTAAAATAAATAATCAACGTAAAAATAGTACAAATAAATTTATAAAATGGCAAACAGCTGTTTCCCAGCCCCTAAAGCTCAATCATCAGTGCCAAATTCTAAATGATTAAAAACTGATCCAAAAGTTTAAGCTATGTAGGTCATGGCCATGTAGTTCTTAGTCCATGTAGGTCTTGGTTGCTTGCGTCTCCACACGCGACCAAGACTTTATCCTTTATAAGCATCACTCCTTTATAAGCATTCAATGTTTATACTAAAAATCACGTCTAATTTCATGTCTGCAATTCATGTAGGTTAAAAAAAAATTCCGTTACAATGCGTTATGTTGTAGTGTGCTTTTATTACTGAAACACTTTCATTTACGCTTGGTAGAAAGTGGGAAGTAGTGAATTTATTAAAAAATATATAAACTTTGCTCTGTTAGAAACGAAAAAACACCATTATTTAAACAATCGATTCAGGATTTCTAAATTTTTTTCTAAACGTATAATTATAAATTAAGTACTCTATTAAATAATGAGAGACTATTTTTTTAAAGTAATTATTACACTCTCTATTTTTTGTTTACATTTTCTACATTTTAGTGTTTAAAATATTTTGTTATCGCAGTCTCACAGTTATTTGTCACATTTTGGTGAGAGCAGCTTGCCGAAGAATAAACGCCATTGCTTTTGGAAACAGTTGTAGCAATTAAAATTACTTGTTGACTTATCATCTGTTGCCGGCTAACGGCAAAATGCTTTAAAACTAATTTATTAATTTATAATTAAATTTGTTTACTGTCATTCGAAACACACCTGTGTACATAATTTTTAAAATTGTAGCATACCAGGAAGTGGCAGGGAAAAATCTATTAAGAAATTCCATCTTTACATACAAAAAACAAATTCAGTTAATTAATAAAAAAAGGTGTAAAAAATCGCAAAAATTTGCGTCGCAACAAACGTTCAACATTAATTTCTATTAATATGTATAGATAATAAATCACTTTGGTTTTGCTGTTTAAAGGAAATCGTTTGATTTTTAACGAAAATAATGTATAAGCTACTGTGTGGCTTTGATATGAAACTTATGACGATAAGCGTTTTGTAAAATATTACTTTTTTAACATTTTATTTTATTATATTTCAGGAAATTTCACCTTCCTCAGTGCTAAATTTATATTTACCCGGAGACTTACAGGTGCCATATTCAATGTGTATATTCCCAGCACGCTTGTGGTATTATTGTCGTGGATTTCCTTCTGGGTGGATGTAGAAGCTGTTCCGGCAAGGGTTACTCTAGGAGTCACTTCACTGCTGACACTGACAACACAGGTTGTGCAGGTTCACTCTGGCTTACCACCTATAAGTTATTTGACAGCAATGGATATCTGGCTATTCGCATGTCTCATTGGAGTCTTCAGTGTCTTAGTTGAATTTGCTTTCGCCTATCAGTTTTGTCTATTCAGTGAAAAGGTAAGTGAAGAAAGGGGTTTTATGTCATTATTAAATTTTCTTAAGTATGTCTGTGAGTTAGCCCACGTGAGCCTATCTTCAAGAGCTTAAAAGAATGAAAATCATGGATTGATTATCGATTATGGAGCTTGTGTCATTGTTCTTCTGAGAATCAAAAAGTAGATATAAAAATCTGAGAAAGCTTTTGGTGTTGCAAAACACTGAAATTTTCCAATATACAAAGTATTATAGCTCGGTAAGTTTTCATCGTACAAAATTGTTTTTAGTTTTGTTTTTCATGTTACAACATGGAGAATAGTTTTCAACATAATTTGTAAAATACAGAAGAAAATTTAAAATTTTTCAATTTTCAACTTCTACAAAATAATTAGTTTGATTTAGAATTTGATGAAGAATAACATTTGAAACATTTTTGCAATTAGAAGTGTAACTCTAAAACTAACGGCTTAGGAATTAACAGATGGTCAGCGAGGTAACGACCTATTTCTTGATTAATTTATCTTCTAAAATGGAGAAGTATATTAAAAATAATTTTTTACTGCTGTTACAGTTGCATTAAATGTTTTTATAAATTACTTTTGCTTTTTTTTCAGAAATCCTGCGATAATACCCTCTCAAATGATGATGAAACAGTGAAGTCTGAGATACGCATTCTGAAAGCAAGAACTGATAACAAAACTAAGATACAAAGCAATGACCTGCCTATCATTAAAAGAAGCTTATTGGACTATTTCAGGGGGAATAAAAATCTTGATAAAATTTCTAGAAAGGCCTTTCCCCTTCTATTTTTCTGTTTTTCTTTAGTATACTGGATATATTTTCTGAGTTATAAATATGAAGGTGATTCTGATGATGAGGTAACAAATGCTCTTGTGCACAAACTTTAATCCTCGGGTACGTTCAATAATGTACAATAATATACGTATAACATATTTTAGGTAGCTTTCAATACAAAAAGTAAAAAGCCACCGCAGACGCTCGGAGGAAAGCAATTTCGGAAAATTTTGGCATATTTTCACCGATTATGACTCCCATACCCCAAAACCACCCTCCTTTCAGATGTTGATATATATATATATATATGATCTATGTCACACGATAGCGCTCGTATTTATAAACCAATTTGGATGTTACTAAATGTGTGTATTAAGCTCACCAATGTCTCGACCGAGTTCGTTGGCCAGCTTGGTCCACCATCTTGTTTCAAAATGATGGCCACTAAAATATTTAAAACTAAAAAAAAAAAAACTAAAAAATTAGAAAATAAAATTTACTGTTTTGTTTAAGCGTTAGGCCTTGATACAAGGATTCCGGAGCATTTTTGTTTTGCCCCTATCTTCAAAGATGTCTGAGATAAAGCAAAGTTCGAAATTTTAGGGTGGCTCACATTTTGAAACAAGACAGCAGATTAAAACAAATCTGGGATTAATTTATGAATTTTGGTGAGCGTGATTTCTCGCAAATTATCTTTCATTTTTCTAATCCTTTTTCCAAACATACGCATAAAATTATATTCATATCCATTTATGTCAAATTCTTATCAAAACACTTGGCAAAATATCGCAAAATTTGGCGACCAAAAATAAGTCTCCATAAATGAAGCCAACTTGACTATAGTATACTAGAATCGCCATGTAATCAATATATGTTATTGAAGTTTACTATGGTATGTTGGTTTTTGAAAATGAAGTGTAAATCATTTATAGTTCGTTCACAGGAACACTTAAAAGAGTTACATTATCGTCAATGGGAAAAAATCAGTTTCGACATATTGTAATGATGTTACACTACTTCAGGCATAATGAAATTGATATGCATATATGACGTGCGCTAAAACATGCTTTCTGTATAGTATCGTGTGCGAAGCATTTATCATTAATTTACAGATTCATTCGGAAGAATTCTGTTACATAATGCTCTACGGTTAAAAAGTGTCTGCAGTTTTTTAATAATGTTACCCTATTTGAACCATAATGAAATTTTTATACATGTGTGCTATTGTGTGAATTTCTATACATGAGGTGCACTACAAGATGCTTATTGTAGAATATGGCGTGTATAACAGTTATAATTCATTTACAAGGACACACAAAAGATTTTGGTTACAGCGCTCTCTATGAGCGACAAAAGTTGGAGGTGCGTTTTCCGACGTGGTGGGCGTTTTTATGTTCAACTAAAATTTTACATACTACTTACGTAGTATGTAAATTCCGTAGATCATATTCAAGGATAAACAAAATAATTCGTAAGCACTACCGAGTATGAGCGCGAATTGTTAATAAGTGATTTTTAATAGAGTTATACACTTGCCAGCTGAACAATATTTAATATACTAAGAAATGCTTCTAAAATATAAATAAATTCATATACAGAGCTACGCCAGATACATTGCTATCTGTGTCTAGTAATTTCTGAAAGTTACTTTTCTCTGAATTAAATTTATTTCAATATGAGGAGTCGATAAAAATCTGTAGATAATATGCAGGACTGTTGAAAATTATTAGAGTGCATTTCCGTCTATTATTGTCGTCTATTGGCAGAAAATGCTGAAGGTGAATTTCCGACTGTGTTATGTGTTTTCTAACTAAGCTAAATTTTAGCACACTATGCAGTGCATTTATAGATCTATAGATCACATACACGGATGCACAAAAGAATTGAAGCACCTTCAGGGATTAATTGATAAGAAAAAAAGTACCGGAGCCGTAATATGCTGCATTACCGTAGCGTAACACCCCCAACTCTCCGCCGTCACTCTAATCTGCATATTTATATTTCATACATTATTTTCAAAATTTAAAGCATTGTTTTATTATTTAGCAAAATTAAAATTTAAAATACATCTACGTATACCTAAGCTATCAACTATTCCACTCTTTAGTTATTACTACTTCGAAATAGGAACCTTTGCCTAATCTTAATGTTAATGAATCGCAGAATTCTGCGAATAAATAAGCTCAAGAATATGATTCGGAAATTGTGTTAACTAAAAATGAATAGTTTGGAGCTATGCGGAATATTAAAAGACTATTTCTGTTAGCTATTTATTTTGATCAAAATAGCATTAAAATAATTTGAAATGGAAACAAATAAAATTTTGTATTTAAGACAGATTGAGCTCGAGCCTTTCCAAACCCAAAGATTGATATAGAAATCGAGCCTTTCCAAACCCAAAGACTGATATAGAAATTGAGCTGGTTTCATCTCCATCTCTTATGTGAGCGACACATTACTTCACTTATAAGTGGTTTAATACAAAAGAAGGCAAAAGATTGGAAATGGGAGGGAAAGGAAAGTGTTATTTAGGATTCGTTTTTCAGAAGCTTTATTGCATTGGGCTTCGGAGCGCTGTATTTATGGGCTCCGGTGAATTCTGGCTAATATTTAAATATTTACTAAAAACAGAGAAGTACCGGATCTGAGTTCCCGTGGGCTCCAACGCAAATTAAGCCCTGAGCACCTTAATTTCAATTAATTTAATTAGACGGTAATTGCTGAATTCTGATTTCAATTTTGAAAAAATGAAGTTCCGCTGCAGCTTTCTAAAAGTGTTCATTGATGCATAGTTTTTATCTATACATGTTAATTCGAAATCCATAGTCACTTATGGATTATTCCTGCAGAACCTTTACTGAGTTCTTTAGTAATGTCAGAAAAATTAATTCAGACCTTCAATATGACGTACATGATCATTTCTTGTTCGTGTATTTGATCAGTGTCATCGTACATACTTGTCCTGCCGCTATCGAGCACTGTGATCAAAACTCACACAATGATTCTACGAAACGCCTTTAGCATTATGCACACAAACATGTTTGTGACTACTTTCTGCTTTCTTTTTCTCTAGCACAGAAAAAAGAGAGAAAATAATAATAAACCCATATCACACTCTGTTTTCTCGATTAACCAAATTTCAGAAAACGTAGATACCTTGTATTTTATATTGAAAATGTCTGGCAAAATCTCTGTCCTATCAACTAGCTGTAAAATTTATATGTAATCTTCTGCTGCTCCCTTGGGCGGCATATTCTATCCTGATGGGAAAGCGTCATCAATGGACAATATTTTTGTTCTGTGTCTAGAAGAAATCTTGCTTTCGTATTCTCATTAGATAGTAAAGAACTGTTAGCTTTTAATAACAAAATATTTTTTTATTGCCATTTCCATGTTAAAACTTCCGATTTCCTAAGTTAAAAATAAATCTTTCATAAAAAGGGAACAAAATTAAGATACAGAAGTGTAAAATATTGCATTAAAAAATCGCTTAAAGAACTCTTATAATTGTATATACATTATACGTAAAAGACAATGAATCCTAGTACTGTATAAAATACTTTAAATTGTGCAAATTGAACATCGTGTGAAGAAATTTGAGTGAAATATAGCATTTTTTTTTCTCAATCACAAAATTTTGCACTTTGAAGAATAGAGCCAAACGTTTCGATTGCGTTGATCAAAAAGACAGCGTACAAGAAAGGATAAACGAATAAAATGAGGATACCGTGCCATGAGAGCTCTTGTTACCCCATTTCTTTACTCCTAGAACAGATACAATGTACAAGTTCGTATTGCATGTTTGTACTCAATTTGTAATTACCAGTTTTATGATTGATTAAATCTTATAAAAAAGTAATTTGATATACTTTATTAGTGTAAAGATTGAGATTGTACACAAAATACAATGCATCAAATGTAAGTTTTTTAAGTGTGTATATCTGAGAAATAAATTCGTATAGTAAACTAAAGAATACAAAATATAGTAAAATAAAAATAATTACAACTTTCTAATTCTTTGATAAAAGAAATAATTTTATTTTGATAAATAAAATCTTGGGCACCAGTCGTCATAGTTACGCTGCTGTCTCATACATTACCTGATGCTATTCAATGAATAGGAATTTTTACGATAATATATTAATATGATAATTTATTTCGACAAACTAGGAGTATTATTTATCCTATTATTTTAAATAACGCCGAGTAAATTTCAGCAATTTTATATTCAGAGATCAGCGTACTTAAATTTTGTATGACATTTTATTATAACATCGTCATTTGATTTCAGATATTTTACCCCAATGCGCATATTGAGAAAATCTTCAACCTTTTTAAAGTCAATTCAGACTAGCAAAATCTTGGATGTTCATTTGCTATACAAAACTTTTTGGTACTCATTAATTATTCCTCCAGTTACAACAACAATTTTAGGGCTAATTATCATTAACCACATGTAAATTGAATATTTTATTAAATCTAAGACGTTTACAATTTTACAGATAATCCTCTTATCTTTCCAAAGTCTAGTTCTAGAAGACATTCTAATTTGTAGATAAACATATTTGTCATTTTTGTTGTTTCTGAAAAATTATATTTTAAAAACTGTGCAGTATCAGAAACTCAGATTTTTTTGCAGCATGCATAAGCAAAAAAGAGCCACGAAATTTAGTAATGTTTAATCATTGCACATTATTGGTTGTATTAAAATAAGAAAATGCTTTTATATAAACTGTATAAAAAATTTCTGTATATATACGGGTGATTTTATGTAAAGTTTTTGCCTTTTAACGAAAACTTTTTATTTTGAGTAGAAATCGTACACTTTATCAGAATAAATGGAAAATTTTCTTTTTATACTTACTCGTTGAATGTTAAAAACAAAAATATTTCTTCCAAGATCAACAAACGGAATATTTACGTTTCAATTCAAAGAAAACGAAATATATTCAGTTCTGTTTTAGTAAACAACGTTTTGGCCTATAGCAAAGTCGTTGGATGTGGCCAGGTGGTGAAGGTGACAATGTGCATTTATTCTCTAGTGGCAAGTACTGAATCCTGACGAAGGCAAGGTAATAAAAAACGGGTGTGATAAAATGTAACATAAATACCTGTTCCGTATACATCTGCATCACTATATATAATCATATAAATATTGCGCTATTGTCCATAAAATTATTTCTAAAAGTATAAATTCCCGTTATGAAAACGGAGAACAATCGGCAATTTTGAGGCCTGTACCTGTTCTGCTTTTACACGGAGATGTTTTCACAGTGCAGCCTTATAAGCAGGCTATAGAACTCTAGAAATCGAAAAGTCTATTTTTACATTGTTTCTTTTAATAATTTTAGAAACCATGAAAACAAATTTGGATAGGTTTTTATAATACTTTATAGAATATTTTGCATTCAGATACTAGGTAATCGAAAGTAACTAAAAAAATACGTAACGCAACGTATGCCTTTCTATACCTTACTTTGCCTTTCTATATCTCTATGCCTTAAATATTAAAATACTTCAATTATAGAGTTAATCTTCCCTAACTGGATCCACAACCAAAGTTGGCATCAACCTTAGGTATTCCTGGCAAGAATTAGTTTCAAGTGGATGAGAATTAAAACAATAGTTACAATATATTAATTAATTTTGCGTCAAACCATGCTTGGTAGCATATCCAATTGTTTGTGGATTCGATTTCGAAAGAATTACCAATTACAGACTAAGGTCATTGTGTCTAAATTTGACGATCCATAAACGCGACAATTTTCTTTTACTTAAAATATTAACGCAGGAATCGTATATAAATAATAAATAAGAAAACATTTGAGCTTCAAGAACAACACAGGAAACATTTCACTGCATTAAAAACGTTTTCTTTAGAAATATTTCCCATTACAATACGCATTGTCCATCGCCCCCATAACTATATAAATGTGAAAAATAATCCCGAAAACAGAACAAAATTTCGCTTTTTAAACTTTGAAGATCAAATAACTGTATCAACGTCAATTATTTGAACGTCTGTTTCATTTACCTGAAATGGAAGCTCGTTAAAAGACAAGTTTTCATGTTAGAGTTCTAAAATATTCTACGCATTTTGGTTACCAATTTTCTCAGAGATCTATTAGCGACGAACTGAATCTATTAAATGCGTAGACTATTACGAGATTTACTGAGGTAAGTTTATATGGTATTTTCACATATTAAAATGATGCTTAAAGCAGAAATTGTATTTAATTAAGCTTTGATGAGTTATTAAATTAAGAATTTCCACATGGTCATGCAATTGTGTTTATCTTTGAACGGGTACATATATACCGGGTGGTTATAATACAAGTATCTCTATTTGGAGCTGTCTGTAGCTCGAAGGAATAACTCGAATGAAACCTAAATTGGTACACTTACTATTCAAAAAAGGGGAAAAAGAATGGAACAAAAAAAAATTAATTGCAATAATCGTCGACAGATGGCGCTTTTGAGTGTGAAATGTAATGTGTAATACTGTATAAGGTGGAGGTGTCGCAAACTTCAATGACTTTACCACATATCACGACATGTACTCTTGATGCATTACATTCCGCAGTTGAGCACGTCGTGCACTGCCTGGATTGTATCCTTCAGTACAACGGCCATGCGGAACCTGAACATGATCGGCACCACCATACGAAAGCATAACCACGTTCATTGTGACATTTTCCAATAAATTTGGTGTGTCATCCGGTTTGACGCTTTAATTCATTGTTCTTGTATTACACATTACATTTCACATTCAAAAACGTCATCTGTCGGCGATTATTGCTATTATTTTTTTATTGTTCCATTCTTCTTCCTCCTTCTTGAATAGTAAGTGTACCGATTTTGGTTTCATTCAGGTTACTCCTTCGAGCTACAGACAGCTCCAAATAGAGATACTTATATTATAACCACCCTGTATATGTTTCAAAAATTTACTATATCTAAAACTGACTGTATCCAATGCCTTTAACCTGAAAATATTCGAAATATCTGAGCGAGATACTACCAACCTTATGAAATTAATATTATCTCAAATGAATAATACAGAAGCTAGTGGGTGAAATTCTTATAGCCCTAGTACAGGCGTCATACACAATAGATAAGTATACATTATGACATCAATTAAATATTTAAAAAGCAGTTTATACTAGAAATAATAGAGAAGGGAAAGCCTGCTAACAGAGAAGCGTATTATGGTGTGAAAGAAAATTGGCAATTAAAATTGATAAAAATTATAATCCAGAAATTGTTGTATATTGTGGTATTCACAGAGCGATCTTATTACTAAAAAATATTTTATTTGTTCTTAATAAAGTACTATAGTCAGTCATACATTGTATCAAATGCGAGAGTATATTTCTAAATAATAAGAATTATTATGTTATATAGAGAGGGGGAATATCATAATTTTAGAGATGTTTAGATGTAGCGTCGTTAAAAATGTTTGGGAACCACTGATCTAGATCCATACCTACCAGAAACAAAATGAAAATATTGAGGCCTACATGGAAAACAGAAAGCAAAAATGAGTTGAAAGCAAGATAAAAATCAAAATATTTGCTTAAAATATACAGTAATCAACATTGCTTTGGTAAAATTTATGTTGTATTGGTAATTTACTAGTTACTTCTTATTTTATACATGGTCAAATTTAAAAGTGTTCGAAGTGTGAATGTTGAAATATTCATTATTTAATTATAATATATTCAATATTATGTATCCCAAAGTTTTTTTTATAATTTAAGTTATTATTAAATTAACTTATTAATATATTATGTAGTTCAATATTAAGTGTTTAAACGTTCAGTTTTATCTGTTTCAACTCTTTATTAAATATTTCAAAAACTGGTTACAATTAAATGAATATTTTAAAATGAACTGGGATGCATAAAATGCATTGTCACATTTAGCTGCTTTGGAACCCTCATTTAGGTTTTAACTACTATAAAAGAGACAAAAAGGACCTAAATGCCACAAACGTATATTGATTGCTTATATTACATATAATGATTTAATTTATAAAAAGCAGGTTAGTTTTAAACTGAAGGCACTCTATTAAATCATTCTCTATTTAAAAAAATACATATTTATTTAAGAAAATGTAAAGTGTGCCCTAAATGCTATAAAAGTATGAGAAATCGCGTCTTATTTAATCACAATGACTTTATTCTGTGAGTGGACAAAAGCTATTTTTGTGAAAATGCGATTTAATAAGAATGTCGCCAAATTCTTGAATTAGTATCAATTTGGCATTGTTGGCGATAAATTTTTGCGATATTTTGTAAAGATTGCAATAGGGTTTACATTGGTGAAATAGGTAGATCGTTGGAAATTCGCCAAAAAGAACATACTGGTGCTTTAAAAAAAGGTAATTTGAATTCAAAAATTGTCCAGCATTCACTTCAAACGAATCACATCCCGCTAATTGCGAACCCCAGTATTTTGAAATCGGGTTGCGACAGCTATCATGGTAGATTACTCCTTGAGGGTTGGTTCAGTCAATTGCGATCGCAGACTTTGAATGAAGCTCGTTCTGTCCCTAGTGAATATTGTCTGTTTTTAAAATAACTAACTTTAACTGTTCTTGATTTGTTCTGTCGTTTGCTATGCAATGGATTTCTTGTACTGATGATGCCTCGCGTGTCGCTTGGCGAAACGTTTACAAATTGTATTTTTAATTGTTTTTAAGTATATTTTTTATAAATTTTATTTTTTAACTGTGCTCAAGTCTGTCTTAATTTATTTTATTTGGTGTTTTAAAGATGAAAAGTAGTTTTGATGCCAAACCCATTGACCATTTTTTCAGTATTCAATTCTTGCAACAGGTGACTATAACACACGTGCCAACAGATAGCTCAATTGAAAACACCGATCGGACTTTATCAGGTTCAGTCACACACACACATCATATATATATATATATATATATATATATATATATATATATATATATATAATAACAATATTTACCTTAAACTATAGTTCACTTCCCTTAAATGCATATATTTTGCCTCTTTCTTTAATGAATTGCAATATTTAAATTTCCGCACGTATTAATCAGACCAATATAACTCATAATTATTTTTACGTCCTTTTTTTTAATTGAAAAAGTTTTACGACATTAAGTTGCATTCTGGTGAAATATCATTATTGCATCAACATAAGATGAGCTCGAGCACTAAAAATATTTAATTGAACAATTGAGTTAAAAATAAAATACTTATCGCTTTTCCCTGAAAATGGTTGAAATATAGTTTAGATACCAAACCAGTTATGAAATTTGTACGAAAATGAATGCAACTGGTGCAACAGTGAGCTAAAACATATTTGAGAGCTCTATAAAAGCACAGTTTAAAAACTATCGTGTTCATGCACACACATATATACATAGCCGTATCATAGAATAAAACACCGAAAAGGGGATCTAAAGGGCCCTGGGAATCTGAAAACATAAGGAAATGCCACTCTAAAAACGACATTTTCAAAACTGAGCAAAAAATACTCAAATCTGAGTGTGTCGCATAGTCTAAATTGCCGTGAATCAAAATTACTCAAGTTTGAAACATGTATATACTCATTTCTGAAAAACGTGCACACACTCAAGAATAAAACATCATGTGCTTATATTTGAATATTTCAAAATGACCCACTAATCGAATTTTCTCGAATATGCGATCTAACCCAATGGTATCCAAAAACGGTAGGATACAAAATTTCGTCAAAATCGTTAGAGCCGTTTTTAAGAAAACATTTGTATACACACAGACATAGACACAAGATTTGCTCGTATTATAATATATGATTCACTGCAGAAAGAAGACAAACGTTTCTTATTCGAGGAAAGTATACTTTAACCACGAAAGAAAATATACAATAACTCTTCCGAGTTACCCACGATTAATTATTCTTTAGAAACCTCAGAAACAATATATTTTCGAGATTTAAAAACTATTTATTTTAACAAAGTTTCTTTTGCTGCCACTAATTTTTGGAAACGTTTCGAGGTAGTTTTTATAGTGCAGTAATCAGTTTTCTCAATCCAGAATAGAGGTTTTTAAGGATGCTGCCAATTCTCACGTAAACATTTCCATGTTTAGCATTAACATTAAAATTAATGTTATTTTGTTACTCTATAACGTATTTCAATTACACAGTTGAAAATTTTTAATTGAGAATTGACAGCTTTCTAAAAACGTATATTCCAATTGGAGAAAACTGATTAATCCACGATAACAACTACTCGGAAACGTTACCAAAAATCAGTGGCTGCAAACAAAACTTTGTTTTTATAAAGGCTACATAAATTCTGGAAAATACATTCTTTTTTAAGGTTTGTAAAATAAATAATACTTTTCTGAATCATGGGTAACTCGGAGGAGGGCATTGTATCTTTTCGTTCGTGGTTAAATTACTCTCTAAAAACGACATTTTCAAACGTGAGCAAAATATACAGAAATTAGAGTGTGTCGCATAGTCAAAATAGCTCCGAATCAAAATTACTCAAGATTGAAACATGTATATACTCATTTGTGAAAACATGCAGACACTCAAGAATAAAACATCATGTGCTCATATTTGAGTTTGACTATGCTTCAAAAATGAGTATGAACTGATTCTAATCCTTTGTGAGTATATCCATGTTTCAAAAATGAGTATAAACTGACCTCTATGTGCTCAGTTTTGAGTATGTTCATGTTTCAATAGTCTGAGTATTCCTTTTCAGACCTTCAGAATTGAAAGCGTTGGGTCGACATATTTGAAATAAAAAGTTTCAAAACAAAGTGAAAACATCGATTTGCTGAGATTTGAAAGCGTCATTTTTCTCAGTGTATACATGCAACATTCACGTATACATGTAGAATAATTTCAAAATAGCAAAAACGGATTCAAGGAACATCAAAGTTTACACATTGAAAAATATTCATAATTGGGTTTTTATCGTGTTTACAATAATATCCTGAAACTGTATGTGTCCGGAAAATATAAATAGAAACAAAAATATCTTTTAAAAACTCAGAAATTTAACTTTTTTTAAGTTTGCAATAAATACTAGTTTGCATTTCTAAATCCGTCGAAAATAAGTTGATTGTCTAAGTTTAAGATATTTACAGCAACACACATTTCGAAATAATAGTATTCACTATCATTTATAGACACGTGGGGGAAAATATATTGCATGTAAACGCAATAAATACGATCGATACAGAAATAAAGGCACCATTAAAATGCTTTTTTCCGTGACAAATTTTACGAAAGTTCTGCATATGGAAATTATAGATGAAATCATATTTTAATGCAGTTGCGATAAAAAATATTCAGTATTAGTTATCTGAAAGTCTTCAAAAATGCATAAAAAAGTTTTTACCTTTCAACCATGGGAAAATTTCACAATCTGAATTTCTCTCATATTGTTTATTTGTGTCAATTTTTTTTCTATAATCACAGTTTTATACCACGCCGAAAAAAATTGTCATGAAATGATATGATTATGGCGGAGATGTAATATTTTAATTTTACACACATAGGTTATGAGAAGTGAAGGTTGCAAAGAAAATAAATCCATGCGTACTACGTTAAATAAAATTTTGGTACTTCTCCATTATCCCATCGACCACTTTCGATTTAAAAATGTCTTCCGCCAAACTATAGGATTTAGCGCCAAATATGCACGATCGTGGCGGCACATTCACTTACACGTGCTTGTTATCTCATCAAGTGATTTCTAATTCGATGTTTAATGTATTTTTAATGATGTTTTACTAATGTATTAGGTATTTCATTAATTCAAATAAAAATTACGTTTTCGACACCATGATATTAAAAGAGAAAAATCATTGAGAAAGTGTTGTGATGCGTAATTACGTACAATAGATCAATTTCAAATGACGTCACAAACATTTATCCAACAGTCGATAATTAAGAAAAATAATGTAAATATGTAAATATCCAGGACTACTTTTGTTTCTGTTTTCAATAATATATTGTAAATTTTATTGTTTAAACTTACTGATAAATGATACCTTAGTGAATGGGGCTTTTCCAAATTTCTTGTTGAGATTCTAAGTGCAACATTCTTCAATTTGTTTATTGGACGTTACAGTTTGGCAAATAATTCGGCGATAGTTTTTCTTATGGAAAGTAGTCGACTGGATAATGGAGAACTACCAAAAATCTCACATATACTATCATTACTCCACGAATAATATAATCAGAGGTTCAGTAGTATTTATCTGAAAATCTATGACTCATTAATTTTGCAGTTAGTATTACTAAAATATTTCATACTATACATTTCAGTTCACACTTTTAAAAGACAAAAGCAAGATCAAAATATTTTGCCATTAAATGACATGGTAAGAATAAACCAAACCTTTAGTTTTAAGCCACGATTTCCGAATACTGAAGATACTGCTGCTACGAATGAATGCTTACTGTACAGTAGAGGGTGTCCCAGAAAAGTTGAACCGTGTGTGAATTTCTTAATTCTTAGAGAAAAAGTGACAATAAAATTTCCAAATAAGTTCAAAATAATTCCTTTCCTCCAGAATTACCACTTCAAAAGTGCGCTTAGCTATACTTTTACAATTAACTGAATTATAAAAAAAAATATGAATTTATACGTATTTTTCGTTAAAATATTTTTAACATTTCAAATTCCCAAATTGATGATTGAATTCTTTAGATTAAAAATATTCTAATCAGTCTGAAAAAAATCGCATAAAAAATGTTTCTAAATAAAGCATTATACATATAGAAATAATTCAAACAGACAAATGTAGTTAAAAATACCAGAAAAAACAATTCACAAAACACAATTAACAAAGCATTAATTTTTTTAAATGTTTTTTTTTTGTGTGAGAATGATCTAATTGCGGACAAAAAGACAAAAAAATCTTATTCAACAAATTATTTGAGAGGTGTTATAAAAATTAAAATCGTAACGTTTTAAAAATTACTGGCAGGACTATTTCATCAAGTTTTAAATTTACTTTACCCACTACTCTCCAACAGGTAAAAAATTATTAAAACACATTTCAATCTTTTTCAGACACTTTGTACATTAAATAAAATTTGCATTCATGAATTTTATATGCCAATATTTTCGTGTATTATTAGCAATGAATTCGAACTGCGGGAAATTTTGAATTTTTAATAATTCCTAAAGCATAAGACAATTCCAAATTCAGGAAAAGACAGTAAGCTATGAAGGAAACATGGCAAAAATCATTTCTCAGAAACATAGCCTATTGAAGAATTGTTATTTTTGGCTATACTAAAGGGCTCTAACCGCTACGAGCTACTTTCGCCAACTCCTGTCCACACCACTGCAGACTCTAAATACACGCTAATTTGCTCTTAAAAAAAAAAAAAAAAAAAAAAAAAAAAAAAAAAAAAAAAAGACTACACAATTATGAAAGATTGAAAGATATTATCAGGAACAGAAAGTGACATCCCCAGAAACTCAGTTCACGCTTCAGAGTTTTAGTGGAATCCCGGGGTGGGGGGGTGGAAATAATATCACAATTAGTAATCAGGATCTGGAATCGGGTTGCCATTTACTGCCCTTTGATGGATGATTTTTTGATTTTTAAAGCCGGATTCACTACTATCGTGACAGATGAAGGCTGTTTTCGTGATGGATTAGGTGAGATGAAACACACATTTGAAAAACAGCTGGAATAAAATGGTTAAGCAAAAAATGTCGGTGCCTCCTGGACATTTACAAAGTTTATACAAAAGTTTTCTTTTAGTTGCTTCTGAAAGAAAACATTACAAACATACAAAACACATACAAAATATAACAAAATGGTTTTAAATATATGTTTGAAATATATCGTTTTAAATATGACGTAATTTTCACCATTAAATACATTTCACACGCAGTAATGTAATTATTTTAATGTTTTTTTATATATATATATTCACTTGTAAATATATTTTTCAAGTGTTTGGAAACATTATTTGGTCTTTTTAACATCTGTCTGCAGTAGGTAAAAAACGGCTGTTTCAAAATATAAACTAAATCTATTCAAATAATAAAATTTTAAAATTAAAAAAAATTGAAGAAAAAACCTTATTTTTTTTTATTTAAAAATTAGACAAATTAAAAAATGATTGGACACTGTGCACCACAATCTAGTCACGTATATATGCCTGCCAAAGATAGTTCAACTGCTATGCATAATTTTTGTTTTATAAAAAATTTTTAATTAAACTACTTTGACCAATTTCAACATTAAATATCACTTAAAAAAATTTTGGATTTCTGCTTCAAAGTATTTATTATATATTTTTCTATAAAACTATCATTTTACTGTTTTTATATGCAATAGTTTTTGTGTTATGAGGCGCAAAAAAGAAAAGGATAACAGCTGCCGCATTAGTTCCCCCCTTTTTTTTAGAATATAGAGATAAGATACTCACTGTGTACATCTCGACATTAAAAGAGAAAATTGCAGAATCACTTTAAATAGAATATTTTCTTAAAAGTAACAATGTGAATCTAATAAGATTAAACTGCTATCAGTGCCACGATCCAACCTTAATCTTTCATAAACAATTGTTTTATTTTATACACCTGCAATATTACTTAGTTAATACCATAGAAATACAATTCCGTGCTTCTAAATTATCAAGTTCATTTACGGCAACAAAATCTTTAAAATACAAGGTGTGTTCCAAATGAATTGACAGTAACATTATATAAATTAACAAGTTGGAAATTGTACGTTATAGGTGAAATGAGGTGCGTTCGTACCATAATGAGTTTTACAATGTACAAAAATTATCGTTATTATGTCAGTGAAATGAATTATATCGTCTGTTATGAGCGAAATGAGCATGCGCATTTTTTCCCACTAGACAGCGCTGCAAAATTCACGATAGAGATCTTGCTTTGCAAATGATTACCTCCATGGCTTAATATTTCCATGACTCACGATGAACGAATCTCTTGTGTTTATTTACTTTAATGAATTGAGATATTCGGCTGTTAACCTAATTTCCACTGAAGTTATTTCAGAATCTATACATTTTCAACGTAACTCATCTGTCAAGGAAACATTTTTTTTTAACGAACTTTCTAAAAATGTAACTTTTATGCAGATTTATTCGAAAAAATAATTTTCTATAAAAATGGTCGTTTGGCATATGAAAAAAGAAGTGGTTAGCCCGTATTTGTTTTCCTCAGTCACATGACTTACGCTTTTACTATATAGATTATTATGATAGGATTTAATAGAATGAAGAAAACTTTTATTAATATTTTTTAAAGTTTTGATTCAATTTTCATAAAATTTGAAATGACTCGACAAAATTCTGAAACGATTATATCTATTAAATTTCAAACCATTCGTTTGGGTAGTTTTTGCGCTGTTATATGCGGACCAACAGTCGGATGGACAAAACAGACGGACAGAGAGACGGACCACACGACGACTATGGGGCTAGGTATTTATATAATTACGAACACACCTAAAAATTATAATTACAAAAAAAGTACCTTAATTTTTTTAAAATGTCTCCTTTGAAATGATATGCCATTTAGGGGAGATGGGGGGGGGGGTGAATGGGACAAGGGAGGGATGGGACGTTCTCAATATTTCAGGCAATAAACTTTTTTTTTAGTTGCTTCCTATCCTCATAGATTTCACTATCATAGTGTGCTTCAGAACCAAAAGGCTGTTTTCAGTTCCGCATGGCTGTTTTCAGTTTCCTTCAAATTATTATTTTCTGAAAACTCTGCTTAAAAGTAATTTTTTTTACATTTGAAGTTACTTAAATATCTTGTGAAATAGAAACAATTAAGATATGTTGCAGTTTTTTATTTCAAGGCTCAATATTGGTAATTAAAATGAATGAATATTAACCATCGTGACAAAATAATTTTTGAGACAAGATGGCTGACAATTGAATATATGCATCTTCGGGATGATTGGGATATTTCAAATAGGATGACTTGGATTGTCTTATTCATCCCTAGAGGATGCTAAAAAATATATTTATTAGTTAAATAATATTATATAGTTTGATAAATTAATAATTTATGGTAATTATTCTTTTAAAATTTCATCCTCATTGTAGCCATCGTCTTCAGCTATTGAATGCTTCCGTTTATGGGCCTTTTAAGGGCCTTTTAAGGCAAAGCTGAGATGAGTCCAATATGATTGGCTAACAAATGAACCTGGAGATCATATTACAATTTAAAATTTCTCAGCTTTTACCAAGGAGGCATTTTTGTTAGCTTTTAGCCCTTAACATTGAATAAAGGTTGGAAAATATTTGTGTCCCATTCATCTCTGCTGTGGGGATGATTGGGACATAGAGGAACTTTTTTTAATTCCATAATATATTTCTGTATAATAATAATCTTGAATAAATATTGTGCATAAGATGTAGTCAAACACTTAATGTATGACATGTGATATATAATATTGATAATAACTTAAACAAAATATTTAAAATAAATATTTTTGTGAAAATGTCCCATTCACCCCCCATCTCCCCTATTTCAAAGGAAGTAGTGAAGACGATTTCCGAATGCAACTTCACTGAACCCTGTGAAGTTGATATAAGATAATCATTTGCAAGAGATGTTCTTTTAAAAAGATATCCTTTAAGAAAAATACTTGCAAAAACAATTTTAAAAAACAAAATCTTAACATTTCAAAACGAGTTCCAAAATAAGAGTAAAATTATAAGAAAATATAAATAGAGGTAGCGTTAGAAACATGTATACACATTTTGAACTGCCATAGAAACTTTATTTTTCAACCTACAGCGTTAAATTTCAGGGAAAAGTAATGTTATAGTCCAATTTGAATAATAAGTGTAGATTCTGGTCAAACTGAATGTTCCAGATGGTGGTTAAAGTAAATGTTCCAGATGGTGGCTAAAGTAAATTATCCAGATGGTGGTTAAAATGTTCCAGATGGTGGCTAAAGTAAATTATCCAGATGGTGGTTAAAGTAAATGTTCCATATGGTGGTTAAAGTAATTGTTCCAGATGGTGGTTAAAGTAAATGTTCCAGATGATGGTTAAAGTAAATGTTCCAGATGGTGGTTAAGGTAAATGTTTCAGATGGTGGTTAAAGTAAATGTTCAAAAATGGTGGTTAAAGTAAATGTTTAAAATGGTGGCCTGCAACATCGATGCATTTCTGAGTTCAAGTCACTTCGCATTAAAGTGTACAATGGAATTTCTGTGCACACCGCTCTAATCTCATCCCAAAGCGACTCCAGGTTACATGGTTTACGGCGGTACACCTCATTTTTTACTTTACCCCATGAGCCCCTTTTACTGCACTTCTAACTGGGTTGCCCAACTAGGTCGATGACTCTGCTACCACATGGTGAGGAAACATAACATTACTTTTTCTTATTAATTTAACTTTTAGATAGGAAATTAAATTTTCTATGACAGCTTAACGTGTGTATACATTCTTCTATCGCACCCTGTATATAACTACTGCAAAAAATAGATTATTCAGTGCTTAAATATTTTCTCCGCAATGGTCTCGCCTTGCAGTCCGCTTTTGGAAGAAAGAGGTGAGGCCTTCTGAGAAAGCTTTTTCAGTACACCTTGTATACAGGTGATATAACATCATCATATTTAGTGAATATATGTTTATGAGACACTTTTACAGAAATAATTACAGTAAAAAAATAGCTTAAAATTACAAAGCGCATTCAGTAAAAACTTATAGCAAAATCATACAAATTTTTAAAAAAAATTCTTCTGAAAAAACTACCTAATACATTGTTAAAAAAATCTCTGAGAGGATATTTTAAGGTCCTGTATTGCAGTCCACTTTGTTCACAGATGATATAACATCATCATATTTAGTGAATAAATGTTTACTAAGAAACAGTTCCAGAAAACATTACAATAAAAACATAGCTTGAAATTACAAGGCGCATTCATTGAAAACTTACAGTAAAGTGATACAAATTTAAAAAAAAAATAGCTACTGAGAAAAATATCTTATACATTGTTTTTTTTTTCCTCACTTGATATGCAAAGGTTTTATATTACAGTCTACTTTTCAAAGAAAATGGAAGGCATTTTGTAAAAGTTACTTCAAAGAATTGTGTAAAGGTGGAATAACATCAGTATTTCTTATGAATGGTCTTTCAAGAACCGATCTTTTTGAAAAAATAGTTACAAAAAAACTTTATGTAAAGAAACAATCTTATAAAAACTGCGAGTCGGCGACTTTTACATGGTTCTTTGCAAAAAAAACACACATTAGTTAATCTTTAAAGATAATGTCAAATAATATTTTCTTACAAAGGTTAAGTAAAAATGTAAGACATTTTTTTAATTATTAATATGATTTAGACCATTTCCTAATTTTCATATATTTTTCAAAAATTTTAAGTCATCGGGGCACTATAGGGAACCCTAATTTGATATAAATATTACATAATTTTGCTATAAATATATAATAGTAATAATTTAAAGATCACCATTTTAAATTAAATTAATATTAATAATACTTGGGTAGTTTATATGTTTGACAAGAAAATGGGGACCTGCACATATGCACAACTTTCCCGTTTTTACTACGTATTTAATGACATGAGGTCAGTACTAAATATAAATATTTTTCAAAGATATTTTATATTCAAAATGAGAATGTGATTGAGCAACATTCCCATACCGGCCCATTTTTTATGAAGAAAGAAAATTTATACAAAAGCACTCCACCCAACTGCCTAACCACGGTGCGTGTCGAATATCCCAAAACTAGTATCGAAAAGCTTCAAATTCTGAGCTACTTGCTCGACTAACATTACAACAACATTTAAAATATACATAATACAATTCGACATACATGAAATACAGTTTTAACCCGTTAGCACACGTGCCCCTTTCCATTACTTTACTACACGCGCGGGATAAATTTACCCCAATGGGTTTTCTTGTGTCAATTTCCCCCGGTTTGATTATAAACGAAAATTTATATTTTGAAATAAACTGTAAATCGATAAAGAACATAATTTAACTTAAAATAAGAAGTCCTTTTATATTTAAAGCAAATAAATAAATAAATAAATAAATAAAACAAAATCTAGCACTAAGATTTTTTTTTCTGCATATCATTACATACAAAGCTTTTACTATCCAAATTCAGCCATGAAAATACAAGAAATATAAAACTGATATATAGAAACTGTATGTGCAAGAGTTCTAACGTTAATTGTATTATTATTCGCATTGCATACACATTTGCATTAGCATTTTCCTATCATTAAGGGTTACGTTATAACACGCGTGGGGTAAATTTCCTCCCACGTGACATTTTTATAACAAAACAATAGAACAATAGGAGGTAAATTCTTTTTGGCCACATCTTCATATCTTTCAGCTTGAAAGGTACTATAAAGCTGAGAATGATTACGCACGATTTTCGCACATTTTTAAGTAATAGTTGTGAGCTGGGGCTAGATTTTATCCCAGCGCGTGTGCTGACGGGTTAAAATATAATTTAACAAACAATTTTTCCGGAAAACATGAAACAGGTTGTACAAAATTGATGTACAATGACATCATTTCTAACAATTTTCCCAAATAATTTAGAATTTATTTACAAGCACATTTTGTTAAGCCGCTAAAAAAAATCCAAAAAAAGCCCCCCCTCCCCCCCCCCCAAAAAGTCCAAAAAAAGTACAGACTGGCTGCTCATTCTTCTTTCACATTGCTAAAACTTATGGGATCTCGGTACAAAAAAATGTATTTTGTAAATAACGCCTAAAAAGGTTTTGGAACATGTTTCAACAAAGTAAAATTATTACAAATAATAAAAGACCTTTAAATTGTTAATAAATCAATAATTAAAATAATTAATTATTTCCAAAAAATTTTACAATTTTATTTATTTTTTAGGGTTTCGTTCATCTCACGAAACCCTATTACCCCCGCTGTGTTGTCTGTCCGTCACAGAGCCATTCTCAAAAAGTATGTAACTGACAGAGTTGAAACTTAGTGTATAAATCTGAATAGCAGCTGTGAAGAACACAAAATATTAAAATTTGAAAAATTCGTATTATTTTAATAAATAGAGATAAAAAACCAAAATTCTAACAGCCTTTTCCTATTAAATTGAAACATTTTTCGTTAGAGCAGATGCCAAAGATTTAAAATCCACAATGAAATTCTTTCTACAATAATTAATTTTCTATCAGACGATTTTCACGTGAAAAATGAAAATGAAATAAAAAGTTTCACCAATTGAAAAAAAGATAAATATGAAATAAATTTGATTGACGCCATAGTCGTAATAAAACGGAAAATGTCTAAGATTTCTCAATAATAAAAGGAGTATGAGTATGTGTAAGTGGACAAAGCAGATTAATATCACGTCATTAGAGAATTAAAAAGAAAATCTGACGTCATGTAGGAAGTTTAACTAATTTTTCAAATGTTTGAGAATAATACAAAGCGAGTATCAATATAAATAATAGAGAATAGTAAATATATGAGTTTGAGAAACATATTGAATCTTGATAAAAATCCGATTATGGAGATATTCGCATATTTTAACATTTTGAAGGTGTACAATTTGTTTAATTTTGAAATAATTTTTTTAAATATTGCATTTAGTCCGTATGACGGATATTATTATGACAGAATATAATAGCGGGCTTGGACCGCAATTTTTACTTTATAAAAAACATAATTTTTTTTTTGTTGTTGTTGTTGCTAAATGAAATTTGTTTGAATTTATTAAAGAAAGGATAAAGTGTTTTGAAAGGAATATTAAACGAAACCCTTTGAGCGATCTTCGATCACACTTACCCACTTGTTTCTTTTTTAATTTCGGTGCTACAAACAATTTTTTTATCTTATACTCAGTTCTAAAAACCTAAGTATCGGATTTCTGATACAAAGATTAAATCAGAAGAAAAAAACTAATAATAGAATCCATAGGGAATAAACCTATGAAAATGGCATATATTTAAGTTCAGATGTCTGATAAAAGGAGAATTTCAAAGATATTGGAATCTAAAGATACATTTAAAAAATCAGACAATTGTTTCAATTGTTGTTGAAGCCTTAACATTTTGACTATATAGAGAATGTGAAAAAAATATGAACAGAAAAAAATGAATTCTGTTACAAAAATGAGATATTAAAGTGAGATACGTAAAATTAACCATAACTCCTTTAATATTTATCAGGTCGTCAAGAAATTTTGGTACAAGTTCTTGAGATATTTCGTTCATTTTAGGATAAAAAACTGAAAATTGGCATGTTGCCTTTTTTTGGTCAAAATGAGAGGTATTACCATCCCCTAAAATGTACGAATAGAGCCTAATTAAAGAGACATCTCAAAATTGGCTAGCTTCATGCTTGTTAAGGGGTTCCTTTTTCAATCCTATAAGACTTGTATAAAAAATCTTTTATCATCAGAAATATATGGCAAGGCCAATGTCCATTGCTTTGCTTGAACCCTTGTACTATACGAATGCGTCCAGCCAGGTCTGAATTCCATTCTTGACTGCGGATGACCAGGTACAACTCTGGGGCTGCCTTAAAATCCTTAAATTTTATTTGCCTCTAGAGGGTTCAATCGCATTCACATTCTATCAGGGAGCGTCTGAAGAAACAGATGAGGGTAACTGGCGCTTTATATTAGTGCCTCGTTTCTTTTAGCAGCTAGCTGGAGTCAGAGATGACCGACTGAGATGACCGCTCCGGGATCCCAGCTTTCGCTTTAGAGTTGTAGAGCAATTCCCGTTGGGAAATTTCAATCCACTTGTAGCCAGGCAACAGCCCAGACACAACTCCGGACCCAGAGAACAATGAGGGGGGGGGGGGGACCTCAGCCAAACCCGCTGATCTCCTGAGAGGTAAGCGACGGGCCTCCAAACTGTTGACGACGAGTTTTGAATTCTTTAGACATATACATTCAAACCTCTGAAGTTTAGCATGATTTAAGGTTAGTTACAATTGGCCAAACAGAGTATTTCTGAATTAATTGCAAAAATTACAAGTTTTTAGGTCTCTTCTTTTCTTTTTAAGAGATGACCGTGAATTTCTATGTTTTTTTTATAATTTAGTATAGAGTTTAAGGTCATTTTGAGATTACATTAAAAAAAAAACTGATATTCAATACCAAGATATAAAATTAATTAACATTACAAATATCAAAACTACAATACAACACCAGTACTATATAACAATAAAAATACTACAAAACACAATACCGATAAGCAGCTGGAGTCATTAGACAGAGTTCTTTTTCAAAGAACACCTGTGCCATATTGAGAACTTTTTTGCTCTGGCTTAGAGAGCAGTGAATTATTTTTACCCCCTCATTTTAGGACATTTAGGGGTTACAGGCGAAGGAAGTGGATAAACACCATTATTATAGTTAGTTTTTGGCCGCTTTTGCAACACAGTTTAAAGGAAACGAAGCTATCTGCATGACGCTTCATATTTCGTTTATTAGGTTGTTCATTGTCATTTTTACCATAGTTATTAGATGTCTTAAGAAGCTTTCGATGAGAATTTGAATGAGCTGAAGACGATGACTGCGACAAATTTCTTGCGCCAAAATTTTATAGAAGAAAGAAAATTACCAATAGATCCACATTGAGATACAAAAGAAGAATCACTGAATGACCTATGTGATCGGGAAAGTTGGAAATCACCTCTCAATATTTTAGAGGACTCACTATCATTTTTTAGCCATTTATATATTCTCTAACCTGATCCAAGTTAACAGTTGTGCTTTCGCTCTCAACATATATAATTTTTATATATTTTTCATAAAAGACTTCCAGAAAACATGCATAATATGTCAGACATCCAGAAAAAAAAAGTCTAAAATTTCTTAAGCCATTTTATGAAATACTAAAATTGATTACAAAATGTATCGATGCTATCAAATTTAATGCCAAATTTGAGAGAGTCTTGAAGCAATTTTTTGAAGATAAAAATGCAGACCATACAACACCTTTGTTTTACCACTGAGTGAAATTGGAGATCAACATCCAAATTTTTCTATATGTGCCTAAAGGCGAAGACGTATGGCTTCGTTTCATTTATAGGGCTAAATTACAAACATATTTGTGTCAAACATTTTACCTGTTTAATAAGGGGAAAAAGTCAAATAACTTGTCATTGTTAAATATCCTTTTAGGCTTCTCCCATATGAATAAGAGTTCACTTTTTAAATAATAAGAATTTTACGTAACAAAAGGAGGCAATCATGATTGCAAAGATGCTTAGGTGGGAAAGTGTCTAAAAAAAAGGTTGGGAACCACTGCCCTAGACATATTATCAGGGTTTAATACTAATTTTTAAAAAGTTAAGTTAATGAACCACAAAGAACGTGGTTTTCATATCAAATACTTATAATAATGTATTTTTACACAACTTTTATCTTTTCATTTATTATTGTTCCCAAGGACATATTATAATTTTTGACTACCTAGATACAGTAAAATACAACGTGTTTGTAATAACCCTAAAATTTATGTTTTATTATCGTACACAAATGAGAAATTTAAAAATTTAAAATATAATTGCACGGATTGGCACAAATAGAACTAAAGTCTTACATTTTGAATGTCATGAAATGCAGAAAACTGTAGTAGTCCTTCCAGTTGCACGCAATTTTTGAAAAAAAAAAATTTGGAAACATTAATGTATTCTGTATTATATGAAGCATTAAAACAAAAATTTGCTCAATACTTATATTTTTACATTCGCTTGTTTTCAAACACGCAAACTTGTCATAACTACATTTTTAAATCCAATACTTTATAAAAAAATATGTCGGTATATGTAGTTACTCACCTTCTGTTAGCAGCGATATGCAATTTTATATATTCCCAAATTCGTGTGAAAAACAAAATATTGTATGTGAACATAACAAAATCATCAGCTGAGATTCTTTTGTATATTTGCTTTACGTGTCTGAATTTTGCTATTATTAATCAAGGAAAATATTTAAAATTTAAATTTCAGATAAATTGCGGGTATGAAAACAGATTTGTTTTTCAGCATTAAAAGATACATTAAAATTAAAAGAAGACATAAATCAGTGTTTCTATGTTTGAGTCCTATATAAAGCACGATTAATACTAACGAAGATTCATTTTGAGACACTACCAATACTACTTCAGCTAGTCTATGAAAGTGAAAACAGAATTGAGATAATGGTTGTTAGAAGAACAGAAATAGTTTTTGTGCTGTATGTAGTTTTCTTGATGAAGATAGAAGGTCAAAGCAGTTATGAAAAGTAAGATTTCTTTCAAAATTTGTTTGTCAAGAAACATGTTGCAATGTACGACGTTTTTAGCACTTTCCAACCTAGTTGAAAAGTGCTTATGACTTCGGTTTGTCTGGCCGTCTGCCGTCTGCCGTCTGGCCGTCTGGCCGTGCTCTAACTCCCGTAAATATGCTCGGATTGCTCTGCAATTTTTATATGTTATTGTCGTTATCTATAGCATGTTCCCTATTTCAACGGAAGTGTGTAGCACTTATAGTTTTTTTACAGGGACACTCAAAAGAATTCCGTTACATTGCGGTCTATGGGGAAAAATCATTTGCGGTTTATTTAAATAATGTTTCACTATTTTAAACGCATTGAAATTTATATATATCACTAAGGTGCATTAGAGGAAGCTTAATATGTAATAGGGTGTGCATAGCACTTATAGTTACTTTACAGGGACAGTCAAAAGAATTCCGTTACATGACGTCTATGGAGAAAAATCTTCTGCGGTTTATTTAAATAATGTTTCACTATTTTAAACGCATTGAAATTTACATATATATATCTAAGGTGCATTACAAGAGGCTTACTACAGAATAGTGTGTGTATAGCAGTCATCGTTCATTTACAGGGACACACAAAAGAATTCTCTACTGTCTGTTAACACTAATTCCTGGAAGTGCGTTTTAAGTTACTAAACGCGATTTTAATTTTAACTCGCTTTTTGTCTATTACGTAGTGTGTATAAATTCTGTAGATCCTATACAGGACGGCACAAAAGTTCGCGAACACATTTCCGTTTATTGACAGAAACTCCAGAAAGATAATTTTAAACTGTGCTACGCATTTCCTAATTAAACTAAAATTTAGCCTCCTAGCATATACAAATCTATAGATCATATACAGGGCTGAATAAAAGTATTCGGATATTTTTCCGAATATTGTATCTGTTGGAAATTCCTGAAATTATGTTTTTAAATATGTTATGCGTTTTCCAAATTGTTTACTTAGATGTTATCTTTTAGCTTATTAAACGGTATGTTTTGTAAAATTATTTTGGAAGCGTTGGAAAGTGCTACATAATCTATGCTTGACGCATGATTTTTCGTTCTTGTTTAAATATGTATAACTTACATGCAAATGTAAAAAATCTTTTTTTCTTCCTTTCATAGCGTAGCTAAAATAACTTAGTTTAGCAGATCCTCTAGATAGATAATTTTAGTAAGAAATAGGTTTTACCCTTTGTTTCCATAAATAAAATAGCAGAATAAATAGATTTGTTTAACATTTAAAATAATCGAAATAATTATTAAACTCCCATTCATATTAGTTTACTGTGCATGATTATTGAGTTTCGAATTTAGAAATATCCACCACATAATTTAGCTTTATACAAGAATGCTACAACATAATAAAAATATTTGTTTCAAAATGTGTTATATATATATATAGATATAGATTTATATTCTAGAAATTTATTATTATATTTTCAAGACAATAGGTAAGTTAACAAAAACTATTCAATTGAAATTTATTATATATTTTTAATTTCAAACATTTTACAACATTTTAGTTTGCTATAACCTGCCTCTGTTACACAGTTAATTTTTTATAGAAGGTTATTGTATATTAGCTGAAAATAAGTAATTAACAAAAATATTTTTGAAGATACTTTACTTTATTACATTACAAAATGAAAGTTATATTTAGTTATTCTAGATTTATGATGAAAAGTCCTTTACACTGCACAATTATTCAATAAAATACTTTATTATTTTACACTTAAAAGAAAATATTTAAAATGATATTTACATATTATTATTCACAATGTTAAAACTTAAAATAACTTCTCAATACCGAATGTCTTAATTTAAGAGCCATACAAAGATAATCGAAAATACCGCACACTCTTTTCTAAAACTGTTCTCTGTGTTGTATCAACATTCTTAAGAGCCTACGCAAGTCACGCGAAGAAACGCTCAAGCTAATGTTAAGTCTATGGGAAGGTTCTTGGCAGCTTTCTCGCTCAAATTTTAATATTTTTATTTTTATTTTTATTTTTTTTTTGCATAGGATAGCTGAGATTGATCTCTAACGTTGTTAGTGTTTACTTTTTTTTATTTTGGTTACAGTTTTTTTTTTTATAAGCGGACATTTTTAATTCTGGAACCGGTTGGAACCGGTTCTGAAAGTGAAAGCACCATTATATATATATATATATATATATATATATATATATATATATATATAAACTGGAACCAAAATTGAAAAACTAAAAACTAACAACGTTAGAGATTGACCTCAACTATCCTATGCAAAAAACATCATATATTAAAATGCGAGTGAAAAATCTGCCAAGAACCTTTCCATAGACTTAACATTAGCTTGCGCGTTTTTTCGCATGACTGATGTAGGCTCTTAATTATGCATATTTAGACTTTATTTTTGTGAGAAGCGTCTACGTCATCTGACATACTGACACGCGGGCATCCTAGTTTGCGGCACGTCCTCGTGCGCATATCTGAAATAGAACTAAAAAACCGAATATAGAAACAAAAGACATATCTCTACATAAGAAATCACTGAGGAATGTCGAAATAGTGACCAATTTATAGTGAGCAGTTTACAACTCAAAATCTTTTATGCGGAGCAGAATATCTGAATATATGAATAACTGAATATCGAACACTTTTTTTTTTTTTTTTTGTGAAAATTATTGAAAAAAATACATTGTCTTAAAAGAAAGCCAAAATGAAGTTTTTCTATAACAGTATAATTTTCAATTCTGCTGGAATAGTAGAAAATTTAAATTTTGCAATTTTTTCAAACGTGCATCTATTAACCCAAATACCATCTAAAATAAATTTTCTTTCATTTTACATGTTTTTGTAATGTTGTTATTCTTGATATTTGATATATGATATGACAAATCTGCTTTCGGAATTTTATCATCTTACTCTGGTACAATATAGGACATATAGTATACCTGCGGCCATTTTAACAATTAAATTTACATAATAATAACAACAACACAACAACAAAGAATATGTATTAATCTTAAACATTGGTAATTCCGAAATTATTAAGATGGAAAACATTTTTTTTTTAACTTATGGATTAGAACATTTCAGTGTACGAAAACTAACAATAATATTTTATGTAACATAAACATTTTATAATTTAGTAAAAAAGTTATTGCTAGAATCATTTAAGTTCTGTTGTATTCAAGCATTTAATAACATATTTAATCAAATGAATAAAACCCTTATAAATTAATAAAATATATTTAAAATATTTGTAATATTTTTCTTCATATTTTTAGGCCATCTGATATTTTTCCTGGTGATTACAACAAATTTAAACCACCCTCTAAAGAAGGTAAGTGATGTTATTTTCAGTAAAAAGTATTCAGCATGAAGAACACATCTACTTTTTTGATGCAAAATAAATCTTCAGATTAAAACAATTTTATTTTTGTATTATCATACATATACTGAAGTACACGCAAAAAATTAAAAATATTATTCTCAATACATAAAATATTTTATCTGTATTACAATTTAAAAAATTACGCGTAAATATTTGAAGTGAGAAATTAAACTTTCATTTAAAATTTCGGCACTTCTTCATTATCCCGTCGGACGCTTTTCATAAAAAAATTATTGCCAAACAGTAACGCCAAATAAACAAATGGAAGAACGTCGCCATTGGAATATCAAAATAAATAATTAAATAAATAAAATAAAAAAATTCGGAAAAGCCCCACTCAACAAAACATCAACTATCAGTAAGTTTAAACACAAAAAAATTACAATATATTAATGAAAATAGAAAAAGAATTCTTGGATATTCATTTATTTACGTTATTTTTCTTAATGATCCTTCTCGGTTGGTGAATAAATGTTTGTGACGTCAATTGAAATTGATCTATTGCACTTAACTATGCAACGAACATTTTTTAAATGCATTTTCCCTTTTAATATCATGTCACAGCCGTTTAAGGACGCAATTGTTATTTTAATAAACGAAATAACTAATAAATCGGTAAACCATAATGAAAAATACAGGTAAATGTCGAATTAAAAAATTCTTCATGACATAACAAACACGTTTAATGCTTCTGATGTCAAGTGAATTGGACTGCAGTTTTGGCACTAAATCCCATAGTTTGGCGATAGTTTTTTTTTTTTTTTTTTTTTTTTTTTTTTTTTTTTATGAAAAGTGGTTGACGGAATAATGGAAAAGTACCCAAATTTCTTATGCCCAATTATAGTGTGCACATTCCAATATTTAATTATTTAGAAAATAATTATATATTTTGCAGGCCAGCCAATTGATGTATATGTTGCATTGATGGTGATGGATATTGATACTATTGATGACGGAAAAATGGTATTATTTATCTTAATAATCTTATAATGATCTGATAATTTATCTTTTAAACCACAAAAATATCAGTTAAACGTTATAGTTATAGCCATTATTATCAATAAATTTTAAAATACATGTTTTCTTTTTTCACCAGGAATTTAGTCTTCAAATGTATGTATATGAAAGGTGGAAAGATTTTCGTCTCAATTTAACTTCATTCCAACGACAAGAATATTCCGTTTTTCCGACCTATTATGCTTCTGATATCTGGCTACCAGATTTAGTTTTTGATAACTGTAAGGATGGGAAACTGTTTCATTTATCGGTGCCGAATACTTACATCCAAGTTACTAAAGATGGTGAATTTAGAAAGACAACAAGGTAAATTATATATTTACTATTTTTAATCTTTTTTTTTTTTTTCATTTAAGCATACTTAAAAAAAAATAATCAACAATCCGCCACATGCACATCTCCGTGGAGAGAACGCATTCTAGCCAGTACGCCAGTATTTTTCTGTAAAACTGTCCCAATTCGACCCAAGTCAATTTTTCGTGTTTTAAACAAGACATTTATTTCACTTAAATAATAAAATTAAATAAGCTATACATAGGGACAAGAAACATTTTTATTAAATAAATGACAAAATATTCACTTCGAGTGTGAATATGTTGAGATACAGTTATCAGCAATTAAAGTATGATCCTAACATTTTTTGTAACTTTTTAAAATAAAAATTAGGATAAATAAAACAAGGATTTAATTTACAGTACTGACAAAAATGTTTATTGATTCTCAGTTGCAAAAACGACCTTATTAATGGAATCATATGGCCAGGGTGCTCAATGTTTATGACTAACATTAACAATTTGGCTAATCAAAGAAAAGCTACAGACAATTTTAAATACTGTTAGTAATATATTCGTCGTGAAACACTAATTCTAAATGTTTTTCCTTTTTAATATATCTTTTAATTGCTTTTAGAATAGTTATTGATCTAAACTGAACTGTCGGTTATAGAAACTAATAAAACAAGCGTATTATATATGCTTTGCCAAATCGATAAAAAATAAATTCTAGCCCGATTTATATCTAAAGAGTAGTTTTATAAAATAATACCCGAATTAAATCTGCATTCGGGACAGCATGGTAGTGGGTTAAATGAAAACAAAATGTGAACGAGTTCTGAAAAGCATCAAAATACAAATAATAATTTACACAGAAAATATTTATTGTACATTCAATTCATAGAATAACATCATTGAGAGTGTCAACCAAAGGAACAAAAAACTCTCGCAATTTGGCGATTTCAAAGTTTTATTTATGAATCGTAAATGAATCCCAAAGGCGCAAGTGACTATCTTTGTAGATTTTCACGTCCCGAATCTCTGGTACAGTAAATACGTGCTGTGAACACCCGGTTTAAGGCGTAGAGCCTAGCTCCCTTCTGTGTGTCTGGTTGTCGAAGCTGCTAGGGGTCGCTGATGCGTCCCCTAGCAGGTTTACACCTTTCTAGGGGCCAGATACCCCCTAAGAGCTTCTACGAGGGTTCCACCGTCGTGTGCTCTCGCAGCGACTATGTCATCGATCTCTTGGGACAAACGGGGTGATGCGCGGTGGCCCAATGGGCGTAGCGCACACAGGACCCATCCTGAACTTTCTCGTAAAAAGTTCCTTAGAAATTGGATACGGCTGTTGACCTGCATAACGGCGATGTTCAGTTTTATCGTCATATGAAACATTTTGTCACAGTTTGGCACAATTGTCACAGGCAGTGAGAATCCTGCCTATGGCTAATAAAGATGTCATTCTCTGTTTTGAGCGAACCGCCCGATAATAACGGGGGCGCTAATCTCTATGTGTTTTCCCAATTTAAGAAATTCTCATTAGGGTATTCTCATTAGTATCTGAATGCCGACACACTAACGTCAACTTTATAAAACTAAGGCTCTAAATGATCGCATGAATTCGTAATTTGCGCCATAATGTCAAAAAACATGTTTTTTGATATTATTGCGCCAGTTTCGAATTTATACGATAATTTAAAGCCTTATTTTTTAAAATTGATGTTAGATATCGGCATTCGTATCCTTTATTCTACTGTCTATATAAGTGAATATTCTTAAGATTCACTGAGAAGTAATTTACATGGTTCAGTATGTGATTTTTTATTTTTACATGAATTGAAGTGACACTGATTTCGGAAGTATATTGGGAGGTTAAAAAGTATGGAAGAACGTTTTTTAAGTGACTAAAACATACTTTTGTGTATGTATTAAAACTGGCAACTTACGAGTACAAAACATAATTCTATTAATCGCATTACTAGTATAAATAAGAATATTAACTTACAATTACTTTTTACAGTAATAAGAAATCATACGTTCTCTGAAAGCTCATGTTCGAAATAATAAACATACACATAACCTGATAGTGCAGTAAACAATTGAAGACACTATAACTTATGACTATAAAAATCAGCATCCCAATAATTACTTTTTGGATGCATATTTTTAATCCAGTTTTAAGGTACGGTTAAAAAGTGGTTTTCGACCAAATTTGTCAAAACGATTTTATTACATTTTATTAAAGCCCAACTTTCTACCTTTCCAAAACTGTATTAATTTTTATTGTACAATAAATAGAACCGGAGTTGTAGCGGTTTTTAAACTACTCAACAGCTGTCACCCAAACCGGAAGTACTGTTTAAAGGACCGGAAGTACTACTTAAAGGTAGTAACTGGGAGAGGGGAAGCAAAACTATGGCCTTCTAGAAATAAACAAAGGCTCAGTACTTAAAAAAATATTTATGGCTCATAAAAACAGTGAAGTTTAGATGCACATCACTGTGTAAATTCTTGTAGTAAAACATACATTTAATCTTTAAATATCATTTTATGAAAAATGTAATTTTTTGGTGAAAATTCCATACGCAAAGCATTATTTCTCAAAAAGTTACTAGAATATCACTATGAAATTTAAATTGCATGTTGTTTACACTATTGTAAAGGCAATTAACTAAAGATTTAATTTTAGAATAAATATTTTTTTGTTTTATGGATGTTTTCTTGGAAAGACATCGATGAATTTTATGAAAATCAGCATGTAAAAAGATGTGATATGCTATAACTTTTGAAACATTTAAAAATCTCTTAGATTTTAGTTCATTGTCTTCAACAATGTCATAAGCATGAAGTGTAAAAGGGAAATTAAGATACATACAATATATTTTTCTGTAGAGCGTTTTGCGTATTGGGCCATATTTTACTAAATTTTACAGAGTATCCATTTACCAAAATTACATGAATGAATGAAATATTTATTGTTTTTTTTTTTACAGTTTCTAGTCATAATCTTAATAAAAATAAGTTCAAAAAATAATTAAATAGCTTTTTTGGAAAAAATTACTCCGAACGCACCTTAAAAAATTTAGATTAGTGAGACAATTTGCATTCAATAGATAGTTAATGAATATGAAAGTGATCACTGTGCATTTTAAAATAGCAGACTTTTTTCGACAATCTTTAACAGGATGCGATCATAAGCCATAGGTAAATAACAAAATATCCGAATATTTGAGGATAATTAAATTTCAACCATCTCTCTCGTTTGAAAGTGTTTCTAAATATATTTAAAAAGACGGAGTGTCACTGACTACACCTGTTAAAATTTCAAAACAATATTATATACCTGAAATAAATATTAGATGCAAACTGTAGCATATTTCATTTTAATAATGTTAATTATTACAATAATAGTTGGTATACAGGGAAATATACAGGTTTTGAATATTCTAAAATAAAATTAACATTTGATAATATTTTTTTTATGAAAACGAATTTTACTTGTTTTATGAAAACGAAAACAAAGATTGAAAACTTTAATACATTATTTTCCCCTGCTTCATTCTAACTGCGTATTTTAAAAAATATATATTATTGTATTTTTTTAATTCATAAAAAAATATTCTAAATTTTATGTAGATATTATAAAGTTTATGTAGATATTATAAAGTTCTGTAGGATAAACGGCTTTATTCTACATAATGTTACGTGGAAATATACCTGGATATTAGAAATGCATTATCATCTTCTGATAGTTTTATTGCATTCTAATACATTTACAACGTAAAACATTAATGTTTTGCAGACATACGCAAGAGAAAGAAACCAAATTATATTAGTTGAGAGCTTAATTCAATAAATGACTAATGTCGAAAGATATGTCAAAATATCTTGCTTTTTTTAAACTTTGAACATAGTGTATTAACGAAAGTAATCTATATATATACTTAACTTAATATAGATAATTACTCATTAGTACTTTTATAAATCTCGAAATGTAGAATATTTAATGCCCATAAAAATATCATTACATTGAAGATATTTCATGTGTTTTGCCTCTTAGGTTCAACCTGATTGTTGGCTGTCATATGGATTTTCATTTCTATCCAATGGATACCCAAAAATGTTACTTAAAAATGGCCATATGTAAGTAATATGATTATATTTATATGTGTAACATTTAAAGTATTTGTTTCTTGATTTCAATTCACAAATCTGTGGGAATAACTTTTATACATAGAGGTGTTTAAAGATCTCTTATATACTATCAATAGAATACATTAAATTTTTTGTTATTGAGTTTACCAATAATTTATTTTATATGAGACACACACATTATTACAATCATATAAAGTGCAGTATGCTATATAAAATATTAATTTATTAGAACTTATGTTTAATTATTTTTAATAATTTAGAATTGTTTAATTATTTAGAACTTATGTCTAAAAGAATTATTAAACTTACCACCTGGGGATAATTTCCATTATTGGTTGAATTTTTAGTTGGAGGTGGACATTTAAATGGCAATATTAGCGCTAAAATTAAGAAGAGTACTACAAAGTTTTAATGAAATTTTAGCTTTCAGTCTAAAATGTGGTCAAATAAAGATGATTAAACAAAGTTCATACCTTTAAAAAGTTATTTAAGCAGAATAAAATTGATCTATATAATTGCTCAATATAACAGCCTTTATTTTTGTCAAAAGAATCTTAATTACTATTAACTGACATACTGTCGCAATTTTTTAATCTTATTTTTATATTAATTAAAATGTATAAAAACAGTTTACGAGCTTAAACGATATCCAAGTTTTTAAATTAGGTAATGCAATAATGTTGCATGACCTTAGAAACAAACTATTGGTAGACTCCATAATAATAAATCATCGATACCTATCAATCTGTACCAAATTTCTAAACACATTACGACAGAATCAAAATTTCAAAATTAAAAAGGCATATTCATATTTAATGGTTGGTGTATCATACACTGTTAAAACTTTTCAGCAAACTGTACAGTCATTCGACCGTTTTTACAGATAACAGTTACATAGCCATTATTTAACTCTATTCTGACCATAATATGGGCAATAAAATGGTCTGAATATAGTTTAATACGGTTATTTAAGGGGTCTCAAGAGTTTTACTTTTCCTCCGAAGTTGCAAGTTTGTATCATGTCACATTTTATTTTATTTCTGATTTCATATAACACAATAAAATTAATTTTTTACCACTAATAAATCAATATCTGCTTGATTGACCATAATTATTTCAATGTTGTGCAATTTATATTTAATTATTTAAAAAAAGTTTAAATAAAAAAAAGTTAAAAAAAAAACTTTTTCGCCTGGTATCCACTGCGCGCAAGGTTATAGAAAAAATATTGCTTCAAAAATAACAAACAAAACTGATAGTGATGTAAAATTGATGTATCATGAACTTATACTTCAATTTCAAGCAATTAAGAATTTATTTATTTTTTAAATTTAAATTAAAATTGTAAAATGTTTAAATAATTCATATTTTGTTGAAAGAATGCCAATTTAAAAAACTAATAATTTTTTAATTGTTGAAATTGAAGTATATAAGTTCAAGATACATCAATTTTACATCATTATCAGTTTTGTTTGTTATTCTTGCAGCAATATTTTTTCTACAGCCTTGCGCGCAGTGGAAACCAGGCGAAAACGTTTTTTAATTTGTTTTTTATTTAAACTTTTTAAAATAATTAAATATGAATTGTACAACATTGAAACAATTATGTTAAATCAAGCAGATATTGAACTATTAGTGGTAAAAATTTCATTTTATTGTGTGATATATGAAATCAGAAATAAAATAAAATATGACATGATGCAAACATGCATCTTCGGAGGAAAAGTAAGACACTATAAAAGCGGTCGAATGACTGGACAGTGTGCTGCAAATTTTTAACAGAGTTATTGAGGTTTTTTCCAACGGAACGGAATAAACCTCAACTATGATACTTCAACCATTGAATATTATTTATCTACTTGAAAAAAACTCTTCTATGTTCATTATGATTAAAAATGCATTTAAAATAAGACGTTTAATAAAACTAAAAAATACATTAATATCGCATAATAAAATTGATTAGAGTAGACGTTTCAAGCTATATACAAGCTCATCATTGGTACAAATGTGAATTGAAATCCAAAAATGTTGTTTACCCATGTTCACGTTATTTAGCACTATGTATTTAACACTAGAACAGCGGGAAAATCCTACCTACTGGAACGGCGGGAAGGGGTTATTTTGACCCCTCGATGAAACTACTGAAATAACAACGATAAAATAATTTTAAATGCCATGCATCGGAAAAAAATATGTAATTTACGTGTATTTCATCATTTATATTTAATATTACTTGATAATTTATTGCATTTTTAAAATACTGTAAATGTAACGCCTACAGAGCGATCAATTGGATCATGCTACAACTGTACAAATAACTCATACATTTGATATAAAAATTGATTGGTTTCACAAATTAAAACTAATATGCTAACTAAAATAAAACACAATTTATAAATTAATGCCTTTTTTATCAATATTTCATGTATATATATATATATATATATATATATATATATATATATATATATATATATATATATATATATATTCAATTGAGTCCAATATTTCAAATACAATCAAATCTAGAATGCTGAATTTTTTTAAATGCTTGTTATCTATTTAGGAAAAGTAAAAAAAAATTCAAAAAATTTCTTCTAACCAAACAAAAGTAATCAACGGACAAAAGTGCTCAGTGGTCAAAATGTTCCGCCGTTCTAGTGTTAAAATATAAAATTACAAAAGAGTACAGGTCAGAAATTTTAAAAAGTTTTAAAATATTTAAATTCAATTGCAATAAATTAAAAAGCAGAATCCTTCTAGAAGGTTTACAAGATTACAGAAATCTCCTCTAAACGAAGAATGTACAACTCCCTCCAGAATGTGCTCTACTGTTACGCATGCGTCTTTGTTATTTCATATTTTAAATGCATATTCTTGAACGTGAACATGTGTAAACAACAGCTTTTGTTTTCGATTATCATTTGTACTGATGAGGAGCTTCTACATAGAGCTTGAAACGTCTGCTGTTTTCTATACTATTAAAATCCGTGCGCGTATCTATGTAACCTCAAAAACTCGGAAAGCACAGGGTGCAGGACTACGAAATTTGGCACATGGGTTCTGGTAGGGGGCCCATGAACGATTGGGGCGAAAAACCTCGAACATTTTAAATAGATTTTTTTTTACTTTTATTTTATTTTATTTTATTTTATTTTTACGAATTTTTGTCTTTTTTTATGTTCAACTTTAATCGCGCGAGTTCTAACCAGTTCTAAATGTTTACTGCAATGTGAGATATACATATTACGGACGCCACGCCGCAATACTAAGAAGCTGTAGTGGGTATTACGATAATTATTTTACCTCGCATGCAAATAATTAGAAATTATTTAATTGCGCTGAATTATTACCTTTTTAAAAAATTAAAGAAAAACCTTTTATCACAAACATCAACAGAAATCTTTATTCTTTTTATTCCCTTATTCTAAAGATATCGTTTTATCGTCTGCTGTCATAGCAACATGATAAATTAAGTTTCATTTAAAAAATGCGCAGTTAGAAAAATATTTTTCTAAATCGTATAGTTACTGCACAAGTCAACACTTAACAGGAGAATTAAATTAATTTTATACACATTTTAGAATTAAATTCATGAACTCTCGTACGTAAAACGGGTTAAAAAGCTAGTTGATTTTATTATATGATATTAATGGTATTTGTTTTTTAGTTTTATAAAACATCGTACCTCTTTACTCGGCCATGTAAAATAAGACCTATGGTGTATGTTCTAAAAATATAATTAGTTTCTTCTTTTTCTATAGTATCTTATTCTGATACTGAAGTTCTTCTTCAATGGAACGAGGACTATCCTGAAGATACCAAGAGAGAAAGCATAACTCTTGTATATGATATTCAGCTACTGAGGTATATTTTGCGCCACCCACAGACATACAAGACCACAGAAGTCTGGGATGGACGTATGTATGAGCACATATTCTACATTACAACATGACGTTTCATTAAAAAACGATGGCTCCGGTGCCAAATAATGTCTGTTTTATTACCAGAAAATATAACTTGGATTAACAAATGAACATGTTCTTGTATTCATCGACTCATTTTCCGTGTAATTTTATTATCATATTTAAAACTGAAACATTGTAATTTGTTTGTCTGTGTATTTTGCCTGTGTGTTTGTCTGTGTATTTATATTAAACATAAAATCAGCCAACAGCCACGTAATTTAGAAAGATTGTTAACTTTCTATGTTTTATCTTTAGCATTAAAAATTAATTTTATTGTATATAATATATTACAGACAAATATAAGAATATGGATGTATTATCATCTACAGTCTCTATAAATTGGCGCGAATACTTAAGAAATTTCAATATATTACTGATACAAAGTGTTGTAGGCAAAATTCTGAATATTTCGCCATATGAAAGTTTTGACCCACTGTCTTTATTTTATTACCAGCTGACCGCCCGCCTTTGCCCGGGCCCATGATAATAACTTTAAGTATACCTAAAATCAGTGATGACTGATTTTATATTTTTAAACAAAGTCTAGGGGGGGGGGGGTGTTGACTTCGGCAGCGTATACCAGGTGTGCTACGCATGCTCTGGTTTGTTTTGATTTTATATTTTTAAACGAAAATCTTTCCAAAATTTCCAAACTCACCTAATGTTGGGATAACCACTGTCTTTGTAGCGTACATATTCCATACATAGAGAAATCTACTCAAGCTTCGCTCTGTTTTTATTTTTTATTTTTAAACGAAAATCTTTCCAGAGGAACCTAATGCTGCGGTCTCTACTGCCTTCGGCATTGTACACCCTCGAATTTGTATAATTTTATATTTTTAATGGAAAGTCAATTGAAAAGAACCTAGAATTGTGAAAACACTCACTTCGACAGCGTACATCGAGCGTGCTATCCATTTTCATATTTTTTTTTTTGATTTTATATATTTAAACGAAGATCACCGTAGCCACGTCATAATAACATTATATATACCTAAAATAAGTGTTGAATATGTATATGATCATTATGTAAAAAATGTGTTTTAAAATACTGATATTTATTGATAAAATCACTGAAAAAAAAGGGGTACTATTCTCTTTTTTTTTTGGGGGGGGGGGATGGGAGGATCGAGTACATTTAATATTAAAAAATACATATTTTTGTTCAATTCTTTGAAATTTTATGAGTTTTAAATATATTTTCGAAATCTGTGTATAATTTTGGTGCTAAAATATGGATATTTAGTTGCAAAAAGCAGCGCTTTTTTCCTCCCTTTTTTTCACATAGAAATTCTGTGACTTTTTTTAACTGATTATATTACCCCTAAATCACATTATTTCTAAAGCAAAATTTTGCTGGAACAACAGTTAAAAAGTTAATTTAATGTATTAAAATTATAGAGCATTAGAGCTAAAATAAATTTCGTTATAAGTTTATTTATAAGTTTATTTATAAGTTTATCAAAATTTTATTCCCCACCCATTCTCCGCGAATCAACAGAAATCTATATCGCACGGAAAGCATATGCAATGCCTCAACCTCCTTTGAGTTACCTACAATTTGGCGCGAGATGCTATATAAATTGAAGGAACAATAAGATAAAATAATTCCGGTTTACAGATGACCATTTTTATTAAAACACCTGTTTTCATTATATATGTGAACTGGTGGTTTCTGTTTATCGAGTTCATTTTCTTTTTTTTTCCGGGGGGGGGGGGGGAGGGATATTTTATTTTATCATTATTGATCTGGAGTATGTGGCCGATGTACGAAATTATAGTAGACGTGTTTATTAAAAGGTTTCAAGTGTACTGTAATCACTTTTAGCATATATATATTTATTTATTTTAATGGTAATAAGTGTTTTTTATATAATTATATAACATTTAATCAAACATTATTAAATTTAAGAAACGTTAAATTGACAAAGAAATTGTATTTTGATAATTATTTGATACAAAATTTTTGTATATTAGATATTTTTCCTCATTTTTTTCATAACGCAGTGAAAACACAAGAAAAAAATATATCTTTTTACTTACAGTAAAAGGTGACCAATATTAAAAATTATTAAACACTCAGCATTTTATTTTAATCTGTAATATGAAATAAGTGTGTAGGTTTCAAGTTCTTTAACTTTAAACTGCTGGAATTTACAGATTTTATCATATATTCTAATACGAATAAATCTTGTGTGTTTATGTGTGTGGTTATATATATATATATATATATGCAAATTTTATCTTAAAAACAGCTCTAACGATTTTGACGAAATTTTGTATCCTACCATTTTGTGGCCCCAGAAAACCATTGGGCTAGGTCACATGTTCCAGAAAATTCTATTAGTGGGTCATTTTGATTATGAGTTATTATGGGTCAAGCTATTTTTATCTTAAAACTGTTCAAAGGATTTGAACTAAATTTAGTATCCTACAGTTTTAGGGAACGAGAAGACTATTGGGCTAGATCACATGTTCCAGAAATTTCACTTAGTGCGTCATTTTGGGTCACCAGGGGGCAGGGTCAAGCTAATTGTATCTAAAAAAACAGTTCAAACGATTTTGACTAAATTTTGTATCTTACCTTTTTCGCGTACGAAAAGACTATTGAGTCACATGTTCGTATTGAGACTGAGTCACATGTTCGAGAACTTTCGATTAGTTGGTCATTTTTGGATCAACGTGGGTCAAGTTAATTTTATCTAAAAAACGGCTCTAACGATTTTTATTAAATTTTGTATCCTACCAGTATCGGGCACGAGAAAATCATTGGGCTAGGTCACATGTCCAAGAAAATTTGATTAGCGGGTTATTTTTGGGTCATTGTGGGTTAAGCTAATTTTATCTAAAAAGCGGCTCAGACTATTTAGACTAAATTTTGCTTCCTATAGTTTTCGGGCACGAGAAGACTATTGGGCTAGGACACATGTTCGAGAATATTCTATTAGTGGGTCATTTTGATCATGGGTTATTATGGGTCAAGCTATTTTTATCTTAAAACATTTCAAAGGATTTGAACTAAATTTAGTATCCTACAGTTTTAAGGAACGAGAAGACTATTGGGCTAGATCACATGTTCCAGAAATTTCAATTAGTGCGTCATTTTGGTCATGGGTCATTATGGGTCAAGCTATTTTAGCTTAAAAACGGCTCAGATTATTTAGACTAAATTTTGCATCCTATGGTTTTCGGGCATGAGAAGAGTGTTAGGCTAGGTCACATGTTCGAGAAAATTGGATTAGTGGGTCATTATGGGTCAAGCTATTTTTATCTTGAAAACGGCTCAGACGATTTGAACTACATTTTGTATCCTACAGTTTTGAGGCACGAGAAAATCATTGGGCTAGGTCACATGTTCGTTAAAATTTGATTAGTGGGTCATTTTGGTCATGGGTCATGATATTTGAACTCAAAGCTAAAATTGACGAAGCTTAGCTTGGTCTTCCCTGCTCGTGAAATCTAAAAGAATGAAAAATTGAATGGCTAACAAAATTTCATTTCACATACTAGCAGAAAAGTTAATGTTTAACAAAAAATAAATAGTTACATACCTCTTTTGTGAGCATCCATGCTCTTTCTCCCAGGTTTAACTTTCTTGTTTTATTTAAATTGGCGTTGGTAGCCAAAAAGTGATTCGGTGTCAATGAAGATAGCAGAACTATTACAAAAAAGTTGCCGATCGTCCAACTACGCCTAAATTTTGTTAAACTACATTAAAATAAAATAAAATATATTATAGACGGGCAACTTTGGAACGAGCGGATTCTTTCTTATCAATATGCATCTGCCCTGTCATGGTATTTTCATGAAGGCAGGTATTGTATTTCTTTATTGTATTGCTCATTAGTTGCTTACGATCAAAAATGGCGTTTTTAAATCAACTTTGATTTTATAAATAGTTTATAGTAACTGATTCACTTATTAAATTTTCGTGACTGAATCTTTGATTTTCAACGGCTTTCAGTATTTATCGCTTTCTTTAATTTTTAAATACATAAATACCAAAGTCCCGTTATATATAATATTGTAACACGTGTGTAAAAAACAACAACATTATAATACCGTGAAAAATTCTGTATGCGACTTAAATATTCTCAATCAGGGCCAGCCATAATGGGGAAAGGTTTTCATTTCTTTTTTTTAAAATAAAAAGCTAAAGTCCGAAAATTTTTAACATTTGGACCCCAAAACTGTCAACTATAGTTATCGCTGCACTCAATGGAACTATAAAAAATTTGGTGATATCTGCTATATTTTGGGCATTGCGAAATAATTTAGGTCCACTAAAATTTTTTACACCCGATCCCACTTAAAGTGAAGCCTAGTCTTTATTTCAAAAAAGCAAAATGCGTTCAATTTCGAAATCGTTGTTGTAGTATTCATGTGCACTGATGAGGAGGGTAAGGAGCATACCGCCCCCTAGATATTAACATTTTAGCTTTGTTTACTTTATCGTTGATTATTTAAAATAAGAATTAGAATAAAATATTTTTTTTCTAAATTATTTAATCTAATAAAAGATTAAGTAAAAAACATAATTAAATGTATAAAATTGTTATTTATTAAGGCATTAGTTTCACACAAAATGTCACTCCTTCCCCAAGAAAAAAAGTCACCCTTCTCCACATTGATTTCGTTATGCCAACTTCGATAGCAGCAATAATTTATTATATTAAAATTATGCATTACTTTAGCTCGTTTTTAATTTACATAAAGAATAAAACTTAACTGAAAATTTCTTTTAATTTAATATAAAAACTTTGTTTTGGGAAGCATGTGTTAAGCTAGTTAAGTTTTTATCCAAAATTTTCTCGTGAATAAAATTGTATTGCCCGTATCTCACCATTTGACCAAATGTGAGTAAATTATTTTCTACTGATGACAATAAACTTAATGTTATCGAGATCGGTCTGCAATTCTAGTATATTTTCTGAAACTCTAAAAGTTGTTTTATATATTGTTGCATATTCTTTTGAAGAAGATCATACTTTAGTCACAATGAAACGTCACTGAATGGTGGCATATAAGTGAATAATCAAATAACAGTAATATTTTTTTTTTCTTTATTTTGGCATATAATTGAGTTTTGGATTATAATCTTCTGACGTGATGTACGTAACTGGCAGTAACGTCACGTAATGTACAAACAAATGCTGGAAACTTTTTTTTATAATAAACAAGAAGTTTAAAAGTCTTCTTATCCCTTTATTTAAGTATTTGAAGGAGATCCCACTTTAGTCATCTGACTCACTTTAAATTAATGTACACTCTGAATTGTAAATATTTCGTTAGAAACAGTATACTAAATGCAGAATAAAGATTAAATGAAATTGAATGTATGTTTTAAAATCATCTATTTTAAGTAATGAATATTAAAATATTTAAGCACATATTTTTTTTTCAATTTTCATTTGCCATTTCACGATATATGTTTTCTTATTGTTGACGTTTTAAAATATGTATACAAAAATAATTTGCTATACGTTTTAATAAATAAAAATGTCATTTTAACATTACATATTACATACATTGGTCGAGTAAAATAACTAAGCGGCAATATGCACTAAGTTGCCAGCCCGCATACATGACACTGGATAATTAGCGTTGAGTGTACGCATATGAACACTACAAAAAAATGAAAAAATAGTCAATAAATAAGACATAATATTAAAAATATCGTAGATAGAAAAACACTATTTTGTATATTTGTATCATATTTAACATTTTTTAATAAATGATATTAATTAATTAATAATTAGTTTTACTTATATTGTATAACTTTCCCTTCATCGACGTTAAAAGTTTAATCATACTGGGATTTGCAGTTACTCTAACATTAGAAAATGAGATTTCTATGACAACAAAAATCTTCCCATTTAAAGATATAGAGAAATTAGGATATTCTCAAATCAGCTTACGGAAGTAACTTTTAACAATAATGTGTAATAGCTACTTATAAACTTTAGAAAAATTTGTGTTATTCTTTCTTAAATGTGAATTAGTAGTTTTCTGCATATCATCTCAATTTTAAATAATCACGCCCCACTTAAAACTAAAATTAATATCTGAATAAATTTCATTGCTTTAGGCATTTCATAGGAAAATTTTCATTAAGCGAGGAAACGATTTTACTTTAAAACTCTATAGTATTTTAATATAGTACTTTAAAAGTTCATAATAAAAGAAGTAATGCTCGGAAAAATTTTCAGTTTGCGCGAGTATGATCAGAAGGATTTTGGATTTTTTTTTCCATGTATAATAAAAAATGATTCCAAAAGTAACCGATAAAGGGTTCTCACACGTCATACTGAGGCGTTTTATGGAAATCAGGCAAACACAAATCGACACTGAAACAAATCCCAATAACATGACACTGGGCTTTTATTTTAAGGTAAAAGATGCCCAACATGACCACCACCTGGTATTAGGCAAGTGAGGCGCGTCATTACGCATGTTACAGCTGAGTGTAGCATGTCAGCATCGATGCCATCGACGGTCCGTTGAATGGCAACTTTCAGTTCCACCAAAGTGGCTGGGGAGCCCCGGTATACACGAGACTTTAAGTATCCCCACATTCAAAAAATCTGCCGGGTTCAAGCCTCGAGTTCTTGCGGGCCACTCAAACTAACAACCTCAACTTACTTGGTCTTCAGTGAAAGTGTCCAACAGGAACGTCTTGACTTCACGAGGCACCATCCTGCATGAAGGTGACGACAGGTAACGTATGTCTTTCCTGCAATACAGGCACAACGTGGTCATGCAAAAGCGTAAGATACCGTTCTGCAGTGACTGTACAGGTTTTCCAGTCGGATTCAGTACAAGGCTCTTCAAAAAGAAAGAACTTAGAATGAAAGACTCGGTGAAACCTTACCAAACAGTCACATGAGGAGCATGCAGTGGCTTGGTCAGGTACTCACAAGGGTTTGACGTCGCCCAGATACGACTGTTTCGCGTATTGACGTCAACATGCAGTGAAAAGTGTGCTTCATCCGTCCACATGACGTTCAACAATCCTTGTGGGTCACGCTCCATTTGTGCCAGCGTCTATGTAGCAAACTTTAGTCTTTTATCTGTATCTGCTGGTAATAACTGGTGACGTGCCTGTATCTTGTACGAATACAGATCCAAGATTCCGTGCAGAATATGTGGAATCGACGATTCCGGAATCCCCGTTATTCTCCCAGCTTCACGAGCACTGCTACTTCCCGTTGATGTCTCGGCTGCCAATTCTTCCATGACACTTTTTACAACATGGTCGTGATCCGCGCTCGAGGATGGTCTGCCAATACGTGGACGACCCTTCAAACTCGCAGTTTCCTCAAAACGTCGTACTAAATTGAGCATCCCATTCAATGAAATAAGGCTTTTTTGCGCCTTAATTCCTTTCTTGTGCGAAACTTTCGCAATGCAATAATTGTGGATTTACCATTCTTGTAGAAAGGTTTAACCACAAGCGCTCGATCTGGTAACGATAGCATGCTGCCGAGATCGAATGACAAATTTATTTCCAGACAGGTGTTTTATTGCAAGCCTGATTTGCATAAAACGCCTCAGTATGACGTGTGAGCTCCCTCTATGGGTTACTTTTTGAATATTTTTTTATTACATATGGCAAAAAAAAAAAATCCTTCTGATCATACTCGCGTAAACCAAAAATTTTTCCGAGCATTACTTCTTTCATTATGAATTTTTAAAGTTTGCGCGAATTTATGACGCATCCGGTATATATATATATATGTGTGTGTGTGTGTGTGTGTGATGATATTAACTTACGCGTCCACTTTTCGTCATTTGTAGATTTGTCAATTAGTCGAGGCATAAAAATAATAACAGTCTTTTCCTGGGAACTAAGTTTTAGTGTTATTTAGTGCACTCTGATCCGTTTTTAAAGCAGACCCAAGAGAATTTGAGAGTCAGTTGAATTTACTGATTGCGATCCCGGGTATATCCAGTCGGGATGACATCTTCAGGACGGCCAAGCGGCCGGCAGTAATTAATTTTCTCAGGTTATTAACGGAAAAATACCCCGCAAAAACGTGCGCTCCGCTTTAAATATGGAATAGCTCCACTAGAGTGCGAAAGTGAGAAAGGGGATGTTAAAAACCACCTTACTGGTTATTTAGCAATCGCATAACAGGCGACTGCAAAAAACACTTAATCAGCAATTTTACTTTTAACCCTTTCAGACACAGAGCACTTATGTTACTAAATTGTTGAAATGATTGACTGACACCAGGATATACGAACAAATTTATTTGAATGTAAGCAAACGTTTTTCTACCCGTACATTATAAAAGTCAAAATTTTATTTCAAAATTCTGGTGCAGCTGTGGCATTTGTGTATAAAAATTAAGTGGGACAGAATTTAACTCACCATGCCGGAAAGAGTTAAAGAACAAATAATTTTGGAGCAAGAAAGTGATAAATGTGAAGCTAGGAAACAAAGATAACAGAGGCAATTCTGATTTATGTACGAGTTTTCAAAGTTAGAGAAAATATTTTGGGAAATTAAAATTATAGAGTTTGAAGTTTTAATTTCAATTTTGAATTGTAAAAAGGTTTAATTTTTTATCCTTATATATATATATATATAACCGTTAAATGAACGTTACAACCACCAACAAAAACTGTGAAATTATGAATAAAAGTAAAATAACTAATTGACAACAAAACAGATCCCCCCAACAAACTACCAAAAACATAGTATTAAAAAAAAACAATAATTGAATAACAGAAATTGAATAATGGAAATTTGTTGAATTTAGACAGAATCTTCAGGTCCCAAATGCCTAAATTTCCACAAATAAAATGTGTGATTTCATCTTCATATTAGCCATAAAATAGCTAAAGAATATGAATTTCGGACAACCACACCCATAATGTAGAGAAATACATAATGAAACAACAATTAATTTCAAAATAAAACATGATGAAAAAGGATAGAGGGAAAAATAAAATAAAAATATGAAATTCCCCAATTTGAAAGCAAAATCCAAACTTGGGTCAGCTTACATGTTACAAGCATTAAAGTTTTAAGCATATGTTGCCAAAAAAAATAGAAAAAAAGTTATTTAAAAAACGATGGACCATGGATCAAGGAACAACATGTAATGCATAGCCAAGCACATACCCCAAATTATAAAACCAGCACCCTCTATAGAAAATTTAAATTTGAACTCCACCACAAATTCAAAAGAATAAATCAATTAGGTGATGCCATCTATTGGTAAATATATACAATTATATAATCATTTATTACATTATTGGATGTTTAAAAACAAATACTGTCTAAAGACAGATAATTGAACAAAAGTTATGTTAATAAATTTATTGTATTAGAATAATGAATAATAGATGTATTAAAAAATAAATTAAAAAAGCATGAAACTGATGATTATTGATTAATGTATCACAAAAATATTTGTACCTAGCGATGACATATCGCCATTTATATTACTGTAACAACATTGCATCATATCTTAATTTAATTTATAATTAATACAAAATGTATATAATAAAGATGCTAAGGAATTAATATTAATAATTAACTTTTGAAATGAATTAGTTACATTTAATGTGCCTACAAACTTTCCTAAAAATTAAGTACACATGATATAAGGGGAGAGAGTAAAAAAAAAAAAAAAAAAAAAACTAATACATGCATTGTATTCTCATTTAAGAAAATAAACTATGTATTAGAAGCTAATATGATATTGTCCGCAGTGGGCTAGAATTTAAATACAAGTAATAAAACTATTGAATAGTTATAAAATAGAGCACAATAACATATAATAGCAGAAGAAAATAATAAAACATTATATATATATACACAGAGAGTGAGAGAGAGAATTTAAAAATATTGCTAATGTTTTTTTAGAATTTTCTTTAAGAACTGTTTCGATTAAAATTTACTTTGAAGCTTGTTTTCGTTGCAAACTGTGTTTTAAAAAACAATTTTAAAAATAGGATTAAATTTGTGAGATTTTTTACTTATTTTAATATGGCAAAAATTTGTTTAGAAATTATTTAGATTTTCTTTAGTTTAGTTCTCAGTTCATTACGTTATAACTGCATGATTTTTTTTCTGATACATCATACTTTTCATCGTTCTGATATGGTTCTCCCGCGATAACTCGAATGATATTTTTGAAATAATTCGTGATTGTACGAGATAAGAAAGTTGCTAACAGACAAAAACGCTTTATTTAACAAAGAAAATTCTGCTCAACTTAATTAACGGATCAATTCATCTAAACTTTCATTACTCATAATTCAAGGTATCGTGAAAGAATTTTGCAACTGTTTTATACAAACTTTGGTACGATAACTTAAAAAGATATTTCAAAAGTTGTTCTTTACACATACTCCCGTTAACAATTATGTATTTAAAAATATTAAATCAGCAGGGTGTATATATTCACAGTAGGACCATATATTATACTAGAATTGTACATGCTTCATTTAGGGGAGATTTATGTAATCTGTCTTCTAGAAAAATTCTACTTTTAAAATTATTGCTGTTGGATTTAAGTAGTTTAATACTTTTGAAATGTAGATGTGGTCGGTATCTATTGATTGATTGACAAGTTTCGATTGTATATTACCAGAACACAATCGAAACTTCTTAATCAATCAATAGATACCAGCCACATTACACATTTCAAAAATATTAAAATAATTAAATTCAACAGTAATAATTTTAAAAGAAGATTTTTTTTCTAGAAGGTTGGCTTATAATATTAGAGAAATCTTCCCTAAACGAAGCTCTATTGTGACATATACTCCCTGTTGACTTAAAATTTTAAATGCCTAATTTTGAATGTGACCATGTGCAAAAATAGTTCACATTCAAACTTCACCGACATTTGACATTTTTACTGATGAGGAGCTTGTATAGAGCTTGTAACATCTACTGTAATTTATTTTAATACAGTGGAACTTCCCTTTAACGAAGGCCCTATTTAAAGAAGCTTTCTACTTAACGAAATTTTCTGCAGAACTTTGACTTTGAACACTTTGAGCATGTAAATTAATCTCCACATTACGAAAAATATATTCTATATAACGAACTTTATTCCACTTTTGTACATATACAGAATCGAAACTAAGAGGTTGCTGTTGCGATGGATATGCGAATTTATTTCAGCGGATTGTAGGAAAATGACACACATTTAAATAATTTCCATTCTGCTTGTTGCTAAATAAAAAACAATTTTTTTCACACTAAGAAAAACACTTGTTATCATATTACTCTCCCGCACCGAGACTCCAGCGCTGACAGTTGGGGGAAGTCAAAATCTCCTTTTTACATTGAATGATATAGAAGATGGACGCAATGGCGTGAGATATATTGAAGCAAAAAATATCAATTGGAGTCAGACAGTTACCATTCTGATCTTCCTTTGCTGATAGACAACAGCTTTGTACATCCACAAAAACGTGCTTCAGAATTCAAATCAAAGAACATCAAAGTTATTTTTGTTCCTGCCAATACAACTTCTAAACTTCAGCCATTAGTCTAAAGAATAATAAAAAATCTTGAAGTACATTATCGAAAAAGACAGAACAAAGATAATGTAGTGAAAACATTAGTTTGAGAACCTGTGTATTAGAGCTGTTGAAAGCTTGAGCCAAATCTTGGGCATGTGACGTGAATTTATCGACTGTACACAACTGTATTCTAAAAGACGATTACATAATTGAAACTGAGTCAAATACTTCTGAATCCAATACTTGTTTGTCATATCTGAAGGAAAAATTTGATGAATTTAAGTTGATTTCTATTTAACGAATTTTCTTCATAACGAAGTTTTTAAGTGTAACGATGAGACTTCGTTAAATGGAAGTTTCACTGTATTTGATATTAGTGTGTTGTTTTTTAGTATGTTTGTCTTTTGTTTTTCATCAAGTGTCTGATTTTAAAAGTATTTTTAAGATTATAATTCTGATTCAGATGTTTATGTTCAAAATGTTTAGTTATTTGAAACTGTTATAACTGTTTCAGAAACATTCAGTATTCTTTATGCCAATTTTACATTCGACCGACAGCTCAGTGGAAGTATTTTAAACGTATACATTCCAAGCACTCTTGTTGTTTCATTGTCGTGGATTTCTTTCTGGGTGGATATTCAAGTTGTCCCTGCCAGAGTTACACTTGGAATAACTACTTTGCTCACTTTGGTAACACAAATAATTCAAGCACACTCAGGCCTACCTGAAATCAATTATGTTACTGCTCTCGATGTATGGCTGTTTGCGTGTCTCTTTATGGTGTTTGCCGGTCTTCTGGAATTCTCTTTTGCATATCATCATTCTATGACGAAGGATAAGGTACGAATATTAAAAACATTTATATGTACGCTTGTAGCAAAGCAAAGTTGAATATATTGACTGCATTATAAACAAAAAATAATTTTTTGAATAAAACTTAGAAAGGTGGAATCTCCGAAAAGCTTTCTAAAAACATTCTAAAATACAATTTCTACGGAATCTATGGAACTACAGAACCGTTTTCAAAACTGATGGTTTCAAATTGATGATGACAGTTCCTGTTTTATAACATAGATTATATTTCATGTCTGTAGTGGAACAGATAGTATAGTGACAGACGTGTACAGATAGGTACAGATAGGGTAGTGGTACAGACATGAAATGTAATCTATGTTACAGCAGGAACTGTCAAATTGATGGTGACAGTTCCTGCTGTAACATAGATTATATTTCATGTCTGTATCACTACTCCCAGGGGGTGCGAGAGCGAAAAATGTTCTAAAATTGCGATTTTTGTGATCGTTTTTTAATCTACGAAAATATATAACAATGAACGGAAATATACAATAACCCTTTCCGGTTTACTAACAATTCCAAAAAAGATCTTTATCACTGCAAACTTCAGAAACCAATATATTTTCGAGATTTAAAGAAGAATTTATAAAAATACAGTTTCTTTTGATGTCACTGATTTTCGAGTCGATTTTATAATGCATTAATCAGTTTTCTCAAACCGGAATGTCAGTTCTTAAGAAGCTATCAATTCTCAATTACACGCTTTCAGAAGAATGATTGAATTTATACATGCAAGAGTAAAAAAATAATATTATATTTAGTTTTCATGTTAATGCTTTTAATTTATCATGTTTGTCTGTAAAACATGTTTGTTGAATATGAAAATTTTCACATTAGAATGGATAGCATAAAATAAACATATATTCAGGGTTGAAAAATTTCATTCATACACTATAAAATCTATTCACAAACCTTTCCGAAAAACAGTGTTAGCAAAAATTTGTTTTTATAAAGTCTTGTTTAAATCTCTAAAATATATTGGTTTCTGAGGTTTCTAAAGATAAAGAATTTTTTTCGGAATCATGGGTAACATGAAAGAAGTTATTGCATATTTTCGTTCGTGGTTATATTATATTTTCTTAAATTAAAAATATTTGTCTTCTTTTACAGGGTATATTAAATCTAATATTGTGTCAATACTCCGTATATTGGAAATATATTTCAAACTAAATTGATTAAATATTATAATAATATATGAAAATATGCAATAACTTCGTCCTTGTTATCAATGATTCCGAAATGCGTTCTTTTTCTTTAGAAACCTCAGAAACCTATATATTTTCGAAATTTAAAGAAGAATCTTGTAATCGAAATATTTTCAATTAATTCCATTATTACATAAGTGCATAATTTACAATAAAAATATTTGCGATGAAAAGCCAATATTGAAAATATATTGGCTTTGCAATTGTAAATTTTAGATGAATTCCAATATTACAGAAGTGATGGTTTTTGCTAAGGTAATACAATATTAAAAAAATATTGACAATGGAATGACGAAATATTTTTTGCTAATTTGATGGAACATTAGCAAAATTAAAACGTCCGAATGTTGAAACAATATTTTGAGCTAAATTTAAAATATTGGCTAAGATAGAGCCAGGGCGTTGCGAATACAAACAACATTGACGCAACATTGTTTTGCTACCATAATTTGCGATTTTTATGTATATTTTTGTATATTTCTGGGTAAAACTAGCTTTAAGGATTCATGCATTAATCCCACACAAATTATGAAAGTGGTTTCATATCTGTAAAGATAAATATACTAACCATAAATGGCCTAGAGATATGTTTTATTGTCTTATGATGAATTGCAACTTATGATGCAATGTAACTCTACGGTAATTTTGGTCTTAACATTTCTCTTTCTCATCACTTGTCTAAAACATTTGTTGTATTTTTATATGTTACATTTTTTATGTTATGTTTTTCTAAATTATTCGTAATATATTTGCAGAATATCACATGTAAAAGTTCCATTTGTAAGATGTCGGTAAATTTGAAGCTACCTGCCTCGAAATCAAGAATATCTCCAGATTTGTTCGACTTGTGTCCGTACCACAGGCAATTACAGAAATCCATGGAAAATGACGTCTCATATCATGACAAAATCAGCCGAAAATTATTTCCTTTCTTATATATTTCATTTGCAATCATATACTGGATTTATTACTTGTATCTAAAGTAGCGCTTCAACAATGAATATTTTGTTTCATAAATAATTATCGATATATAGTTATTAAATAAATAAACATTGTTTTGCAATAAAAAAACATTTTATTTATTTTGATCTTGAATAAACCCCATTAAAATATATTCAAAACACTTACAAAAAAATTTTTTTGCCATAAAATGTCAAAAATTTTGACATTACTCTTTTATATGGTCTGTCTCCAAAATTGTGCAAATTGTGCCTATATTTTGCACATATTGGTAATAGAATACTTAAAAATGTCAAATGGAAACAATTGAACACAGCCTGACAAAATCAGTTTCGAGTTATGTAATTTAGCAATAAAATTCTAGATATTTACATATAACATGGAGCTGGTTTAAAATATTATCTAAATAATTGTTAATAATAAATATTTTAATAGAAGATAATCAATTAAATGTAAGACTACATTTCTATCTTTTTTTATTTTATAAACTTTTTTTAGTGGAAAATTAATTTCTAGAATGTAAGTGGAAAACATAATCACAAACTATTATTTATACAATATATATAATACGACCTATTAAACATATAAATGTCTAAATTTTTTATTTTATTGTACAATTCTTATGCATTCTGGATATCAAAAATAACATTTAAATGTCCTAAAATAAAAATACTTATTTATAAATGTAGAGTGATGTTTAATGGTATAATAAAACAAATTGATACATACCGAAATGCATTTTTCTCAAATGAACTGACGTTTCATAAAACTAAACACATTACGAATAAAAAATTTAAAACTAATAAATACAAATATTTTTTACTATAAATATAGATTGGTTTCTAATGGTATAATAATACACTGGTGGACAAAACTTAAGCACCAAGAAGAAACATAATCCACGAGTGGTTATGGATCAAAAGGCAAACAATAGTAACGACAGGATTTTCAACAAGATTTAATAAAATAATTTTGTTGAAGGAATGTATACAATGTGTTCCAAGAGGTTATTTTTTAAACGTGTATATTGTCCGAATACACGACTGTACAAAGAAAGCAAAATACTTACAATAAAAAATCATCAGTAAGGCATGTGACCACCGTGTAATGCGAGGCAACTTTCAGCAGATGTGGCTACTCAGAACGACATGGTCCGGTAACTGTTGAGGCATGTTGCCCCATTCCTCTTTCACTGCATGGATGATGATTTCCTTCTTTGTGGGAGGAAATTGTCGAGCAGCAATACGTCTCCCCAAGTCATCCCACACATTATCAATAGGATTCAGGTCAGAGGAACATGCTGGCTAGGTTATACGATCAATATCTTTAGCGTCAAGAGAAATTTGTAAAGCCTGTGTGCGATGCCAAGTTGCGTTATCATCAATAAAATGAAACTTTTCACAGACTGCATCTCGAAATACTGGAACATGTGGGAGCACAAGTCTTCAATGTACAGTTCGCCGGTCATGGACCCTTGGTTAAGCACATAGAGATATGTGCGACCATTGACCATGATGCCTGTCCACACCATGATACTGGAAGTCGCATACCGATCTCTTTCCAGAATATTTTTCTCGACAGTAAGCATTACTAACCTCGCGCCATATCAGTTTACGTCCACAATCAGACGATAGATTGAATCTACTATCATCTCACAAGAGCTTGGTAGACCAGTCATGAGCAGTCTAATTGTGAAGTATATGGCACCGATGTAAACGGGCGCTACTTTGACGTCTCTAGAGTAGCACACACACATGTCTTCGGGCGTGTAGTCTATCTTTTTTCAAACATTTTGCAACAGTTTTCCGGGATATTTGAGCTCTTATGGCAGCACAAAGTTGATTTGCGAATTGACCAGCTGTGATGCGACGGTTTCTTTTTGCCGAAATAACAATATACGGATCTTCTTGGGATATCGTACTGCTAGGACGACCTTCTCCCGTACAGCTGGTGTACATTCCACTCGTTTCAAATGCTGTCCATAGCCTACAAATGATACTGTGCGCGATTATATGTTTACGGGCAACATCTCTCGTTTGACACCCTCATTCCAGCTTTCTGATTATTCTTCCACAAGTAGAATCATCTAAATATTGCCTGGATGACATGTTCAAAATTTCAATGTTCTAACTTCACTTCTTCTTCTTCAATTTTTACATCTAACGAGAACTCACAGCACGCACCGATTGCCTGAAATCTCTTATCTCTGCTGTCACGTGACCGACAAATGCGGAAATACAAAATTTACATAAGTTTCCCAAAAACAGAATACATCCCACATTCGCACAAATTTACACACGTTGCTGCGGACCTATTTAAAACTGTTATCATTGAAAACAAGAGTGGTCTTTAAGTTTTGTCCACCAGTGTACAAATTTATACATACTGAAACGCATTTTTCTCACATGAGCTGATGTTTCTAAAAGCTAAAAACATTACGTTTGAGTCATAATTTTAAAATTAAAAATACATTTAAAATCCAATATTTAATAAAACTAAAAATCAACTCATTCATATCACATAGTAAAATCAATTATATTAGACGTTTCAAGATTTATATAATGTCCTCATCAGTACAAATGTCTATCGATTGATTAAATGATGACTAAAAATATGCACGAAAAAAATTATTTGCATTTGAAACATTCCAGTTCATAAAATTTTGGATTTTCGAAACATATTTCAAATACATCGGCAACATATTTTTAAGTAAATGAGCGTACAATATCCTTGTACGCAATCTTTACATTACTATAATATACTACTAGGATTAAAATCTTCGGTGACTATGCTGATATCTTGAACCAAGAAAGGGGAGAGAGGAATTATTTTACCATGGTGTAGAGGCGCATGTGACGTGAGATGTGGTGAGAAGGAAATACGGCAGAAGTGCAGAGTTTTTTCTGACAGTACATGTTAGTTGATTGTCGTCATTTACATTTGTTGAAAGCGTAAATGATCTTTCAATAAAAATATGTTAATGTCAATTTCTGCCAATACATGTTGCAGCAGGTTTACGGTGAGAGATCAATGTGCGCTAGCGACGGTGTTTTCAAACGAAGCCATTTAAGAGTGCATCTAATGTTGAGGAAGCTGCAACGGCCGCATTGGATACCATCTCTTTAATAGGCTTCATGGAATGTTTTCAGTAACTTCAGTTAGCAGTGTTTAGTTCGCAAGATCAGTATTTTGAAGGTAGTCGTGTGTAAAATATGATATCAGTCAATCATACTTGATAGAAAAAACAGTCTCCAAACTTATTGATCATAGTATTAAATATAAGAACAGTTTAACAAACCGAATCATTGTTATTGTGTTTTTTTCAAATTACCCTTTTGATTAATTAACCATGAAACATATGCTCCGAAATAATGATTTTCGTTTTAGAACATTCCAGTTCATAAAATTGTAGACTTTCTAAACCTGTTTGGAATGCATGGATAAAATAATTTTAAGAAAAATGTGTTATTATTGAAGCATACAATTCAGATTTATACAAGGTCCTCTTCAGAACAAATGTCAATCAATTGATTAATTGATGACGAAAAATATGCGCCTAAAAAATTATTTTCATTTGAGAAGATTCCAGCTCATAAAATTGTAGACTTTCAAAAGATATTTGGAATGCATGGATAAATTTATTTTAAGAAAATGCTCTTATTTTGGAAGCATACAATTCAGATTTCAAAGGCATACAATTCAGATTTAAACAAGGTCCTCATCAGTACAAATCTCAATCGATTGATTAATTGATGACAAAAAATATGAGCCGAAAAAATTATTTTCATTTGAGAACATTCCAGTTCATGAAATTGTAGACTTTCTAAACCTGTTTGGAATGCATGGATAAAATAATTTTAAGAAAAATGTGTTATTATTGAAGCATACAATTCAGATTTATACAAGGTCCTCTTCAGAACAAATGTCAATCAATTGATTAATTGATGACGAAAAATATGCGCCTAAAAAATTATTTTCATTTGAGAACATTCCAGCTCATAAAATTGTAGACTTTCAAAAGATATTTGGAATGCATGGATAAATTTATTTTAACAAAATGCTCTTATTTTGGAAGCATACAATTCGGATTTCAAAAGCATACAATTCCGATTTCAAAGGCATACAATTCAGATTTAAACAAGGTCTTCATCAGTACAAATCTCAATCGATTGATTAATTGATGACAAAAAATATGCGCCTAAAAAATTATTTTCATTTGAGAACATTCCAGCTCATAAAATTGTAGACTTTCAAAAGATATTTGGAATGCATGGATAAATTTATTTTAAGAAAATGCTCTTATTTTGGAAGCATACAATTCAGATTTCAAAGGCATACAATTCAGATTTAAACAAGGTCCTCGTCAGTACAAATCTCAATCGATTGATTAATTGATGACACAAAATATGAGCCGAAAAAATTATTTTCATTTGAGAACATTCCAGTTCATGAAATTGTAGACTTTCGAAACATATTTCAAATACATCGGTAACAAAACTTTAAGTAAATGAGCATACAACATCCTAGCACACAATCTTTACATTACTATAATATAAATACACACACAATTAAATATTATTATAAAGTTTAAAAAAATTGATAATTGTAAGTGAAAATCTTAGTAGAGAAAATATTTATATAAAAATGTAATATGATGAAATAATATTTTTTCTTCTAGCGAATTTTAGGCCCCACCAGTGGCTGAGAGGTTCTGCTCTCGAAGCTGGTAGACGGGAGGTGCTGGGTTCGATCCCAATCGCGTCCGTCGGCCTAATCGTTCGGAGTTTTCGTGGTTTTCTTCGAGCCGTGGATTTATCCATGCGTAAATACGGGTTAGGTTCCCTTAGAAAGACCCCCACGAAGGGCACTCCCCCCGGGCCTATATATTCCTAGTGTAGATAATTGGCCGTCAATAATCAACCCAACCCAACTCTAACGAATTTTAATTTCAAGTATGCTAAAATCAAAACCTCTTCTTATCAAATAAACATATTTTACCAATATTATACAGGATAAAAATTCAGAGATTCTCTGTAAAATGTATTTTAAATTATGAAATCGTATCCAGAAATTTAAGAATGAACTCTATACTGTGAATAATATATATGTAGAAAATTAAAACTCTAAAATACATATAATAGATATACTAAAACAGTGTACAATGGGAAATGAAAATATAAAGAACATTTAAAAATATTTTAAAATTTCCGGACAGTTTCGGTCAAACCATCTGGCCGTCATCAAGGAATTTCAAGATGCAAACAGGCGAAGACAAAATTCCAACCACACTAAAATGGAAGAAAGGCAAACAAGAGGGAGAAAAGAGACATGAGAGAGAAACATTGGGAAATTATATCCACTGGCGTCATGTATAGTTTAAGAGAATAAATAAACATAATCGCATAAAATCAGAAAGCAGAAAAAAGCGGGGAGGTATCATATATGTTCCAGTAAATTAATCCAGACATTGGAAATATTGAAAGATAAGTTATCGTTACAGATGTCATTTTGTCTTATGATAATCAGAACTGACTCTCTAATTGTAGCTTTGTAAGTGTTATTCTAACGAGATATAATGCTTGTATTATTGAAGTTTATACTCTTGATTTTATTATATCAGCATATAATCTTGCGAGAGCTACTGTCAATGTGTCAAATTTGATATCACTTTGATGTTCTTTTAATCTCTCGAAAAATCATCTTTTAGTCATGCCTATTTCCGATTTTTATTTAAGAGGATTGGAATCTTATAAACACTAGAGAATTGTTACTGAAAGTGAATTGATAAGGTTACGAAGGGTTGGTAGCAAAAAGAAATATGTTAAATTTCATGAGTGAACCTCTTTAACCTCTCAAATACAAAAGTCCCACCACCCAACTATTCTGTAGGATATTGCAATAGATCCCTGTTGTCTTTGAGAGGTAATTTTTCAAAAAATATTTTCTATGGATGCCGATTTCGTGTTTCGTCCTTTTCGTGTTTTTCGTGTTATCCACATTTTTAAACATATATCCACGAGTCCTGGATGAACTACAAATAAATATAATACAAAATAAATAAATAAATAAATATATTTACTTATTCATGGTACCTTTTTGGTTGTAAAGGCATCTTTTGTTTTAAACATATTAATATTCACTACTTAAAAAAATATATATGAAAGTAGTTTCTATGTTCGTTTTCGCCGAATTCGTATGCATTTTAACATATTCCATTTTTTTTTCACAGTTCCCTTTATTTTAGTGTGGTCAGAATTTGAATCTTCGCCGGTTCGAATCTTGAAATCCGTTTATGATGTTCAAGTGGTTTGGCCGAAACTATCGGGAAATTTTAACATATTTTTAAATGTTCTTTATATTTTCATTTTCTACTGCACACTGTTTTAGAATATCTATTATACGTATTTTAGAGTTTTAATTCTCTACTTATATTTATGAAATCATTTTCCGTTTTATTATAATTCTATAAGATTTTATATATATTTCTTCAAAAAATATCTGAAATCAATAATATAGAGTTTCATATTAAAGAGATGTTATTATTTATGTTTAAAGACCTCTAAAAATCTGTTCATAATAAAGGTTCTTTAACCCTGATAAATTGATGATATCATTAAAAACGCAAGCAAGCTTAAAATCCCATCATAATACCTGCAAGTCCAAGCGGAATAACTTCGAGATAATGACCTTATGGCTTATGTGAATAATTTTCACGTATCCTGGATTTGATCGATACATTTGACGTCAAAACAAACGAGGCGTTCTAATTGCTGACCATCGATGCCATTAGTGGACAAAAAGTTTTGAGTTTGTTAAACAGAGTTTGGTACATTTACTTAAGAGATGTTTAATTTCTGTTGCTTTAAATTCAGTAGCTTATAACGAGCAAATTGTTTTGAAAAGAAAGAAAAATAGTTGCATAAAAATTAAGCTTGATACAAGTTTATAAAAAATAAATGTATTAGTTTTCTAACGGAGTTTGGCACATTTCCCAAGAATTTAATTTATGTTGCTGTAAATTTAGTACCATAATAACGAGCAAATTGTTTTGATAAGAAGAAAATCCTTTGCATAACAATTAAATTAAATCACGAGTAAATTATTTACTTTTATAGCAGAATTTAGAACATTCTTCATTATTTATTGGTTCCAGCGAATAATATTACATTGTTTTTAATTTATTTATATATAAATACACACAAGTGCCAGACAAACTGGTACAACTGCCGAATATTGTGTAGAGCCCCCACGAGAACGCAGAAGGACCGCAACACGACGTGGCATAAACTCGACTAATGTCTCAAGATATCTTGAATCAATTCACACCATGAATTTGGCAGGGCAGTCCAGAAATCCATAGAAGTGCGAGGTGGTAGAGATCTCTTCTGACTCGTTGCAAGGCATCCCAGATATGCTCAATAATGTTCATATCTGGGCATTTAGGTGGCCAATGGAAGTGTCTGAAGTCCGAAGAATGCTCCCGGAGCCAATCGGTAGCAACCCTCGGTAAAAACTCTTGTCTTGATAGAATTGTCGAAGTCCGTCAGAATGATCAACGGACATAAATGGGTGTAAGGGATGGGACAGGATGTTCACGTACCCGTCCCTTGTCAGAGTTGTCTCTACACGTATGAGGGTTTTCATATCACAACAACTGCACACGCCCCATACCATCAAAGAGTCTTCACCAGCTTGAACAATTCATGTTGACATGTACAGTGCATGGATTCTTCAGGTTGTCTCCATAGCTGTATACCTCCATCAGCTCGACACAGGTGGAAACGAGACTCGTTAGACCAGGCAACGTGTTTTCAGTTACCAATAGTTCAATGGAGATGTTGGCGGTCACAGGCGAGGCATAAAGCTTTGTGCTGTGCAGTCAACAATGGAACACGAACAGGTATGTGGCTGCGAAAGTCCATATCAATGACGGTCCGTGAACAGTTCGCACGCTGACATTTTTTGGGACCTCATAATGGAATTTCATGGCAATTTGAGGAACTCTTGCACGTCTACCTTGTTTAAGGATTCTAGTCGATCGTAGACAGTCTCTTCTTTCAAGATCTTTTTCATTTTGTCGCTCCGCTGTCGGAGATTGCATGTTTTACCAGATAATTGATATTCGCGGTACAGGTGTGAAATGGTCGTGTGCGAAAATCCAAATTGCATCGCTACCTCGGAGATGCTATGTCCCATCTCTCGTGCGCCGAGTATAACGCCACGTTAAAAATCAGTTCAATCGTGATAACCTGACTTTGTAGCAACAGGAACCGATCTACCAGATTCTCCTTTTGTCTTATATTGTCCTTGCCGACCGCACCGCGTTAAGCTGATTGTAGGTATATCCTCATTATTTGCATACGCACGACTGTACCAGTTTTGCTGGCTCTTCAGTGTATTTTATTTTTCCAAAATCGTACCCAGTTTCCAATTTTTATGGTAAATAATATAACTTAGAATGTTAATCATAGTACGAACAAAGTAAAGAAATTTGTGTCCTAAATATTTTCTATTTTGCCGCTAATAAATTTAGCACTACTAACCATTGTTACAAAAGGCTAAGATATAAGGCTGACCTTCTTAAGAAAATTTTATGATGCGGATGAGAATTCAATCATCAAAACATTTATTTGAGTTAAAGCTGGGTGAGTTTGTATTCAATAGTGATGATAAAATATGTCTCAGTTTGATGCTAGAAAAACTTACGAAATGTATCCACGGAAAAGATAGAAAAGTTCGAAGTGTAAAACTGTCGACCCACCATGCTATAATGGAAACACCACTGTGACTGTTTAGAGCCTGTTTTACGCCTATTATGAAGGGAATTGCCTATTTTGTACTGTTTTGACATGTTTTCAAGCTAAATCTTAACCCAACGTTTTGAATACGCCTTGAAAGAGACATATTTATACACTTTAAGCCTATGCCAGTAGATTACTTTTGAATTTTAATTTTTTTAATTTTTTTATCATAAGATACACGAAGTTGACGTCTAAACGGGTACATTCGAACTTTTTAGTATTTTAGTGACAGTATTGTATTTCTAAGGAGACGTTTATTTTCGGAACTAGCTTCGAAAGATTTAAACGAATTTAACTTATGTAGGCTGTTATTGTTTTCGTGAAAAACACGTTCAAGGCTATTCATGACTCTGTTTTAAATCAACGTGGGTCATCATGCGTCAACAGTAAATATGTTAAACTTATATTGAAAAATCTACTTAAATATTATATTCAATTTGCTTCAAATATTAAAGATAGAATTTCTTAAAGAAGTAATTGAAAAAATTGTTGATATACACAAATGAAATTTTACAGTTTTTTTGTACTTCTGAACAAAATTGCCATAAAACTATCTTTTTAAAATGTTTTGAGACATTTTTCAGGAGGTGCGAAAGACTTTCAATTTCTCTGGGGTCATCTATAAGTGTGGAGATCGGTGCATTGCAGCCGATCCACCGCCTTTTTGACATTTCGTATTTGATAGCAAAATGAGAAGACAGACAAAGTTCTCTAATTAAATATTGATTACTTTCAGTTACTAATTTATCTTAAAACTTTATATGTGTATATGTTTTGCTAAATTCGTGTATGGTTGTAACATTACTGTCATCAATATTTATGAAAATTCTACATGTAATATGTGTTAGGTCCCTAAATTTACTGTAATCATCTGAAATCTTTATTAATAAAAGAAGGATGTTTGTGTGTGTGTGTGTATCTGTTTGTTTGTTTATTGGCTATGGAAATCTATCGCACGTAGAGGTCTCAAAACTTGTATAGACGAACACAAGTCTGAATACATGTGAGGATCATATTTTACGTTTTTTGATAATAGTTCGAAATATTAATTACAAACTTTATGAATTAGCTTCAATTTTCACCAGTTCGCTTGTGTGAAGGTCTCTTACACCCATACCAGGATAATTCTTGGTTTTTCAAGGACGAAGGAAAAACATTCCGTTTTTTCTGAAATTTGAAACTGCCATCTCCGCATCCCAGATGAAAAAAAGAAAAAATATATGCCCAGTTATTCCGGGTATCATTCCGGTTCTAATGGTATCTTTTAAAAAATATATTAATATTTACTATTTAAGTTTCTTTTTTTTAATGTCCGTTTCTTGTTTTGTCGGTTTCTTGTTATGTTTATCGGTTTATCTACAGTTCTACAGTTTTAAACATATACCGCGTGTCCCGCGAAAAATATAAATGAATAAAAACACGTACTTATTCATGGTATCTTTTCTTACCATGGTACCCATGGTACCTTTTTGATATATTTTTTGTTTATAAACATATCAATACATTTAAAAAATCTATATTATCTAATAGTCGTTTCTAAGTTCATTTCCGTAGAATTCATATTTCTTTTCATGCTTTCCATTTTTTTTCTACAGTTTTAAACTGCACTATCCGAATTTTCCAGATGTGACTTGGATGGACTTTTTTTATTTTTTTTGTCTTCTCAGTGCCTTTGAAGATAGCATATGGCACCAGGGTTTTGCATTCGTTTTGAATTTTATAATTTCAATACTTGGAGATATAATTTAGCGTTTTAAAAGATGGCAAAAGATTGAGCGGTGGGTCTTTTTTCGCCGTGTTAAACATATCAAAATTTTATAGTTCCACAGCTAATTGACCGAATTGTTTTAAAACCTAATTTCTTTATTTAAAGAGAGGAAAAGGAAATTATATGTTACCTGAAAATCAGTTTTATTAGAGGATGCTGTTTTTTTATGTATAAATTTTCCTTAGGAATTTTTTATTAGAATTCAAAAAGATTAATATATAATATACATGTGGTGTTTTTACGAAGATGAGATACCACGAGATGTAATATTCCATGAGAAAATGGCAGTTTGTTAAAGATATAGAAGGTTGCAGTCGATATCAATAATCATGACGAAGAGGAGAGGCAATAATGAGATTCCACAAGAGTTTCCTCAACAAAGACCAGCCAATTTCCAGACAAATCGTTTATTCAGAACAAGAGCGATGCAGCAACAGTTCCCACAGGTATAAAATTATAGCCCTCAGGCTTCACGATGGCTCACTACATTGTTTAATAGATGTTAATAACTGTATGAAAATTCTACGAGACTACAACACCAGATACCCATTTGGTTACACTTCCAAACACGTCAAAAATCCGCTCTCCATAGCTTGCAAGCAAGTTTTGTTCACTGAGCGTAGAGATACAGAAATACGACGTCACGTGCGCACAAACCAATGAGTGAGAGACGAGCTCCAGCCCAGCGAATGAGGCGAGAGGGAGAAGCTTTAACACGAAAGAGTTCCTCTCGTAGCCGCGCATTAATTCTGAAGTGAAAAATACCCAGAGCGCGAAACCGAGCATGGAATAATAATAATAATAATAAAATGGCTTTTAAAAACATTCGAAATGAGAAAGCGTCTCACGGAATTTTATAGATTGGGGAGCTGATAAAAGTTACGAATGAACTTAAAATTTTAGATTAAGATTTGGAATAAGATAATTATTAATATTCGGGTTAATACTTTTAAAAGGACATTAAATAAGAATAAATATTATTAAGAATTAAGGAAATACTGACTATGTCAGAAGTTAGATTAATTTAAAGGACTAATGCGAATTAAATGTGAAGGATTTGCGAAGGAAATAATTTTTTTATATAACATACATATCAAAAATTAAATCAGCAATCATTATAACCTAACAAATTAGTTCGTTTAAAAATGTTTTCATTTAAAAATGTAAAATCACACAATTTCGATGTTTGGTTACAAAAACAGACCCCGATCAGTGGAAGGCAGCGAGGCACAATCACCACGTTCGTTTGTAAAGTATTCGCTTAAAATTATAAAATCATACAGATGAGGAGGTGTACACTGACGAAGGCATTGAGGCTGTTTAATTGAGGTAGGTTTAGTTGGAAAGAATTTCATTTAAAAACATAAAATCACACGAATTCGAAATTTAGTTGCAAAAACACTCCAGAGTATGCGTAGCACTCCCGAGTATACGCTGCTGAAGACTCTGGTGCCCCATTCTAGGTTCGTAAGTAAAGGAATATTTTCGTTTAAAAATACTAAGAGATCCTAACCGGGATTCCAGATTTAGATAATAAATGTGTAAATCATTTTTTTATTGAAAACTCTAATAGTGTTTTTTTTACATTTTATATATTTTTTAGATTACTAACAAACCACAAAATAAAAACTATTTTTATATGAAAAATCTCAATAGTGTAAAAATATAACAAATTATAACACCTTGTAATAATACACTTATTTTAATTGCTAAGAGGCGTAAAATAAAAACTTTATAAACATTAAAATAAGTTTTATTAGACTGTTGACATGCTTTGGCTCCATCGGAGCCATTATCATAACAAATAAAAATATTCTACGATTGCTCCGTCTATGAAGTGATTTTTTAATTTTTCACGTACTTTTTCAAATTACGCACGTTATTTTTTTTATTTTTACTTGGATGTGTATTTCCATATTTGTAACAATGGAATAACTCAATCCTCAATTTTGACAAGTTAAATGTACAGATGCATGAATAGAGCATCACATGATTCTAGCCGTCCGAAGGTAGACAAATGTGAAACGTAATGGTGCAGCTTGTCCCTTTTGTTAGCCTCGATATTTTACATGTCGTGTCACAGCGTATTAATCCACCCAACAACTGTCACACTGTGTCACATTTTGTGTACAGCCTCCTCCTTTTTCAAATGTGTCGTAATTAATGGATGATCCCCTAAAGAAACTTATCTTACAATAAAATATTTTTTTAATGATTAAATTGAACAGTCATCATAAAATATATTTAATGTGCGATATACATATAATAATCAAAGTATGTGCGTGAAAGGCAAATGATTTAGTGTCATAGATTACTGAACACGGAAAAGGTAAAATAGTGTAACTAAACGCATTATGTGCGTGTCATTTGAAATATATAATCCAACGCATGACTTTTTTTCCTTCGATTTTCTACAAAAATCAAATCACTGATGTCGTTTCCTAAATCTAAATCGTTTTACATTTCTTGTAAAGCATTATTCAGATTGATATCCCCAATAACTCAACGCACGGAAAATTGTACAAAAAGTTATAACGTTATAAAAAGCAAAATTTATGTTTAAGGAAAAGAAATACGAAACATTCTTTTAACAATGGGATATCCGGCTCGAACAAAAAGCTTTTCCTTGTCATGCCGATTTAAAATAGGAAATCAATAACATTTCGGCTGGATGGAAAGAATAATGACGTCAGTTCTTTCGGTTAATGAGTTAGTTAACATTTTATGTCATTTTTATGTCACGATTAATTAGTATTTTTATGACGTTGTGTAACGTTGATGAGATATATTTTTAAATAATGAAGATAAAAAAGTAATTTATTGTTTCTGGAGAGGTTTGATGCATAAAATGATAATTAAAATGCAGTATACTTTTTGCAGTGTATAGATAGACCAGATAGAATAATTTCATTAGTAAATAACTTAAAATGTTTATTAGTATTTTCTTCATATTTTTACCTTTAAAGATTCAATCCATATGAAGAGGTCAAGTGCTTGTTGCTTCATTAAAAAATCCCACATTGTTTTTTAATAAATCATATTTCATATACTACTCGCGTCATTTGTTGACATATCTGAATTACTATTATTTTGTTTTTCTTTGCATTTGTTAAAACATTTCAGTTATTTTTGTATGATGGCACATACCTTTTTCGGCCAGTTTTGGTTTTAATGGTAACTTTATTTTTTAGCTCTGGTAAATCTTTTCATGGTAAATCGATTTCATTTAAAGCATCACTTTGCTAAGGATATTGTAAAATACAATTGTATAAATTATATTATGCTTCTTAAGATATTCCTTCATTATAAACTTTTAAGCAAAAGATTCTTTTTTTTTTTTCAAAATTGTCAAAAAGGTCATTTTTGTGTTAATTTGTAGGGAAGGGAGGCAAATTTTTAGAATCTTGCTTCCTTTTTAACACTTTCCAACCTAGTTGAAAAGTGTTTATGACTTCGGTTTGTCTGGCCGTATGGCCGTCTGGCCGTCTGTCCGTGCTCTAACTCCCGTAAATATGCTCGGATTGTTCTGCAATTTTTATATGTTATTGTAGTACTCTATAGCATGTTCCCTATTTCAACGGAAGTGTGTAGCACTTATAGTTTTTTTACAGGGACACTCAAAAGAATTTCGTTACATTGCGATCTATGGGGAAAAATCATTTGCGGTTTATTTTAATGATGTTACTCAATTTCAAACACATTGTAATTGATATATATCACTAAGGTGCATTACAAGAAGCTTAATATGGAATAGGGTGTGCATAGCACTTATAGTAACTTTACAGGAACAGTCAAAAGAATTCCGTTACATTACATCTATGGAGAAAAATCGTCTGCTGTTTATTTAAATAATGTTTCATTATTTTAAACACATTGAAATTTATATTTATCACTAAGGTGCATTACAAGAGGCTTACTACAGGATATTGTGTGTATAGCAGTCATCGTTCATTTACAGGGAGACACAAAAGAATTCTCTACTCTCTGTTTACAATAATTCCTGGAAGTGCGTTTTAAGTTACAGAACGCGATTTTAAATTTAACTCACTTTTTGTGTATTTACGTGGTGTGTATAAATTCTGTAGATCATATACAGGGAAGCACAAAAATTCGCGAACACATTTCCGTTTATTGACAAACTCCAGAAGGAGAATTTTAAACTGTGCTACGCTTTTCCTAACTGAACTAAAATTTAGCAACCTATGTAGTATATATACAAATTTATAGATCATATACAGGGCTGAATAAAGGTATTCGGATATTTTTCCGAATACTGTATAGGTTGCAAATTCCTGAAATTATGTTTTAAAATATGTTATGCGTTTTCCAAATTATTTAATTAGATGCTATCTTTCAGCTTATTAAAAGGTATGATTTGTAAAATTATTTTGGAAGCGTTGGAAAGTGTTACATAATCCATGCTTGAAGCATGATTTTTCGTTCTTGTTAAAAATACTTACATAGCACACTTATAGTTTAAGCTGAAAGCTCGAGAATTACAAATATATTTTTACAAGGTGTCCAAAGTGATGCGAAGGTGACCATAATATACAAAAAAGTAAATATTTGTTTCTTTGGAAGACTTGGAAGAAAATATATCTTTGGAAAAAAATATATTTTTTTGTAAATAATGCAATTTGCGTTGTAGTATTTTCATTATTCAACTTTGGTAATTCAAGCTATAAAGTATTAATATAATTTATTTTGTATGTTTGTTTATCAATAGTGAAAATTTTTAATATAGTGATTGTATTATGATATAAAAAAATACACTTGCAGTATATAATTGTGGGGGTTTCAGCTTTATTAGCACATTTGTGATTGACATCTAAACTTTGTCTTCATATGGTTTCCTGAAGGAAGTTCTATATTTAGCTGAATGATACTAGAATAAAAAATACACTGAGTGGTCAAAAAATTAGCGACACCTTGCTACGCGGTACTAACATCATACCGAACGTCATTCGGATTTTATGGCAGCAGCTATACTTCTAGGCATAAGCTCTACAAGTAGCTGGAACCGCATTGGTTTAATATGAGCCCATGCAAACAAAAGACATCCATTAGTTCCTCATATTGGATGATGGTGTTTTAGCGCTTTAAACACATCTTTCCACATCGTCCCAAATATAGTCAATTTAGTTGACATCTGGTGACTGAGGGAGCCATTGACGATACTGAAACGCTGAAGCATGTTCCACGAATGAATCTGAAATTATTCTAACCCGGTAGTACAGTTAATTGTCTGCTGGAAATAGCCATGTCCTTTAGGAAACATTATGTCCCTAAATATGTGAATGTGATCAACAACCATGTAAAGATAGGCGACTCGCGCTTCCAATGCAACTAAGGGATTAAGTGTATAGCAAAAAAAAATGCTCTGTGATTCCGCCTCCAAACTCTGGAAAACTTATCATGCAGCATACTAGATATATGGCTTCATATTGTTTACGACACACTTGGTTCCTACTACTAGCGTGGTGGAGAAGAAATTTGAGCTCTTCCAATCAGACAACCTTCTTCCGCTCATTCCGCGGCCGATGCTGACGATCTTTAACTTACAAAATTATCCTTCTTTAGTTTTTCTTCGAACATAAAGGAACTACTACTGATAGCTGACTATTAAAACCAATTAATTTTAATATCTGCCTTGTAGAACGTAGGGATATGCTTTGCAATGATTCCGAGTTTTATGGTGCTGCAATATGTAGATCTGCAGATCTTCTATTGCTGCACACGATGCATGTGAATCGCCTGTCACCTTTTCGTTCACAAGTGATTTCCGCCTAATATACCACATTTAGAGCGAATACTTCCCGCTTAGCTGTCATTCTTTAAAGACTCGAGACACTGTAGTGCACAAAAAGTCAAGACGATCAGTAGTTTCGGACATACTGGACCTGAACCTTCTGGAATCCACAATAACGCCATATTCAAAGTCGCCCAAAACTCTTAAGTTCCCTATAAACAGATGACTTGCAGTATTTATTGGTACCTATGACAAAATGAAACCTTTTTATCAGCAAATCCTGCCTATTAAGTGAGCGCACGTGTTGCACAGATAAGTTTGAATGAGGAGTTTTCCTAATATTTTGTGACCACTCAGTGTATATCTTTATTCTCTAAATTAATATCCACGATGACTCCGAACCACTTCTGGTTAACATATATGCATGGAATGATATCATTGTTTTTTAGAGATAATAGGACAGTTTTTATTATACAAATATCCTCACAATCTTATGATTTTGATGTTAAATACATCTCACAGTATTTGCCGTTTTTGAGACATATAGTTCATAAATCTGTTTTCAACTCTTCTCCATGAATTATTATTTGATATCATTTCACTTACACATAAGTAATTCTTTTTATGTTCTATCAGCACTAATCAAATTCATTTTCAGTGGTGAAAATATAATTAGTTCTTTGAAGTTTTGAGAGTTCTATGAAAGTACCTTGAAGACAAGATTTAGTAAATTCTGCCTATTTCATGACATGCGTTTTTCTTATGTAACAATGCTAAAAGTTCTATTCTGGATCAAGAAGGCATAGAAGAAGCACATGATTGTATATACCAAGCACAAAAAAGTTTAGACAATTAATCCCCCCAGAGTTATTCTCAGTAACTCTATTTTCATATAATATAGAATGAGGTGTGTTTAAAACATTTGGTGAATAGTCCGACATTTAAATAATAACTCGGGATAAGAATTTTTGCGAGTGCATTCACATTGAGAGACATGTGAAAAGCGCCTCCTGTCATAGAAATTACTATGTTTATGCAGAGTTGGCCGCTGGGACCAATCGAAGGGAGTCACTGTGACACATTGTATCAAATGTAACAGATGAACAGATAAACATCAAGTTTTGCTATAAATATAAGAAAACTCACAGGAGACCCATGCAATTTGGATACATGTGTCCAGATCAGAAACAGTGAATGAAAAAGTGTTTATAACTGCTTCAAGCGTTTCCGGTTCAAACGTTTCTATCATTCGTTTTCTTTATTTTATGAAATCATTCACCGAACTTTTTAGACGCACCTTGTATAATCGCTATGTGAGGAAAATTCATTATTGTTAAAACGACTATATATAAAATAAAATATAGTAAGTTCTTTATAGTTAGTTCACAGGCCATAAATGATTAATGCAAATAGAGTAATTTTAATCGTAATACCTACAATTTTTTTAGTGTAAAGTACATTTTCCAAGTATGTTGCATCTATGTTTTTCATTTTTTTTTATTGTATCATCCATAGAAACAATATTAAATTTTTTGTGTATTATGGTCATCTTAGTTTCAAAACTATCTATTTAAGATAAATAATTGGACCATGGTAGATGATATATGAAATGCATATATGAAAAACTAATCATTACTTTAAAAAATTTTTTTTCAAGGCTGTATCTCTGAAACGGCTTGAGTCTCAAATTAGTTCTTTTATCTCAAGATACTTTCAATAAAATACTTTAACGTGTGCGTGTTGCAAATTTTTAAATACACTCAATTCAAAATTAAGAGAATATTCAGATTTGGTCGATTATCTCCAGAACTACTGGACAGATTTTAATGAAAATAGATATGTACATAGGTTGATATAATTCAAACACAAATAACCTGATGACAATTTTCTGATCCACTTCTTATGGATTCAGGAAATTGAATTATATGAATGAAACAGTTTGCATTTCTTGATTTTTCAAAAAGTTAAACTTTTTAAATTTGTATTGGACCTCTATTTACAAAAAAAGGTAAAATCAAAAGGGTTTATTTTTGTCGAGGCATGATCTATACAAAAAAAAACTGCATGTCTGTATCTTTAAAATTGAATAAGTTATGGTTAAGTACAAATTGAACATTGTTAATCAGGATCATATGTAAAAATTAGAAAAATTAATGTGTGTGTTATTGCAATAAAAAGAAGCGTAGACGACAGGGTCGAATCCGCCTATTCAAATTGAGCATGCTCTTCCCAACTAGTGATTTCTAGTAATTTTTTAAAACGTTTTCAAGGAAGTTTTTACGATTAAAAAAAGCGATAAAAACAATTCAGAAAATCTGCTGGAAAAAAATATGCTCAGATTGATAGCCCGATTCACCACTGACGGATGGTAATACAACATATGTATTTCACTTTAAATAAAATATAATGGATTATTTGAAATGATATTAGTGATGAAGAAATCCAAAGCCATTACAGAAACATTATTATCAGATTTAAGTTTCGTATTGGACATGAGATAAAACATTTTGAGGATAAATGCATTCTGAACTGCTTAATTTTTTTTTCTCCATTTAAAACTAAAATTGTCTGTTTACACGATTTTTGCCTCTGCAATGCTTTATTTAGTTGTATTTAAGATGCAATATTTTCAAACTTGTAAACGTTATCATTAATTTGTGAATGGTCCCTATTTATACTGATGGAATTGTATTTTAAATGGTGCAAATATGTGGCATAAGTGATTATTTTCCCTCTAGTATAATTCAATTAAATTTAAAGATGCAAGTATATAGATAGTTGTAGGGATCTTGTTGGAACAAAATGGGAAAAAAAATAATTGACCATTTTTGCCTAGAGCAGGTATCGTATAAAAAATTTAAATGTGTAACTTTTTGAATGAGAATGGGGGGGGGGCAATTTCTTTAACATAAGTGTGTTTCGTACTTTATTTTAGATCCTTTTGGGGTTTACAATTAGTACACATTTCCAAGAAGCAGAAAATAAAGTGCGTGTTATGTTTACTGAGACACCCTTTATAGAGATATTATTGTTCAAAGAGATATTAAATGAGGCATGTTATAATGATATTTTTAATACATAAATTAACTATGATAACATCAATACATATGCAAAAAATTTAAAGTATTGAATTCTTCTTACTGCATAATTTTAAAAATTAGTTTAAACTATTATTCCATAATTACTAATGTTATACTTTCCTGCAAACTGAAATTGAATTATACACGTTTCGAGTTCTCTCTGATGGTTCCCTGTTAATGAGATTTCGGACAATGTCCTAGTTATTTCATCCGAAAGCACAAAATGATTACTTCTGTCTGCCGCAAAGCTCTATTTGAAATCGTCTGAATACCCCTGATTAATTTCTCGGAACTTGGATCACTTGCATGAGATGAAATGAGATTGTAAAAAATGCGAGAGTAAAATTTGTTTTTTTACTTCACATATAATTATAGACTTTTAACTAAATTATATTATATCTTACATAAGAAAATTAAAAATACATTTACCTAACCTACATCTTTATTTTCTACAATTCCAGGGAATATTATTTTATGTTGTCATAATAACTAGTTAAATTAAATAACAACGAGCTTCTCATGACCATGGAGGTTATTATTATTTTTTTAATTAATTTTAATTTCTCAAATACTTTTTTTCCTTAGATTTTGGTTAACATGGTATTTTAAGTTTTGTTTCTGTTTTAAATTATGACTTTTTACACGGCTTTAAACAATTAACAGATGGCCAACATATTTTAATGAACAACATACAGGGATAACTGAATATATAGCAATAATTTAATATATACAAAAATATCATTGCTCAATGACCAATTAAAACTACTGTACATTTACAATTACACAAATATTTAAATGAAGAATATAGACATTTTTTCTATGTATTGATAGAAATAATTAATATTTTCGTATTTTTGACGCTAGCACACACTCGGTCAAAAAGAAAACAAGAAAAAAAAATAATGCGTCAAGCATAGAATATAAATCACTTTCTAACTCATTATGAATACTCTAACAAAACATTCACCTTTTAATAAGGTGAAAGATGATAGCTGTGAAACAATTTATAAAACACATAGCACAATTGAAAACCAGATTTCAGAAATTACCGTCAATATTTGGAAAACTTTTGGAAAACTTCACAAATTTTCACAACTTTCTGACCAATAGTTTCGTCTGTAGACAATTTTAAAGTAGGGTCGTTTAATTATGGACACCCTGTACATTGCAAACAATTTTTCCGCGTGTATTAAAATGTAACAGATTTTTTTTAATATCCCTGTAACTGAACTATGAATACTACACACTTTAATTTCAATACCGAGCATGTCATAGTACACTTCAGTAACATATATCCATTACATGGAAATGCGAGTACGCTTACGCGAATTAGAGTACGTACAGACAGACAAACAAAACAAAGTCATAAATATTTTTCAAATGTGTTGGAAAGTGTTAAAAAAAGAAGACTCCATGCTTTTTAATTACAGACAGATGCAAAATATATCATTCGATTGAAAAAGGTTTCTTCTACAGTTCATTATAAATAAAGTAAGTTTACATGGCGTTTGCAAATAGAAACCAGAGACAAATTTAAAATTTTCAATCGATAGCAGTATTTTACCAAAAATAACAAATTGTGAATTTTACGTTCAGATACTAAACTTTTCATTTCATCTGGGATGCAGTTTTGAAATTTTAACAGAAAATCGGCTTTTAAAGTTTAATTACGAACTTTTAACAATTCCATTCCTAAAGCTTAAAATAATGTTTTTTTTTCTGCTGTCTTTTTTCTGTCATGTCAGTACCTCATTCATAGTTTTTAGATTTTCATGACTAGAATTGTTAATATAATTTCTATATTTTATAAATTTTATTTACGAAATATGAAATGTCAAATTAATTGTTAAAAAATTATGAATTTATAACATATGTCTATATTTAAAGAATGTTATTTCTAAAGGGTTCTAATATCTGTATACAAAATATCTATTAATTCATCCAAATAGCTTTCAAGTTCTGAGTAAGAAAAATTACCACTGCTGCTTAAGAGACCGTATAATCATTCAGAAAGTGATTTATTTATAGAGAAATTATCAAAAATTGTATCTCGTTTTTATCTATAACTAGCAAGCTACGCCCGCTACGCTGGTCAATTTCTTTTAACGAACCTTTAATCAAACAAAATATTGACATTCCATAAATAACTTTTAAATTTTAACAGAATAATAAGGCTACTATAATTTGTAACTCGTGCTATAGCCAATATACACGTCAGGACACGACGCCGTTATCATTATCTTTTTACGCATGAAGGTTTCGCTATGGCACTCCATTGGAAAATTTGGTAGTTTTTGAAATTCAATATTTGAAAAACGGCATAATCATTAGATTTGAAATTTATATCAAGAAAAATACAATTTTTTACCTTTCAAACGCAGTTTGTCTAACAATTTTCTGACAAATACTTTTTGAGCTATCATTTTTTTCAGTAACTTCAAATGTTTCATTTTCCGAGATTAATCTGTTGCAACAATTAGCGAAAAACCCAGTCGTCAGCAACGCATAGTTTTTTATTAAAGAGGCTGTTGGAGCAGGGATTGTCACCACCAATTTGCCACCATCCATATATTTAAAGCTGTTTGGTAATTCTGTCAAATCTATTCCATCGAAATTCGATCGAATACGCATGCGTCAAAAAATCACCGGCCAATGAGGTGAGGGTCTATGACTGTCTCTACAAACGTGTTTGGGATCGTATCATCTGTTGTTTTTTTCTGTTGTCACGTTGCGTTAAACCTAGGAAGATATTTATCTAGAACTCACTGTGGAGTGTTTAGAAGGTATTTATTTTATTTATTTATTTTATTTATTGTAATTTGTATGAATACTTAGATGTCCATTTCGGATTTACTGTTTAAAAATGAATTTAGGCTCATAAGTTGGCGAAATCCCGATGGAAATTTTCTTTTTAGATCTCTATCATTTTGTTTATATAGTACAGAAAATAATTATTCAAACGTGTAGAACACGTAATACAAAATTGGACCACTTATGGTCTGTTTATTATCGGGAATGAATCTTATGGTGTTCCGATTGATAATGAATTCGATTATGTAAATATAATGTCAAAAGACAGTACGCACGGTAGTAATATTTTTATTATTATGTGTTCGAAAAAAGCAGAATCTGAGCATCTGAATATAAGTTATAAAATAAACAGAAATATATTATCTCTATTCGATTTAAAAGTTTTGTCATTATATAAGTGGGCTATTTTATTTGTAAAGAGTATGTATGCATTATATTGTTTGTATGTATACAAATCTTTAGAATGTTTTGATTTGCAAACTCTTAATATGTGAATAATGTTTACATTATATTTGTTTGTATGTATACAAACAATATATGTATACAAAGAAGTATATATGCAAACAATGTATATAATGTATCATGTAACAATATTAATATTTACATTGTATTGTTTGTATATATACAAATCTTGAATGTTTTAAATGGGCAAATTTGTAATGTTTTTTTATGTTATTTTTTTTAAATGTCAAAAAAAGATAAATTTTCAAACTTGGTATAAAAAACTTGAGTACTTCTCTATTATCCCATCGACCACTTTTCATAACAAAATACTATCGCCAAACTGTATGATTAAATGCCAAAATTGCAGTCCCATTTACTTGATGTCGAAAACATTATAGGTGTTTTTTATGTCATCAAGTGGTTTTTAATTCAACATTTGCGTGTATTTTTCATTATGTTTATTTGATTTATTAGTTATTTCATTAATTAAAATAACAATTGTATCCTTAAATTCTTATATTTTATTTATTTATTTTGATATTCCAATGACAACGTTCTCCCATTTATTTGGCGATAGTTTTTTTTTTTTTTATGAAAAGTGGTCGATGAGATAATAGAGAAGTACCAAAACTTAATTACGTATATGAGTATATTCTTTGACAGTATTAATCATTACTCGATATTTTAAAACTGCATTATATTTGTAGAATTATATTAATTTAAACAATGCTTCTATTGAAGTGTGAAGAACCATATACCTCTATGAAGAACCATATATTTACATAATTGTCTTCATTAGCGATCGGAACACCATAAGATTCATCCCCGATAATAAACGGACTATAAGTGGTCCAATTTTGTATTACGTGTTCTACGATATTTTTACATACATTTAAATAATCATTTTCTGTACTATATAAACAAAATGATAGAGATCTAAAAAGACAATTTCCATCGGGATTGATTTCACGAACGTTAAAAGAGCCTAAATTCATTTTTAAACAGTAAATCCGAAATGGACACCTAAGTATTCATACAAATTATAATAAATGAAATAAATAAATACCTTCTAAACACTCCACAGTGAGTTCTATATAAATACCTTCCTAGGTTTAACGCAAAGTGCAAGAAAAAAACAACAGGAGATGATCCCAAACACGTTTCTAGAGACCGTAATAGACCTTCACCTCATTGGCCGGTCCTACCGGAAGATTTTTTTTATGCATGCGTATTGGGTCGAATATTGTTGAAACATTTGACAAAATAAGCAAACTGTTTCCACCTAGGTATTTATACACAATACAACAAATAAAATAAATGCCTTCAAAACCCTTTTGATCATCACATCAGCGTGCAAGACAATTTTTTTACCGGAAACCGTTTGATGAATTTCATTATTTTTCCGTTATCGATTGACAAATTTTACGATTTTACCGCTAACGATTGCTGAATTTCACAATTTATCGACTATTGATTAACGAATTTCATGATTTTTTCCATGAACATTTGTCGAATTGCACAAAAAAAATTAAGAATATCGTCAAATTGTCTTGGGTAAAAAAATTTTGAATATTGTCAAATGCCATCGAGAAAAAAGTCTCTTTGTCAAATGATTTTGAAGAAAAAATCGGGAAATTCACAAAATGGTTTCGGAAAAAACTTCACCAAATGGTTTCAAAATTCTTTGAGTGACAGCGGGAAAAAAAATTTCATTTTACATTCAATCATCGCAATTGGCGAGTGTGACTAAGTTTAGCCAGTGGTGGCAATAACATCAATCACCAATTTCCAGTATTACTCGCCGATTGGTGAATGTTAATTTTGTCTTATATCACAAACTGTATTTACATATACTACTAGATATAATGATTATGAACCATGATTTTTCTGTTATTGGGCGAGATTCATGTTTTTTCAGCAATTCTTTGACGAAATTAGTGTTTTTTCAGCGATCCTTTGAAGAATTTCGCATTTTTCTCACGATCCTTAACGAAATTCGCATTTTCCAGCAATTCTTTGATAAAATACATTTTATTCCGCAATTTTTAGACGAAATTTAGTAAAAAAGCGTGATCTTTTGGTGAAATTTCCTTTTTTGCGATTCTTTGACAAAATTTGCTTATCTTTCGCGATCCTTTTGCATAATTACGTTTTTTCTGTGGTCTTTTAACAAAAGTCATGTTTTCCCATTATCCTTTGATAAAGTAGTGTTTTTTCCTCAATCATTTGACAAAATCTGTTATTTTCCCCCCGCGAAGATTGGTTAGATGTTTTTAGTCTGCAGGTGCCCTAAAAAGTCTGTGACGCCCGTTGCTGCATCGCACACATTCTTCCATGGGGCATCGAACGAAGTAAATTCAACCTAAAGAATCATTGTTTCATTCCTGACATTTCTCGAAAGAAACAACGTTCAACTCATTGACTGAATTGTAAAGGGCGAAATGTGTCAATTAGCAGAAAGTGCGCAATTTGTTCGTTCATGGAAAAAATCGTGAAATTCGTTAACCGATAGTCGATAAAATTCGAAATTCGTCAATCGATAGCGGAAGTGCAAAATTCATTAATCTACACAGTGGAAAAATCGCAAAATTCATCAACTGGTTTCGGGAGAAAAATTTTTCGAATATCGTCGAATTTCTTCGAGAAAAAAATTCACAATCTGCCAATTTCGGGGATGAAATTTACCAAATGGTTTCAAAATTTGTCGCGCGACAGCAGAGAAAAAAAATCTTTTTCCATTCAATCATCGCAATTGGTGAGTGTGACTATTATGTTTGACCAGTGGTGGCAATAAAGTCCATTGCCAAATTTTCAGTATTACTCGCTGTTTGGCAAGTGCTAATTTTGTCCTATACTTCAAAACCCTTTTGATCATCACATCAGTTTGCAGGACAATTTTTTTTACGGGAGACCATTTGATGAATTTCGTGATTTTTCCGTTATCGATTGACCAATTTTACTGCTATCGATTGTTGAATTTTATAATTTATCAACTATTGATTAGCGAATTTCCTGATTTTTTCCATGAACGTTTGACGAATTACGCAAAAAAAAATAAGAATATCATTAAATTGTCTTGGGTAAAAAAAAATTTAATATTGTCAAATGCCTTCGAGAAAAAGGTTGCAAGTTGAAACGGCTGTGACTTCTTTTTCATGTTATGCATCTCCGGTGTCCATCCCCCCCCCCCCAAGTGGGACACTTTTCTAAATTTTGCACATACCCCTCATGTGATATATCGGTGGAAAAGTCTTTGACCACTTATTCATGTTATGCATCTCCGGGGTCCATCCCGCCCCATTGTTGGAAAGGTCTGTGACTGCTTAATCATATTATGCATCTCCGGTGTCCATCTCCTCACTTTGTCCCCCCCCCCCAAAGGGTACTTTCTAAATTTTGCACATTACCCTCATGTTATATATCATTGGAAAGGTCTGTGACCACTTAATCATTTTATGCATCTCCAATGTCCATCTCCCCACTTTGCCCCCCCACCCCCCTAAGGGATACTTTTCTAAATTTTGTTGACACCCCTCATGTCATATATCATTGGAAAGGTCTGTGACCACTTAATCATATTATGCATCTCCGATGCCCATCTCCCCACTTCCCCCCCCCCAAGGGATACTTTTCTAAATTTTGTTGACACCCCTCATGTCATATATTGTTGGAAAGGTCTGTAACTGCTTAATCATATTATGCATCTCTGATGTCCATCTCCCCACTTTGCCCCCCCCCCCCAAAGGGTACTTTCTAAATTTTGCCCATTACCCTCATGTTATATATCATTGGAAAGGTCTGTGACCACTTAATCATATTATGCATCTCCGATGTCCATCTCCCCACTTTGCCCCCCTCCCTCCCCCAAAGGGTACTTTCTAAATTTTGCACACAACCCTCATGTTATATATCATTGGAAAGGTCTGTGACCACTTAATCATATTATGCATCTCCGATGCCCATCTCCCCACTTTGCCCCCCCACCCCCCTAAGGGATACTTTTCAAAATTTTGTTGACACCCCTCATGTCATACATTGTTGGAAAGGTCTGTGACTGCTTAATCATATTATGCATCTCCGGTGTCCATCTCCTCACTTTGCCCCCCCCCCCCCCAAAGGGTACTTTCTAAATTTTGCACATTACCCTCATGTTATATATCATTGGAAAGGTCTGTGACCACTTAATCATTTTATGCATCTCCAATGTCCATCTCCCCACTTTGCCCCCCCACCCCCCTAAGGGATACTTTTCTAAATTTTGTTGACACCCCTCATGTCATATATCATTGGAAAGGTCTGTGACCACTTAATCATATTATGCATCTCCGATGCCCATCTCCCCACTTTCCCCCCCCCAAGGGATACTTTTCTAAATTTTGTTGACACCCCTCATGTCATATATTGTTGGAAAGGTCTGTAACTGCTTAATCATATTATGCATCTCTGATGTCCATCTCCCCACTTTGCCCCCCCCCCCAAAGGGTACTTTCTAAATTTTGCCCATTACCCTCATGTTATATATCATTGGAAAGGTCTGTAACCACTTAATCATATTATGCATCTCCGATGTCCATCTCCCCACTTTGCCTCCCTCCCTCCCCCAAAGGGTACTTTCTAAATTTTGCACACAACCCTCATGTTATATATCATTGGAAAGGTCTGTGACCACTTAATCATATTATGCATCTCCAATGTCCATCTCCCCACTTTGCCCCCCACCCCCCTAAGGGATACTTTTCTAAATTTTGTTGACACCCCTCATGTCATATATCATTGAAAGGTCTGTGACCACTTAATCATATTATGCATCTCCGATGCCCATCTCCCCACTTCCCCCCCCCGAAGGGGTACTTTCTAAATTTTGCACATTACCCTCATGTTATATATCATTGGAAAGGTCTGTGACCACTTAATCATATTATGCATCTCCGATGTCCATCTCCCCACTTTGCCCCCCTCCCCCCCCCAAAGGGTACTTCTAAATTTTGCACACAACCCTCATGTTATATATCATTGGAAAGGTCTGTGACCACTTAATCATATTATGCATCTCCAATGTCCATCTCCCCACTTTGCCCCCCCACCCCCCTAAGGGATACTTTTCTAAATTTTGTTGACACCCCTCATGTCATATATCATTGGAAAGGTCTGTGACCACTTAATCATATTATGCATCTCCGATGCCCATCTCCCCACTTCCCCCCCCCCCGAAGGGGTACTTTCTAAATTTTGCACATTACCCTCATGTTATATATCATTGGAAAGGTCTGTGACCACTTAATCATTTTATGCATCTCCAATGTCCATCTCCCCACTTTGCCCCCCCCCCCAAGAGATACTTTTCTAAATTTTGTTGACACCCCTCATGTCATATATTGTTGGAAAGGTCTGTAACTGCTTAATCATATTATGCATCTCCGATGTACATCTCCCCACTTTGCCCCCCCCCAAAAGGGTACTTTCTAAATTTTGCACATTACCCTCATGTTATATATCATTGGAAAGGTCTGTAACTGCTTTATCATATTATGCATCTCCGATGTCCATCTCCCCACTTTGCCCCCACCAAAGGGTACTTTCTAAATTTTGCACATTACCCTCATGTTATATATCATTAGAAAGGTCTTTGACCACTTAATCATATTATGCATCTCCGATGTCCATCTCCCCACTTTGCCCCCCCCCCGTACTTTCTAAATTTTGCACACAACCCTCATGTTATATATCATTGGAAAGGTCTGTGACCACTTAATCATATTATGCATCTCCGGTGTCCATCTCCTCACTTTGCCCCCCCCCAAGGGGTACTTTCTAAATTTTGCACACAACCTCATGTTATATATCATTGGAAAGGTCTGTCACCACTTAATCATATTATGCATCTCCCATGTCCATCCCCCCACTTTGACCCCCCAAGGGTGTACTTTTCTAAATTTTGCATACACCCCTCATGTGATTTATCGATGGAAAAGTCTGTGACCACTTAATCATATTATGCTCCCCACTATGAAATTTGTCAAGTTAAAGCATCTATAAATTTTACTTTTATGGTATTATCAAGTTGTTTGCCGTCAAATTTTGACGGGTTCCATCTAGTCACTTTTGAAATCGGTTCCGTGGTTCCAGAGATTCCATAGAAATTGTAATTTAGAATGACTTCAGAACGCTTTTCGCTCATTTCACCCATTTAAATTTCGATTTTTTTTAAAATTTATTCTTAGAGAGCATTTACATCTTATAAGTAAGTACAATGCTAAATTGTAAATTTCTTGCCCCTTCAGTATAAAAAGTCGCAATTTTCGAACATTTTTTGATCCTGCACCCCATTGATGTTAGTGGCACCGACATAAAATATAGCCTATGTTGGAGTAGGGATTGTCCCCATCAATTTGCCACCATTACTTTTGAAATCGGTTCTGTAGTTCCAGAGATTTCATAGAAATTGTAATTTAGAATGTTTTTAGAACTCTTTTCGCTCTTTTCACCCTTTTAAATTTCGATTTTTTTTTATTTTGTTCTTAGAGAGCATTTACTTCTTATAAGTAACTACAATGACAAATTTCAAATTTCTAGCTCCTTCAGTATAAAAAATAAAAATAAAACTGCCCAGTTAAACTGATGGCATTGAGTTCACAGGCTATTCACACTAATTGTATATTATACTCTTATTTCAAAGAATTTGAAATAAGCCCATCGAAAAATAAAGAAATAAACAATATATTAAGGGGGGTCATCCCCCCGTTAACCCCTCATAGTTAACTAATGAACCCCTTAAACTAATCAGGTAAATCTCTAATTACAATGAATATATATACAAAATTTGAAGAAAATCGGATAATTCTGCATGAAAAACCCTTTTATATAAATTAATGCGGGATTAGCCCCCTCCGTTCCCCCCCCCCTTTATACTTAACCAATCAATCCCGAAAACTAATCAGGGATGCGCCTTAACACAGTGAACCTATAAATAAAATTTGAAGGAAATGGGATAATTCTACATGAAAAACCCATTTATATAAATTAAGGGGGTATTAGCCCCCGTTCCCCCCTTTATACTTAATCAATCAATCCAGAAAACTAATCAGGGAAGCGTCTTAACCCAATGAACCTATAAACAAATTTTGAAGTAAATAGAATAATCCTATATGAAAAACCCATTTATATAAATTAAAGTGGGGATTATCCCCCCGTTCCCCCCCTTTATACTTAACCAATCAATCCCGAAAACTAATCAGGGAAGCGCCTTAACACAGTGAACCTATAAACAAAATTTGAAGGAAAACGGAATAATTCTGCATGAAAAACCCATTTATATAAAATAAGGGGGGATATGCCCCCCGTTCCCTCCTTTATACTTTTCCAATGAATCCCGAAAACTAATCAGGGAAGCGCCTTAACACAGTGAACCTATAAACAAAATTTGAAGGAAAACGGAATAATTCTGTATGAAAAACCCATTTATATAAAATAAGGGGGGATTAGCCCCCCGTTCCCCCCTTTATACTTAACCAATCAATCCCGAAAAACTAATCAGGGAAGCGCCTTAACACAGTGAACCTATAAACAAAATTTGAAGGAAAACGGAATAATTCTGCTTGAAAAATCCATTTATATAAATTAAGGAGGGATTAGCCTCCCGTTCCCCCCTTTTTACTTAACCAATCAATCCCGAAAAGTAATCAGGGAAGCGTCTTAACCCAATGAACCTATAAACAGAATTTGAAGGAAAACGGAATAATTCTGCATGAAAAACCCATTTATTTAATTAAGGGGGGATTAGCCCCCCGATCCCCCCCTTTATACTTAACTAATCAATCCCGAAAACTAATCAGGAAAGCGCCTTAACTCAGTGAACGTATAAACAAAATTTGAAGGAAAACGGAACAATTCTGCATGAAAATCCCATTTATATAAATTAAGGGGGGGGAATTAGCCCACCCGTTCCCCCCCTTTATACTTAACCAATCAATCCCGAAAACTAATCAGAGAAGCGCCTTAACACAGTGAACCTATAAACAAAATTTGAAGGAAAACGGATATTTCTATGAAGAGTTATCGCATTACGTACGTACATACATACATACAGAACCGGCTGGCAAGCTCTCAGGGCTTGATAGCCAGTTTGATAGCTAAAAAATGGCAATTTTAGAACGTTTTTTGCTCCTGCACCCCCTGGGGTTAGTGGCACCGACATAAAATATAGCCTATGTTGGAGCAGGGGTTGTCACCATCAATTTGCCACCATCACTTTTGAAATCGGTTCGGTAGTTCCAGAGATTACCCCGTACAAACAATCTTTACTCCTTTATAATATTAGTATAGATAATAAAGAAAGAAGTTTGCGTGTGTATCTGTGTGTGTACTCGTGTGTTTTTCGGCTGTGTTCTGAATAGACCTCTGCACGTAGAGTTCCAAAATTTGGAAACAAGGTACCACTATATATGTAGTTTTGCACCTCGAAGCCCGATTTTGGAATTTTTGATTATATTGTTTTAAATTTAATTTTCATGCGATTTTTAGAATTTTTTGCATTTATGCTCGCAAGCAACCAATGAGATATCTTTTTTCACCGGAACCCCGATATTATCATTTTCACACAGATAAAATGAACTTTTAGGCCTATTTGACAAAACATCGAAATAATCGCTCTATCTACACGAAAATATGCAAACGGAGGTAAAACAAAAGAACAATTTCAAAAAACCAAAATTCATAAAAATCCAATAGTCAACAGAACAACTGTTTTTCACCGAGGGAGCGAGCCCAGGGTTGCCGGAACAAGCGATACCAGAATTAAAAAGCAGCAATTTTAACTCGGCGATTTTAAAGCATGTACATATTTTAAAATCTATATAAGATACAGATTTGAAAATTGGTACATAGATGCAAAATAATACTCTGATTAAGATTTTCTAAAAATAGCAAAAATCCACCGGCAAATTTTTATTTTATAAAAGTCCTGATTTTTTTATGGAAAAAGAAAGAAATAGCTATCTGCCAATGAACGGAATTAATAAAGAAAAACTTTATTGAATAGAATTTGCTATATTTGCGGTGATAGGGATCGGCATCGGGGGAGAGGAAACGCCTATTTATTAAATATCGCATTTACTGTACTTGACAGCGTACGAAACGGTTACCAGATGAACTGTTTCGTGCAGCGACATTTAGAGTGTTTTCGCGTTTCGTTCTATTTTTTTTTTACGCACCCAGAAAAAAGAATTGATTAAAACTACAAAACATGTTTTGTTGAGTACATTTTGCTTGTTTTAGCAAAATTTTTTGTTGAAGTAAAAAAATTGGTTTTGTTGCTTGGACAGAAAAATATTGTTAACACTCTTACAAAATTTTAACAAAATTTAAACAAAATTTCATCAATTTTACTTGAATTAACAAAATCTGTTTTTTTAATTTTACAATAATTTTGTAATTTAAATTTGTAATTCCAGCAAATTTTGTTGTTTTCGCAAAATTTAAATTGTTGTGTAGTAGCCATAACTCTCTCCCGTAATTCAATTTATTTGACTTATATAGCTATATAATTAAAAGTTTAACATAATTTTAAAAACTTTTTTTCATTGGGATCGACCAAGGTAGTTTTAAAAATCCCCCTGTCCCATTTGTTGCTTTCTTCTATCTTTACAAGAAGAAAGTATTGGAATCATGAAAATTTTCGGCTTCCGGTTTCCGACGAATTTTAGAAGGATAAAATTCGTCGGAAACACAGATTACAGAACGCGATTTGACTGCTTTTAGAAAATGACTGTCAATGACTGTGTCTGTCTGTATGTGACAAAAATTTTGTGGGCGCTCTATCTCAAGAACTAATGCACGGAATTTAATAAAACTTTATATTCAGTTACTTCCTGATATAAATTGTTGCTGATTAGTTTTTGGTGTAAATCGCACAACAGGTGGCGCTGCTATGTTGCATTTTTCGCGATTTCTCCAATAGCTCTATCTCATTTTCTGCAGTGAATTACCCTCGTAAACTTTGAGTAATAACCAGTGAATTTTTATCCTGTTTTTTGCAGGCGTAATTCACTGCTGAAAATGAATTAAAAATTAACTATGTGTTGCCGTATGCTGGGCTTTGTATTGTCGTCTCATGTTTGCCGCAGAAATTTATGTGCTCCTGATGACATTTTTGTCTTGTGCTATGGCTGCAGCCGGTCCGACATATATAAGAGTGAGAAATGCTGAGTTCGGATATCGTTTCTTGTAGCTCAGTGGTAGAACCTCAGAGCGCTGTTCTGAGGACCCGGGAACGAGTCCCCGCTCGAGGCATTTTTCACTATCTCGATTTGCACTTGAAAAAAAGCAGGATAAAAATTTCCTTTTTATTATTCAAGGATTACAGGCGTAATTCACTGTTAAAAATAACTAAAGTTGCATATTTAGATTGGTTCATTTAACAAAAGTTTTTGTAGTATAAACAAAACAAGTTCGTAATATAACATATTTTGTTATTTAAACAAACGAAATATATTTTGTTGAAAAAAGAAAATAGATTGTTAAAATAACACATAGTATATATCTATGTAACAAAAAGAATTTTGTTAATTCAACTAAAATTGAACCATTTTACTTGAATTAACAAAACTTTTTTTGCTGACGATACAAAAATTTTTTGTTGGAATATAAACAAAAAATTGTTGATTGAAACAAAATTTCCATTGACCCATATTTAAACGAAAAGTTTTGTTGGGTCAACCAAATTTTTGTTGATTCAATAAAACTTTTTTTTGGGAGCGGTGCCAGGCAATACCGGCGAATCAGCTAGTACATCAATAAAACTACCATTTATAAAGATGGAATGTAGAATCCCTTAGCCCTACAATGACACACATACATTTCTACTATAATCCAAAGATAAAAAACATTTAATATGCTTATACAAATTTAACAAAATGTTATTTGTAAACTGAAAGATTAAAAATATTCATATAATATTATTTGTTTCTAATACATTATAAACAAACATATAAGGGATATTTTTTCAGCAGAAATCAGATTAAATAATTATTGTAGTTACATTTAAAAATTAAAATTATAATATTTTTTTTTTCCTTTTAAATAGAAAAAAAAATCGGAAGATGTTTTATTTATTTAATTTTTACTGTTAGAATTCAATTTAAAAGTTGTGACTAAGTGTTCTTTTTAAAGTTAATGAAAAATAAAAGAAATGAAGTCACACAATGAGTTTTTTGTTTGCCAAAATCTGATTAAACATATTAAATTAAAAAAATATATCTATCATAATTTCGATGCTATGTTTTCCAACTGTGAGATAAATAGATTCCCCTGGGAATAAATACTGTTTCATCTGTTTTAAGTTTTTTTTTATGAAAATCAAATGTAACAAGAATTTTTTTAATCATATGAAGAGGAAGAATAGATAAAGTTACTTTAATGTAAAACCATTAGAAAGTAAATAGTCAATAAATATAGACAAAAAATAATTTCGATATTTTAAAAGAGGTTTTGATTCACAATGAATATTTTTTACATATGTGTATTGTTTCAGAAAATTCTAAGATTTTGTGAGACTTATAATTTAAATTTATTCCCCTGTAAACTAATAGAGTGAATATTTCATTACTTATATTTTTGGTTTAATTGGCGTAGGTTTCTTCTTTTTGTAAAACCAAAAATACAGCATAATAATTTAAAAAGAAATACAGATGAAAAATATTAATTGTCAATATCTTCATATTTTCGAACACATTTGTTAATGTTTCCTATTAGATGTTAATAAAACGTGGCGTTTTAAAACATAACTACAGCCCATAACTGAAAAACATATTTTCTTTTCGAATGCCTTTATCTATATCTTAAAAGTTCAGTATGTTTCAGTATGTTTTTCTTTTTAATCATGTCTGAAAATTATTTTTTAAACTATAATAAAATAGTAAATTGAGATACAGTTTTCAAATAAATTGCATTCTAAATTAAATTTTTTCCCTATTCGATGGTGCAAAAATTTAAATTATGCGATATTTAAAAGTAATTGAGTTTGGTGAAAAAAAGGAAATGGAGTACTTAAATCGTTGCCACCGCAATATGACGTCAACATTACTCAATGTTTTTGCTTTTTAATCAGGAATGTGTTAGAGGGTATTCGGTGATACACGCCGTATATATTCTGGATTATTTTAACAAACACCGTAGATCCACATTGCCTCAAACTGCTATAAAAAGAAATATACTCAACGCGGTGAATTTTGTGCAGGTCAGCATGACTCAAGACGATGCGAGGTAAAAAACAAAACAGAAAAACATCTCTGTATCAATTGTTTGGTTGAAAATCAAAACCAAGGATACGAAGCTAAATATAAATCATTGTGCATCGAGCAGTTGCTGTGAATATTATAGAAGAAAGCTTTCAGAATATCGTTCATAGGCTTCACGTTCTTAGTGGCACAAATAAACCTTCAAAGGAATTAAATCAGCAATTGGTTTTCTATTTCAATTTCATTTCACATAACTACAATATTACATGTCTTCAGGACTGTTATATTACCAATGGAAGGCCGCATGGACTTTTCTCCATCGGCGGACTTGCAAGAGGACCTGGAAGATTGGCATGATACATCAGTCATGAGCAAAAATGTTTCATTACTGGGTGACTTAAATGCTCAATGCGCCCTCTGAGTATATGCTATAAGGTCACCATTTGATCCAACACATTAGCGCCAAATCTTCTAGTACTGAATGACCCTCTTTGCAGGCCCACATTTGAGACCCAGTATGCACAGGGTTGGCCTGATGTCTCATTGGTTGACGACATAATGACGAAGTTGAAGACGACATGTATTATGGTGATCACTGCTCATTTCATTCGCACTAGATCTATTTATATCAGTTGTATCTCTTAGAAGATACAGAACAAAACAAGCATAATTAAAAAAATTAACACTATTCTTCACAAACAACTAGAAGAACATGAAAGCAGTTTCCAAGGTATAAAAAGTGTAGGGTATTTTAAGCATACGTACAATAAGTTTATTCAGGTCTTAATAGATTCATGTAATGCTTCTTTAAGACAACGCAATTATGTGAAAGCGTTATATTAAAAATCAAAACTTAGTATTGCCACAAATATTCATATAGACAGCTTTAAACTATAGAGAGCAATATATAAACAAGAACGAAAAATCATGCGTCAAGCATAGATTATATAGCACTTTCCAACGCTTCCAAAATAATTTTACAAATCATACCGTTTAATAAGCTAAAAGCTAACATCTAAGTAAACAATTTAGAAAACGCATAACATATTTAAAACATAATTTCAGGAATTTCCAACATATACAATATTCGGAAAAATATCCGAATACTTTTATTCAGCCCTGTATAGGATCTATAGATTTGTATATATACTACATAGGATGATAATTTTAGTTCAGCTAGGAAACGCGTAGCACAGTTTTAAATTCTCCTTCTGGAGTTTGTCAATAAACAGAAATGTGTTCGCGAACTTTTGTGCTGCCCTATATAGGATCTACAGAATTTATACACACCACGTAATAGACAAAAAGCAAGTTAAAATTAAAATCTCGTTCAATAACTTAAAACGCACTTCCAGGAATTATTGTTAACAGACAGTAGATAATTCTTTTGCGTGTCCCTGTAAATGAACGATGACTGCTATACACACAATATTCCGTAGTAAGTCTCTTGTAATGCACCTTAGTGATCTGTATAAATTTCAATGCGTTTAAAATAGTGAAACATTATTTAAATAAACCGCAGACGATTTTTCTCCATAGACGTAATGTAACGGAATTCTTTTGACTGTCCCTGTAAAGTAACTATAAGTGCTATGCACACCCTGTTCCATATTAAGCATCTTCTAATGCACCTTAGTGATATATATAAATTTCAATGCGTTTAAAGTAGTGAAACATTATTTAAATAAACCGCAAATGATTTTTCCCCATAGACCGCAATGTAACGGAATTCTTTTGAGTGTCCCTGTAATAAAACTATAAGTGCTACACACTTCCGTTGAAATAGGGAACATGCTATAGATAACGACAATAACATATAAAAATTGCAGAGCAATCCGAGCATATTTACGGGAGTTAGAGCACGGACAGACGGCAGACGGCCAGACGGCAGACGGCCAGACGGCCAGACGGCCAGACGGCCAGACGGCAGACGGCCAGACAAACCGAAGTCATAAGCACTTTTCAACTAGGTTGGAAAGTGCTAAAAACAAATTTTAGAAGCAACGAAAAATGTATGGATCTTGTTTTGTGCCAACACAAAAGATCCTTATGGAAAAGTTAAAAAAAAAGTTACGTTTAAAAATGACTATCGTCAATAAGTCTATGCCCTAGCTAATTCAGACACAGATACATCTTCAAGATTGACGTTTTGTGAAGGACTTACAACATCAATTTTTGGACAGTCAAGTACAATATCGTCACAACTGCTTGAATCCATTCATCCAGCACCTCAGTTCACCATCAAAAATTACAATCAGCCATATTTTCATTCAATATTAACAAAGCCCCTCGAATTGACAACATCAATCATATTATACCTAGAAAACTATTCAAAACACAAGCACTATCCTCTTGGAAAGGTATAACTCGTTTTTATGTCTTAACTACTCCCCAAAAGCTTGAAAAAAGGGAATTAGTATATTTTATAAAGAAGGGTGAACCACCTGCTGATCCCTCCTCATATCGTCCAATCTCGATCTTTCCAATACTAGGAATAATCTTTGAGAAAATACTATTGAAGATAATAAACTACTCTTTACGAGATTCAACAAACATTCAAAGTAATCAATACGGCTTTATTGTAGGTAAATCCACGGAATCGACAATCCAAGTGGTGTTGTCACAAATAGATCTCAATGTCCAAAGCAACAGTTATACCTCTCTGATATCTCTAGTTTTAAAAAATGCTTTTAACTGTCTACCGTAGGCCCCAACACTCGAAGACTTAGAAGTTTTTGAATCTGGATAGCTGAAAATATCTTGAAATTCGCAGCTGTAAATAATGGTATAAATAAGGCTATCCTAAAAATGTGGTATAAGAACATCTTAGAAAAAAAATAACACATGCTGAATCAACACTCTCATGACTTACGTGCAATCTCGTCTGTTCAGGTTCAATGCCTTCTATTGATATCGAAGGCCTATTGGAATGCCTATGGCCTATCGAAATGAATACAGCGGCACTGTATTCATTTCGCTGGCACTGAAAATGGAAAAGGTAGCAATTTCGGAAAGAGTTTTAAGACTGAGCATTCCAACTGATAACCATCTGCCATTAATGTATCAGTTCAAAACTTTAACTACGCAAGTAATTCCATTTAAAGATTATTTATTATTTCATCATGATGCTTCTCAAGCCCCAGTACAAATTCAGATTTTCACTGACGGTTCAAGAATTGTTCACAGTGCAGAGTACTTCTTGTGCAATCAGAGATGACGAATCCATCCATTCATCAGTTAAAATTAAGAAGTGAAAATTCCGTATATCAAGCTGAACTTTTAGATATATAAGACGCCATCCTATGGACGGAAGTAACCAATTTCACTAGCTTGACAATATATACAGAGAGCCTATCAAGTCTCACAGCACTTGAAGATATAAACTCAAAAAATTAAAATATCGGGAATAATTTCCTATCTACAGAAAATCAAGAAAAGTATATCCTTCCAATGAGTTAATATCTACGCTGAAAATAAGCGTAAAGAAATGGCTGAATTTTCGGTTAAGGTGGCCACTAAGTTAACGCAGACAAGGTTCTTCCCAAATCCATATTAAAACATTTCTACAAATGCAATCTCAACAAAAATGGCAGGATGAATGGAACAATGGCTAAACTGAATGGTACAAATACCAACTCTTACCGTCGGTCTCTGAGAATTTATTACTACATCACAGAAAGATCTACATCTTCGCGACAAATCACGGCCCTTTTTCTTCCTACCTATATCTTTTTGACAAATCTCTCTATCTATTATGTGTCTTTGGACATTCTGTAACATCATTACATTATTTCCTAAACTGCACTCTAACGTCAACATATCATACCAGAAAATCTACTACAATTGGAATCCAATTGGTTCCAATACCTTATAACGCGAACTAATCTTCTTCATTATATAACAGACTGTGTTAAAGTGTTAAAAAATGATAAGTTATTATTTCAAAATGCAACAGATGCTGCTCTTATAGAAGCTTTGTGGCTCTGGTGTCTCTCTGTGATATTAGTGACATATGATGTTATTTACTTCAATAGAAGATTGTTTACTGACTTTAGTAGAAATCTCAACATTAAAACAAGTTTTTAATTTAAAGTTATTTTAGTTTAGTTTTTTTATTGTAACAAATTTGATATTTTCATTTATTTCATTCATATATTTATATTTGTTTGTTTCTGTATTAGTTTATACTTGTATAAACAGTTTAAAGAGGTTTATTCGGGGGTTTGGCCGGGCTCTGCCTCTTAGTTAGGGTCCTTGGATAGTGGATATCCCCGCTGAGCGGGACTTGTAGAGCTTTAACCAATTGGTAGGCAAGCCCGCTCAGCTGAACCCAAACCTAAATCTGAATCTGAACCTTGTCTTACAACCCTTCCCAAGCCAGTTTGATTGTCGGGTAAAGTAAAATTGGGATACCCGACCAGATACAGGACTCTAGTTACGAACACAGGGAACAAAATAAGAAGAAACTTGAAAAAAAAATGAAACTGCCAAAGCCGGAACAAAACATGACGTTTTTAATCATTAATCATTAATTAGATTAACTATTTATATCGAGAATTGATTTAATCGTTAATCGGAAAAAGGGATTGAAATTAAATTAATCATTAATCATTAGTCTATGAGTAGGATTGAAACGAAGTTCAATCGGTCAATTATTGGTCATGATTAAACATCTAATCGTTACTTTTCAATCGTTAATCTAGTTAAAATTTTGCACAACCCTGCCTTCTAGGATGTGTATACCTACAGAGCTAGAGTCCACTTCCTAGAGCTTATACCCTCTGATTTTTTTTACGGCTACGCCACTGATTATAATATAGATTACATTGTATAAACGAATCGTATTACATTGCATAATGAATCAGAGTTAATATACCCGTAATTCAAGTTGAGTGAACTTAGGAAAAGCTAGACATTGAAATATTTTTTGAAGTTATGATAATTTCATCTGCATTTCCCATTTTTTTTAATTGCAACAATAGTAAAACAAATTAAAGTAATAGAATTATTATTTCTGGGATACATATATCCAACTGACACTGTATAGTGTATTTTTCTGGAAAGATTTGAAAGTCAATTGATTGAAAATCCAATTCCGAATAACTAGTTAACTGGTTTCAGGTACACTGTTCCATACTGTATTTAAAAACACCTAAACCTCAAATCTGTGCGTAAATATTTTTTGTTTCATTCATAATAAATTTTTCATTTTGAGATAAGTACTATGTAAGATATTATATAGATATAATAAGTGTTATTAAATCAATAATGCATGAGAGTTTTTCTGAATACAGTATAATGATTAAATTTTGAATGGGTTTCTCTTTTCCATTTTGCCTCTGTAAATTATGTATTATGTTTTATAAAGATATGATTCTAAATCTATGATTTCGTAAATTTTCTGCGATTCCTTTACGGAACGCCTGTCCAAACTTTCAATAAACAGGGGCACATATCATCTGGTGGCAAACAATTAAGGGCCCCATTGTTCATATGGGTAGAAAACATGTGATAACACTGTCTCCACTATATTATTAACGACAGCAATACGTACAGTCTTATACGATGAATATACATTTCACAGTGGTAACCATAAAGCGCCTATCATCCAAGAACTCCACGTAAAAAATAATTTGAAGAAAAATATTAAATTTAATATTAAATTTTTTTGAGAGGGGCGTATCTCAAAACATTTTGTTTGTGACGGAGTTAGAAACCGTAATCGCGCGTATACATAAAAAAATACTAAACAAAAAGCATGCAAATATTATTGATTTTAAAGAAAGCATCCTTTAAAAATAGATTTTTATTTTTAAATAAGTGTAGGAAGAGGAAAACTTCCAAAGGGCGCAAAGTAAACCTTTAAAAGGTGTCATAACACCCGCTATCGCTACGTTGGACACTGCTGCTTTAAGGTATATCAGCTGGGAAGACCGAGCTATGCTTGGTTAAAATTAGCCTTGTGTTCAACTCGCAATATTTCAATCTTTTCATAGACTTCTAAGTCGTTTGCAAATCGCAAGATTCACTGCTCAACATCACAAAGTTTAGGTTTCAACCGGAACTTCCTTATATAGGCGTGAGATTCATTGCGAGAAAGCTCTATGTAACCTGATTGGTTGAATTCTGTTTTCGAGAACGTTCTATGGACTCCGATTGGTTGAATCATGTATCACGGCTCCTATTGAGAATTTCTAGAAAATTCCTTCAGATTCTTAAAGCCAATTTCTTCGCCAAATGTCGCCAAAATGTCTCCATATTTGGTGACATTCTTTCATTTTGCGCCAAGCATGTATTTTGGCATTAATAATCTTAAAAGTTGATTTTCCCGCCAAATCTCTCCAATGTCTACCAACATGTCACGAAATATCACCAAATTTGGCGAAGTGTTGCCAACTTTGCGACTTTGTTTACTGCCAACTGTCCAACAACTTAATAACTACTTCAACCTTCATTCCCATTGAAATGCATTGACCCGTAGTGATCACAAAATGACCCAATAATCAAATTTTCTTCAACATGCGACCTAGCCCAATGTTATCCAAAAATGGTAGGATACAAAATTTCGTCAAAATCGTTAGAGCCGTTTTTAAGATAAAATTTGCATACACACAGACACAAGATTTGCTCGTATTATAATATATGATTCACTGCAGAAAAAAGACAAATGTTTCTTAAACTAGGAAAATATAATTTAACCACGAAAGATAATACACAATAACCTCTTCCGAGTTGCCCGCGATTATTTTTCTTTAGAAACCTCAGAAACAATATATTTTCGAGATTTAAATAAATATTTATTTTAACAAAATTTCTTTTACTGCCGCTGATTTTTGGAAACGTTTCGAGGTAACTTTTATGGTGTAGTAATCAGTTTTCTCAATCCGGAATAGAGGTTTTGTAGGATGCTGTCAATTCTCACGTAAACATTTCCATGTTTAACAAACCTGTTTTACAGACAACATGATAAATTAACAGCATACAAATTAACAAACCTGATAAATTAACAGCATTAACATTAAGTTTAATGTTATTTTGTTACTCTATAACGTATTTCAATTACACAGTGGAAAATTTTTAATTGAGAATTGATAGCTTTCTAAAAACGTATATTCCAATTGGAGAAAACTTATTAATCCACAATAAAAACTATTTGGAAACGTTACCAAAAATCAGTGGCTGCAAACAAAACTTTGTTTTTATAAAGGAAACATAAAATCTCGAAAATACATTCTTTTTTAGGGTTTGTAAAAGAAACAATACTTTTCTGAATCATGGGTATCTCGGAGGAGGGTATTGTATCTTTTCGTTCGTGGTTAAATTACTCTTTAAAAATGACATTTTCAAAAATGAGCAAAAAATACAGAAATTAGACTGTGTCGCATAGTCAAAATGGCTCCGAATCAAAATTACTCAAGATTGAAACATGTGTATACTCATTTGTGAAAACATGCACACACTCAAGAATAAAACATCATGTGCTCCTATTTCAGTTTGTCTATGTTTCAAAAATGAGTATGAACTGATTTCTATGTGCTCATTTTTGAGTATGTCCATGTTTCAAAAATGAGTTTGAATTGATTCTAATCATTTTTGAGTATGTCTATGTTTCAAAAATGAGTATGAGCTGACCTCTATGTGCTCAGTTTTGAGTATGTCCATGTTTCAATATTCTGAGTATTTCTCGTATTTCAGAATTGGAAGAATTGGGTTGTCAAATTTGAAAAAAATGAAGTTCTATTTTATTGTAAAATCTCGAAATAGGTATCTCGCTCTAAATTTATGAGGTAATGAAATGTTTTGATAACTTCATAATAATGAAAATTAAAAAACTCACTTATTCAAGAGGCACATTTAATACCTACATGAAATAGTTGCATGTTAGTTTAAAAACAAACCGACATGTTTGAGAAATGTTTTTTTTCCTTTGTTCTATATCACATGCATTACAAAAGATAAAGAAAGATCAAATTCATTAACGTTTTTTATTTCCTCATATATATGTATATTTATTGGTTTGGGAAAGTGCAAATAATAGATTTAAATATACTGTGTTAATATATTTTAGTTTCTTTTATTTCCAATCCAATTCAGAGTCTCACATAATTAACTTCTGATTCGCTGCAGTGCTATTGATTTCCAATAATAAATTAACAAAGACAAGGACACGGTTTTTGTGTAAAAAAGGGCACTTACTAAATAAAGTAAATTTCTTTCTGTTTATCTGGATTGTGTTTATCTTTATTTTATTCTTTTTTTTCGCTTTCTGGAATTAAAATTATTTTTTTTTTATCAAGTGTCAAATAAATAATTTTGAGATTGTGCTTTTTTCTGAGAGTATATACAGAACAAGCAAATTTTTATAAAAGGCGTATATTAAGATTTTGGCTAAAAGAAAAGATTATTTAATAAGCTGTTATTTTATTCTGTAACGAATTCATAGTTTACTCTGTTTGATGATATATTTTTTACATTTTATCACGAGTAACTTTTAAATAAATCACAAATTCTAATTAATTTTTTTTTAATTTAAAGGCCTGCTCTTAGCTCATTTTAAGCATTATTTTTTTAATTCATCGATGAAGTGTACGTTTCCGTTTGTTCGTGCTCAAAATTTCGTAAAACTACTTTGATTTCGAACCCCAATAACTCGACTCACATTTCAAGCTACACAAGCTGGTCAAAAATATCCGATCACTTTCAAATATAAACGTTTTATAAATATTTATAGAAATACTTGACGAATTTTTCTGAAACTTCAAGGAGTGTAAAGAACATGTTTGACTTCCTATTTTTCAACGAAAGTTTAATTGCCATAAGAGAACCAAAAACGAATAGAATAAAAAAATAATATTTGCGATCACCTGTAAAATGAAATACTCGAAATGATGTGTAAATGTAGCAGCTGACTATGTAGACCTTATACAACATTTCTGTTCAGTCGTTTAAGAATTGTACGTATATTCTTGGAGATACCATGGTGATAAAAAAAAAAAGATTTCCGCATGTTTGTTTTTTTTCTATTATAACACAACTTTCAGGAAACTTGAATAACAGCATTAGAAAAAATTCTACTATTAGAATATAAATGTATTCATTATTTGATAATAAAGGAAAATTTCTATGAAATAATTTTTAACTGCGCATGCGATAGCAATACTTTTTTTTAGTACATAATTTAGTATTCAACCATATAACCCATTTAGTATTCAACTATATATTGAACCTATTCATCTAAAAAATCCAGTCGAATATCGGAAAAATTTAGAAAGATACTGGTGACACAGTGTGCTGAATTTCAATTTCATTCTAAAAGTAGCTGGATGATAAGATATTTTCCAGAAATTGTAACTTTTTATTAACCGACTTCAATAAAAAGGATGTATTTAAGGTATGTCTATGCGTAGCCTTTTGAAATGATGCTTCCATTTTGATGCTTTTTGTTGTTGTTTTTGTTGTTGGAATGGCTTCATTCTAATGATCCTCCCAACGAGAACTGACACTTCAGTAAAATAATATGATGATCACAAAACTTTCTTCTATATTATTATTATATATCAATATATAATAGCATCAACAATTATATAAAGCATACTACAGGATAAGGAGAAGAACGACAACGCCCCCTGTTGCGTATAAAAATCTAAAATTCGATCAACATATACATATTTTATCATTAATCTCACATACAAACTTGGTACATTTCTACAATAGAAAATAATATACAGGTACAATGTTCATCAAAAAAGCATAGAGCAAACATTCCGCAATCGGTTAGCTAAAAGTTGGTCAAAAATAAGCTATTCTGGCAAAAATGTGATTAAAATGTAGTTCGTTATACAGCAAACCCTGCTGCACCAATCGATTGTGGACTCGATTAGTATTTTTCCGCAAGAGCAGGCTAGTAGCATCACCTTGTTGAGTGATTGAATCAGAATCGATTTATGTAAAGGTCTAACAGAATATGGAGTTAGATGAAACTCTGTGCATTTGTTCCTGAGATATGGTCTTCACGAAAATCGTGAAGACCACAACATAGCAGAGACATCTTTTGGTCGGCATTTACTCAAACCTAAACAACATCAATTTATGTCAAGGTCTAAAAGAATTTGAAGTTTTATGAAAGTCCATACATTAGTTCTTTAGATATAGCTATGCAAACAATGTGAAAAAAACAAAAAGCGTATAATAGCCCTATCTGTTGGACAATGTACACAGAAACCTAAAAAGACTTTATAATGTCGAGGTCTAATAGAATATGAAGTTTCATTAAATTGTGAGCATTAGGTCTTGAGATATAGCTAGAACGGAAATCGCAAAAATTGCAGCGTAGCAGCACCACCTGTAAGGCGATATAAACCCAAATCTAATAAGCACCAAGTTATGTCAAGGTCTAACTGAATATGAAGTTTGGTCACATTTTGTGCATGAATTTTTGAGTGGCTACAATATTTGTGTCACACAGATACTAACAGACTCTCAGAGATTTTCCAAAAATTGTCACATCGTGTTCACCGGATTAAACCACAAAGAAACGGCAGTTGAAAATTTTCGTGATTCCAATACTTTCTTTTTAAGTATATAGACGAAAATAAAAATAAAATAAAATAAACAAGTTGGAAATTGCACGTCAAGCGTAACAAATGAGGTGCGTTTGTACTATCTCTAGCTTTATAAATATTCAGATCTTGGTGCTATAATTGTTGCACTCTTATGAAAAAATGCACGACTACAAAATTTATTTTATGTGCAGATTTTCATTTTATAGATATTAATTTTATTTTATGAAATTAAGTTTCAACACACTTTTACAAATAATAACTTATAATTATGTTACATTTAAATTATACTAAGCGAAAATATCCAATACCAGACAATGTAAAAAAATCATTGTTATTATTTCACTGAAAAAAATGAATTATAAGGCTGTTATTATGATATGATGAATTTCTGTAATAAAATAAGTACATTTTAAATTGGCAACATTTTATCATTTGTTGAAATTTACTGAATATTCCAATGGGAAACTTAAGTCAAGCTTTGAAAGTTTCAGAACTTGAAATCCATATTTAGACTCTTTTTTCATTTAATATCTATTTCTCCGGAAACATCTATTCAAAACTCTGTCGGAATATTACACGATTGCTATAATTAAACAATTACAGTATACAAATTCGGTTTTTAAATTAAGTAATACGGAAATGACATGACTCCAACTTAAATATGACGTAATCACCATGGCAACCTAGAATCATTACCTATCATGAGATATCATTGAATTAATTACGTATGATAGGATTTAATAGAATGAAGAATACTTTTCAAGTTTTGAGTAGATTTTCATAAAATTTGAAATGACTCGAGAAAATTCTGCAACTATTATATATATATATTAAATTTCAAACAATTCGGTTGGGTAGTTTTTGCGCTGTTATATGCGGACAGACGGACATACGGACAGAGCAGACAGCGACTATAGGTGCTACGTATATTTATAATTACGCACGCACCTAAAAATGACAATATGTGGAAAATCCCTTATCACCCATATACTTTTAGAAAACAATCGAAATATCACTGATATCGTTCTGAATTTTCACGATATTTGACTGATATTTTATATGAGTTGCCATATGTAATTGTCAACTAAATTATGAAAAAAAAGATATTTTTCGTTCATACGCATTGAAAAATTATTTTATACAAATGCTCACATTTAATCAAATATTTAATATTTTATATTCTAATCGCAGTATTTCGTTTTTACTGCGCTTGTTCACGTTTTTTTAAAATGTCATTAAATTTGGTTGGAAACCATGCATGTTATGAACGAAACACATGCAAAAATTAAAAAAAAATAATAATCAGAATTATTCTTACACAAATTATTTCAAATGTTGTTCAGGTTCCAAAAAATCGTCTGTTGCAGCTAAAAATCATTTGGATCATGTTATTTAACAATGTGATGATCGCTAATATTATTTTTTTTTTCATTAAATTTGTTTTTGCCACGTAATTGCTCTCATGACTAAAGCTTGAGTTATGACAAATGATCTTAAACTATGAACATCTATTAATTGTGCGTAAGCATATTCAAATATAATTTTATTCCAAGAAAAAAGGTAGGTAATATAAAAAAAATTACAAACTGTAGTGTATATAACCTCATTAGCGTGCAGCATAATATGAATTGTGAGTTTTTGACGGTCATAGCAACAAAACTAACCGTTTTTACTTTCTTATATCTTTACAAGAAGAAAGTATTGGATTCATGAAAATTTTCGACAACAGTTTTCGACTTATTTATATGTTTTAGAAGGTACTCAACATGCTTTGACAGTTTTTAGAAAATGTCTGTCTATGACTCTGTGACTCTGTCTGTCTATCTGTATGTGGCAAAAATTTTATGGGCGCTCTATATCAAGAACTAGTGCACGAAATTTAATAGAATTTTATATTCAGTTAGTCGCTGATATAAATTGGCGCTCATTATTTTTTGGTGAAAATCGTCCAATAGGTCGCGCTGCTATGCTGCCTTTTTTGCGATTTCCGCAATAGCTCTATCTCAAGAACTAATGCACTTATTTTCACCAAACTTCAGATTCAGTTAGATCTTGACATAGATACACGCTGATTGTGTTTCGGTGTAGATGTATCAACAGGTGGCGCTGCTATACCACTTTTTCATGATTTTTACGATAGCTATATCTCAAGTACTAATGCAAGGAATTTCATCAAACTTCCGATTCTGTTAGAACTGTGACATACATAGATGCTGATTACGTTTTGGTGTAAATAATCTAACAGGTAGCGCTTCTATGCTACTTTAATCATTATTATCACGATAACTATATCTCAAGGACAATTTAAGTAAAGGCCAATTTTAGCAATAGTCATATCTCAAAAACTAATGCACGGAATTTAATAAAACTTTAGATTCAGTTAGACTTTGATACAAATTGGTGCTGATTCTTAATACAAAACCTGTATGAGATAGAAAAAAGTTTTGGGATTGGAACATCCGAATAGTTAAAACTTCCCAAAATAGTTGAAAATTATTTATGCATTTGGTTTGTCTGTCTGACTGTATGTCTGTCTTTCTGTCTGCCCGTGCTTTAACGCTTAAAATCCGGACTTCCGTGCAATTGATATATCTTTTTGAGGTTTACCATGGCATGTTCGGTATTGAAAATTTAATTTACAGGGACACTCAAAAGTATTCCATTCCATTACATCAATGGAGAAAGTTCGTTTTCCCCATTGCATTTTAATGATGTTACACTGTTTCAAACATAATGAAATTGATATGCATCATTGAAGTGGACGACAACATGTTTTTTATAGATTATAGAATAAGTAGCAGTTATAGTTCGTGTACAAAGGCACTCAGAATTATATTGTTACAATTCGTTCAATGGGGAAACATAGTTTCCAGAGTGAATTTTAATGATGTTACACTATTTTAAACTTAATGAAACTGATATTTATCACTGGTGTGAATGGCAAATGCTTTATGTCGAGCAAGTAGCAATTGTAGTTCGTTTATAGGTACGCACAAAAAATTTAATTACATTATAAAACTGTGGGAAAAATCATTTGCAGTGTCTTTTAATGATGTTACATTATTCCAATGACATTGATATGCATTACTGAGGTGCACTACAGCATGTTTTATGTAGATTAATGAATACATAGAATTTATCTTTTATTTACAGATAAGCACAAAATAATTTGGTTACAAGACTGGCTATGGGTCATAATTGTTGGATGTGTGTTTTCAGCTGTAATATGCATTTTAAAACTAATTTTTAGTTTATTATGAAGTGTGTAGATCATATAGTGGGCTATACGGCTATAGACTGGCTATGGACAGCAACTGCTAAAAATAATTTTTACTGCGTTGTGTGTTGTTGTTTTTTATTATTATTTATTTTTAGTGTTTGTTTAGATATCGCATTTTATTGTCTGAACAAAAATGGAATTTCTGAACGCTATTCCGATAGTGTTGGGAAGTTTTTCATAACATATGCTTTGATGCATGATTTTTCGTTCTTGTTCATGACTATACCGTTTCAGCCATTTGATCAGCATTGCATGAATTACAACACATTAAATTTACAGCCAATTCCACTGGGACCCCTTTTCCTTGTAACAAATTCCTGGTCCTTTAACTATAAATATATTCATATTTTTACCTAATTTCAAGTATATTTATGTAATTAGATACTGAATATATAAATTCGTAGTTTGAAATTCAAAATTTTACTTTCAGTTTTTTAAACTGTCTAAATCTCAAAAAACTTTACTTTCATTCTTATCAGCTTTTATGGTCTCACGTCGTTTCATGAAAGAGCGATTAAGATTTATTTATTTATTTATTTATTAAAGGTAAACATAAATATTCTTATTTCGAATTACAGAATTTCACTTTCAATTCGATAAATTCAGACAATCTCAAAAATTTCCCTTTTATTCTAAGTAGTAGGTAAATGTTAATTTAATCCTTTTTTCTAATCAAATAAAGCCTCATGAAAAAGGCAAAAAAATTTTTTTTTTATTATTATTTAAAAGATAATTTTTTTTAATTCGAACTACAAAATTTTATTTTCAATTTGATAAACTGAATCAATCTTAATCTTTTTAAAATTCTAATTAGTATATGAAAAAAAAATTCTTCTTCTTTCACTCACCAAGCCTCGTTTCATGGAAAAGAGATCAGATTTGTAATTCGAAATACAGATTTTTCTTTCAATCTTATAAATTGATACAATCTCAAAAATTTCACTTTTATTCCAAGTAGCAGTAGAAAAGTTAATTTTATCTTTTGTTATTCCTTGTAAAGTCGTCTGATTAAAAAAAAAAAAAAAAAAAAAAAAAAAAAAAAAAAAAGAAAGAAAGAAAGTACAATTTTTAGGTTCTTTTTTATTTAAATAAAGATTTTTAATTAGAAATGCAAAATTCGATAAATTGAGTCAATCTTTAAAATTTCATTTTCATTCTAAGTAGCAGTAGTCTTCTTTTTCTCATCAAACATCGTTTCAGGAAAAAAAGTATATTTTTTTAGTTTATGTTTTTAGTTTATATGTTTAGTTTATATTTATTTATATATTTATTTATTTATTTTTAAATCGATTTTAAAGATATACATAGAGAGTTTTAATTGGAAATACAAAATTTAACTTTCACGTAGATCACTGGCAAGTCTTTCTTAAAAAAAAAAAAAAAAAAAACCTTTTAATAAATGTAACAGATGAAAAGAAATTCTTCCTAATTTTTTCTCATAAAATGCCGTTTTAGGAAAGATTTTATTTTATTTTCTAGTTTATTTTATTTCATTTTATTTTTAAAGAAATTTTTAAAAGGTAAACATAAAGATTCATTATTCGAATTACAAAATGTTACTTTAAAGTTGATACGCTGACTTAATCTCAAAAATTAAACTGTAATCCTAAGTAGCAATTGAAAAATCAATTTTCTCTTCTTTTTCACATCAAACGACGTTTTATAAAAAACGGAATTAAATTTTACATATACATAAAAACCCTTCAATTTTTCACTTAACAATGTTAAGGAAATGATCTGAAAAGCACAGAATAATACTATTTGTAAATGCAAGTCGATTACCTGCACGGTAATGACCTTACGGCTTATGTCACTAATTTTCACGCTTCCTAGAATAAATCAATACGTTTGACGTCAAGACAAACGGAGCGTTCAAATTATAACCAGAGAAGAAGTTATCGAGCAAAAAGCTCTGAATATACTAAAATGGGAACACGGTAAATTAATTTCAGCATCGTTTAATTTTTCTATTTTGAATTAAGTGCCATGCTTTGATGCTATCAAAAACAAATGTTTCATGATGGAAAAAGTGATTGCATATTTATTTTTTATTATTAAATCCAGGAGATAGGCAGTGATGACAAAAAAATAAAAATTTAATTACAAAATTTTACCGAATCACATTTTAAAATTTTTATTAGAAACGTCTAGTATTTGAGAGATATATTTTACGAAGGAAAATAAGAAAGTGAAGCATGCATAATGGACATTTATAGGCAAGTAAAAATAATATTTTACAATAGCTTAAATCATCATAAGATCATTTTTTTTAATTGCTTAGAGATAAGCAAACTTAAATATAAAATAAAATAGAGCTAACTTAAACACAGGCTCACTTAAGAAGGCTACTTATTTAAAAGCTTACTTAAACATGGGTGTTTACTTACTATAAGTTAAAAGTGTAAAATGTAATTTATTTAATGATACTTACTTAAACATGCTGAAGTATACTTTAAACATAAATTATTATACATTGTTTACGACATATTAAAACTTTTATATTTTATAAATTGAACTGTTTCTGAAGTGAAATATAGCTTGCGTTAAAAATTTATAATTTGTTATCTGACAAACATTTTATGTAAAATGTTCCTAATAATAGGAACGTAAAAAAATTAAAAGAAGGTATTCCAGTTAATTATGTAAATGTGTTAAAATGTTTGATTAAGTCTATTTCTTATTTGAAATATTTGGAAAAATAGAGGTAGTTCAGCTTTTGATAAGTTTAAAACAAAAAAAAAATTGTTTTTACAAAAAAAAAATTGCTATAATAATTAAAAAAAATATTTGAAGTAATTTTATAACTAAAAAGCAATCTTGTTTTAGTTGATAGTAGAAACAGCCGTTTTGGGGTAGCCAAAGTGAATTGTGCGATATACACAGGCACATTCTCGAAATTTGTAATAAAACTGAATGTACGTGAATAATCTCAAAAAAAGTTACGAATTTTAAGAAAAAATATTTTTTTAAAAAGATTGATATGTAATATCTAAGATTACATAAAAGTTCTAAATACCGAATTCAACATTTGTCTGCAAATTGACCACCCAGAAGTAGGCCCTCTTTTTAATAGAAGGAGAACATTTATCAAAAGTAGTGTAATTTCATTTACATTAATTGAATACGGAATTCTTTTCCTTTCATAGAAAATAATTTGGATAAAAATTTTGGCTTCACAAATAAAGTATCAAATTATCGTTAGCTGAGTATGAATCAGCAAAAGTAAAGTTCCAAACATCTTACTTGCTATGGAAAATTGTTTGAATTTATACGATGTCTTTATATATTATAATAAGTATTGGCATTTTATGAAATACTATCTCTTACCAGTGACGTCATTCACGTTGCATTAAAAGAATAATAAATGCATTAATTAAGTAAAACATTTCACTTCTGATAATTAAAAACGTATATAATCAACTAACGCTTTATCACACTTTATAGGAGACTATACGACATTTCTTAATTATAAGGGCATTAATATAACTCCACGAAAATGAAACTGCAACTAATTGAAAAAAGAGACCAGGGTGAGCGATGAAATAATAATCTAGAATACCATTACATATTTACTACGCAAGGGAAAAAGAAAAAAAAAACTGGTTATAATGTTGTGTTTACTTTTGCGACAAATTTCGCTCGCTAAAGAAAGCTATTTAGCTACGGACCCGATTACAGAGCCTAAGCAATGTCCTGTGTGAGTATGTGATGAAAGTCTATGCACCTATTTGGTTTCTGATAAAGACGAAACAATACTGTTCAGATGGAAGTAGGCATTTATGGGCTTTAATAAATAATTCGAGGTATTTAGAGCCAGATTTAAGGGATATTATTGACGTTGTGATCCAGAGAAACAGCTATTTTGCTCATGAAGAAAATTTACTCCTAGCTATGCTAACGGATGATAGGAAGCACATTAGAGAACTCGCATTTAGACGCATAAAAGCAGCAAGAGACTACAGCCAGCAGCAGAAACAGCTACAGAACAGAAATGTAAGGAAGTTTAGTGTTCCAGTCATAAATTTTGAAGCAAAAGACTATGTCGATTTAATTGATAGAAATCCGAGGTTAGAGAGAGATGTAAAAGAACGATTGGAACCTCCAATTACGAGGAATTTAAAGATAGAAGAAATTGAAAGGTTCAAAAATGGCACACTAGGTGCAGGTTCTGAAACTCTTTCAAACCGAATGAAAATACCATGTCACACACAAGCAACTGAGAGAATTGTTAAATTAGTAACAGAAGCCTCAGAATCTGTATGTGGATATGAAAGAAGGGACGGATTGATTCGGACTAAAATTGAGTGACGTTCCAGAATGAAAACTTTTGATACAAAAAGCGATTACAAAGTACAAACTGAAAGTGCTTAAAAACTCGCACTACTCTTACATATTATAATTATTTGGTGCTTATTAAAACTCAGGAGTGAAATGTAAACGTGACAAAAGAACATATATTATATCATATTGTAGTCAAAATTAATAAAAAAATAAAAGTTTTGTGTAAATATTCATTTGTATTATCTCACAGTATCTTCAAGTAAACCTGAAATAAGTCAAAATTTTTCAGATTTAATACTGTTTTAACCCTGTTGGGGCGCATTTAGATGATGTTCAAGTAATTTTAAACTTTTTATATATGATAAGGAGACCTAATAGTATTGTGTCTACAATGGGCCAATAACAAATTAAAATTTTTAATTGCTATTAAAATTCGTGAAAATTAGCTTAATTTAGCTAAAATTCGGAAATTGTACGCCCCTTGGGGCGCATGAAGATATAAACTGAGAAGGCTTAATTTTTTTTATGTAATAAGCAATGCAATATGCAACTTTCGCACACCGGGCCGATTTGAAATTTGAAAAATTTAATTGTTCTTAAAATTCGGGAAAATTAACGTAATTTAGCTAAAATTCGGAAATTTCGAGCCCCTTGGGGCGCATGAAGATATCAACTGAAGGGGCTGATTTTTTTTTTTTTTTTTTTACATAATAAGCAATACAATACGCAACTTTCATATACCGGGCCGATTTTGAATTCAAAAATTTTTATTTTTCGCTCCACCCTACTAAGCATCCGGTTCTTGGCTATTTTCAACCTATATATGAAAACAGTTCTACTATATACTACGCGCTTTCACGTTCATAATATTAGGAATTTGCTTATTTTTACAAGTTGGCACGATCGGCTTGTTTAAGTCAATGCAATTTGTCTTGAGGAAAATTTGTATTACTTTTTTATTTCTTCTTTGCTCTTGCTTTAAGAGAATTTTTCAATAATTTTTATTTTTATTTCATTAACATCGTTTTTATTAAACTAAAAAAAATGTAAATACATTTAAACATTGTAATGAAGTCTATGTCATTTTTCTCATCGTATAAAACTTTGCAAAATTCAATCGCAAAAAAAAAAAAAAAAAAAGAAAGAAAGAAAGAAAAGAAAAAGAAAAAAAAAAGAAAGAAAAAAATGCCATTTCTTAAAATGACAGCAAACTTCTTACTCCTTTAAAGCTGAAAGAAACGTTAAATTAAAATCCGGTTGTCAAACCACGATCTACAAACGTGTTTCGATTGTACCAATGTAGTTCAAAGCCTCGAGCCTTAATTTTATTACTGTTGAGGGAAGATGATGTTACTTTGATGCAATCATATTAAATCTTTAGGTTTTATGAACGAAAATGCGACTTTCTTTTTAAAGTTTCTATGAATTAAGGTTCTATGAATGAAAATAACTACTTCCCGCAAATCATGCCGTCATTTTCGACATGGATAGTTTTGCAATGCATATTATTGACATTTGCTTTCCATTTTCTTTTCAAACTTCGTTTTTTTTACTTTTTAAAAATTGAAATTAAAAATACTACATATTGATATTAGCTGCGCTCAGACAATAAACCTCGCCATCATTCCTATTGGATTCATTTCATTTAACCCTTTCAGGCACAAAATACTTCTGTTACTAATATGTTGAAAAGATTGAATGACACCAGGGTTTAAGAACAAATTTATTTGGAAATTATAAATGGAAATTATATTTGGAAATCATTTCAAAATCCTGGTGCCGTTGTGGCATTTTGTGATCAAAATTAAGTAGGATAGAATTTAACCTACCGTTTCATACAGGGTTAAAATACAGATCTTTAATTTAAAACACATACTACATATATTACATATATTATTACAAACGTATACATATATTACATAAACTTAGTACATGTAATACATACATTTGAAATATTCTTATTTTGAGTGAAATACCAAAAAAAAAAAAAAAAAAAAAAAAAAAGAAAAAGAAAAAGAAACAAAATAATAAGAAATAATTTGATAACACAAGATCATTTTATTTCAACATCAAAGAATATCGGTTTATTTTCGATATTTATGACGTCATATTCGCCTGCTTCCCGTACTTACTCGTATTCATGCATCTTCTATAACTATCAAATGCTTGAAAATATACGTTTTATTTCTAATAATGTTTTTTTTTTTTTTTTATTCTTAAAATGTTTTACTTCATTTTCATTTTGAAACGGAAATTTTTCAATTGAAAATAAATTGTTTAATAAAAATTATTATTCCGGGTTTCGATTTAGTATTGGCAACGATAAAGTAAATTTAACCATTTTAAAATATTATACGAAAAAAAAGTAAATTTTTTCTCTATGAAAATGATGAAGTTTTGAATTGTTGAGAAACACATTTGAATAATATAAACAAAATATAGCCTATGTTCATTTCTGGGTTATAATCCATCTATACGCAAAGATACAAAGGAATTAAATTATCCATTTTGACGCTGGCTTTAGCTAAGCATTCATATCCACTTTCGCATTTATAATATTTTTGCATACTTTCTTTTAACTTACATTTCTGAATGTATGGCTGTCAAATCTTGTGACTCATTTTTCACCCACTTCCTGTTGACGTACAGTTTTGAAATTTGGAATATATATGTATTCCTGAGGACATTACATGAATTGGACATTATTTTTTAAACTTTGATCCCAACGCGGGGTTAACGTAGGCACTTGCATTTTCCCCATAGAAATAACGTTACGATTGTTTAATTAAAAAGATAGCTCCATTGTTGCAACATTCATCCTTTTTCACCACATTGTTGCCCGCATCATTATGACGTCAGTATTGAGCGGCGCTCACATTTGTGCTTTATAATTAATATAAGTTGACTTTTTTCTAAATTTTAATGATAGTATGTTTAAAATAATATATATAATTAATTGGATACTACACTTTGTTGAAGTGAATGCTCATTGCAGTGATGTGCTTCAGAAATCGAATAATTTTAAATTCATTTAGCAATTTGTCCATTTCTCTTTCAATTAGTCATCTGGTAAAAGATATTAATGAAATCAATGACATTATGTATAAAGGAAGTACAGGGTGGTTTAAATTAAAATATCTCTGTTTGGGACACCCTTGCGAGAGAAGCAGTGGACGTAACATCTTCACATTTGTAGGCATACACATATCAGGCCATGGGAAATTGATTGCTGGAAAAACATTAATTCAAACAAAGGCTGCTAGGTGAAAATGACGCACTGCGATCGGTATAAGGTAAGGAAAATGTAACATTACACAACGAATAAACAACAGAATACGAGGTGTCGGTAATTAACCTTATTATTACATTTCTTCACACACAAACCGTGCTAGCTAGTTGATAATCGGAATATTCGTCTGTGCGGGCAGTAATGGAGAACAAAGTTTGCATAAGAGGCTGGCTAAAGGGCCGTTGTAACTAATAAAAATAAGGGTGCACAGATTCTAAGCATTATAAGAACTATATGTTGTTGGTTCTCTCGTTAGCTGAACGTGCTTTGCTGCTATAACTTTTCTACCAAAAAGGCAATAACGCTGCGAAAGCGCTTCGTTTGCACTGAGGGCAGAAATATTTGTGTATGGATCCAGTTATACGCCGCTGTGGATCATACTTCAACACGGTTTCACGTACTGGCCCTGAATTAAGGTGGGCACATTGAAACCCACCTGTGAAATCTTTGTGTACTGTTTGTTACTAGGCGCGTATCTTTCGTTTGTTCTGTTACTAACATTTTTGTTGGATCGACAGTTTGTGTGTAGAAAAATGTAATAATGAAATTAATTACGACACCCCGTAATCTGTTCTTTATTGGTTGTGTCATGTTACATTTTTTTTTTACCTTACACCGATCGCAGCGCCTGATTTCCTCCTAGCGGTCTTTGTTTGAACTACTCTTTTTTCATTTATTTTTTCAACCAATCAATTTCGCGTGGCCTGATATATATAGCCTCCAAATATGAAGACATAACGTCCACTGTTTCTGTCGTCAGGGCGTCCTAAACAGGAATACTTTAATTTGAACCACCCTGTTTTACAACCACATAACATAGATATGAAACCAGCATCAGCTGCAATAAGAATGCTTGAGGAATAGTAATTGCTTATAATAAGCACTTTAACTAAAATAAGGTTAATAATGACTTTAACTAAAAACTAGAAATTTCTACAGTGGGTGAAGGTTTGACAGATAATTTTGTTTCTGTGGTTGAAATAAATGCTGAAGGAAATTAATAGCTCTTTTTCAACAATAAACTAAATGTACTTGAGACTTATAACCTATTGAGCAGCTTAATAAAAAAATGAAATTTGAAAGTAAATTTTTGACTTTATATTTTTAGCAACAATTGCTTCAATGAAGAGTATTTTGAAACTTTTATCAAATTTCCAGCTTATCTTAATTTCTGTACAGTATATACAATATGCACTTTTAAAAAATGGGTGACAAAAAATTAAAAGAAATCATGAAAATATTAAACTATGTTGAAAATACAGATAATAAAGCAAAAAAACTTTTAAAAAATTAGAATTTCTTATTCAATTATTTTAGACCATGTAGCTATATCATGATATTTTAGACCATGTAGGTTAATGCATAAAATCTCAAAAAACTTTTCCTAAATAATCTAATAGCATCGTGAATTCTTCTTACTTGATTTGTTTTAATTACTAAAGATGCACACTTTTTCTAAATTAATTAATTAAAATTAAATATAAATTATTTTAAATTAAGCAAATTAATAAAAATCGAATGATTTAGTTAATATTTCAGTTAAAAACGATATTGTTCAATTAATTTATGTTGACTATTTGTTTTATTAATTTATATTGACATGACGCATTCAACCAATCAGAGAAAAAGAATAAAAGACTTTAGAAATTTAAAACAAGTTTTATTTTTAAAAAAAAAAATTCTATCTGCCAATAAAATAATTGTAAATTTTCATTAATAGAACGGGGAAAATATGCTATCAAACTTATGTCATTTTCTTCCTGTAAACGTTTCGATAAAATAAATTTTTAAAAATTCCTAAATAGAGTTTTTAATAATGCATTTTTTATTCTTCCATGGAATATCTTGGGTCAAATTTTGCAACTCTGTACTTTCTTGTCTCAGAATAAGTTTGTATATAATAATACAATCTTTATTTCATCATAGATTTTATTTTAATTATTAAAATATACGCCACAGATTTTCACTAAAAATGATTGAATTATATATATGTGTGTGAATTTTAAAATATATATGTATGTTTTTTTATGATTGTTCAAAAATTTTCTTGGCATGCTTTTAACCTGTTTCACTGTTTCTTATATGTGAAATAAAACAGAAAGTTTTAAAGATTTACATACATAAATATTTAACAGTCATAAATCTGACTGTCTATATCTTTTTATATATACGAAATTAGCATTTAATAAAAATTTATTTCGCAAGAGGGATATAAAGGCATTATAAATCATAAAAATGTGAAAAGGTAATATATATTACTGTATATGCCAGAAAAAAGAAAATGGAATAAGAAAATTTTAACAGTAGCGTTGAAATAGTAGTGTTAGAAAATGTTAAATAAATGTTTACTGAGAAAAAAATAAGTATAGTATCTATTTAGTAAGAGCAATGTTTTAGTCGCAACTATGCATTTTATATGTTATAAACTAATTCCATTTACATTTAGGAAACATCTTTTTGGTTCTAAAAGATAAATTGCATTAGCTTGTTTACATTTTACTTATGAAGATATAACTGACCTATATTTTGCCAAGAAAATACACATTTGGCGTTTGTCCAGTTAGATGGAAAATTTTCTTTTATTATGCTACGCATCAGTTGAATTATCATTTCCGCTGGCAATCAGAAGTTTGAAATTACATTAGATTATCTAAAAAGTAACAATTCAAGATATGTTTATTATTTTGTTATATCATCTTAGTTTCCTATTTTAATATACATTATTAGATAAGAATATAAACTAAATATTTATTTACAATAATTGTTTATTTATTGGACCAAAAATTAACAATTAGTCATATTCCTCCACTGAAATTTTAAATAAATTTAAAGAATTTGTTCCAAATTTCCTACCTTCCAAAATTGTAATATTGTATCCAGTGGTTGGAGTTTCATAGTTGAGATTTATTCCAACAGAACGAAAAATGTCGGGACCAGGAATCGAACCTGGGTACTTTGTCTTGCCGTGCCAATGATCTTCCTACTGAGTTGTCCCAACGATATCCTTGCTGGAATATTTCACTCTGATTTGTTGGACAACGCTGCGAACTGTAGCGGTAATTTCATTCATCTAAGCTATAACTATATCATTTTACATGATGAATCTGAAATAACACGTTAACTCCTGTATACCATGTAATTAAGTCATAATGAAAAGAGGAAAGTATTTTCAACTGAGTAAATTATATCTAATGGTTGGAGTATCATAGTTGAGATTTCAAGCCAAAGTACCCAAGTGCGAGTCCTGGTCTCGGCATCTTTCTGTCTTTTGGAATAAATCTCAAATATGATACTCCAACTATTGGATATAATTTACCTCGTTGAAAATACTTTCCTATTTTCATTATGATTGTAATGTTGTTTTATTTGTAAAGGCATACAGGTGCCGCTTAATGTCATCATCTCCTTTCGTAACCAAGAGTTTTTGACAAACCTATGCGATTTATAACAGTAAGCAATTTAGAAAAATACTTAATAATATCTAGTAGTACTAAGAAAATGCTAACTTACCTTTAATAAAATGATAACTTTAACAAAACAAGAACGAAAAATCATGCATCAGACGTAGATTAGGAAACACCTTCAAATAGCAACAGAAAAGCTTTAAGAAGATTAAATTTCTTTTTGTACAATAAACCGAAATATACAAATAAGCAATTTAAAAAACATAACTCAGTAAAAATACATTTTCAACAACTGCGGTCCATATGTAATAATGTGTGCGAATTCTGTCATGCAGCTCTATATAGGATATATAATTTATACACACCACGCAATACACCAAAAATTTGATAAGTTTAAAAATGCATAGCACAGTACAAAAGCACTTCAAGCAAATATCGATTATAGTAAGCCCTGTAAATGTTTCTGTGCGTCTTTGTGAATGAACAATAAATGCTATATACTCCATAATGTATAGAAAACATGTTCTGGTACACCTCAGTTATCCTTTGTAATTTCATTATAACATCATTAAAATGTACCGCAATGGATTTTTCCCCATAGTATGTAATGGAAATCTTTTGTGCGTCTCAGTAAAGATTCTACTTATTCAATACTCCTGCGAAAGCATATTGTAGTCCACCTAAGAGTTGTTTCTGAATCTCATTGTGTTTGAAATATTGTAACATAAAAAAAAATGCACTGTAAACGATTTTTCCCCCGTAGACCTTAATGTAACGATTTCTCTTGTGTGTTTCTGTAAATACTACAAATTTCAGTCTCAATACCGGACATTCTATACTAAACCTTAATAACATATAAAGATTACATGACACTCCGAGTATATTTACGAAATTTACAGCACAGTCAGGTGGCCAGAAATACAGAGTAATCAAATTCTAAAACAGTTTTCAACTACACTGTTAAAATTTTGCAGCAAACAGTCCAGTCATTTGAGCGTTTTTATAGAAAACGGTTACATAACAGTAATTTAACTCTATTCTGACCATATTATTGTCCATATTATGGTCAGAATACAATTAAATTACGGTTATATTACCGTTTTCTGTAAAAACGGTCGAATGACTGGACAGTTTATTGCAAATTTTTAACAGTGTAGGCTGGAAAATGTTAAAAAGTTAGAAATTATTTATCAAAAAATCCGGTAATTATCGTTATGTACATTTTTGTATGTTTTAATAATTCTTGATATTATGTTTTGGTAATTTAGTTTACATTACTCCCTTCAAAGATCGTTGATTAAATGTTCACACTGATAATTTTATGTTAAATCGCCCGAGCTATGTTGTATACATCGTTTCAAAATTTACATCGCCCTCGTTATTTCTACTTTTGTAGATCGTTTCAAATCGATACACATTTCTAAATTTCCTCTGGTCGTCTTCCTGATTATCATCATCATTATTTTGTATTTCTAAGCAAATTGTTTGACAATATTCAGTTTCTGCAGCTACAGGAGTGTCATTATTATTCGACACCCAGACATCACCTAGGCTTTCGTGAGGCACAGACTGCTATAGTCTTTCTTTCTTGAAAGTCGTGCTTTGAATAGGCTTTATAACATATTTTCGTTTTTCAGGAACTGGTCTGCTGAAAAAGCGTTAACATTAAACGAGTATCTAATCACACAAAGTGATTGATGTTAATGTAGAATTGAACATAGATGGTTGACCCTGTCTGATTTCGATAATTTTAAACGATTGATAACAATCACCGTTATCACATTAAATGGCACCTACTTTGCGATAGAAAGGATTGTTCCATCTCCGACGTAATATAAATACTGATATATGTGTAAAAATTTAAACCTTCAAAATATTGACTGTTATTATTTTAAGCTTAAACTTAAAAATTAAATCTGATTTAATTGTAGAAATTCAAATAATATAAGTGTTGCAGTTAAATGTGAGCTCACTGAACGAGTATACTCGGACTGATCAGTGAAAGGGTTAATCATATTTTTATGTATTAATTATTAATATTCTAAAGCATTTTATTAGATAACGTTTATTGGGATTTTATTTCTGGTTTATCATATTTCTCTATACAGGTTCATCTACTACTCATACATCTTCAAATTTTTCTGGATGCTTTTTATTCATACAATTGCGATATTGACACTTGTTTTAGGATGTCACATGTCAATGAATTAAAAACCGTCTTTTTCTTATATTTTAAACAGAGTTTTTCTCCTGAGCAATTTTTTTTGTGAAATAATTTATGCAATTTTGTTTTTAAAAGGTTTTTATTTTTTCACGCATCGTATCCACTTGCAGTCTTTATCGACAATCAGTCCATTAATTACGAGTTCTTTTTCCCGGAAATTACCTTCTGGAATTCATTGTGTTATCTCTTTTAAATCATTAATTAGAAGCCGTATTTTCAATGCCATTTATTTACATTCGCTATTTACACTAATTTTATGTCTTTTTCTACAGTATTTAAATATATTTTAATGATCTTAATTGACTCGAACAATAAGCTTTTTACAGCGAATTTTAACTCAGAATCACCGTAGCACTTAAAGGCTTTTTGTAAATTTGCGTACTGCAGTGGCTTTAATCATAATGTTGTTAGAATCTTTTAATGTTTGTATAAATGCTATTTAGGAAGTATGTTATATATATATACAGTGTGGTTCATAAATATCGAAACAATGGGCTATCTCCTTAAATATTCCCCCTAGACACATACTTCCAATTGCAAAATTTCATTAAAAAAGGTGCAAAATTTCATGAGATAAGTTGTAACTCCACGGAGGGTATATTTGAGAAAATACAAAAATTAAATTTGTATACGGTCCCCGTAGGTTACAATTTTCAATTAGGAAAATTTTCCCTTACCCATTCCTGAATTAAACAAAAAAACCGCCTTGATATTTGCAAAATTTACAGATATATTAAAATCCAAAATTCGTGACTTACACCACTTAAGCATACCTCTGAGCGACACGATATCAGTTCATTTGAAATAAAAGTTATGGATTGATCATAAATTTACACATTATTAAAAGTCGATCTAAGATAATGCCTTAACTTTTAGATGTAAAATAACAGCGTATAGATTTTTGCGTTAAACTTGCTTGAGAAATATGCTAGAAGTCCGCATGAGCCCGAGCTTGGCGCCAGGCCTATAACCGCCACGGCCCGTGTCTTTATTGTTCTTAGGACGTTTTCGGGTACGAAATAAGTTTTGTAAAAACAGTAATAGCGATAATGAAACTTCTGTTAACGGAATCATTGGAAATATATTTTAATAAATTACACATGAATAGTTTCAAAAATCTACTTTTTGTTATACAGCTTCAAAAGTTAGGATGTTTTTAAACCTATCTTTCATTTATTCCAAACGACATTGATTTTTAAAAATAAATCTTTATTCGAATGTAACAGTCTCATAGTATAAATAATCATTAACTTTGCTATTGCGTATTTTTTGAACAGATGCCAAGCTCCCACTAATCTTCCGATATAAGTGTGTTTATTTGACCCAGGTTTAATACTTTCGAACCAGAAACTCCTTTAAGAGATTCAATTGAATAAATTCGACTTAAAACCTTTAAATTAAATAAGTCAAAGATCCATTAAATATTTTTTCTGGTTTTAAAGTGGTTAACTGGTTTAAATTAATCTACGTATTACTGAGGATTAGTGGGAGATTTGTCAGTTATGTCTTTGTCATGCGAACACATAGTAATCTGAAATATAATGTAAAATTTGCTTATAAATATGTATGTAGTATTCTTTCAAATAATCTTAATTGTATCTTAAGATAAATGGGAATTTTTTGTACAAATTTTAGCCTGTGCAGAAATTTAAAATATGCACAGACACCTGTCTTGATAATGAATTAAATAAAATTAAGTGAACACCCATGAAAACGGTTTTCTTTCGCATCATATCAATAAACGCATCTGTGACCTGAAACATAAAGTGCATAAAAGTAATTTATATCTCTAAGAAACTTAAATTTTGTGACTTTGGATACCAGATTTGTGTGAGAGACACAATGTATGCGTCAAACATATTTAATATCTGTACCCGAGAGCCAAACTATGAAAAGTCACATTTCACTTATTTTTCATGAGAAGGAAAATAAAGAAGACAACTGTGCTAGACAATACGTGACTTGCAATGTTATAAAACAGAATATCTCGGAAATAACTTATGATACAAGTATAGCGATAGTTTGGCTCGAAAGAGAACAGTTTCTTTAGTATTAAAAACTGATAACATAACACTTGTCACTTTTGGACACGATAGTTTGGGTCACAGGTACAGATAGTAATCTTGTAATAAAACAACAGCATTTCAATTTGTGTCTGATCCCTTGAAACCTCACGAATTATTAAAACGAACATTCAGCTCATATTCAAAATATTAGAATAATTACATTTTTTTACAAATTGGAAATATCGTTTGGTAATTTAATGTCTTTTAATACAAATATGCAAACGATATTTTTATTAAGAATTTATTTTTGATTAAACTTATTTATTATCTTAAAGTTAATATCATTTTTGAAAAGATTAATTGAAAAAAATTTATTTTGAAAAGACCAAATATTAGAATATTTATTCAAGTGGTTCAAAATATTAGAATATTTCGCATTAATTCTCTTTAATCAGCACCAATTCACAACTTGTGGCATCATTGATAAAATTCAGATGATTTTATTTAAAATCAGTATTCTTTTTGCAGTTTGTTTGCTTTTTCGGCTTAAAATGGGTTATGTGAGAGATATTCCTGAATCTATTAAATTTCGTATGGTTGATTTGTATCGGCATGGTATAAATCAATGTTATATAGCGAATTACTTACATTGTTCGCAATCAAGCGTTAGTAAAATACTAACACAATATTCAAAAATTGGAAAATTTCAAAATAATCGTCGAAATGGCCGAAAACCAAAAAAAATCTGCTATAGATGACAGGAAACTGAAGCGTATAGTTAAGAAAACCCGTTTTAAAAGTGTTTAATTCTTGCACTGAAAGTGGAAAGCAGAAGGAGTTGGAGATTCTACATCGACAACATTAAGACGTCTCCATAAATTTAAGTTTGAATCTCCTGTACCAAAAACAAAACATCCCATGATTGCAAAACAAAAGCATATAAGATTGAATTGATGTAAATCAAGACGTTTATGGTGCGAAGAAGATTGGAAAAATATATTATTTAGTGATGAAAGTATATTTTGTGTTTCATATGGTAATCAAGGTATTCGAGTCTGGAGAATGAAGCAAGAAGCATTTGATAAAGAATGCCTTAAACGTTCCCTAAAATTTGCTCCTACTGTCATTGTTTTTGGGTTGCATCAGTGCAAAAGGACCTGGAAAGTTATTCATCGTCTACGAAAAGGTACTTTCAGCTATATCAAGAAATTTTAGAATATTACATGATTCCATCATCAGAATATTTATTTGAAGATGATTTCATCTTTCAACAAGATTTAGCGTCACCGCATACCTCTGTGTCAACTAAGAATTGGTTCCACCAACGCAACATTAAGGTACTTCCTTTGCCACCAAACTCACCAGACTTTAATCCCATCGAAAACTTATGGCGTATAACGAAGAAAAAACTCCAAGAAAATCCTCCTTCAAGTAAAACTGAGTTAGTGGCACGCATAAAGTCTATTTGGGCTAATATTGATAGAAATGTTTGTAAACACCTTGTATATAGTTTTCAAGATCGATTATACGCTGTTATGAAAGTTAAAGGGGATGCTACAAAATATTAACTACCATTTACTTCGTATTCATAAGATAATATTGTTGCGTAAAATGAAATATTCTAATATTTTGAACCAATCTAAATTTTATTCTAATATTTTGATGTGTTTCAGAAAGCTGTATACCTAATTTATTGCACTGTATTTTATATTTTGTAAATTTTAAAATATTATCTAAATATTAAAGATTTAATTTATAAGAAATTTAATTGCATTTACTTAGTATGTCAAAAATAAATAAATGAAAAATAATTTTTTTTATTACTTTTCCTCAATTATTCTAATATTTGGAATATGAGCTGTATCTCCCTGAGTTTTCCAGGTATCAAGATAGAATTTTTTTTGTTTTATTCAGGAATGGGTAAGGAAGAATTTCTTAATTGGAAATTTTATCCTATGGGCCGCTTATAAAGATTAAATTTTTGTATTTTCTCAAATACAAAAAGTTGCAACTTATCTCATCAAATTTCGCACTTTTTTTATGAAACTTTGCAACTGGAAGTATGTGCCTAGGGGCAATATTTAAGGAGATAGCCTATCGTTTCGATATTTCTGAATCACACTGTATATATATATATATATATATATATATATAGTAAACCTCTATGAAACGAAACAATAAAGTTTTTTTAGAGGTAAGATCACTAGAAGCATATTCATTCCTATAAATCTTTGTAGACTTAAAAAAAAAATTAAATAAAGAAACTGCAAAGTATTTGAAAGAGAACATGTTTTAGTAAAATCTTACGTAACTTTTTACTTCATAATTTCACTTTTTCTTTTACTTCATAATTTCACTTTTTTCTTTTACTTCATAATTTCATATTCTTCCTTTTTTACTTCGTAACTTTATTACTTCGTATAATATACAAAAATAATATAAGAAGAAAATCCTAAAACATCTGTCAATTTATTAATAGATATTTTAAGTAATAAAAATGAAAAAAAAAATCTTTTCAATCGAGATAACTGCAGCAATATCTTAAAATAATAATAGCATTGCAATTTTGCGAGAAAATGTTGACAAGAAGCAAAGAAATTTTATTGTTGGTTCGCTTAAAAAAGCCATATTTTTTTTTATTATTTATTTCTACATTTTTAGAAAATAAATGTTATATTTTAGCTAACTTTAACCAGTTCAAAGTTAAATGAAAAAAAAAGAATCTTACACCTGTTTGTATTACGTACATACATATATAATTCGAGCAATGAAGATTGATAGTCGAAGAAAAATAAACTTTTAAAAGTTACATTATATTTATTTTACGAATATTCCTCAAGTAACAGGAATTCACAATGATAAATAATCAATAATGTGTAAAACGTAGAGGTAGGGAGTAAAAATAAGACAGCACACAACGCCAAAAATAATCTGATTAATATTTCGAAACGTAGTTCAAATGTCGCAAAATACTGCTAACACAGGTAGCTACAAAAGAAACTGTAACTCGATTTTATAACTCAAAAAACAGGTACTCGATTAAGTTCAGGAAGAGACAGATTTTAAAAATGTAAACCTTAAACCAAGCCATTTGATTCACTCTTGCACTGGCAACTTGATATCAAAGTTACGTTGGACCATCTGTTAAAACTGGCTCTATCGCTTGAATAGTTCGAAATCAGTAAAATTTCTTATATAGCCAATAGTTTCTTTTCCAATATATTTGTAATTTTATTAATGGTCTTGTATAATAAATTACGACGAGCAGATAGAATTCCATTACCATCATAGTCGATAAAAATAGGTAGTAATGAAAGTATTACAGTAAGAATATAAATAACATTTTAAGCATTGATTTTCGCTATATTAAAACACACTAAGCTTAACAAGCCTGAACTCACTCGCGTGAATTTTTTCTTCTCCTTTTTAGCCATTTAAAGATAAATTATTTTCTCGGAATCAATAATTCGTTGTGCTGTGCATTTTTTCTTTATTTTATATGAGTATATTTTTATCATTATCTTCTGTTTAATACGTATCCGATAAAAACAAATTTTTGTTAAGAGAGAGTGACAATTTGAAATATGTAAATGTTCGTTTAAATTTGTCCCGTTTTTCTGCCTGATTCCCGGTCATGTATATTATTTCTAATGTCAACAGCACTTTTCTCTATTCATGCAATACGTACAACGACCAATGTGGTATCATATAAAGGTTTTTAAAGTGGCTTTTGATAGAGTACAATACTTTGTTTGATTAAAAATTAATGAAAAACGTATTTGGAAAAATCTTAACGATTACTCATATGTGGTCAATTTTCTTTTATTCACGTCCTAAAATTCATCTGATAAATTAAACAAGTTATTATATCGTCTGCTAGGAGCGAAATGAGGATGCAATTTTTTTATTACGTGTGCCATGTTTACAGATGCGAATTTTTTCGACACCAGACAGCGCTGTAAAATTCCACATGGTGATCTTGCTTTGCGAATGATTACCTCCATGGTTTAATATTTCTATGACTCACGATGAATGAATCTTTTGTGGGGTTTTTTTACTTTAATGGATTGAGATATTGGACTGTTAACCTAATTTTCATTGAAGTTATCTCAGAATCGATACATTTTTTAATGTAACTTATCTGTGAAGCAAACAATTTTTTTGAACGATCTTTCTAAAAATGTAACTCTTATGCAATTTTATTCGAAAAAGTATTTTTGAATAAAAATGGCCGCTTGGCATATGGAAAAAGATGTGGTTAGCCTATATTTGTTTTCCTCAGTCACATAGCTTGAGCTTTTATTGTTTAGATTACATATGATAAGATTTAATAGAATAAGGAAAACTTTTATTAATATCTTCTTAAGTTTTGATTCGATTTTCATAAAATTTGAAATGGCTCGACAAAATTCTGCAACGATTATATATAGTAAATTTCAAACAATTCGGTTGGGTAGTTTTTCCGCTGGACGGACCAGACGACGACTATAGGTGCTACGTATTTATGTAATTACGAACACACCTAAAAATATCTAAGAACCCTGTCCTTTAAACTCACAAAAAATCCATGATTTCAATAATTTTTTCCGTTGTCCGTTAAAACACGAAAATGTGCGGTTTAACTAGACTATTTCCCCCCTTAATATAGAAAACTGAAAAATCTAATGTAAAAATATCTCCAAATCCTTCAATCGAAAGCTGCATTTTCTTCAAATCACAGGACTGTTCTGGCATTGTGTGCTACCTAGTACTTTTTTGTATTAGTAACATAATTTTTATGCATGCTTTGTCCGTCAAAATATGAAAAATTCGTGAACCGAAACACAAAATTTCTTGTAATTTTCCTGTCAAATGAGTGAAGTTTCTTCAACACAGATTTTTTTCTCAATAACGGGGGGGGGGGGGGGGTTGGTTCCGACCACTTACTGTCTCTACCATTTAAGTTTTTTGACGCAAATTTTTTTTCTATCGTGTAGTTTGAAATTAAACGTTTTTCTACTATATCTTTATTTATAAAGATTTTATTTTAATAAGCGACTTGTTTTAACGTATGTAATTTTACAGTTTCTAAATTCCAAGCAACAGTATTTGATACTTAACATTAAAATACGCAGCATTTAATTCCGAAATGTGTCGGTCCGATTTATTTCTTCTTTCTTTCTGTCTTTTTTTCTTTTCTTTTTTCTTTTTCTTTTTTTTTTTTTTTTTTTTTTTTTTTTTGTAAACAGGAGATTAATATTGCACATTTGTTAACGTAATTTTTAAAATTTCAATTTGGTTAAATAAATTATAATATATTTTTCAAAAATCTACTCTTTTAAACGAACTTCAAAATATTATGATTTTTAAGTCATTTTTTTCTGTTCTTTTAAAATACACTAATTTTCAACTGAGTCTTCATTTGAATGAAATTGTGTAAAATTGCTTATTTATGTTTAATCTTGAATTCCATGGTTTGCGAAAATTTATTATGAAAAGTTCTATTTTAGCAGAATTTTGTTTGCAATAAAATAATTTTAATAAAAGGATTCTAATAAACAGATTTTAATAAAATAATTTTAATAAAAGGGTTTTTACGAACTTTTAGTTGTAGAATAATGTTGGTTAAAGTATGGCGACTTTTTTGGTAGAAGTACAGTTGGATCAGTCTTAATTTCATTTATTTTTTTCGGAGCAGAATGGTCCACGAACTGCGAAAAAATAAACGTATAGGCTTGGACTAACCTTTCAGCGTTTAAACCGAGCTAGGTCAAAATAGATTTTCTTCAGGCCGTGCTTCAAAATTTTGATCCGTGCAGACTTTATTCGTAAATTTCCCGGTAAAAAAAAAAAAAAAAAAAAAAAAAAAACAGAACTTAGAAAAGGTCTAAAATGCTACGTTTGCTAAACACAAGTTGTAGACTAAGTGTATAGATACTCTCTTATGAAGGTAGTCTAGGATCGAATGAATTTTTTAGTTCTGTGTGTAAACGTGTTTTTTTTATTCTAACATTTGTTCGTGAACGAGCCATTATTCTGTCATCCCTTTAATGTTCGCAAAGTGTGTCTGGATCTTTCAAAAATCTACTTTTCACTATTACTTCGAGTAATAATATGAAAATTAGGTGTCTGTGGTCGTCTAGCTGAAATGAACACGGTGGTAGACGTTGATTACACGCATTTAGTCGCATCCTGCCGTTTGTGGAGTAACATATTGGAGTAGTAATGCTTCAGAATTTTGAAGTTAGTTTCTGCCACTTGCTGAACATCCAGTGTTCATTTTGAGAGGTACTTTGGAGATTAATCTTCGACTGAGAGGTTCGACCAGGGTGTTTGAAATTCGGTACTTCAAATAAACAAAGTTGGAATCCACGGGATTTCCTTCATAGTACTATTGCATTATTGTAAAGTGACATTTTTAGTGTTTTCAGAAACAATTTGATATTGCTAATTACAGTATTTCTAGTGATCTGATGTGAATCTTTCCAGAATAGTCATTTTACTGCACGTTTGTGTTTGAATTGAATGAATTTCTATATATTATATTATATCCCTACCAATTTATTTAGATTTTCAAGCTTAATTTCAATCGTAGTTAGTATCTGGCTTACTGCCACCTTCCTTATATATTACTTTTAATAAAGCATTGTTATTCTGAATTCCTGTGTTATGACTGTTTTCTTATCTGACATGACCTTCACAGTTAGCGAAATTATGTCCGCAAAAATTTCTATAGTACGTAGAACATAGAGTAATATAGTATATAGTATGGTGCATAATAGTGTAGTACATAGAATATTTTTTAAATGTAAAACAAATACTTAATTGATCCGAAAAAATAAAACAAACAATATCCTATTAGTCAGAAATGTAAGGTTTTGAAGCAAATCTACATTTTTAAAATTAATGATACTTTTCCATCCGTTACAAATGAACATCCATAAATGCAATCACAAAACGCACTTTAAATAAATCTTTCTGGCAAAAAATATCTTCTGATTAAAAAGACAATTCCTAAGGAAAACATTCTAGTATTTATAAAAGAAGTTCATATTTAAAGAAAAGTAAAAAAGAAAACACACTTCAATTACGGGAAATTCCTTCACGAAAATCCTTCTTGTGTCTCGTTGGTTTGCAATAGGAAATCAATACAGCCCTGCTTAAGAAAGGGACGAATAATAACATGAATTTTCCTGGATAAAGGAAAGAGTTAATATTTCTATTTGATTCTTAAAGGTCACGGTTAATTAGGATTCTGCGCTACCATGATTGTTTAATAAATATAGAATAGCCATAGGAAAAAAGGAATATGGAGGAATTGTATTGAATAATAATATCTAAAAAGTCCGGTATTTTTACTTCATCAATCATATTATATGTAATAAATCCCGCAAATAAAGGTGTAGAGTGCAAATTATTTTGAAACTTTTATTACACTTTTTGAGTAAAAGAAAGCACTATATAAATAATTTTCACTTAATGTTTGAATTTTTATACAATTTCTTAAATATTTTGCATAAAAGTATATAGTTTTTAAGAATACAGAAGTCGATTGAATTTTCTATGGAACACAGGAGGATTATTGATAGATAATTGATAAAAAAAGAAAATCAATAGAACCTTGCTGAAGAACAGAACGTAAAATAACTTGAAATTTCCTAATTAAAACTGATACTTAATATTTCTAAATGATTATTAACAACGCAGCTAATTGGGATTCTATGTTATATATAGGGAAAAATTAGGGTAAACCCATGTAGTCGGAGAAAACCGGATATATCACTTTGATGTGTTTAAGAAGAGGCAAAATGCTGTAATGAAAGAAGACAAATGCTTCTTAATCTAGGGAAATATAATATAGCTACGAACAAAAATAAACAATAACCATCTTTCGAGTTACCTATGATTCCAGAAAGTGTTCTTTATCAAACCTTAGAAACTAATATATTTTTGAGATTTAAAGAAGCATTTATAAAAACAAAGTTCTTTGCTGCCACTGATTTTCAAAAACGTTTCCGAGTAGATTTTATAGTGCATTAAGTAGTTTTCTCAACCTGGAATACAGGTTTTTTGAATGCTATCAATTCTCAAGTAAACATTGTTATGTTCGTCAAACATGTTTCACAAACAAACATGATAAAATAACAGCATTAAAATTAATAATAAATTTAACATTATTTTGTTACTCTTACATGTATAACTTCAATTACCCAGCTAAAAATGTTAAAAACTGATATTCCGGTTTGAGAGAACAGATTAATATCAAACAAAAATTTGTCAGAAACATTTCCGAAAATCAGTGGCGAAAAAATAAACTTTGTTTTTATAAATTATTCTTTAAATCTGGAAAATATATTGGTTTTAGAAGTTTCTAAAGATAAAGAACACCTTTCGGAATCGTGAGTTACTCGGAACCTATTATTATTGTATTTAGAGATTATTGTATGTTTTCGTTTGTGCTTATATTACTTAGGTATATTAAGAACATTTGTATTGTTTTACAGTGTGTTCTGTTGACAAATTTCAAACTCGAGTTTGAAAAACAGAAAAAAATATATCAAACATGCCAAATAGAAAAAACATGCAAAAAAATATATCAAACTACTGCCTACCAGAGCCGAGGGGCCTTGTCAGCGGTCCGAAAAAAATATATACTAAAGAAAACTTCGTTGAATCTGTTCTACTATTTTTTACTTGAGTTTAGTGATTATAAAGTAAAACATAAAAAATCTATTTTATTTAAATTTAGTTAAACCGTTTTTCGTTACGGGCTTATCGGCGTAAAAGAATGTTGAGTTGAATCTGTCCTATGTAATTTTAACATGTGATGTGGTATACCATATGAGAAAAGGTTAAAAAAGGCATTTTAAAATTTTAATTATACAATTTCTCCCTTTGTCCGCTACTGGCAAAGAAACCTATCACATGAAATTTTTATTAAATATAAATTTGATTATGGCAGAAAAATTGAAATTGATTATTATACTGAAAAATTGAAATTGATTGAAATATTGAAAAATTGAGCGAAATTCGTTCGTGGGAAGTGGGTTTATATTGCGTAGATGTGCAATTTCCCACCAGGTGCGCTAGTAGCCTTAAAATATATCACATAAAAATACTTATCAAAACATAAAATTGACCGCAACGGAAGCTTATTTTGAAAAATTGGGCGCGATTCGTTTGTGAGGAGTGAGTTTATTATGCGTAGTTATGTAATTGTTCAACAAGGGTCTTTACTGACACAAAAATCTATCATGTGAAAGTTTTACCAAAACATAAAATTACAAAACAAACATTGAATTAGGCATTTGGACAGTCAGAAAGTTTTTCGCTAAAGATTTTATTTCATGAGATATTAAATAAGCTATTTTGGAATGTTTGAAAAGCTTCTAAACTTAAAAAATGAACAATTTGCTCAAAGATTTCTATCGAATGTTCTATTTTTAGCTAAGTAGGGCTGGATTATTTATCAATATATCGGTCAAATATTTATATTTTTTAAATATCGCAATAACGATATCTAAACTCATATCATAGATATCTGAATCAGCCTATATATCCCAATAACAATAATATTGTTTTGCTTTCGATCACCGCGACTTCGAGCCTCGAAAAAAAGCGACAAATATCCTGTAACAATATGTCCTTAAATTCTTTTTTCATCCCATCCATCTATTTATTCACTACCCTGTTTCATCCAAAACGGAAAACTACCTCCGCTGATTATCTCTCTATCATATCTCAAAGGAATATTCTAATATATCTAATATATATAATACTTTCAACCTTTGAAAACCACAAATTCTGCTGTTCGTTACAGATAAATACTTTATAACTTTCGCTACTGAATAACAATAATCGCGCGTTCCTTGTTTGGCTGCTGTGATTGGTCCAGACATATTGCGATATCTCTGGGCTTTTCATATGTCATGTCGAAAAAGATGAGCGTTGATTATTTCGTAGTATTGATATTTATTGCTTTATAGAGTGCGGTTTCTAGGATTCGGAAGGAATTTATATCTGAGATTAAAATGAGTATACCGAATTGGGTAGATTCTGTTTTTTATGGTTGCCCCGTTCATTAAAAAGGTACTTTAAAACACACTGAATTTTTACACTGCATTTCACGAGATTATTTAAAGTTAACTTATTGCTTATTCTAGTGGATTTTATTAGGAAATAAAATTTCTGAACGAATGTCTATCAGTTATTCAGCAGAGAAAAAGTTTTTTTTTCAATGAGAGATACATTAAATAATTTAAACAATGTTAAATAATAATTAACGCAAAAAAAATGAAAAAAGAATTACATGGTTGCCATGATTAAATTTTGTAGTAAATCGTAAGTTTCTCAAAATACGCGATATTTTTGAAATTTCTTAAATTCATATTTTTAGTCATCCTTTGCTAAATTAAAAATAAGAAACGATAATGATCATTGATAAAGTGTAGTTTTTCTGGATGGAGTGAGTTCTTTATGCCAAGATTAAACGAAGGATATATGACGAAAGGATCGTGATGTATCAGTGGTTTGGCACGGACCCATTTCGTGTACAGAATAAACGAAATCAGACTCAGTCCCTCCAAACTAATTGAACTAAGTAAAATAAAGTTTGGTATTTTTAAACAAATAATTAAATTCTATGAAACGAAAATTGTATACATTTTTTATGTGGACAACTTTGAATTTCAGTTTATTAATTGGGCTTTTTAATCATATATTAATCATATCATAGTGGTGAAAATGAGACTTCAAAAAATATATATTAATAGAATAAAAGGAGAAGAATAGGAAATATATTATCTTTAAAGAAAAGTATTATGAAAGTAATGGTAATACAAATAGTTATTAAACAATTAGTTTATCTTCTTTTAAATAATTTGTTTTAAAAAATATAAAAAATAAAAATTATGTTCTATGAGCAAACAGATATAAAAATTGTAATTCATTGCACTCAACTAGGTTTTGTGTTTAAATTGTTGATACCAAATCATTTTATCTTAAAATAGCAAATTCTCTTACTCCCCCTCCCTCTCCCCTTTAAATTAGAATCGCGATATATCAGCCATATCAATATTAAATTGTTGATATATTGCGATATTAAATTTCTGATATCGTCCAGCCCTATAGCTATGTATTCGATTCCTACTTAAATATCTTTGAAATTTCCATCTCATTAATAAGAGAGAACAATGCGCTGTCTGGGACTCAGAACTAAGATTAATAATTAATTTTAATTTATTTTCAAAAATATGTTTTGCCCACCTAAAGCTCATGTGTTTAAATAAAATCCTATAATTGAAAATGTTAAATAATCTTTTTATTTGACAAAATCTTCATCATTTCTCTTTTTTTCATTTATATTAGCATAAACGTATGTGTGACAAGAATAGTAGAGTGTACATAGAAAGTGTACGAAAAAAGCCGAACTCAATTTCTACGTCGCGTTATTCATGGTTGAAAGATTAAAAACTTTTTTAAAAAGTAACTTTAATATAAATACAATACCGTCTGATTATTCTCTGTCTTACGTTTATATATTTATTACATTTATAACAGTTTAAAACATATTTTTATTGCTCTACCGGAAAATTTCACGTGTAATTCTCCATTACTGAGAGTAGGTATTAATACTGTCAACGTAATAACAGCCACTGGGAAAACCTACTTTTATAAAACCTCTTTACAAAATTCGATTTTTCTAGCACAGACTTATTGATTTTTCATAGGCTAATTCATTTATTATTGGAGATACGGATGAGGAATTTTTAATTATAATTTATCCTTCAATGCTTCATTGATGACCTGTTTATTATTCAATTATAATAATTGGGTGATTCAAAATAAGGGTTACGGCGATAATCTCTTAAACCGTTGATGATAGAAACATACTTAAATTATAAAAAATATACAAATAAATTCAAGCTTTTACATAAGACATTAGGCAAGAGGCTGTATTTATATTATCTATTAAATTAAATTCTGGCTGTTTGTTTGTATTTCACAATTACTCCTTCTAGAATATGGAAGGCAGCGTGATAAAATTAACACCAGTTATCCACATGGATCCGAGAACGTCATATAATCTATTTATGACTATAGTAGTCTACTATAATAGAGTACTTAGCTATAGTTTTAAAATTTGAATTAAATTCCGTGATATTACTTTTCACGAAGTTTCTTTAAAGATGACATCTAAATTATTCAATTTTTGTGGATAAAAGAAGAAAAAGGGTTAAAAAAAATGTATTATTATTTTGTCTGTTGACGCCATTTTCTCATAAAATTAGAAAGATAAATTATTTTCAATTTGAATATATCGCTGAAAATTGTTTCTTGATTAAATTAAATTTTGCTAGGAAATTCGAGGGAATAAAAATATGTGTTTTCACATACTTAAGTTTCATGAGCCGATTTATTCTAAAATACCAAAAATTGCCTGCCGGTATATTGACCATTTAGATATCATTACATCGTAGAATTTTTCAGCTTTGCATTCAACCAAGAAGAAAGTTTTAAGCTCATTGCACTTAAGTCGACAATTATTGCCTCCTAATAACAAAAAATGAATTTAATACGAAAGCACATGCTATTTTCACTTAATTATTTTTGAAAGATGGCGGTTAAAACGTTTCACAAGGGTGCTAAAAGTAAAATGGGGTTTTGGGTAAAAATGACAATTATTTTCTTGTAATATATATATATATATATATATATATATATGCGTTATATATATGTATATATATAAATATACAGGGTGTTTCACAAAGGACTCCTAACTTTAAAAATCAATAACCCGGAAACGGTGATAGATAGAAACATGAGACCAGTGGTATGTTTATTAAAAAAATCGTAAGAATCTTACACATAAATCTCAAAATTTAGTTAAAAATAGCACCGATAGATGGCGCTGAGAGAGTTAAGAATCCTGTTAATGAGAGTTCAGAAGCATAGAAAGACTAGCCGTTTAAGATTTCGGCTTTGAAATCTAACCGCTATTAACGTATAGTGAAAATAATTCCGAAAGTGATGTATACCGTGGCGGAACGTGTGTTTCTTGTGTTGGAGTACCACCGATAAAATCAGAGTCCTACTGCCAAAAGGAGGAGTTTTCAAACGTGATTTCAAGTCGCAAAAGGCCCAGATGGTAAAACAATTCGTGAGCTTTTCAAAAAAGTTCAACACACAGGCAACGTGTCCGATGCGAATTATTTTTACTATACGCTAATAGCGTTCAGATTTCAATGACGAAATCTTCAACGGCTTGTCTTTCTATGCTTCTGACCTCTCTTTAGAAGGATTCTTAACGCTCTCAGCGCCATCTATCGCTGCTATTTTTAACTAAATTTTGAGATTTATATATAAGATTTTTACGACTTTTTTAATAAACATACCACTGGTTTCATGCTTCTATCTATCACCGTTTCTGAGTTATTGATTTTTAAAGGTAGGGGTCCTTTGTGAAACACCCTGTATATGCGTTATATATATATATATATATATGCGTTATATATATATATATATGTGTGTGTCTGTGTATGCGTTATATATATAATCATTAAATGAAGATTACAACCACCAACAAAAACTGTGAAAATATGAATAAAAGTAAAATAACTAATTGACAACAAATACAGTTCCCCCAAACACACTGAACATAGATTTTAAAAAAATGCAGAAATATAATAATAGAAATTTGTGGAACTTAGACAGAACCGTCAACAATCGTTTTAACAATGTTAACGCAATGACGACTACTTCATATATAATCAATCCATTAAACTTAATTTTCATCAAGTGAATCGGGACATTAAAGTGGAATTTTTAATATTAAAAGAAACTAAACTCACTCATTAAATTAAACGTTAACATGCCCGCGAATTGGGCCTTCCTGCAACATTTACACCTACGTACAGCACAATTTACTGCAGACTTTCTTGCTGATTACATTTTAAACTTTCATGGGACGTTACGAAAGGAATGAGACTCAGAGAATAAGCAAGGCAAGAGACACTTATTTCATTCTAGCTGGATTTTAAATTAGTTCACAAGGTTTAACTAAATCTGACCTTATACATAAAATTGACCTTATAATTAAAACTTTTAAAAAATGAACCTAAAAGAGATGGACTATTTTTTATCACAAAAGTCTATAAATACACTTTATACTTCGATTTCTTGTTAAATACATTACATTGCACTAGACTTAACAATTCAAGAAAATAAACTCTGATCAAATTTGGTAAGTGGCATGATGAAGATGTCCGTTTTTCTGAAATAACAATCAATCTCTAATAATAATCAAAGTTCCCAAAGAACAGATCAACAAGTTGCACAAAATTCAAAAGCAGTGATAACAGTCATTAAGATTCAATGGACTGTGATCACATTAAGCGTATTCACGAAGGAAAATAAATCAAAACCCGTAGCTATAATGTACGGGTGAGTTAAAGTGACAAATCTAACAAAAATGAGTGTGCAACATCCATAAATGTAACAACCACCAGTAACGAAAGTTACAATGTGACAAAACCCACGATAGTGACATAATAACAAGTTAAACTCTCGAAAGAAGACCAAGTTTCAAAATGTGACAACCAGCACTATCACAAGCTAGAGTTATGCATTTATCAAGATAGAGACAAAAGCCCAACCAATGATAAAAGACAGAAACAACCCACAGCAAGGGTGAACCCATAAATGCGGCAAAAAATCCTGACAGAGACAAATAAAACAAAAAGGGAAGTCCGACCATAAAAGCGGCGATAAACGCTACAGTGAAAATCCAACAGACATGGTAAATATGTAAAGTCATGTACGCTAATGGCGCCTGATGCATATAAAATCCGTCATTGGTGCAAAGTCCTCCAATTTCCGTATGAATTATATCTCCGGAGGTGCCTTGTCAGCTGTAGGTCTCATCACCTGAGCAAGGTTCTAAATTATGAGACTAATTCTGCTATGATCAGGCAAATATCGCACCGCGCCCAAGTACTAATTCGTCAAGCTAGACACTCAATCCCGGTAGGTAGGGGCTTGGTTAGCGATATAAAAGAAAAAAAATGAATTTTGTAAAACTTCTATTAACTCCAAAGCCACTTTCAACTTTGTTTAATGTTATAGAATGGTAAAATTACGTAGAATATTTGATGCTTTTTTAAAATCTGAGCTATATTTGAAGCTATTCCAAAGTAATTGAACATTTATTCTGAAAAAAAATCAAAATTTTACAGAAATTTGTAGCACTAAAACATTTAACTCAATTAGATAAAAGCTTTGGAATCAAAATAAACCTCTATATTATTAGACTTTGAAGTTAATTGTACAGGGTGGTTCAAAACTATATGTCAAAAATGTAAAGGTAGGTATAGGGGACCTAGATAGGAAGATTTCGTGTAGGAATATGGGTGCGGAAATGCAGCTTTGAGGCAGTAGAGGGCGCTGTTATCTGCACAGAGCTTACTGACATGCATTTCATGTATGGTTTTGCGCAAGGAAATGCTTCACACCCAATGCACGTCCTAAAGCCCTTGAGCTTGTTGAAGAACTATCCTCTACTGTGCAAATTATTGCTTCTTCCACTCCAGGAATTCTGCCATAACTTTTCTCTGCCCGTATTACGCCTGAAAGCATAAAACGGTCATTTCGGCACAACTCCCCATGAAGACGCTCAAATGTTTGGCGATTCGGCAGATTCGTACCCAGGAGTCATTCCATGTACATCCTTTGAGAAGCTGCTCAATTTCCTTGCGCAGCCATATACATGAAACACATGTCGCAAGTTCCGCATTGGTGTAACAATTGTTGCTCGAAATCGATGCGGGGAATGACGATTCAAGGTAGCGAAACGCTTTCATCCGGCAAACTCAACAACGTCCTCTATTGCCTCAATGCTGGATTTTCGCACCCATATTCCTATACGAAATCTTCTTATCTAGGTCCCCTCTACCTATCTTTACATTTTTGAGATATAGTTTTGAACCACCCTGTATTGGCAAGTTGTAAAAAGCATTAATTAAAAGATTTAATAAACAGTTACTTCTATTTTGTTAAGCAAAAGTCTTTCATTGAAGAATTCCATTATTGACGTGGTGGAGGGGAAGAATATTCCACTGAGGCATAAAATTCCCCCCTTACCCTCCACACACGGAAGTTTTGGGGTATTACACTGAAGACCTACTTTTGTGCCTACGTTTCTATCCTTGGGCCGATATACTGCAAAATATATGTATATGTATTCCGTGATAAAATGTAAAATGTACTTTTAGCAAAGTTGCCAGCTATTCTCAAGTTTTGTCACAGAACTTCCATTCTGGTATCCCTCCGTTTTCGAGATGGAAATTTTTCGCTATTGAAGACAAAAAATTTCTAGTTTTAGAAATAAATGTGGAGCAATAGCGAAATATTTAAAAATAATCTAAATAATTATTATATATACTGATGCATTTACACGTAACAGGTGTTTGTATTAAATATTATCACGCTCGTTTGTTATCGCCTTGCCTTCCTTCAGAATCGAATCTCGACTGCTCTGTTCCCTACACCAACTGGCCACATCCAACGACTTGGTTATAGGCCGAAACACCAATTACGAAAAGTTAACTGGAATTTTTCCATTTTCTCTCAATTGAAAAGAAACATTTCCGATTGTCTGTCTTGGTAGGAACATTTCCTTTTTTAATTTCAACGAGTATAGATAAATAGGAAAGTTTCCGTTTATTCTGGGAAATTATACAATTTCTACTGAAAATAGAAAGTTTCTACTTTAATACATGGAAATTTTTCCATAGAAAAATTTTCACGCCTAGCATTCATAATATTTCAAATTCTTACTTGCTTAAAAGGCGTAAAGCCAACATAGTGAAAAAGTATCCAAGCCGAGACTCGAATCCGGGTCATCAGTATAGCTCACTGACGTTCTACCAACTAAACCACTTGGAACTTATTTAAATAGATTTATTCAATCATCGATGCTGGATTCTCTTTGGTTTCATGTTTGCGCCAGGGTTGGTGGCTCACCGAAAAATATTCCATCTTCTGCTGTGACTGTACACTGCATTGCCTTGCTAACATGTGATAGAGAGAAGTGCCAGGCCGGGTATCGTTCCAAGTGGTTCAGTTGGTTGAACATCAGTGCGCTATTACTGGTGACCATGGTTTGAGTCCAGGCATGGATATTTTATCACTATGTTGGCTATACGCCTTTTAAGCAATTAAAAATTTGAAATAGAAAGTTTCAGTAAAAAGACAGAAATTTCACATAAAATCACCCTTATATATAGTGATTTTTTTTTTACAGTGTACTGTCATCAATATGCATAAAAGTGAGGGAAAAGTACTTCGCAATGTAACAAACTGGGTGTTATGAGTTGAACTTTTTGAAGTAATGTCACTGTAACAATAAGCGTTCGATTCATGTTTCTTCACCCAATTATTTCAGTCCATACTTTAAATACTTAAAAAAGATGTTCCATTCTGATTTCAGTCTGATGTTCCATGCTAAAATTTGGAGGCTTTAGTAGTTAGTTCTTCGTACATCAGCGATGTCCTTTTATAACGAACCTGGGTATTGTTCTTGTAAAATTGTGCTTCTGAAAAGTATTTTTAAAACGAAATCGTATTATATTAAGTATTTTTAAAAAATACTTTAATAATCAGTTAGAAAAAGGCACATAAATTGCAGTAAAAAAATACCATGATAAATTGTTACAGAAAGAAAAGGACAGAATACTCTTAATTTATGCTGAATAAAATAATTTTATTACATGAAGCTTTTTAAAAATATTTTTACCGAAGATCGATAAAATCCGCTAAGTGTACACTTTTTTTAGAATGCTGTCTCTAAATAAATATTTGCTGCTGAAAAATATAAAAAATCTCCATACGATAACAAATTCATTATATTTAAATATTTTTCTTTAATTAATTATTAATCAGTATTCTAGAAAAAAAGTCAACTGTCTAAGACATATGTGATGCAAATTAGTTTTTTGAGATGTTGCTAATTATAAAAGGGGCATTTTTTGTTTACTGCATTTCCTTTCAATGTTGTTGCGTTTGTAATTATGGTTTTTTCAAGTTTCAATAAACAGATTTTCATAAATTAGGAATATTCTATGCGCACGATTTGCAGCTGAAATATGTGCTCACCCAGTGTCGTATTTTATGTCCATACAAAAAAATGTAATTATTTGATTTTTTTTTATTTCTTCGATATTTAAAAAATATTTTTTTAACGTGAAAAATATGTGCGTAATCGTAGTTCGTTTGTTTTGAAAAGTATATCTATACAGTATAAAATTTCTGCAATATTATGAAATAGTTTTCCAATAATTTCTTCAATTACAATTTTATAAAGAAAGTTGTAGAGGCAATTAAAATTATATAAATAATCTTATTTATGTTTATATTATACCAGTATACTATATACGGTTGTATACAGAGAGAAAATTTAAATCCGTTTCATTTCAAATAACTCGTGAACACAGATAGTAACAGACTTGCACGTCGTTACTAGTTATATTAATACAGCCATATGCTACAGGATAAAGTACATAACAGCACTCGCTAGTGATAACTTCTGGAAATAGATATCTCTCTCCGTATCTCGAAAACTATAGAAGATATGACTAAAGTTTCACTTGTCAAAGTTGTAAAGCATGATTGATTTAGTCAGAAAACATATGTTGTGTAAACTGATACGATAAATAGTCGCCTATACCGATGAAAATTTCCCAAACTAGTGTCACATATTTTCTTTGACAAATTTTAATAATGGCAGAAAATTAATTCATTTTATAATTAGAAACACTGGCGTTTTGAGATAAAAATGCCAAGACTCTAAAAAATAATTATAATTTTGAAATACAAAGGTAACAGACGGTTTCGTTTTTTTTCTTATTTGTACTATGTCATAGCATTTGTTTCATGTTTGCGCACGGTTGCATTCTCATTTGATTAAATTGTATTTGCACGCGCTAATAAACATTTTCATTTCGCTTCCGAGAATATTCGTGTTTTGCATAAACAAAACACTTTGTATCAGTATCGGATATTTTGATCTATAGTAGCAATTATTTATCGTATTCGTGAGCACAATATGTCTAGCCTTACAATCAAAGATGCTCTACAACTTTGTCTTTGAACTTTGGTTACATCTTATATACGTTTGAAGATACAATCTCTAATTCAAGAATTCTCTGTGAGGTAAAGAGGTACAACATATGTAACACATACCCATTTTAACATACCTAGACACCACATTTCTGGCTATATCTAACTGCGTTCAGCAATTGTTTGAAAGTAAACATACTTAAGGAATCACCCTATATGTACAGCTTTACTTTCTTAAGTGAGTTTTTATTTAGTTTTTATTAATGGCATGTTGATAAGACTTCGAAAACTATGAGGTTCGCTTGTGGTCCGGCTCCTAGAAGTTCACAGCAGTTTTCTTGACTAGAAGTAAAATGAAGAAGCAATAATTTTTTAAAAGCTCTTTGCCAAGGCATTGTACTCCTGAAAAATAACCCTAATAGCACCAGGACCAAAACATGAGCATACCGGGACAAAAATTCAACTGTTCTTGTCGTCATTATGGACACGTGATGTGAAAGGCGAGTCTTATTATCATAAGTCTTTTTATTATCATAAGTCATCGTGTCATCATAAGTCATCGTGCCATTATATGTCATCATGATGTCGACATGTCTTATTTTGTGGCGAATTGTAATCGGCTAAAAAATTGCTCAGGATGACTTCAATGTGAAATTTTTAAATGAGAGAATTGCTTGAGAGTCATAATGTGACATTGCAGAAGAATTGTATTAGCACCTCAAATGTGTTTTAGTTTAACAACTTGCCGTTAAACATAATCTGTGTTTCTTCACACCCACAAAAAGAAATTGTCATATTTTGTAAAAATGTGTAACCCATTATCTTAAAACTATTATAATAATTTTTAATAATAACTGGAAAATGCAATTTAAATTATTCTTCAAGACTTTAAATTAAATTATGGCAATGGACTTATTGAATCTGTATTTCTTTCGCTAATAAAACTCGTTTAGAAATTAAAAATTTTAAAATGTTTTAGAAATGTATATATTGACTTAAACAAGTTTTGATAGAAATATTCACTACATTAAAAAATTTTCAATTAGATGTACATGTACAGTGGGCTGTAAAAGTTGTTGCGCACCTTGTTATTTTGAATTCACCAGGCATAAATAAACACGAAAACAATTTGCGAAGGAGGAATGTTGAACATATTTACAAAAGAAATAAACATATTTAATATCTCGATATTTATATAAAACTATATTACATTTACTCAATATTTATATAAAACTATATTACATTTACTCAATATTTATATAAAACTATATTACATTTACTCAATATTTATATAAAACTATATTACATTTACTCAATATTTATATAAAACTATATTACATTTACTCAATAATTATATAAAAATATAATGAAAAAAAATGAACGTTTATAACGAGTAAATTTTTTGTACATTAGCAATGATACCATAAAAATTAAACATATTCAAAATAAAGAATTATTGCTTTCAAAATAAACAATTATTGCTAATACTTTCTATGCATACCATTTGCATTGATAATAGCCTGTAATTAACTGAGCATTGATTCTACTAATTTTTTATAGGTTTCTGCTTTTATTTTTGAACATTCTTCCGTGATCATTTGCTTAAGATATAAGCTTTATTTAAAAAGTTTCCTTTTCTCACTTGTACATCCAAAATATGCCAATAATTCTCAATAGGTTTGAGATTCATTGATTGTAATAGGATTTTCAATGGATATTTTTCACTTATATAAAAAACATAACCTTGTTATGTTTGCCGTATGCTTAGGATCTTTGCCGTATTGAAAATAATCTGAATCACGAATTCCTAATTTCAATGTACTATTAAAAATGCTATTTTGCAATATATGAACATAATGTTTATCAGTCAAATTACCTTCAATAAACATAATTTCACCGGCTCCATTAAGAAACATGCATAGCCAAATAATTAAATGTCCACCGCCATGTTGGAGAGTTGGTATTAATATTATTTTACTTCAAAAGACGTATTTGGATTTCCATAAGAGCCAAAAATATTAAACTTGCTTTCATTGCAATAAATAAAATTTTTCCAGAACTCTGCTGGTTTGTTGATATAAGCTTAGGCAAACGGGTATTTTCTACCTATATGTTTCACCGATATATGGTATTTTCTGAGGAGCTCTTCCTCGAATATTTGTATTATGGAAGATACTTAGTGTGATGTGTGACTATAATTCTCGTTGTTGAAGCTGCATTAGAAACCACATTTTGTGCACTCACGAACTGTTTTTTTTATGACTGTTTCATGATGATGTTTCTATTTTGCTTTTAATTTAGCTTCTCTGGATGACCAGTTCGCAATTGATTCGCTGCTAAATCAGTATATATTTTTATTTTTTATGACATAACAAACACTAGAAAAGTTTAAATTTAACTTTTTACAGATTTCTCTGTAACTTAATGCAGAATCATGGATAGTTAAAATATTTTCAAAGTCACAGGAAACTATTTTTAGGTGCTTTCGTAATTATATAAATACGTAGCACCTATAGTCGTCGTCTGTTCTGTCCGTCCACCTGTCCGTCCGTCCGTCTGTCCGTTCGTCTGTTCACATATCACAGTGCAAAAACTACTCAACCAAATGATTTGAAATTTAATATATATAATCTTTGCAGAATTTTGTCGAGACACTTCAAATTTTATGAAAATCAAGTCAAAACTTTAAAAGATATTAATAAAAATATTTATTAAGAAATTTGAATTATTTTTTAAAAATTGGTGCATTTTTGTTATAGGAGCTTCCGAGGTTTAATCGTCAAGCGATCGATATACTTATTTTTTAACAGAAATTAATCTGCAGACGATATTATTCATTTCACAGAATTTAAAATCATCAAGATCTGAATATTTATATAACTAACTATAGTACGAATTGAGATATGCTATTTTTCATCCAACGATCACACTGTATGTCTTCTAGGAAATCCGAGACTTGCATTTGCTGAAAATTTGCATAATCGACTACGTATATCAAAAGAAAAATGCTATATGTGTAAATACTTTTTTGACATGCAAAAATGCTATTTTATTTATTTTTTAATGTGTATTATTATCTTTTAGTGAAACATAATGCGTATTTGCTTGTTTTTATTAAGTAAATAAAATAACAGTTAAAACAATTTCGGTACAACTGTCTTCGGTGTTTATTTATGCAAAATTACTTATGTGTGCAAATACTTTTTTTCTCTGTATATACTGTACTTATCTCTTGGCAACGGTTAGGTAGTTTCTCTTGAGCAGTTATAACAGAAAGCATACGTTGTAACTAGAAATTTAACAGACACTTAGGAAAAATGTTAACTCGCTTGCTCTAAAGATAATTTTAATAACATTTATATTTAACTTAAGTCGGCTAGAACAGTTTAGAACTGTTCAAAGTAACATTTAAAGTAAAAATTTTCATACATTTCCTAATAATATCATAATAGCAAATTATGATAAATTACATATATTATATATAAAAGACTTTTATCACTGTAAGCAGATATCAATGAGAACAGGTTTATGTATTTGCTAATCTACAAAGAAAAAAAATAGGCTGCATCTTGTATAACAGCTTAACATTCACCTGCAGAAAATGTTAACTCACTTGCTCTAAAGGTAATTTTGTTAATATTTATTATTTAAATTTTCCAGAACAGTTTAAAATCATTCAAAATAATATCAAAAGTACTATTTGTTATAAGTTTTTCATATCACCATGACAAAAAAATTATGAGATATGTAACGTTTGACAAAATCTTCGAAAAAAACGTTTCATATTATTGAGTAAATAAATTTATAGGTTATATTGATCACCATTTTTTTAAATTATTATAGATAAATCTTATAAGTAGATAGATAATAGGAGACGCCCTGTATAACAGTTTAACACACACCTGTGAAAATTGTTAACTCGATTGCACGAACAATAATTTTGATAATATTTTTGTTCAACTAAACTGGAACACTTTCTAATTGTTTATATTAGTATTAAAAATGAATTATTTCATGCGTGTTACATAATATCATCATAATTAAATATTATTAGATATTACACATAAAATATTTGACAAAATAAAATCTTGTTACTGACTAAATAAATGTATAGATTATATTGATCGTCCAAATTCTTTGATATTACTTTGGATAAATCTTATTAGTAAAAGAAACGTACCTTTTTGATCTCCGAATGATTTATAAGAAGGAGCGATTGATTAAATCCGGCCTTTAACTAAAGATATGCATAAGAACAATACTTTTAATTTACTGACATGAATCTTGAAGTCTGCTGTTCGGTAAATCTTTTAATTGGTTGCTTTGTTCTAAAAATAGTTTAGTGTAATCAATACAGACAAACTATTCTGATTTGGATGCTAAAAATAAATATCGATTTTTAACTAGGATATGATATATGTGATACTGAGATAAAGTGCTGTGATAACGCTTTATAATTATGTTTGCTGATAGCAAAGATACATTGTGAGGACTCATATTTTACTTAAACTGCTTATTTACATATGCATTTAATTAGGGTTAATTTCCATTCAGTTACACATTTTATCAAAACATAAAATGTGTGATAAAGATTCTCATCAGTATTAAAATATCAAAGCGTCAAAAAGTGATATTTAAAGAATGCTATAATGCATATTTTAGAAGCTAAACTAATTAGATAGGAGTGAAATGGAGATATAGAAAAATATATTTGTGTTGAGATAGATAGCTATAGAAAGATATATTGATATTGAGATCTCAAATATTTTCAGAATTTTGCTTAAAAATTTAAGATCCGTCAATTTAAGTAAATAAGTTTCTATATATAATTTATTTTTCGTTTATTTTACCAATTTCGTAAAAACAAGAACGAAAAATCATACACTGTAAAAAAATGTAAATTCACGGGCATTCTACGTGAATTGCTGCCGTAATTTTACGGGTAATGTCCCTTTTTCAAGGTAAACGGTCAATTTCCGTAAATTTCATGTTTTTGCAAAAACCGTTTATGTAAGAACAAAGCTCGTTTATCTAGGGACAAAACCCGTTTTCTTATGGACATTTCCTGGAATCTCTGCTGCAGTAATTTTACTGAAACACTTTTTTACAATGTAAATCAGGCATAGATTATGACAGACTTTCCAAAACTAATATAATATTATTAAAAAGTTTAATTTTTCCTGCAATAACATGAGATATATGCAACTTAAAAACAAATAACTCAAAAGAAATTCGTTTTCGCGCATATTTGTATATAATAATCTACAGAATTTCTACACACCACGAAATACACAAAAAATAGATAAGTTTGAAAATGCATACCACAACAGAAAATGACTTCCGCAATTATCGATCGTGGTCAGTTCTATTTTTGTGTGTCTCTGTAAATGCTGCGCACGCCATGATCTACAGAAAATATGTTTTGGTGCGCCTTAGGGATCCTTTTTAATTTCATTATGTTTGAAGTATCATATTATCTTTAAAATGCACTGCAAATTATTTCCCCCATAGATCATATAATGTATTGGAATTATTTTGTGCATCTCTGTAAATTAACTATAAATGCTACTTATTCTAAGCTCATGAGAAAGCATGCTGTCTTCCACCTCAGAGGTGCACATTAATCTCATTATGTTTGAAATATGGTAACATTAATAAAATGCACCGCAAGCGATTTTTTCTCATAGAACGTATAATTTTCCGCAAATATTTTGTGTTTCCCTGTAGACGAACTATAAGTTCTACACACTTCAGTTTCAATACCAAACATTCTACAGTAAACTTTTAATAACATATAAAAATTACATGAAAATCCAAGTATATTTACAATGCTAGATCATGGACAGACCGACAGACAGAAAAATCGAATTCATGAACTATGCTGGGATGTATTATAAAAGAGAAAATTTGATACATCCAACATAGTTTCAAAATATTACTTTTTAACTTGATATGGAAACCCATTAATTTTATATATGTGCTGCCCATCTTATTTATTTTGAAATGTTTCTTTTCTTAATACTAATGAGAATGTTTTGTTAGCAGTAGATTATAATTTGAATTTCATTTACTTATACTATAATTTGAATGCAATTAAGCTTGAAGTAAACGCGCTGGTTTTAATTTCAGGAACACTTTTCATCAGTCCAATTACAACGTCACATTTAAATAAAAACGTCCATTTTTATTCCTAAAATTAAAAAGTTTTCGTACGATTCATCGAGTCAAAGGAATGCTACAAACCTATTAAAAATAAATATTCATTAGCTACACTTTGGTCAATATTGGTATGAAGTTTTATCTCAAAATCGGAGTATTTACACATTTGCCAATATTGCATCTAAATTGGAGAGTAATATCTCACTATTCCATTACTAATATTTCAAAATATTGGTATATTATTGCTAATATTTCCAATTTTAAGCCAATAGAAAATTTAATAGTTGCATTTTACTGCAAATACGTCCAATATAAAAACAATATTTGAAGTATTTCATTAGACGTATTTTCGATTAATGCAGTATTGTACCACAATGTATGCAATATAACGGATATTAATTTATCACCAGGGTATCAAAGAGTTTCTTTCCGCTAAAATACACATTAAGAGCATTTGAAAGTAATTAGAAGACATTTATATGTAATCAGTTTTTTAACATTTGGTATTAAAATAGCATGTCAACTCTATTGCAAACATTTCTTTAAAATTATTTTCTTGTTTCATGGAAATAACTTTCGTATTTAAAGTTAATACTACTCTAAAGATAAACGTAATCGAATCTTCAAAATACATCGAGTTTGATTGGATCGTACCTTTCAACATACTAACCTTCCAACTGCTTTTCAATTGCTTCCTATTTTTTTCATTCTGCTTAAATCTACTACCTTTCACTGAACGCAACTAAGATCTTACTCCATATCTCTTGGAAACAGAACGAGATGATGCAATTAATAAATAATAATAAAATCATATGGCGTGTTTGAACGAAATCTGGGGTTGGGAAGGGTGGAGTTTTATATTATTCACAAAATTTTCTTTTAATTCTTAATTATTTTAACTCATCTGGAAAAAAATAAATTCACATTTATGTAAATCATCAAACACAAAATAAACGTAGATAAAATTGGGATAAGCATTGACCTCCAGTCGATGATTGTGCAGGCAATCTTAAAATACAGTTAAAAAAGGCAGTATGAAATTTTACTATATCTATTATATAGTAATATTGAAAACATAAGTGCATCAGGTATTCATTTGATTTGCAATTTCCATCATTTTAATAATTTATTTTTAAGCTTTTGTGTAAACTGGAATGTTTTGATGTCTGATACATGTTCAGATTTTAAGACATGAAATAATTCACATTCATCACAGCTGATTTTCGACGAACACGGAAAAATACTTCCAAGATCATTTTTTAATGCACATACATTCATGCATGCAGAACATAATGAAATTTCCTTCCTATCACAATCTTAACTGTTATATATAAATGTACATAACAAGTAGGTTTTATTTCATTTTTTTTTAATATAAAATGAAATTTCATTGTTATCCCCTTGCGTATACATGGGGATAATAATTATATCCCCCACCCACCTTTAATTTTATCTGCGACGTTTACATTTCAATGATATGTTTAATGTATTTTTACTTGTTTGTTTGTTTATTGAGAACATACATCTGACTTGTGTGCTTGACATCAAGTGCCCGCTTATAAGTCATCGTCAATATACAGGGACGAGATAGCCACAAAAGGAAATTTACAACACCAGAGAGTTACATCCAGGAGCTTCACAAAGTGTGTGCAATGGAGCTGGCGGGAGTCGAACCCGTCGACCTGGCTACTACGCTCACAAGCGATAAGTGGAATGGTGTCTTAACCACTCGTCCACGGAGGCCCCTGTATTTTTACTCATCATATATTTTTATGTAATATACAGAATATGATAATGCAATTTAATGCAGCGTTCTTTGTGCAAGATTCTTACATGTTATATGGATATACTGGGTCATCCGGAAAGCTCTGCGATTTTTCAAAGTGAAGCGTGTTTTTGTCTAGTTATTTTCCTATTGCTGTTAAGAAGTGACCTTTAATGACCCATATAAGGGCATTAGGTCTTTTATGCTTGCGCTACAGGATTTTCGCTTGTAGTGTGGCATAATGTTTTTTTCAGTGCAGTGCTAAGAATGAAGAAATGAAAAAGTCCATTGTTGTCATAATAGCATCTTTTGTTTCAAGAAAGGTAAAAATGCTAGTCAGATTTCTCGTAAAATTTGTGCTGTATATGTACAAAGGGCTGTTTCAGACGACATAGTTAGAATGTAGTTTGAGAAGTGTAAGCCTGGAAATTTCAGCCGGTAAGATGATGCCTGCTCTGTACGAATATCATCTGTAAAGGAGGACCTCTTAAAAGAAGCTATTGCTGATAATCCTCGTTACACAGTCCAGGAATTATCACACAGACTATATATTCCAAAGAGTACAGTGCATGATCATTTGATAGCTTCTTTTATAAGAGATTCTCTTTTACAGATAATGGTCGTCCAGAGCAGGCATCATCTTGGAAACAGAAATTTCCGCGCTTAAACCTCTTAACCACCTTCGAACTGTGTCATCTGAAACAGCACTTTGTCCATATACAGCACAAATTTTGTGACGTGATGGTTACTACCGTTTCAGACTAGCTCAATCATGACGAGAATTTAAAATTTAAAACTATATTTATTAAAACTAATTAGACAGGCATGTGGTAGAGTCTTTGCACAAGATTTTAATATACTAAAAAATTATCCCCAAAGTTCAGTCACTAAGTTGCACTTCACTATAAATAACTAAAAAACTCGTATTCAACAAAATTTCCCTTACGTACAGATCACTGCTAAGATAGTCCACGACTAATCCAACGAACTCTCAATGCTTTCAGCTAAAACTAAGCAATTCGTTAACACAATCTTAACATTCAAAATAATAGCAACCCGTGGCTGCTGAATATCTTTATTTGAACTATAATTCAACACTATTTTACCAACGGATGATTATTGATTCAATGAAATATCCACCCAAGGGTGCAATCACAGTATTCGCTGATAAGAGCTGATCTCAGTCATAACAAGGCAGAGATCCGACTCAAATCCACCGACACAAGCTTTTGTTCGAGCTTTTAAAGCATTTCTGATTCACCAATGAAGCTAAAATTTTCATTACCCGCAAACTCCGATTCTCTTACGTAAGAAAATACTTTAAAACTATGGTAAGTTGTTATGTTTTCGTATACATATATAAATTCATGTGTTTATTGCGCATCTTTTTCACGCGGATTTATTTGATTTCGTTTTTGTTCTTAGTCTTGATAGTATCTGTTTTAAAAAATGACGCAGTTGCCTTAATTGGACCAATTTGAGTTGCTTAAATTAGACCAGATATACGATCATAAATTTGAAAAGGGAAACGTAAAGGAAAGAGTAAGTTGTGAAGATATTGATCCGCAAGACGGCTGCAGCTACAAAACCCACCAAAAAGCCAAAGAATTATTAGAAATGTTATCTGCCTTGCCAAAATCAGTTAAGTCAAAGTACAGAAGGAGCCAAAAAAACAGCTGTGTTAACATATTCGCTATATAAAGTAAACCCTGAAATTAAAAAAGAGAAAAAACGACAAAAAGGAAGCTCTCAAAGAATAAAAACAATTGGAGCATTAAGTTTTAAAAAATAGGCATAATTCAATTGGAAAGAAAATGATGGAAGTGAAGAACTACAGACATAAGATAAAAAAAACTTATGTTCCAAAAAAAAAAAAAATATAAATAAATAAACAAATAAAATAAAATAAATAATTGTATAATGATGCAGAATCTAAAAAGAAAAATCAAAATCGTTATGATTGGTTTTGACTAATTTATAAGAAAAATAAAATAGCTGAAATGATTCAGTGTTCAGATTGCCAAAAATGGTTCCACGTTGTGTTCGCTGGAATAAAAAATGAACACGATAAATTCATGTGTAAGCCTTGCCTCACTTCTTACATGATATTCAAGTAACTGACAATTAGTTCAATAATTTCTATTATTAATAACTTATTACTTTGATTTATATTTTGAATACATTTTGATTTAAAACAATTACTCTTACTTTCAGACATTTAATTTCATTATATTTCATTGCTGTTCTTTTATTTCATTGTTTCATTAATCGCAAACTTTGCTTTTAATAAAATTAGCTATATTCCCTACTCATTAAAACAGCCTAATGTTGTTTGGTCCAATTTAGGCTACCAGTCGCTAAATTTGGACCTCTTTTGACATTTTTTTCAAATTTAAATAAAACTTAAGAATTTCAAAAATAAATTGCTCTAAAAATTTATTTAGTTAGTAGATGAATAGACTGACCAGGTGTAGTGATATCTATCTATATACTTATAAAGGTGTAGTTTGATTTTCTCATAATCAACGCCGAGCCTCAACCGTTTGTCGTAGAACAATGAAATTTGGAAGACATGTTCTTTACACAATGTAGGTGCCTACTAAGAAAGGATTTTTGAAAATTCACAGCATAAGGGGGTCAAATGGGGGGGGTTGAAAGTTTTAGACAATTTCGTCTTTCCGGCATATCTCAGCAGGAGTTTTAAGTAGGAGCCCGAAATTTGGGATAATAGTTCTACTAAAGAATAGTTAAACATGTATTTCAGGCGATTTTAGAAATTCAACCACTAAGTGGGTTAAAAGGGGGAGGTCGAAAATTTTGGTGATTTTACATTTTCACCATATCTCATCAGCAGTTTTAGGTAAGAGCGTGAGCTTCAAGATAACAAATCTACTAAAAAAAATAATTAAACACGTATTTCAGCGATTTTAGAAATTCAACCACTAAGGCGATTAACTGGGGGTCTAAAGTTTTAGTTTATTTTGCCCTTTTACCATATCTTAACAACAGTTTTAGTTAAAAGTGCGAAATTCGATATAACAAATTTACTAAAAGTTAGTTAAACACATATTTTAGCGATTTTAAAAATTCAACCACTAAGGGGGTTAAATGGGGGTCGAAAGTTTTTAGCCATTTGGCGTTTTCGCCATATCTCAGCAGCAGGTTTAGATAGGAACGTGAAATTCAAAAGAACAAATCTACAAAAAAAATAATTAAACACATATTTCAGCGATTTTAGAAATTCATCAATTAAGGGGGTTAAATGGGGGGTCGAACGTTTTAGGTCATTTTGCCTGTTCGCTGAATCTCAGCAGTATTTTTAGTTAGGAGCTCGGAATTCGAGATAACAAACTTACAAAAAACATAGATAAACATATATTTCAGCAATTTTAGAAATTCAGCAACTAAGGGAGTTAAATAGGGGTTCAAATATTTTAGGTCATTTTGTCATATCACAGTAGAAATTATAGGTAGAATCATGAAACTCAGGATAACAAATCTACTGAAAAAATAGTTAAACACGTATTTCAGCGATTTTAGAAATTCATACACTAAGGGGGGGTTAAATGGGGGTCGAATGTTTTACGCCATTTTTCCATATCTGAGTAGAAGTTATAGTTAGGAGCTTGAATTTCGGGATAACAAATCTACTAAAGAATAGTTAAACATGCATTTTAGGCGATTTTAGAAATTCAACTACTGAGGGAGTTAAATGGGGGGGTCGATAGTTTTCGATGATTTCACCTTTTTACCATATCTCATCAGTAGTTTTGGATAAGAGCGTGAAATTCAGGATAACAAATCTGCTATAAATATAATTAAACAGATATTTCAGCGATTTTAGAAATTCACCCATTAAGGGGAGAGGCTAAATGGGGGTCGAAAATTTTAGGTCATTTCGAATGTTCGCAGCATTTTTAGTTATGAGCTTGAAATCACAGATTCAGGATAACAAATCTACTAAGAAATAGTTAAACATGTATTTCCGCGATTTTATAAATTCAGCCTCTAAGAACGGTTAATGGGGGTCGAATTTCTTATGTTATTTTGCGATATCTCAGTAATAGGTAGATGCGTGAAATTTAGGATAACAAATGTACTTGAAAATAGGTAACTACGTATTTTAACAATTTTAGATAATAATAAATCAGGGGAGATCACACTGTGTGTCGAAAATTTTAGGTAATTGTGCCATATCTCAGCAGCAGTTTTAAGTAAGAATATGAAACTCCGCTTTAAAAATCTACAAAAAAAAGTAGTTAATCATGTTTTTCAGCGATTTTAGAGCTAACGAGTTTGTGGGCAACATCGGCTATGATCCCGGTTGCGGAAGATTAGACGAACTATTGCTGATTTTTTATTATATACTAGCCGGTCGCTTCCGAGTGGGGCCCAGATGCAAAGTACTACTTGGGCCCCACCCTTAGATAATCACGGGTATGGCCCAGTAGTATTTTGTTAGGGAGCTCATGAAAAAAAAATATTTATGTCGCGAAATCTTTATCTAAGTGCTTTTTTTATATTCTTATTAGTTATTTTCGTATACTTTTAATTTAAAGTATTTTATTTATATTTTTCTGGTTTCATATAAAATGTTCTTTCTAGGCCCCAAGCGAAGTCAGGGCGGTACGCTGCACTATGTATCTGGGCCCCACTCGGAAACGACCGGCTAGACGAGCGAAGACCGGCTAGTTTTGCAGATATCCAAAAAATGAAGTATGATAATAAAAAATAAGAAAGAAAGTGAAAGTAAGTGAAGTGGTCCAAATTTGGCTACATATAAAGTACTCGAAAACGTTTCAAAATCATTGGCCGCAAAAGAAACATTGGTTTTATAAATGCTTCTTTATATCTTGAACATTTATTAGTTTCTGAGATTTCTAAACATAAAGAATGCTTTTTGGAACTGTGGGTATCTTCGTAGAGGTTATTTATATTTTTGATTGTGGTTGAATTATAGGTTCCTAGATTAAGAAAAAAATGTCTTTGTACAGCGTAGATTATAAAGTCAACTTGAGTGTAATATGAAATTCATGCGGTGAACATATTTGAATTTCATAGTAATTTCTTTGCTTTGACAAAATTAAAGTTAATTGATTGACTTAAACGTATTTTTTTAGCATAAAGAGTGATTTTTTTAATGGCAAATATTAAAAATACACGCATTTTTCCATGCTGTTAATTGTTAAAATATTATTCCAATTTCAAGCATAACAAACAGAAATTCTAAGACCGGAAGACAAGAAATCGGCGTTGTTTGAAACAATTATCATCATATTACAAAGGTCTTTAAATGTTCCTATGATTTTCATATAAATTTTAACAATTAATTTTAAATGAGGTAATTTTAAAAACACTTTTTTCATTTCTGTAAATCGTCCTCTTTATTATTATCTTTCAAATAAAATCCAAATGGAATAAAGAATTTACTTCAATTAAATATAATCTTCTGCTTTTACTTTATCCAGTTGCAAGAATTCATGATATTAAATGTCATTCATAGCATTTATCGCCTTTATTAAGGCAATTTTCCCCAGAGTTCGTGATATTTTCCTCTTATCTCTTTTACAAATGCATACACTCGGGTTGTTGAAACAGTCTTATTGATTCTTCTACAAACATGCATATTAGAGAGATAATTACGATTTTTTTTAATTATCTAAATTATCTAACATATCAAAGACAAATATCTTAAAAAACATATAAAAGAAATATTATCATTTATTTCACCTGGATAAATAATCAAAGTATTCTTGTGAAAAGTTGTACTAGAGAATAAAGAAAATATATTGATTTTTATATTGCTTGCACATGGTCAATCAAAAGTATTCACGATTGGACAGGAACTTTCTCTTGCTTGTGTTCCTTGAAGCATACGTTCACAATAGTATGTACTTTCATGTCTTCGGTTGTCTGTTTAGTTTAATCTTTAAGAGTTTATTATTTGTTATTAATCAGAAGCCCCAGTTCATCAATGATACCACCGTAAAAAAGTTTCTCTTGACTACAACTTCAACTATTTTATTACTTACCCATTGTACGTAGTATAGGGTAAGTCTTGTAATCGTTTTAAAAATCGAAAAAAATTGACGGATTTACATGTTTAAGAAACTGAAGATTCCGAAAAACATATATTTTTAGAAAAAAAATTGCCGCCCGTCTGTCTGTGTATGTGTCTGTAAACGCTCTACCTCTAGAACAAATTGAGATAGAGACTTGAAATTCGGTATGTACTATTGAATTTCAGTAACCTCATGTTTCAGAAGTCTATTGAATTTCAGGAACCTCGATTATCAGGGACTATTTTTGCGGACTCTCGAAATATTCGTTCAGATAAAAGGTACATAAAAATTTTCGAAATTGTTTATTTTAAGCGTGAATATAAAAGACAATAAAAAAAACATAATTTTTGCATAAAGTATAAAGTCGATTTTGGTAATAATATTTTCCCCACTCTTCAATTTTTCATGACACTGTATTATATTGTACATTATATATAAGATTATATGTTACATATTAGCTACTATTATTGTCCATTTGTTTAAATATTGGTTTAGATATCGAATGTTCGGTGATTTTTAAGTGTACAGATTTGTATAATTATTTATATGAATAAATCTTTTTAAAATATTTAAAAATACGTTTAAAATTTATTTTGGAATTGCAATGCATTTTATAAATAGTTTACGCGTGTTTTATTTTCATATTTTATATTATGCATATCCATGATGGGTAAGTATTATACCCCCCCCCCCCCCTCCAACGACTAGTTTTAATATTAATATTATTCTTTTAATGTAGTAAAAGAAAGGATAAATCACGATATAAAATGTATGTAGCTGATGCTCTTACTGCTCTTATGCTGGAAAGTCTATTGGTGCAGCTTAAATGGAAGATATTTCGAATACACTTATAAAATATTGATTACGATTTTTTTTCTTTCTTAAAAAGTTATGCTTAAGAGTTATAAATAAATCATTGATTAATATTTCAAAGAATTGAATTCCTATAATCATGTAATAAAAATCACTAATTATCATTAAAATACAGATGTAAATGCTTAAAGTGATAAAACCAGATCAACAAAAAGTTTTATAAAAACCTTTTAATATGGTGATCGACATGTTTCGAACATCATCAAGATCTACATGATAAACAAACTACCCTGACAAAAAATTAAAAATAAACTTGAAAAACATACAACACGAGATTAAAAGCGTACTAAAAGCAGGTGCTTAAGAAAGGTCAACTGTAAACATAAAACTTAATATTTCCTGATTGTTTTTTTAAGTTTGAAAAACATCTCGTGCCAAATATTGGGTAATTCAAAAGAGACTGATGCATTGCATATGTTCTCGTTACACATATAGATTTCTGTTGATTCACGGATAATAGATGGGAAATAAAGTATTTTTGGAGAAATTATTTTACTATTTTTTAAATCAATTTTTAAAGTCTCGGTCCTATGTAGTCTTGCCAAAGCTGTATCATTTTGAAATCATTTCCAGTTTTAACTAAAGTTATCATTTAAAAAAAAGGATTTCCAACAACGGCTTCTCGGGCTAGAGAAAATAAGTGAAAACATTTTTTATTATTATTAAAAATTCTAAAAGGTTTTTTTTTTTTTTTTTTTTTTTTTTACATTTAAAATATGTTTTTTAGATTGCCCACTAACAATGCCAAAAGCTTTTTTTTATACGAAAAATATCAATTATGTATTCAAACAAAGTTTGCAGCGGTATTAAAAGTGATAACTCTGTATTAACCGCATGCCGGAAATAATAACTCATAAGATATCGCTACTGACAGCAGCCTTTTAGATTCTGATAATTTCAGTGGTTTAAGTGAGTAGTTCCATTACATGTCTATTAAATTTATATTTTATATATTATTTCATTATTTTATTTATTTATTCATGTGGGGCGCAATGCCCGTGTTAGCCTGGCATCTAAGCTGGAACGATATAAGCAGGAATTATTAGGATTATACTTGAAAACAAGAGAGTTCTTTTAGCAATCCAGGAACAGGCTGCGATGGAGTAGGAGAGTTTTCAGAATAAAGTACTAAACTCTATGTGCTTTGACAGTGACCTGGCTGTACCGTAAGGCAGAGGGGGGGGGGAGGAGAGGAAAATAATAATAATATTTTTTTTTTTTTTTTAATCTAAAAAGATTCCTGCAAAAAAGTTTGTTTCCCAACAAAGATACAAACAATAAATAAAGGATTAAGAATACCAGACAGTTCGATATAAAATTAAAAGTATTACAATTTAATAACTAACAAAATGTAAATTAAAATATGAATTTTAAAGGCCATAAAAAACAGTAAATTGAGACACAGTTTTCAAACAAATTGCATTTGATAGAAAGATGTTTTCCCTATTCGATGTTGTTGAAACTGAAATTTTTCAATGTTTAGAAGTTACAAAAATTGCTGTAAACGCAAAATTTAATCGTCAGGCGTTGCCACCGTCAATATGACGCCGCCGTTACTCACAGCCACGTGTTTGCTTTATATCATAGACTAGATGTTGTACCAAAATAAGATGCTCTCAACATCTTAATTACTGTAAATATTATGTAAAAGATTAAAAATTTATTTTTACACTGGAAAAAAAAAACATTTGTTGTAAGGTGAGTATTCCTAGTACATAGTATAAACTAATATTTTTTCTGATTATTAATTAATCTCAAATATATTTTAATAGATATAAAATATATGTTAATCAATTTCTTTTTCAAAGATATAAATGTATTATTAATCTATCTCCCAAGGAATCAAAATGACTCATTATTTAATAGGTAATGCTTAAACAAATCCCTTGAAATTTTAAACAAGTCACCAGTTTCTTTAAGGAAATGCTTCACCAAAGTAATGTCTTTATCATCTCACAACTGTCTAAAATTATTTCAATTTAGTTATTGTCATTTACATATCTGAAATATTTTTTAAGTAATGTAATTTCCAAAATAATGTCTTTATTTCTATAATTTGAAAGTATATCCCTGTCTTTTTTTCTTTCTTTATCTTAAAAATAAAAATTGAAATGGAACGCAAAATCTTCTTCAATTAAATGTTCTCTCCTTTTATTTTATTTTATTGCAAGAATTCCTGATATTAAATGTCAGTCATAGCATTAATCGCTTTTATTAAGGCAATTTCCATCAAAGTTCCTGAGATTTTTCTCTTATCACTTTTTCGAAAGCCTACACTCAGATTGTTAGGACAGTTTTATTGATTTTTCTACAAGTATACATAACTAAGAGATAATTGCTGGTTTTTATTAATTATCTAAGAATTTAACGACGATTATTCAATAGGATAAAAAATTATATTTTATCACATCTGAATAAATATTTAACGTTAAGATTCATTCGAATGTTGCGTGTAGTAAATCTGGCATGAATTGTGCTATTAAAATTATGAAATGTGCATCTTAAAAATTAAATTATATGGAATTTATTTTATTCGAAAGGTAAAGGCAGTTTGTTGGAGTAATGTAATACGAAACCGTATAGTCAGGTGAACACACAGTTTCACTCAATTTGAGCGGCCCTCTAGCGGCTAATATTTGAAATATGTAGCTGCAGGCAAGAAGAAGGAGCCGCCATTACAGTATTTCCGTACTGGCATTTTTGTAGGACTGTGTTGGAAATTTTTTTTTATCACTAGACTCATTTGTCTTACCTATTTATTTAGACATTACTATGATTTAAAATACTCTGAAAGATAGTTCACATTCTCCTAAGGTAAAATAGGATCCATTCGAATGTATCTTAACGTTAAACATTTATTCAGATGAGACAAAATATAATTTTTTATCCTTTTGAATGATCATCGTTGATTTTTTAATAATTAATAAAAACCAGCAATTATCTCTTAGTTATGTACACTTGTAGAAAAATCAATAAAGCTGTTTTAGAAATCTGAGCGTATTCATTCTAAAAAGTGATAAGAGGAAAATCTAGGGAACTTTGAGGGAAATTGCCTTAATAAAAGCGATAAATGCTACGACTGCCACTTAATATCAAGAATTATTGCAAGAAAATAAAATAAAATGAGAAAATATTTAATTGAAGAAGATTAAATGTCGAGAAGTATAAAGGTTTCAAAAATACTTTCACCTCCGTCGGTTATGAGGCATCGTCAGTAAATGTCGTTTCGTATCTTCGCAACTATCTACTGCCGTTGAAGTTCTCTCAATCTTTTTTCATATTCCTAATAAGTAACGCCATCTGTTATCAATTTTGGAATGTAACATATCATAGCATATTTTGCATCTAAGCATTCTAATGCCTGAATAAATACATAAAAAAATTATTCTAGTGATTCATATATAACATTATGGATGATTACCTATAAAAACTGTTTAATTTCAGTTAATGTAACATTTTATGATATTATACACACCATATTTATTAAGGATTTATTTCTCACAATGAAACTGCTGCTAGTACTTAAAAGGCATTTTTAAGGCTTGTTTTTGACGCACATTCTCCTGTGGTAAAATAGGACAATAAAGGTTGTATAAGAAATGTATTGGAAAACAATAAATGAAGACCTAGTAAAGAAAAGGTTTAAAGAAAAGGTACTAAATAATGCATGGCCGATAGTGATTATGATTTTTATAAAGCATTGAACTAAAATATTTTCTGCAATTTCTCAAAATGTAATGAATATAATTACCCTTTGTCTGTAAATATTAAATCATTAGACTTCTAACTGAAATATGATTATTTTATTTACCCTTTTTAAAGTTGTAAAATAAAATATACGTTACTTTTTTTAAGCGAAGGCTGTACTTCTATACTTTTAGCTATACCTTTTTCATTTCTTGTATGATTAACGAACAGTGCAATTTTGTCCAACCGGTAGGGTAAGAACTTTTTATAAATAATCATTCATCAATAAAAATATCATACACTAACCATTTTGAAATTGATAATATGATATAAGGATAAGTGCAGAGTATGCACGCAAAATTAAATTACATTCTGTTGGATGTTATAGATTAAAGAAGCAAATAATAACAACGTATGCGGTTTTACCCTACTTTCCTCAAAGTATATTTTTCACACTCGTAATATTTCATTAAAATTTCATATTTTTCTCGCCGATTCCAATTTGTATTAATTATTTTTTATTATTAATTAATCTCAAATATAAAATAATAATTATAAAATACCTTTTAACAAAGTTCTGTTTAAAAGTTATAAATGTATCATTAATATATTTCCTAAAGAATCAAATTGACTCACATCTTAATAGATAATACTTAAACGAAATACTTAAAATTATAAACAACTCATCAGTTTCTTTAAGAAAATGTTCCACCAAAGTAATATGTCTTTATCATCTCACAAATGTCTTAAAATATTTCGTATGGGTTATTTTCATTTAAATCTCAGAAATATATTTATAAGTAATGCAATTTCCAAAATAATGTCTTCATTTCTATAATTTGAAAGTATATCCCTGTCTTTTTCTTTCATTATCTTAGAAATAAAAATTGAAATGGAACGCAAAATCTTCTTCAATTAAATATTCTCTCCTTTTATTTTATTTTATTGCAAGAATTCCTGATATTAAATGTCAGTCATAGCATTTATCGCTTTTATTAAGGCAATTTCCATCAAAGTTCCTGAGATTTTTCTCTTATCACTTTTTCAAATGCATACACTCAGATTGTTAGAACAGTTTTATTGATTTTTCTACAAGTATACATAACTAAGAGATAATTGCTGGTTTTTATTAATTATCTAAAAAATCAATGAAAATTATTCAAACGGATAAAAAATTATACTTTTGAAACTATTATTATAACGTGCTAATTTTTTGTTTGGTTATAATACTAAAAAACCCAAACATAAATAAGTTGAATTTGTAATTTTTATAATTTTATAATATGGATCGTGAATTATGAAATTAATATTCGAAAATTTTATAAATTGCAACCTAAAATAACTTTGATGGATTTATATTTATTATGTCATGCTTTATGCACATTTAAAATTTAAACATTTTCTTCCAAATAGTTTTTAATGTATGCTTAAAAGACGGCAAGATGCTGGTTTAAGGAGCCGTCTATGATGTAGAAAAGCATAATTACCAAAAAATATTTTTCTCATTTTATTGTTGATTAGAATAAGACATTTTTTTTTTTTTACTTTTTCCGTGTCTGCTTTTCAATTTTTTATTAAAATTACGTAAATCGTATTTGCATGAGATATAATTTTACGTTAGTTATGAAAAATAGTTTCGCTTTTATTTTTAAATTAATAAAGCTCATTTTTAAAAAACTCGACAGTGCTACCTAAGAAAAAAAATCTTACTGATTATTTTTTATTTTTAATTCAATGTTCTTTTCTTCTCCAGTCTAATAAACCTATTTTTTTCTGAGATATCTATATTTTTCAAGTAAATTTCTTATAAATGCATATGTGTTGTGCATTTGCTGAAAATGTTTTTAAAATATGCCATTAGCAATCGAGTTAAGATTTATATTTTGTCTGGGTTTTTTCTACATCATTTCCGTATACTGCTTCATACTATTTTTTATTCTAAATTTCGAATTCGCTGATATTCTTCACATATAAATTTCGAAAAGTGCAAGTTAAGCAAATTCAAATCTGAGAAAAAGCATTATAAAAACACCTATAAAATTCCAATCACATTCACATAATCGAAAACTATTTTAATTGCTGATAACCTTATACTTTTAAAAATCGGATAATTCTACTTTTGTAAACATTATAAAATGAATAGTGAAAATGATTTTACCGTATATAACAACAGCCGTAACATATTAAGTGAATAAAATGGTCATATTGGCAAGCAATAATACATTAATAAAAGTGACTTAGTCATTCTGTAGTATTTCAACAATCGAGTACCAAACTTCCATTTGGATACAGCCCCTAAAACAGGCTCATTTTAGAATACTTTTTCTGAAACTAATTGTCGGAATTTCATGAAATTTGGTACTTAAGCATGGTTTGACCTGAAGATTTAAAATATATTGTCAAAGTTGGGTCTTGCCATTGAAAAAAAAGTTTGGGTTTGTTTTGATATGTAGATGTCCCCCTAAGCACATTTTATATAAATCATTTAAAAGTAGATTTTATTTCCAATTGTTTGGCACCAGTAATGTTCTTCTACGATAATTTGTCTTAGAGTTTGTGGAGGTGTTCATTTTTTTTTCATGACTGTGCATACACACACACACACACAGACATGTATATTTATACATATACGGGGGGTTTCAGGACAAGTGCGAAAAACTTTATGAGGTGATAAAGCAATCTGCAATAAATATTTTTTTGTACAGGAAAACTGGGTCGCAAAAGAAATCGCCATAAAGTCAGCCTGGAAGTTGAACCCGGATTTCCATTAAGAAATTTAACAAGAATGATATTTTACCAATATTTTCAGAGATTTACTTTACTTTGTGTCAAATGTGATAAAATCGCGAGACATGCACTGTAATTATGTCATTGACTCATATGTAGTGTGAGTTACATTCTGAATTAATAAGCGTCAAGATCAGTGTTGCTTAGACACAGACATTGCCCATTTTCAACAATTGTCTAGAAGTTATCACAATTTATAGAAGCAAAGCACCTCTGTTGAAAATAGCGATAAATTATCTTCGTTGTTGTTAAATTTAAAAACGGAAATCCGTGTTCACCTTAGCTAAACACATTTTATTTATGACTCAACAAGTGCATTGCGACCCAGCTTTCCTGTGCAAAAAATGTTTGTTGTAGTATGATTTATCATCTCTTAAGGGTTGTAGCACTTGTGTGTAGCGACGTTAATTTGCCTTATCTGAAAGTGGAAGCTGAAGAATAATTCAGTTCATAGTTCAGTTCCTCAGCGGAGCAAAAGAGCGTTCTTCTGTTTGTAGAAAGTTTGGCAAGGTTTTTCCTAGTATAGAGACAGACGGAGAACTCAGCGAAAATCTTCAACACTTGCTTACGGCAGTCACCGGTGAAACGTGGTCTTTAGGAACGGCTGCAGGACACCTGTTAAACATTATATTTATTTATTATCTTTTTTACTTTAATATGTTGAGCTATTTATATCTTTAGTTGACTTATTTAAATCTTTAGTTTAATAAAGCTTTGTACAGTCAAACATGCCTTATACATAATCACAGCGTACCCTTATATGCGCCTACATGTGTTTAATATATATGTATATATACATACAAATTACAAAATTTAAATTTTTTTTCGCCAAGGTTAAGATTATTCTATATAAATTTTCCTTTTAATAATATTCCATGTATTATACCGGCTTATTAAATTAAAAACCTATTCTTAAACTAATCTATCAATCTCCATATGTAAAGGTATAATATCTTAATCCACCTAATAATATTTATTCCAAATTGCTTAAATATAAAAATGGCGCTAACTACTGATATTCCTTAATTTAAACCCTTTTATTATCTAAATCCCTATTAAAATTCACTACTATTTCCCGTGTATATCAAATCTCTCTAAATTATTTACTTAATTGATAAAACGTCATAACTCCTAAATTATCCCGTTCTAAAAAACCTATTTATTTAAATACATTCTTTTATTAAAATATCAAAATGTCTCTTATAATATTTCAATGCTTTAATGTTCTAATTTTTATTCCGCATCAATAAGTTCATTTTTTTTCTTTTCTGTTTTTCTCTAGCGTAAGCTAAAATCTATTTTTAGCCGGCACTCTTGAGATCAGAGCGTATTATTTGTTTACACGACATGTACCTGATTTGGAGGCTATTTGATTGTTCTGGAAGAGCCTTTTTGCGCCACGGAAGTAAAATTACATCACGATTATTTCACGGAGTTAATAAGTTCCTCTTAAAGCGATTATTATTGGAAAATGGAAGTCAGGTGACTTGGTTGTCACTTTGCGCGAGATTGCCTTAAATACGCAAGCGCAGCAAAATCCGAGAGACAGACAGATGAGTTAGAGTTGTTTTTCGGAGGTTTAGAGAGTTCGGAGTTTATTAGAAGCTTTTTCACGACGTCCAGTTTCCACGATGACTACCATATTCGAATCCAGTGATATTATACCGTACCTAATAAGATCTTTGCTACCGGTAACAACATCTTTTCTTCGATAATATCATCATAGTAATTCTAAGACCTCATAATATAAGATTTGAAACTCTGTCGGCCACATAGAGTTAATAAAATAATCATTTTAATCACGACTTCTAGAGCGTTTCTCCTACTTGGTTGTTACTGATTATATAATAAAGCTTTGAAATGTAAATCTCGACTGCTTACTTCTGTAGTATACACATTTTTTCTTCGTAATACCTGAGTGTTATAACCATCTGGCCTATGCCTGTGCTCAATACATGGAAACCCAACCTAAACAGACTTCGCCAAGTGTCTTTAAAACTCCAGTATGCCCTTTATCACATATACATAGCTTTTATATGTTTTAGAGCACAATTAAAAATGTTTTGTAACATTACTGCTTTAACAGAAAGAAAATTATCCTAACATGTAATATGTATTTTTTAATTGTAATTTGTTTTACAATTTATCATTTATTTCTCGATGCTTTCCATATTCTTTGGATAATTAAACCAATCAGGCAGTCAGTATAAGAATTATTCATATTTTAAAGAAAAATCTCTTTTTGCATGTCCTAATTCACAAGTATTGGTTATTGCTTTTCTACAAAATTTCAAATGTAATTTATTATTTCGCAGCAGTCGGTAACGAGAATTTAATTTCTCTCAGAATCAGCTTTTTCTTTTCCGTTAATGTATTAAATAGAGTTTTGGAAAATTATGTGCAGCTTTCGCCTGAGAGCATTATATGATTGCTTCGTCGTACCTTAAGCTTTGATTTCAATGATTGTGTATACCCGATATATTTTTTTTTATATATTTATCGCAATGCATTTTTTATAATTGTGTAACATATAGGATTTTGTTTTTATGAAGTAATTAATTTTGTTTAAATATTAAATTTATTTTAATTAAATTTCATTCTTCTGAGAATGACTCTAAGTTGTTATAATATTAAATCTGAAAATGTAAAGGTCAGCGATTCTTGACGGATAGTATTTCAGTGATTTATTTTAAACTTTGCCCTTTATGATGAGAGATAATGGTATTTTTCTATTCAAAATAAATAAAAATACCGTCTAGTAGTAGTCGAATATTTTATAAAGTTTATCCTATAAAGTTTGAAAAATGCACGTATTTTACTGCATTGTTCAGAAATCGATAAAAATAGAGTAAATAATCTGAATACGTAAAGGGTATCTATCGCATTATGCAAAGGTTATTCATGTTTGGTGGGGAATAATTTATTTTTATTTTATTTTCAGCATTACCACTTATCATAAAGGATAATGACGTTTTCTCTTCCAAAGAACATATATAATATTAACCAGTTTGAGTCAAATTCTTTATTCCCAGAAATTTTTAGAAATACATGTTTTTTACATCAATTTTTCAAGGAATAAATAATTATTCTGTCATATTCTTTGTGGTGCACACATAGATGCAATGAAAGGATAACAATAATTTACAAATTTTAAAATAGCAACCATTATACAATTAGTAAATATGAAATGGAAACTCTTTTTACTTATGAAAATCTTTTCTATGAAGGTTGATGTCCCACAAGCGAAAAATGTATGTTGCTTAATTTATTAATCACTTTGTTTATAACTAATAATAGGTTGTTAATGTACAAATATCTAATTTAATTTATTTTCTGAATATAACAATTTTTCACTTTTTAATTCTTTGCACTACCCATTTTCACAGACATTATTTTATTTTCAAACACATAAACTGAAGATGCCTGATAGCGACTGGTGAAAATATTTTTACTGTTTTACAATTTTTAACAGATTGACTAGTTTTGTGAAGATTTAAAAGTATTTTTTAAGGCTTTTAGTAATATACATTGCTTGTTTATAAGTTTGAAATTAAAATAATGTCTGTGAAAATGGGTGTGCCTAGAATTATTATGTTAAAAATGGCATTATGAACGATTATAGATAAAAAAAACTGTTCACTTTTTTAATCACCCTCTCTCCAAAGAAAGGGAAACAAAAACGAAAAATCATGCACCAGTCAAAGATTATGAAATGTTTTCCAACACTAACAGAATATTACTAAGAAAATTAATTTATCTTTCATACAACAAAATAAAATATCTAAGTAATAAAATTAAAAACCACATAACTGTATAAAAATCCATTTTCAGCAGTTGCACTCTATGTTTATTAAAGTGCTTACTATGTAATGTGTATGAATTTTTGTGCAATCCTGTATATTATCTAGATAATTTATGCACACCACGTAATACACTAAAAATTAGATAAGTTTAAAAATGCATACCACAACGGAAACACACTTCCAACAATTATAGATCGCAGTCAGTCCTGTAGCAGTATTCTTTTGTGCATCTCTGTAAATACACAATAAATACTACGAAATCCACAATTTATAGAAACATGTTGCAATGCACCTTAGTGATATTTTTTCAATTCTCATTATATTTTAAGTATCATAACATAATGGAAATGGACCACAATCAATTTTCGTCCATAGATCATAATATAATGGAGTTCTTTTAAACATCCCTGTAAACGAATTGTAAATTCTACTTATTCTGTTTCCCTGAGAAAGCAAGTTGTAGTCCACCTCAGTGACGAATATCTATCTCATTATGTTTGGAATTTCATAACATCAATAAAATGCAGCGCAACGGTTTTTTCCCCATAAACAGTAATGTAATGGAACCCTTATTTCGTGTATCCCTATAAATGAACTATAAATACTACACACTTCATTTTTAATACAGAACATTGTATAGTAAACTTCAGTAATATATAAAAATTATATAGCAATCCGAGTATATTTACGAGAGTTAAAGGGCAGACAGACACATTGACAAACCGAATTCATAAACACTTTTCAAATATATTCGAAGGTGTTACAAATTACGTATTCTATTAAAATAACAATGTTTCCACAACTAATCATCTTGAAAATTTAAATTTCATACATTTATCATATTTACATATTAATATTATTAAAAAAATGTTCATAGTGTATAAAAAATTCTCATCTTTAAAAACATTAAAACTGTTATTAGTATGAATCACCTTAATTATGCTTGCATTTATTAAACAGATGCGGTTTGAAAAAGTTTACATCGGTTGCAAACAAAATTCATAGATTTCGTACATAGATTAAAAAAGAATCAAAATGAATTATTCAGTGTTATATTCAGACAATTTGCCTGACTTACTATTATCATCAACTATAATCGTCTTCCATCGCCATTGATTCAAAAGTTGTCATTTTTCTGATAAATGAGCACAAACTTGGAAGACATACTAACTTCAAACAACATGTGTGTAAAACAGTATTCTTATTTCTTATTGAATGCTGATTTGTGAAAAAGTATACATGCAAATTAAAATAAAAGTAACTTACAGAAATTTAAGAAGTTTTTACAAATGTAATGAGTTTATTTTTCTAAGGTCTTCGTTAAAGTCACCGCTTCTTAAGAGCCTACACTAGTCACGCGAAGAAACGCTCACGCTAATGTTAAGGCTATGGGAAGGTTATCCCGCGATTTCTCGCTTGCATTTTAATATTTTTAAATGACTTTTTTGCGTAGGATAGCTGAGGTCGATCTTCAACGTTGTTAGTTTTTACTTTTTTTGATTTTGGTTAAACTTTTTTTATTAGCGGGCATTTTAAATTTTGGAACCGGTTCTGAAAATGAAAGTAACCTAATATAAAAAAAACTGGAGCCAAAATCAAAAAAGTAAAACTAACAACGATAGATATCGACGTCAGCTATCCTATGCAAAAAAAAATCATTTAAAAATATTAAAATGCGAGCGAGAAATCGCGGGATAACCTTCCCATAGACTTAACATTAGCGTGAGCGTTTCTTCGCGTGACTAGTGTAGGCTCTAAATACAAAAAAAAAAGTTCCCCTGACCAAAATATTATTAAAATGTAACTTTTTTGTCCTCATTATCCTCAGGTGACGTTCGAAATGAGTCGTATCCTTGTCACTATGATGTAGATATATCCCATTTTATGAAAATTTTCAAATACGGATAAACCGGTCACAGCGAATTCACAGACAAGTCACCCTATCACGTTCAACAGATTGTAATACTTTAACAAATTAAATGAGTCACACACGCATACATTTTGTTCATAAATGTGATTGTGACGCTTGTAACAATTTACGATTTCACAGTGACGTCACATCGACTGGCTATTTTATTAGGATAGTTATTTATATCTGATTAAATATACGGAGTTGTGATATTTCAATAAATATTTATAGCCCTTTTTAATCTTTAGTCATGTTTTAAAAACTGCATTTGAAAAATGCTCAAGAAATTAATTAAATTCAAGGAAATTAATTATTAATGCACAAAACTAAGAACCCCTTCCTCTAATATTTTATATTCATTAAAAATTTTAATTGGAGTTTAAGTCAAAACCTTATAGTGACTGAAACTTCTGACAGATTAGTTCCAAAATTAAATTCAGAAAGCTGTATACGCTTATCTGATATGAAAGCTTCACTCCGTCTTGAAAATGTTAGCTTAAAATGCTTAAAGTGCGTTATAAATTTGTTTTCTTGGTTGAGCAGTGCATTGAAGTTTTCAGATTTTTTTTATTTAATCATCAAATATGTTTAATATAGTATCAAGCATTTTCAAAAGCTTTTAATAAAAACTAAACTTATTATTATTATTATTATTTTGAAAAGATTCTGCTTCAAAAATAAATAGAAAGGAAATTTCGGTAGGTTGTAATCGAAAATTTGATTTTTGATGTGCAATACGTTATTAAAATTATATTAATAAAAATATCTTAGTAAACGGAAGTATGTCTCAAATATAATGCAATGAGAAGATGTACTATACATATATAGACGTATACCTCTGTTAACCTCGATAATTCTAAGAAGATAAACTAAAAAAACTATTACTTTTTTATCTAACTATTTATGCAGTTTTTAAGTGAATCTGCTAAACAGTGATATTATTAGTGGTAAAGATTGCTTAAATATCTTCAAAAATATAACTAAAATAAACAGTTGTAAATTACTTCATAAATAAAAATACTGGAGTTTGTTTTTAAATTTACAAAGCTCATTTCTAAATTATACCATTCAGCAGAAAGAAAAAAGAAATCGGTTTTCAGTTCATAGTAATCCAACTAAAATTTGAATTTGGAATAATTATCTTTTCGATTTCTTGTTTGAGGGTTTAAAAAATATATCAGAAATATATTCCTAATGTCTAGATTCTTTCCCAATAATTCCTGCCTCAACAGCAGTTGAGAGGTTCTGCTCTCAAAGCTAGTTGACTGGAGGTGCTGGGTTCGAACCCAATCGCCACGTTTTCTCCTAAACTTGTGTAAATACTGGTTCCCTTAGAAAAGCCTCCCTCGACCTATATCCCTCGCATAGATAATTGACCCTAATTACTAATAACAAACTATACTTCACTGTTAAAGTCAACATTTCTCCAGTATTAGCATTTTCATGCAAATATTCATGCTGTAAAGACAGTATTTCCGAAATAGTGGTATTTCATTCCAACATTTTCTAATGTAAACCAATATTTAACCAATATTGGTATTTTATTGGAGGTATTGATTGTCGTAATGGTTCTTATTGTAAACAATATCACCAACGGTGTAATATTTTGTTTGCTTTATTGATGTAGTATCGACTGATATTGTTACATTTATGTTAGTGTACAACCGATTTTCCTCTGCTGATAACATTTTGTGCACTTTTACAATTCTTCACAACTTGTTCGACCTCGGTGCTACTTCTCATAAATATTTTCCAACAATGCCTAATTCAACACTAGGAAGAGATGAAATTCTCATCTGACAGAATAGAGGCTGAGGGCTGAATGGTTCAGCTCTTTCATCTCAAACTCTGAATAACTTGTCCAGTTTACCATATTGAGTGCGCCTTGCACTGAAGACAAAAATATCAAACAATTACATTATTACTATTATTAAACATTAGGCTATTATTAAACACTTGATTAAACATTACCAAAAAGGAATATCTGATTTTTTTAACTACCTCTTTATAGACAGAAATGTTTTAAATCTTTGTTATTCCATGTCAGCAGTTCCATCCTTTTATTCCTCACGTACCCCTTGCTTAGACATTTCATTTATGCGTACTCTTTCTCGCATAAACCCATTCCAAATATTTTTGATTTCGTTCATTAGCAATGTTCTTATGCTAGTTACCAATGTTAGATGCAGTACTCTTCAGATTTCCAATTTTCAACTACTTATCCATTTAGAAACCACAACATTATATCTACATAAAGTCACTCAAAACACTGCATAAGTATTAGCTAAAGATTTCAAATTAAGCACTCGCAAGGAAGGGGTGAATCTCTACACCCGTTAATACAAGTTAATGTCTTTATGCTAATACTGACCAGTCGTATACTAAAATGATGGCCTGCTGTCAAATGAGTTTTAAATGAAATCGTAGAAACCAGAAGCCTCAATACGATTCATGTTTTTTCTGGGTAATTCTAGAATTACTAGAAATAAAACAACAAAAGAAAAGGAGGGACACAAGCGAAATCTCAAAATATTATTAGGAGTGAGCGTAAATAATAGTGACATATTATCATCCAACAACACATACAAGTGTCATTAAAATTTTTAGGTTTCCACTGACTCCCACCCTGTAAACAAAAAATTTAGTCGATAACAGAATCTATCCCACACCCGATGAAGAAAATTTTGTGTTACTGCACAGATGATACCAATTGTAGGTAAATTCCAAGTTGTTGATGGGGATTATACAAAAACTTCTTTTACAAATCTTCACAAGGAAAAAAATATTAGTTTTACTTAACTGACGAATGTAAATTGTAGATGTTTTTGCTCATAGCTGAAATTTCTGTGCAGTAGACGAGATTTAACAATGCTCTAAAGAATGTGCTTGAAGCTTCAGGATATTATCTTTAAAATGATCTATAATCCACTCCCGAGCAATGTATGGTTTGGGTGATGCACCCGGTAAATTTGAAAAGGGAAAATCCGCAACTTGGAAATTATAAAACTTTGAGGATAAGTAGGGTTTATGTATATATGTGATTATTTTATTTTATTGTATTGTATTGTATTTACTTATTTTTAAATGTTGTTGTTATTGCTGTTGCCTGAATTCCCAAACAGGAAGTAAATTTTACTCCCGCACTATTTTTCGTTTTCAATTCACAACTTACCAGCCGGTCCACCGGCTTTGCCCTGAACTCGGAAAATAACCTTAAATAGGAAAGAAGATGATCAGTGTGAATTCAGATTTTTTTCCGCGAGGCATTTAGTATTGGGGGCAAAACTGTCTTCGAAGGTGTAAAAACTGGAATTTGCATTGTATTACATTTTAAACGAAAATCTATCCAAGCGAACACAAAGTTGGGGGCTTCACTGCTTTCAGCAGCGTACACCGAGGCGTGCTATGCACGCTCCGATCTGTTTTTGCAAACGAACGTTGAATTTGTATAATTTTATATTTTTTAAACGTAATTCTATACAAACGAACCTAGAATTGAGCACCCACTGCCTCTGGTAGCGTTCACCCGGGCGTGCTGTGCACGCTGCTTTTAAAAATGATTCCCGAATTTCTATGAAATTATATCGTACTAGGGGCCTACCCCCTGTGAGCTACGCTCGCCAACCCCCGCTCAGACTTCGAGGCCTCTAAAAACATGACAGCGTGCTTTATTCTGTAATTGGGTTGCCCTGCTTTTAACATTTTAATGGGACATTTTTCGATTATCATGGCCTCATACACAGCTGTTGCGACAACTGACGACTGTTTTCGGGATTGATAAGTAAAATCAATTACTACTTGAAAACCAGCTTGTATAAAATAGTTAGGTTTAAATTGTGACTACCTCTCGGACTTTTATAACAACAATCTCTATTCTATTCTTCCTTTGCGTTTAAGGATGAGAAAAATTCCATCTGCTTGTGAATAACATTAAGAACCACGGTATTCAAAAGTACTATGTTATAGACATTTTCAGTAACAGGTTTTAATTTTCTCTCTATTTTAGTGCACCATCATGCATATTTTCATGTTATTTTAAATATGTAAATTATTTTTTTTAATTAATATGTATATACGAATTTTCTAATAATTATTTATAATACAAAATTAATTAAATATTTTGTGCATGCATGCCTGCATTTATTCGGCATCAATTGATGAGATATTTAAACAAATTTGCTATCCGCGGTAATTTTACACCATGTTCTGTCACTTGAATATTGGCCATAAGAAAATCGGGTACTTTTCCATTATAGGATGCTTTGCTTTTAGGTTTGGCGTAATTCGAGCTTCAAAAAGGGATAGATTCGTTAATATACATAGATTTGTTGCCAAAAGTTATGAAAATAAACCCAATGAACTTTTGGTGCTTTTCTATTTTTGACGCTTTTTTAAAAAGCTTGGCGGAAAAAACCAAGCAGGATAGAAAACCAAGCAGGATATTTTATTCTTCCGTTCAGTTGGGCAATTATTATTTTATATATTAGTTTCAAATATCCGAATTAATGATTTTATAAATTCGTTTAGTTAAATTTTACAAAAAAATAACAAAATGATATCAATAAATAATAATTACTATTAATTCCTTTTCTTCCCTTTCTTTTGCGTTTACCTAAATGACGTCATTTGGACGAATTTATTCAAAATATTTTCAGTTTATAAATTAAATTAAATGCTGACAGACGATTGAATCCTGACGATGGAAATGTGATTTTTTTTTTTCAAATTTTCCTGAAAAACATAATTTAATCACAATCTTGTCTTCATTATCGATTGAAATAAAAGATAAATTCAATTTCAATTTGAAAATGACGAATAAAAAGAAATCAATAATCCCTATCGGGATCCTTTTCAATTTTTTTCCCTTTTTTGTCACAAAAAAACTGAGTAATTAGTTGCCATCATTACAGAAATGTCATTAAAATTAGAAAAAAATTAATATCTCGAAAACTAATTCCAATTTCAAAATTCTATTACCAGTTTTGACATCCGCGGATATTTATGAACAATTGGTATTAATTTCACCATCAAGCGTTTAATATTTTATTAAAAATAGCCTTGAAACATAATCAGTCGTTTAATCAGTCGTTTCATAAAATCGTTTCATAAATTCGTTTCATAAAATCGTTTCACAAATTCGTTTCATTAGGATTTTATATATATAGGGTAGATTTATTATTAATATTGTATGAATTTATTTTGTTAATTTGCAAAGGAAAATCCTTTTACACAAAGCTAGTGTAGGAGGCCCCACTGCTTTTGGCAGCGTAAAAACGGGCGTGGTACGCACATCGAATTTGTAGGACTTTATATTTTTAAATGAAAATCTTTCAAAAACGAAAAATTATCCAAATGAACATCTAGTTGGGGTCCCTACACTGTAAAAAATGACCAATGTTTCTTATTTTATGAAAATATGCTATAACCACGAACGAAAATATAATATAATCTTCTGAGTTATCCGAAATTTCAAATAGCATGTTACATTGTCTGTTGAATCCCTAGAAACGAATACATTTTCAAAATTTAAAGATTAATTTATAAAAACAAATTATTTTTAGCTGCCCGAATTTTTCAGAAACGTTTCCGAAGGGATTTTATAGTGTATTAATTAGTGTCCTCAGCCTGGAATACCTGTTTATTGAATGCTATCAATTCTGAAGTAAACATTTTCATGCTAAAAAAATGATTAACAGACAAACATGAAAAATTAACAGCGTTAACAATAACATTAAAATTAAGATTATTTCTTTATTCTTTCATGTATAAATTAACTTATGTGGCTGAAAACGTGTACTTGAGAATGGATAACATTCGAAAAACAGGTATTCCAGCCTGAGGACACTAATTAATACACTATAAAAACCCTTCGGAAACGTTTCTGAAAAATTCGGGCAGCTAAAAATAATTTGTTTTTATAAATTATTCTTTAAATTTTGAAAATGTATTCGTTTCTGGGGATTCAAAAGACAATGTAACATGCTATTTGAAATTTCGGATAACTCAGAAGATTATATTATATTTTTGTTCGTGGTTATAGCATATTTTCATAAAATAAGAAACATTGGTCATTTTTTACAGTGTAGTGCCTTTGACAGAATACACCTGAGATACGCACGCTCCGGTATGTTTCTAGAAACGAATCTCCAATTTGTATAATTTTATAATTTTAAAAGAAAATCTTTCCAAACGAATATAGGATTATGATTACAACTGCCTCCTTAAACGTAAAGTAGGTGGATATCGCCTACCATACGCCCTAAGTATGTGTCCAACTTTGACTTGTAGGCGGGCTACATTGTAGTGCTTGACGATTTAATTTCTTACGTTTAGATATCTCAAATTATCCATTCTGACCAATAGAAGAAATCCTAATGACAAGAAAAAACAACGCATTTTAGTGGCAGGGTCTATGTTACATTTAATTTCTGACATTTAGATATGATACACTTTCAATTCTTACCAATTGTTACTATTGGTAATCCATACCAATGCGGTCGTATTAATAGAGAGATTAGGGTAACACCTGGTAGGCGGATCAAACCGGGTACCCTGTTTTCTCGATGATAGGTGGTGCCTTGTGCCAGCACCCATCTTAACTAAATCCCTTAACGCAGGGGTCGCAGTGTCCTATATATTTTTTAATTATCCCCACCACTATTTTCAAAATATAATATTCACAATATCCTTCTATTGCACATTTTAAAGATATCTACCATGAAATTTATAGTTTGAAAATAGTGGTATCAAATATGTAAAAAAATATAGGACGGTGCGACTCCTGCTTAACGTCTCCTAGCAGAGTGCCATCGGCTTTTGAAGTGAGTTAATCTCTGTGTCCATGCAGTGCTATTGTAAAGAAATTCATCTCAAAAGTTTTAATTTTCGCTGTCTTTTCTCCTCTTTAAGCAAATGCAACCCGACGGATCGATTTAGGTAAGTAAACCACTGTGTTATATAGCTTTAGCACGATATTTCAATGAAGTATGTCAGTGCAGCTATCCATGAGAACGACCACGTCAATTTGTGATCGTCTGTTGGGGCAAAACCAGGTACCCACGGTTTTGCGTTGAATTCTGCAATGAATTACTTCTTCACTCAATAGGTGGTGAAGGACGGATAAGATATTTTGTCTGCAAAGAATGGGTACATGAAGAGTGCAGCGGATACGAGAAATAAAAGCTGAGAAAACCATTACTTGGCAACATTAAAAATTGCTTGAAAATCAAAAAAACAAACATTACTGACCTCATAAAATGTGTATATATTTTAAAGTTTGATTCAAAATTTATTACAATGAAGCATTTTGTTACTGGAAGTGTAAAAATTTAATTTCTGATTGGTACCCGGTTTTACCATAACCCAAAATTTGGAGCTGTTTAAGATAGTACTACAAAACGCCTTTTTCCAAGCAAAGAAGAATTTTTCTGTGTCAACAGGCGTGGATTGTCAATAGTCCAGTTGCTCCCAAACACTTTCGTGTGGTGTTCTGATTTTCCCACCTTTCAAGAATTTTGTCAACGAAGGAAAACCGTAAGGTACCCGGTTTTAGCCTGCTTTTCTCTACACGCCAGATAACAGGCACAGCCCTCACACTCTACGCTGACGAAGGCAGTGGCGCCCCTAACCCTAGATTCGTTTAAAAAGATTTTCATTTAAAATATAATATTATATAAATTCGAGGTTCGTTTCAAAAAACAGACGGAGCGTGCGTAGTACGACTGGGTGTATGGTATCAAAGACAGTAGGGGCGGATTTTCGTTTAGAAATATAAATTCATACAAATTCGGTGGGTGTACCATGCCCGCATATACGCTGTCAAAGGCAGTGAGACCTAATACTAGCCCCGGTGACCAACACTAGCCTAGTGGTGTCCAACACTAACTTATTAGTGTTCACCACAAGCCTAGTGGTGCCTAACATTAGCCTCGTTTGAAAGGATTTTCCTTTAAAAATATAAAGTCATACACATTCAAGAAATGTTTGCAAAAACAGCGTGCATAGCACTCGCGGATGTATGCTGCCGAAGGCAGTGGGGTTCGCAACTCTAGGTTCGTTTGGATAGCTTTTTGACTAAATAATAGAAAAAATAGTGCCCTCTAAACAAAAGGTATTATTACATACTTCATAAGTCTTACATATCATAAAATTTTCGTAGATTTTTTTTTTTAATTTTCGGGTAGGAGATCGTCCCTTGTATCACCGTGAATTATTTTACAAAGAGCAGCATAAAATAAATAAAAAAACTTTTTCGAAGGTTGTTTTAAAAGAATACATTTCATTAAATATTAGCTGAAGCTGTACTTCAATCAATAATTATATTAGTTGGCTGCAGAAAATGGTTTTTCATTATCAATAAAAACACATTATTTTTCTTATTATGATTTAAAAAACTATAATAACAAAAAAGTTGTTCTTGAAAAAATCCATAACAAATTATATTTTATGAAACGAGATTTTATTTTAGTGTAACAGATGTTCACATCATTAACGATGGTTTGTGCGATAACCTTTTCTTTGAACAAACGAGTAATAGTTACACACATTGATTTATCTGTGAAGAGTTGTTTACAAAGAGTTAAAAATGTTCCGTATAAAAGGCAATTCTGCAGAAAAAAAATCAAAACGTTAATTGCATTTTAAAACACGTTTTAATTGAATACATAAATGTGTGAGTGTGTATATATATATATATATATATATATATACAGGGTGTTTCACTAAGGACTCATAAATTTGAAAATAAATAACTCGGAAACGGTGATAGATAGAAACATGAAACCAGTGGTATGTTTATTAAATAACCGTAGAAATCTGATACAGAAATTTCAATATTTTATTAAAAAATTGCGCCGATAGATGGCGCTGTAGGCGGCATAATCATAAGTAGGCTGTATCACATTAAAAGCTATTCAAAATGTGCACCTTCACACAACACACATGTCGCAAACGAAGAATGAAACAGTCTGTGACTGTCTGTAGTATGTCACCGTAAATCAAAACACAAACTTGACAAATAGCCTCCTCTAGCTCATCGAATGTTAAAGGATTGTTGCGGTAAACAATGTTCTTCAGTGTCACTTCCGGAATTTCTTTCACTGTGCGCAAATTACGATCACGTTGCAACAGAGAAATCTATGACGACTGATCGTTCTTTGCGTCTGAGCTCTCTTTATAGGGATCCGTAATGCTGCCTGCAGCGCCATCTATCGGCGCTATTTTTAACTAAAATTTTGAGGTTTCTATATCAGATTCTTATGGTTTCTTTAATAAACATACACTGGTTACATGCTTCTATATTACACAGTTTCCGAGTTATTTATTTTCAAAGTTAAGGATCCTTCGTGAAACAACCTGTATATATATATATATATATATATATATATATATATAATTTTTATATTATAAATATTAATATATATACAGGGTGTTTCACTACCAGACCGACAAACTTTGAGGGGAGATAGTAGACATGAAGACAAACATTATGAAATAGGAAACCATGGGCGTAATTTCGAACACTTTTTGTAGTAAAACCTTTAACTGTTTTCTGTCACATTAACTTGTTGCTGTTTTTCTGCTTCTTTTAACCATAACTCGCAAAAAACACATTTCCAACGTTACATTCCTATGGGATTCCGAGTCGTCTTTGTATCCCTAACACTTCCTGGAAGTATGTTGGTCTGGTAGTAAAACACCTAGGAGTAATGTCGTTAAAATGTCGGAGATGTGTCGGAATCGAACTCTATCAAAAAATAAGGACACCAAAGCTGTACGTCCTTTTGAATAATATAATTACCAAAGTAATGACCTGCACGCAAACCGCAACAAAATCGATTAGTTTGTTCAATGTTTATGAGCGTTTAAAATCCCCCTCCCCCTCTGTTCAAATTTCAATTTTCGCTAGTTACCCGATCCCAATGTTTTCGATTTTGGGCTTAAAATTTAAGTTAAAGTCCAATCTTTTGAATAATTTTAGCCCCATACAAAAAATAACGGTAAAAAGTAGTTGTACTCTAAAGTCTAAAGCACCCTCTATCGCCAATTTTTGAACGTAACCTTTAAAAGTTTTTTTGAAGAAAATCGTGAGATATAAAGAATGATTTTAGTGAAAACCGCAAAGGAATCGACCCTATTTAAGTTTTTTATCATCGTTTGAAGTTTTGGACCTTAAACTTTAATGGCCCCTAGCTCCTACAGAAGACGCTTGTTGCCCATGGTTTCCTATTTCATAATGTTTGGCTTCATGTCTACTACCACCCCTCAAAGTTTGCCGGTCTGGTAGTGAAGCACCCTGTATATATATTAATATTTATAATATAAAAATTATATAAACATACATTATATATATATATATATATATATATATATATGCAGGTTGTTTCACGAAGGATCCTTAACTTTGAAAATAAATAACTCGGAAAATGTGATAGATAGAAGCATGTAACCAGTGTATGTTTATTAAAGAAACCATAAGAATCTGATATAGAAACCTCAAAATTTTAGTTAAAAATAGGACTTAAAATTTAAGTTAAAGTCTAAACTTTAGAATAATTTTAACCCCATACAAAAAATAACGGTAAAAGTTCGTTACTCTAAAGTCTAAAACATCGTCCATCGACAATTTTTGAACGTAACCTTTAAAAAAAATTTTTGAAGAAAATCGTGATATAAAGAATGATTTTAGCAAAAACCGCAAACGAATCGACCCTTTTTCCGCTTATTATCACTGTTTGAAAATTTTCACCTTAAATTTAATGGCCCCTAGCTCCTACAGAAGACGTTTGCGCCCCATGGTTTCCTATTTAATATTGTTTATCTTCATGTCAACTATCATCCCTCAAAGTGTGTCGGTCTGGTAGTGAAACACCCTGTATATATGTGTAGTATTGTATAATTTTCAGCTGTAATACTCAAATAATTGAATATTTTTAAATTCCGTGAAGGAATCATGCCACTGAGCTGAAACTGATAGCAAATGTAAGTTAGAGTGTTGTATTCAAATCATAAAAATTTAAAAGTTACTGTGCAAATACGATCTGAGCAACGCCCTCTGAACAGTTGATTTAGCAGCATAAACAAAGTGTAGCCGGACGTTGAAAACAGTATATGGCTGTCTGCCAATGGTAAGCGTTTCATAAGAAATCATTATACACCCTATCTACGACGACATAAGGCACTATATAAGAAAGCTACTGAGTTTGAACGGGAATGAATGATGGTCTGCGTGAAGGGGTTTTTTCTTATCGTGCAGTAGCAGATCGTATGGAGCTCAAATCCACATCAGTGAGGCGAGTGTGGAAGTAATGATTATAAGAGAACGGACGAGTCGGATATCCAGCAGTGGATGACGAAATGGTATGTCAGCACTGGATGATAAATACCTCATCCGCATGGCAGTGACTGACCATACAGATCTGTACAGTTAAGAGAAAATTGCAGCAGATATGTCATTGTCTTCTCCAACAATTCGTCAGTGTCTGCTGCACCAAGATTTAAAAATACTAAGGATTGCATGCAAGAGTTCCTTTGTAGAGTATTACACTTAAGCAAATCCATTGGCGACTGTGGATACAATGGGCTTGTCAAAATGGTCACTCGCATTCCGATTGGCAACAACTCGTCTTTCTCAATAAATCCCGCTTTAATTTGTGTCACAGAAATTACCGCATCCTCGTCAGGTGCTGAACCGATGAAAGCCACCTTCTGGAGTATGTCATCAAACGTAATACTAGACGAACGCCAAGCGTGAAGATTTCAGGCGCTATTAAGTACCATGGACAATCTCAGCAGCTAAGAATTGTGGGTAATCTCAACAACAACCGGTACATCAGAGACGTTCTGGAGCCCGAAGTTGTACTCTGCAATCAACACCTTCATAGTTCTGTATTTCAAAAGGACAATGTTCGGCCACATGTTCCTAAGAAAAGCCAAATCTTCTTTTTAACCCAATAGATATAGTTTCTTCCTTAACCTGCCTGTTCACCGGATTTGTTGCCTATTCAACATGCTTGGGATATTGTTGTTCGGCATTTGATAAAGATGAACTTGGGTTTCAGATAGAAGCAATTTGGAGTGCATATTTATCTTTATTCACATGGTATTTCTTTGTACTTAAAAAATCCTGAAAAAAATTTAATGAAAGAACTAATTGACGATGTTGTTTTGATTATTTGCATTTTATAAGACTAAATTCTAAAACTAAATGTTATTTCTTGCCTTATATTTTAATTAAAAAATTGTAAATACCTTTTCCTCAAAATTTTATAAGATTTTATTTTATTTCTTAGGTACGAAATTTATTCATTTTCGTTCCATCATCCATGCTACGAAGGAAACATATTGTAATGGAATCAAGGTTCTCTTAGTAGATTCTATACAATTATACAATGCAAAGGAGCAATGCATCTTAGACGACAGAACATTATAACTCTTGAACTTATTTTGTCATTAAGTTTGAAAGTTGAAAAATGTTGCCTTTAATTTTTCAGAAATTAATTAACTAAAATAGTTTGCCACTAACCAAAAATTTTCTTTTCAGGAATAAATAAAATATAAAAAAATCTTTATTAATACTATTTTGTTGTTAAATCAATTTCACATTATCTTGCAGTATTGTGTTTATTTCCTAATTGTTCTTCTTTAAGTTCTTAAAAAATATTTAGAATTTTTTATTTTATTATTTAACTTTACGTAGGTGATGGTTTTAAAAATTGTGTAGAATCCCCTCAAGTTTGTAATATCATGTGCTCTGTTAGAAACAAGAAAAACTCAAAAATAAAATTAAAACATTGTTTTCCAAATTTATTAAGGGAAAGTGGCTTGAATTTTAGACAAAAGCCATTTTAAGTCAATATTTTTAAATCAATATAATCTCAAGGGTATTTAAACCCTAAATTCTGAATAAATATTTCTTTAACATTTAATTCTATTACGGGGATAACCAAAATTTGCAAAATCATTTAGTCTAAAACCGAATTAATTGCTTCAAGTATTTAAAGAATAATCTACATCACAAAAACAATTAAACATTCTTAAAATTATCATAAAATACCAGGAGATCTGTGTTCTCCAACACAATCAATATTGAAAGATTTAAACTAATTCTATCAAGCTGCCTCACGAATCGATAGCAGGCAGCTGATACTTCGCAACACGTCTAGACTGCATTGAAACGGGCCTTTTATACTAGAGGTCAATTGGAAACTCCCCTAAACATTTGTATAACATAGGCAGTTAAAGTCTCCCCCTATGAGGCATCATTCATACTTGGAAATTTAAAGGAGGTTTACAAAAGGATAACAATAACTAAAAAATATACTAAATAAAATATAATAAAACATATGCATAACACTTAAAACATATTGCATAACAGTTCTGCATAACACTTAAAACATATTGCATAACAGTTCTGCATAACACTTAAAACATATTGCATAACAGTTGCATATATTTATTAAACATTTTCACTAAAATCAATCATTTATCAAAAACTCTGGAAATCTATTGTCGGACTTTATCTTGACTTCGCCTTTATTTTCAAAAATCCCGTTACTTCGTCATTTCTCGACAAAACCTCTTAGCGTATCTTTATATATGAAATTAACCCCAAATAACTACACCATCGCCTATTAACAGTATCAAAGCTCACTGTCGATGAATCCACTCTATCCCATTGCATACATACTTCACAAGCGTTATATTTATTAAAGTATATTTTAAACATAATATAATTAATTTGAAAACTCTACGTGAACTGATATTGACAAAAAAGCAAAATAACAGGTTATATGAGAGATATGAGGAGCTTAAAACAAAATATTATAACACATATATAGTTCATCCTCTTCTAAATATGCCACAAACCTATCACAAAAGATGTAGACTGAAATTCTGTTCTTGAGAAAATATTATACTTAATCCTTGCCTTATGAATATTTTAGCAACAATCGTTAACGTTCTAAATATTTTCTCTACTTAGATTATATTGTCAAATATTATGAGACATGTGCAGTTTTATTGAAGATTATTTCAAAGTCAAAAATAAAGTAGTTAGTTAATAAATATGTTTTTGGCTATAAAATTGCATATAAATATATTTGTAAATATTTGTTACAATGAAAACCTACCAATATATTTAAGTTTCTGATTCACAAGGCTCATGTGTCACAATGCGTCACAAGGCTATTTCTGATTCACTCTCTTTGAAGTTCTCTTTATAATTCGTGAAAATTATGAGAACAGATAAGAAGTACAAGATGGGGCTAAATATAGAGGATCAAAACATATAGGTACATCAAGAGCTTCGTCGTCATTTATAGATAAGATGATATTCAAAAATATAGAATTCACTGAAAAAAATATACAGGACTAAGATAACTAGCTTGCGATCACCATGGCATTAGCAATAATCAACCACTTACTAAGAGCGTTTCACTGTAATTCAGTTTTCTACTGTAAGAACGTACACAGATGAATAACGTTATTTTTTCTGCTTTGAACCTATTAAACAAAGTATGTCTATTAACGGGCACCAAACCTGATCCGTACTGCTTATTCGTTGGTCACAAAATATCATTAAAAGTAAAACATAAGAAAAAGAAATCAGAAACACATCACTTGTGTAGCTTGTACATTAAATTTTCTAAGAGCGAGCAGATTGGACTTGATGCCTCCCCGCATTCTCTTGTGATAAAATATTTATAATTGTTTATTTTATTGAGAACATACATCTGACTTGTGTGCTTGACATCACGTGGCTCCTTATAAGTCATCGTCAATATACAGGGACGAGATAGCCACAAGGAAATTTACAACACCAGATAGTATTACAACCAGGTGCTCCACAAAATGTGTGCAATGGAGCTGACGGGAATCGGTCCCGCCGACCTGACTCCTAAGCTCTCAAGCGATTAGCGGAATGGTGTCTTAACCACTCGGCCGCGGAGGCACCTTTAATACTGTACAACATCATTAAAATCAGTAATGACTACTCCCTCCCCCATTAATTGCTGCTTCATAATTTTTTTTACGGAAGTTATAACGACAATTCTGCCGTTTTTCGTATCTAAAACACCCTACATATAGAAATATATATATATATATATATATATATATATATATATATATATATATTAGATTAATTTTAACACAATTATTCAAATTGGTAAAGAAATCATATGAGTTGTAATTTTCCAACTGGACGAAAAAATGTCCGGGCCAGGATTCCAACCTGGGACATCTTGGCTGAATCTGCCATGCTCTGCCAACTGAGCCATCCCGGTCGAATCTGGAGGACCTAATTCATCCAGTTAACCTTATTGATCATAGCATCTGGTCTGATATATGAATCAGCTCAACAGAATAGATCGCAGGTAATGGAACTCTAGCTCCATAATGGAGTTCCATTGTTGGCATCGCTGCAGTGCTCCCTAGTAGTTTTCTACAGATTCCTTTATTTGCCGGTTATTGGTTTCTATATAACTTTGTTGAATTTGAAGATTTAAAAAATGCACAAATTCAAAAAGAGAAAGGCATTTGTCTTGTAATTTGTGTAGTAGCTTAAGCTTAATATTTTTTGCACAATCTGTGATATACGTATGTCATGCACAAACAATATATATTTAAGATTTATGTAGCTCTATTTTCAATAATTTCTTCGAAATTGTATTGACATTTGTTTAAGCCTACATTTCCCGTCATTTATTAATAGATAATTTTGCCTTCAGTTTAAATATTACATTATACTTCAGATTAAAAAAATATTTATATAAATAAGAGTATATTACTGAAAAGGTTGATTAATGTTTAAATTTAAATCTAATTATTAAAATGAGCCAATCACTCTAGAAGAAATGTGACAGATTTGATCCGGGTCAAACACATAGACCAAACATCCTGCAAATACCATTTTATAAAAAAAAAAATTAATAAATAAAAACATAAATAAAAACACATGCAAATATCTACGCCAGTTTCTACTTAATGATCTTTATTTTTAGATAATTAGGTGAAATCAAACATTAAAGTAAAAATATCTTCAGTATTTTTATTTACTGCTAGCAGAGGAAGTTATGAATAACAAAAGGAAAACTTACTTTTTTGAGGGGAAATTGGAAAATTTCCTCCATTTATTTTTCACTGCAGATGATTGGAAAACAACATTACCCACAACGCAAAAAAAAAAAAAATTGTTGATTTTACGGTATAATACTAGTACCTCAGCTGCCAATATTATACCGTAAAATTAAAAGTAATAAACAGTAAAATACGCAGTAATATGCTAATTTTACTGTTTATTACTTTTAATTTTACAGTATAATATTAGCAGCTGGGGTACCAGTATTATTTTTTAAAATAAACATTTTTGTTTAAAGTGTAATAGAAAAAGCATATAGTATGCTTCCATCTTGTGCGCTTCAGCAAAACAGATTTTAAAATGAAATATACAGAGTGTCCGAAAAAGATTGGACGGATTTGAAAAAATCATAACTCTAAAAGTAATTGAGTATATGCAATTATTTTCTTTCCAAAGTACTCGGCAATTATCCAAGATTTGTTAAATGTAGCTGTTTTAAACTCCTGACATTCAGACACACAGATGTGCACAGAATCAATGATCTGAAAATGCAAATCGCACCACACATTCGTAATTTTCTTCGATGAATCCGGGATGAAAGCGTATAAGTCTAAAACTATTGGCTCTATGGGAAAAATGTCAATCGGTAAGTTCTTCAGCATCGTCAATTTAGTAGGAAAGGCTCCACTATGTACATGAAGAGCCTAGGCAAGGAGAAAAAATGCGAATGGATGGTGCGATTTGCATTTTCAGATCATCGATTCTGCGTATCGTCTGAATGTCACAACTTTAAAAAGGCTACATCTAACAAATCTTGTATAATTGCCAAGTACTTTGAAAAGAAAATAATTGTATTTTCTCAATTACTTTTAGAGTTATGATTCATTTAAATCCGTCCAATCTTTTTCGGACACCCTGTACATATTCAGTGTAACGAATTTTCCCGTATAGTTAATTATTTAGCCACAATTTCCCTTATTAGGTGCGTTCGTAATTATATAAATACGTAGCACCTATAGTCGTCGTTTGGTCCGTCCGTCTGTCCGCCCGTCTGTCTGTCTGTCTGTCCGTCTGTCTGTCCGTCCGTCTGTCTGTCTGTCCGCATATAACAACGCAAAAACTACCCAACCAAATGGTTTGCAATTTAAAATATATTATCTTTGCAGAATTTTGTCGAGACATTTCAAATTTTATTAAAATCGAATCAAAACTTTAGGAGATATTAATAAAAATATTTATTAAGAAATTTAATTTTTTTTTTTTTTTTAAATCGGTGCTTTTTTGTTATAGGAGCTTCCGATGGATGTTAAATCGTCAAGCGACCGAGATACTTATTTTATTACAGAAATTAATCTGCAGACGATATAATTCATTTCACAGAATTAAAAATCATCAAGATCTGAATATTTATATAACTAGCTGATACATATATATCTGAATATTTATATAACTAGTTAAGATATTTGTATGAACAGTGTCATAAAATATATACTTAACTAGCTGTTTAACCCGTTCTACGCACGGGATATCATGAATTTAATTCTAAAACGTGCGTACGAACGCACCTCGTTTGTAACGTTTGACGTACACTTCCCAACTTGTTTATTAATGGGTTGCATGCCAAGAAATCCTATACTAAAGAGAATTAATGGAATTTTTCCTTTATTTTCTATCTTTTTAATTGTTTATTATGTAGCTTTGATTGATTTCTTATTTTATTAACTTATTATATTTCTTTAACATATAAGGAATGTGGAATAAAGATAACGATATTGTATTTGTTTTGAGACATACTCGTTATTTGTGCCAAGTCATTCATTTACAAGAGCAGCATCTTGTTATACATTCAATGCAGTGAATATCTTTTTAAATGTTCACTCTTGCACAATATTTTAATGGTCTTTCTCTAATTCCGAAAACGTAAATTTTCAATAGAAACTACAAAAATATTTATCAATTTTGCAAATATATACAAATGTATTATGTTAGATAATGATTAATTTTATAGACATGGTCGTACAAAATCAAACGTCTGAAATAAAACAAAAACTAGATACATTTATCAAACTAATAAGAATTACCTTAATGCATGGTAGCTTATTACTTACCCATCATACGTAGTTTAGGCTAAGTCTTGTAAAAATCGAAAAAAAAAATTGACGGATTTACAAGTTTTAGACACTGGAGATTCCGAAAAACATATTTTTAGAAAAAAAAAATTGCCGTCCGTCTGTGTGTCTGTGTGTCTGTAAACGCTCTATCTCCCTATAAAATTGAGATAGAGACTTAAATTTGGTATGTACTTAGAATGTAATAATAGGAAGAAGCCTATTTAATTTCAGTAACCTCGATTAACCGGAACTATTTTTTTCGGACTCTCGAAATATTCGTTCTGATAAAAGGTATATAAAAATTTTCGAATTTTTTTATTTTAAGGAGTGAATATAAAAGACAATAACAAAACATAAATTTAGCATAAAGCATGAAGGCGATAGGATAATGAGTTGCCGAGATATTTGTAATCCTATTTCCCACACTCTCCGATTTTTCATGACCCTGTATTTCATCCAAATTTCAATTCAAAGATATATTGAAATTGGAAATGAGACGCTTAATCAGATGCAATAAACCGCTAGTTAATAGGATTATTTTTTTGGAGTTATAAGGATGTTTCTTTTAAGCAATTCAGTAATCAAGCCTTTAAAGTTTATCACATCATCAAGCCACAATTTTATTCGAATTGCAATGCAGTAGTTTACACATTTTTAATTTTAATATTTTACATTATGCATATCCATGATGGGTAAGTATTACGGTGGCCCCCAACGACTAGTTTTTATTGGCGTCCGAGGTAGAAATCTGCTGCCATGCTAGTGAAAAATATTGAACTGATAGCTTTTTTTTAATTGAATTTAATTTTTTTTACACAAGATAAATAAGATTAATTTGTTTTATCAGCTAAAAAGTGTAAAAGTTCTCTAAGCATGGAAGGAAAAACACAATCAGTAATGAATATTGCCACAAAATTGCTAGTGAAAGTGCGACGCTGCTGTAATTAATAGCTGGCTTATAATAGCAGTAATTGATAATATTATTTTCTTATTTTAAGAAATTGAATCACGTAAAAACAAATATCGTAAAACTAAAGTGTTTCTTAATCCTTAATACCTCTTTAACCGTGTAATATATAATGTAATTATTGCTTTTAAATATACACTAAAACACTTTTTATTTTGCTTAAGAGACGTCAATATAAACATTAAAGATGTTAAAATTTAAAATTTACATGTTTCGATTTGTTTATCATTAGTCTGTAGATGGATCTAAGAGCGGTGTTAAAATTAAAAGTATAGATGGTGTTGTACCTTCTTTCACATAGTGACTGTTCAGACTTTCTGGTTTTTAATTAATTTAATCTCTGGTTTTTATGTACATTGTATTTGTGGTTTGTGTATATTCTGATGACGATTTGATGAACAAATCGAAACATGTAAATTTTAAATTTTAACATCTTTAATGTTTATGTTGACGTCTTTTAAGCAAAATAAAAAGTGTTTTAGTGTATATTTAAAAGTTAATTCTAATGGACGTATTTTGACTCTCCACTTTATTTGAAATGTAATTATTGCTAATATTATTTTCTTATTTTAAGAAATTTAATCACGTAAAAACAAATATCGTAAAACTAAAGCGTTTCTTAATCCTTAATACATCTTTAACCTTGTAATATATATTGTAATTGCTAATATTATTTTCTTATTTTAAGAAATTTAATCACGTAAAAACAAATATCGTAAAACTAAAGCGTTGCTTAATCCTTAATACCTGTTTAACCTTGTAAAATATAATGTAATTGCTAATATTATTTTCTTATTTTAAGAAATTTAATCACGTAAAAACAAATATCGTAAAACTAAAGCGTTTCTTAATCCTTAATACATCTTTAACGATGTAATATATAATGTATTTGTTTGGATATTATTTTATGTATTTTTGAATGTTTTTAATGTGTGAGGAGTTTAAAATCTGATGAAATGCTGGTTTTCTTTTAAGTTTTTAAATGAATATTTAAATAGATAATGCTTAAAGAATTTATACGTTAGCATTTTCAAATGAAATATCAACAATCTTTGATGGCATATCAGCAGATAAAAATACATCCAATAGTGCTTAGAAAAAGGTGAGAAAATGAACGTATTGTATTTACAGGAGAAAAACAGGAAACCCATGTCCAGAGGCGATGTTCAATAAAAAAATATATCCAAGTGCTGAAAGTGCATAAGGGATGAGCGAGAAAATGAACGTATTATATTTACTGGCGAAAATAGGAAATCCTTGTCCATATGCGATTTTCAATGAAAGACATCAAAATTATGATTATGAATTTTTGTGTGTTTGTGATTAAAATTGAGATAGCTGGATTCTAATTCGTTTTGATACATTAGACTGATCTGGTTGACATATTTAATTTCATGTTTTTCCCCGTGTTTCCTTCTATGTATAAATACGTTTGGTGGAAAATGACTGAAAAGCCTATTATTGTGTTGCTTTTAACTGATTCACTTGCATATTTAAGTAAATTACAGCTGTAATTTTCGTAACTTCATTTGTATTAATAAAAAAATAAAGTCCATTTAAAGATTAGATTAGATGACTCGGTGTCTTATTTTTTTTTTTTTTTATCTTTTTCAAAGTAAAATTTTTATTACGAACTTTGAAACACTATTTTTATTTTTTAACACTTTTGACAACATAATTGTAAAGTGTTTATGAATTCGGTTCCTCTGTCCGCCTGTGTGTTTGTTTGTTTGTCTGTCCAAGCTCTAACTCGTGTTAATACAGTCGGATTGACATGTAATTGATATGCGTATGTTACTGAAACTTACTATGGGATCTTCAGTATTAAAAATATATTGTGTAGCATTCATAGTTTGTGTACAGGACCATTGAAGAGAATCACGTTACATTGGGATCTATGGGGAAAACTGTTGCAAAGAATTTTAATGACGTTACAATATTTCAATCATATTGAAATGCATATATATTACTAAAGTGAACAACAAGATGCTCACTACTGAATAAGATGCACATAGCATTTATCATTCATTTACAGTGTTCGGTTACACTACTGTTTCTGAACGCGATAAATTATTGGAGGTGCGCTTACAGATATGGTATACGTTTTTAAATGTAACAAATTTGTTTGCATATTGATTGGCGTGTAAAAATTATATAGATCCTAAAAGACTGTACAAAACAATTCGAGTACATTCCTGATTATTGATGGAAATCGTTGAAGGGGTATTTTCAGCTGTATTATGCGTTTCCTAACTAAACCAAATTTTAGCATAGTAATATGTAATATATCGTATACAGGGATTCACAAAAGAATTTGAAAAATTTTCCGGCTATAGATGGTAATTGTCGAAATTGATTTTCCTTATGGTTTATTCATTTTCCAAATTGTTAACTTAAATATCATCTTTCACCTTATTAAAAGGCGAAGTTAAATTTTGTTACAGTATTCTGAATGTGTTGGAATGTGTTTTATAATCTATGTTTGGCGCATGACTTTTCTTCTTCTTAAAAAAAAATGCTGTCAGTGATATCACAGTCAACAAATTTAAGAATTGGATTATGTTTAAGCTGAATTTTATCCAGAAAGATAAGTTAAACAATATGCAATGATTTTAAATTTTAAATAATATGCTATTGATAAAAATAAGCAAAATCAGGAAAAATCATGGATAATCACGAATTGATATTTGTTTCTTTTTAACCATTGGGAAAATGGTTGTTGCTTTCGGTCGAGAATGGACCGAATGATGTTCGTATTTTACTATTTTAACCGTTTTTAACGAAATTCTGTAACTTTAGAAGAATTTATCTTTGAATAGGCAATATAAATGCATAAATGTTAAAGTTACAAAAAGGATAGATGCAAATTATCATATATGAAAAATAAAGTAAAATTGTGTACTCTCGTGCTATCGCAGCCCCCAAGAATGAATCGCCAAGCGACCAAGATTTATCGCCAAATTATAAAGCATGTATGACATTATAATAATATATTATATATATAACATTTCTTGATGTATGTGGCCAAGTTATAGTCATATATGATGTATATATGACTATATATATGACATATATATATGACATGTATATGTATGGCATGTGTATATGATGTATATACGACATATAAGACGTAAATAATATGTATATAATGACGTATATGGCACATATAGAAGTGTTTGGAATATATATATGCGTATATAAGCTTTGCGATGATCTTGGCGAAATCATAACTTCAACCTTGGCGTAATCATAATTGTGGGGGCAGCTATAACACGAAAGTACGGATTTTTTTTCCTTTTTTTTTACTCTCGGAACATTTTTCCAATGGTTATTGTAATTTGTTAAATTATATATATATATATATATTCACATGTCAGAATATAATAGTTAGGTAACTAGAAAAACAGTTTTCCGAAGTATAAATCCGATCCTTATATATATCACTTGTGATATAATACTCAAATAAGGAAGTAAAACAAATTCACCAATGTATTAAACATTTAACAAAACTTAAAACTTTTGACAGTTAAAAGGCTGTTCTTAAAGTCAGATAAATGCGTTTTAAAGTTTTATTCCATGCGAAGAACAACTGAGAAGCGTTTGTACACTGTAAAAAATGACCGATATTTCTTCTTTTATAAAAATATGCTATAACCACGAACGAAAATATAATATAATTTTCTGAGTTATCCGAAATTTCAAATAGTATGTTACACTGTCTTTTGAATCCCCAGAAACGAATACATCTTCAAAATTTAATGAATAATTTATAAAAATGAATTATTTTTAGCTGCCCGAATTTTTCAGAAACGGTGCCTAAGGGTTTTTATAGTGTATTAATTAGTGTCCTCAGGCTGGAATACCTGTTTTTCGAATGTTATCCATTCTCAAGTACACGTTTTCAGCCGCATAAGTTAATTTATACATGAAAGAGTAAATAAATAATCTTAATTTTAATGTTACTGTTAACGCTGTTAATTTTGCATGTTTGTCTGTTAAACATTTTTTTTAGCATGAAAATGTTTACTTCAGAATTGATAGCATGCGAAAAACAGGTATTCCAGGCTAAGGACACTAATTAATGCACTATAAAAATCTTTCGGAAACGTTTCTGAAAAATTCGGGCAGCTAAAAATAATTTGTTTTTATAAATTATTCTTTAAATTTTGAAGATGTATTCGTTTCTGAGGATTCAAAAGACAATGTAACATGCTATTTGAAATTTCGGATAACTCAGAAGATTATATTATATTTTCGTTCGTGGTTATAGCATATTTTCATAAAATAAGAAACATCGGTCATTTTTTACAGTGTAAAAAAATATTTTGTCTAACTGATATTCAAATAAAAATATGGCTCATACATTTGACTCCAATTTACTTTGAAAAATTCTTAATAAATATTTATTTAAGTTTTCAAAATTTGTGAGGTACTGGGAAAAAGTAGTCTATCAAGATTAAGGTATAACTCTTTCAGTTCTTTTCAGAATTTAAAGAATGAACAAAGCTCTTCTTTTGAGTTTACATTAATTTGAGTTTACATTAATTTTATAGCATTACATTCACAATGTATTATTCTTTCATATTCTTACGTTGATTCTCATAATTAATAATGACTGAATATTTTATTAAAGGAAAAAAAAAGAACTTCGACATCATTTAAAACAAACTCGAATAAAGTTAGTAGAGTTTAGAGTGCAAATGCATTTTAATTCCATCAAAATCCAAAAGTGAAATACTATTATTTAAGCTTAATGGTAGTCATTTTATATAACATTTTGGTAAATCAGGAATTGCTTATATATAAGGTTCACAGAGTGGTACCGTTCACTACCACTATTTCCGAATACTATGTTTCTTCTTATTTAATCTCAGAATTTTGAAACTAAATAAAGTGAATTTGGAAATAGCTGCACTCAAAAACCCAAAACACACCTCTAAGAACTGTATTTTAAATTTATGAATAAGTTTCATAAAGTTAAAATAAAAGAGAATTATGTTATATTTCTTTTAAATGCTAAAAGGTATAAATTAACAACATAATAAATACACAGTAAAATAACTTTTACTAGGTTGTTTGACATGTTTCGGCTCACTCCAAGTCATTTTCAAGAACAAATGAGAATATACCATAATTGCACGGTTATTATTTAAAATGTTATTATTTAATTTCCGTGTACTTTAAAAAAATTGCGCACGTTATATTTTATTTTTACTTGTTTGTTTATTTTCATGTATGTAGCCATGGAGTAACTCAAACCTATGGTTATTCTATGATTACAGATATGAAAATTAACAACCAAATAAAAATAAAAGATAAGGAGCGTAATTTTTCAAAATTACATGAAAATTAAATAATAACATTTTAAATAATAACTTCAAAGACCGAGCAATTATGGAATATTCTCATTTGTTTTTGAAAATGGCTAGGAGTGAGCCGAAACATGTCAAATAACCTAGTAAAATTATTTTACTGTGTATTTCTTTTGTTGTTAATTTACACCTTTTAGCATTTAAAAGAAATATATTATTACAAGGTGTTATAATTTATTATATTGAGAATTAGGTTATTAATATAACCCATATTTTTAGTTAATAAAAACATTTTTTTTACTCAATAAAAAGCCTATTTTGGTTAATTTGTTATATTTTTACACTATTTTAATAAACTCATCTTAGTTTTTTTTTTTTTTTTTTTTTTTTTTAAATGTAAAGATGGAATTTGTAATCAAATTTTCCCCACTGCTTGATAAGCTAGAATTATAAAAGTTATGTACACAAGTGTGTTTGAGATGACTATTTAATATTTTTAGAACAAGTATAAATTAATAAATTATTTTTTAAGGTTTTTTAGTTAGTACGCCGCAGGTGATTAAACGCCAAATATGCATTGGGGTTTACAACTTTATATGAGTTACAAAAACAATGGAGTTCATTATGCTCCACACTACGCTCGCCAAAATATGCAAATTGACTGTAAAACTGCAACAATGGAATATTTTAAGCATTACAAAGCAGAAAATATAAAACAATAAGAATAATATATATATATTTTAAATACTCTTACATCAATAAAGAGTTTAATATTAAATTATGACTATACGTCTAGAAAACATTTAGAAATCCTAAATAAATAGTATTTTTTTCCCTTTCCTGTTGCCAAATGTTAAAAAAAAAAAAAAAAAAAATTACATTTACAAAAATAAATTCATTGTTTCGCGCTTTCCACCAAGCGTAAATAAAAGCAGTTAATTTTTCATAATCGGGGACCAAGTATTGTAACGAAATGTTTTTGAAACAACATGAATTGCAGTCATGGAAATTAGGCGTGATTTTTAAGATAAAGTTTGAATGCTTATAAAAGAGTATTTAAAAAAAAACACAAGCATGATATAAACTTAAATAAAGCTACTACTGCAATAGACAAGTTAAACAATAAATCTCCAATTAAAATAGACTTCAGCAATGTCGAAAAACTAGAAAGTTATAATAGTTTAAACTATTCATTACTAAGGGAAGCCATAGAAGTAATCACAGCAAAATATGAAATATATAATGATATGATTCAAGCAGAAAATGATAATAGATGGTGCCATATAATATTAGAAATAGGGAAAAATAGGGAAGACTTCAACAGAAATGACTAGCGAGGAAGAAACCGAACAATAGTAACTGATGATGCCTCGGACTAAAAGGTGAAATTTTTTTTTAATTTTTTGTAAATCTTGACTAATTTTTAGTGTGGTTTGGAGGTACTTTTTAAAAATTTTAGACGGGTGCACTGTTTTTCAGTGTGTTTTTAAAAATAATATAATGTCTGTTTGAAATATTTAGTACAAGTAATTAATGTGATTAATAAATGGTATTATGAAAGATTGCATTATATATATAATAGCGAAGTCAACTCATCCGGATCCGTTAAAATCAGCCATTTTATTTTAATTTTCAGAAATTTAATTTTTTTAATAAAGCTGCATAAGATTAATCTTTTTAGAAAGATTGTGAAAAACAAAAAACAACTTGAGTGATCAGCTACGTTGAAATAGGCATTGTTTTGATATACCTTACGTTGAAAATCGTATCAACCAACAATCAGCGATGTTAAACAATATGCGATTCATACCTTTGAGATTCATTAAAATACAGACCATGGATTCAATAATTTTGCTCAATGGCAATATAAAACATACAAAACTAAAAATAGTTTTGCAATCATTTCACGATTTCCAAAACAATGTTTAATTATGAATGTTTCCGATTCATTCCTTTGAGATTCATCAAAATATAAACCATGGAGCTCATTGGCAATGTAGCAATCCGAACGAACTCCATGCATTAAAACTTTCTTTAAAAATACCAATTTAACGCAAGCAAAGGTGTGTATTAAATGCAAAATTGTTAGAATTTTTATATTCGGGCTGTTTTAATTTTTGTTCACAGCTGTCAATGACTCTTGAGAATGACTCCATTGCTATTTCTATTCCTAAAAAATATATTTTTTCAGGTGGCATCACGAGTGAATGTTTACTGTTTATATTTGATTTTTCAGTCTTATAACGTGTGTTCTTTTTTACTATTAGCTAACAAATTCATTAGGAATAATTAATTATTCTCACGGGATATCTTCTAGTATAATAATAATAAAAAAAAACTATTTTTACTTTTATTATATTCAGAACATTATAACAAAGCAAAACAACATTCAGATTCTCTTTATTCCTATTATTATGAAAAAGATCTGCATACCATAAACTTAAAATGATTTATTTCGTAATTTTCTTTTTGTGATACTTATGTGCCCCATCTTTTTTTATGATATATATTTTTTCATTCTTTTTTTTTTCAGAATTTGTATTCCTTTTGGAAATATTATGCTGTTCTAAACGCGTGGTTACTAATGTGTGAAATTTTATAGCATTACATTCACAATGTATTATTCTTTCATATTCTTACGTTGATTCTCATAACTTTATTAGTTCCTTTGTTGGATCTATTAAGTTCTGAAAGAAATACTATTCCGTCGTGTCAGCAGACATGATTGAGAGATCCTGGGGGATATACAGGAAGGAAAGAAGATGAAATCTTATTTTGCACCCGAAATGAGTTCATAGAGTACTTTAATGCAAGAAAAAAATTTATTCTAAGTCACTATTCCGTATAGCATTAAAGAGTTTTGTGTATATTATTGTTTGTATAATTTTAGTTATTACAGATTTTATGATACATACATTATACATTTCTAGGAATAAAATAATAACTCATTTTGCACCCGAAATGAGTTCAAAGAGTACTTTGATGCAAAAAAATATATATTCTAAGTCATTATTCTACATAGCATAAAATGGTTCTATGTATATTATTTTTTATATAATTTTAGTTATTACAGATTTTATGATGCATACATTATACACTTCTGGGGATAAAATTACAACTCATTTTGCACCCGAAATGAGTTCAAAGAGTACTTTGATGCAAAAAAAATATATATTCTAAGTCATTATTCTACATAGCATAAAATGGTTCTATGTATATTATTTTTTATATAATTTTAGTTATTACAGATTTTATGATGCATACATTATACACTTCTGGGGATAAAATTATAACTCATTTTGCACCCGAAATGAGTTCAAAGAGTACTTTGTGCAAAAAAATATATATTCTAAGTCATTATTCTACATAGCATAAAATGGTTCTATGTATATTATTTTTTATATAATTTTAGTTATTACAGATTTTATGATGCATACATTATACACTTCTGGGGATAAAATTATAACTCATTTTGCACCCGAAATGAGTTCAAAGAGTACTTTGATGCAAACAAATATATATTCTAAGTCATTATTCTACATAGCATAAAATGGTTCTATGTATATTATTTTTCATATAATTTTAGTTATTACAGATTTTATGATGCATACATTATACACTTCTGGGGATAAAATTATAACTCATTTTGCACCCGAAATGAGTTCAAAGAGTACTTTGATGCAAACAAATATATATTCTAAGTCATTATTCTACATAGCATAAAATGGTTCTATGTATATTATTTTTTATATAATTTTAGTTATTACAGATTTTATGATGCATACATTATACACTTCAGGGGATAAAATTATAACTCATTTTGCACCCGAAATGAGTTCAAAGAGTACTTTGATGCAAAAAAATATATATTCTAAATCATTATTCTACATAGCATAAAATGGTTCCATGTATATTATTTTTTATATAATTTTATTTATTACAGATTTTATGATGCATACATTATACACTTCTGGGGATAAAATTATAACTCATTTTGCACCCGAAATGAGTTCAAAGAGTAAAAAAAGCAAGAAAAAATTCTATTCTAAGTCACTATTCTGTATAGCATTAAAGAGTTCCATGTATATTATTTTTTGTATAATTTTAGTTATTACAGATTTTAGGATGCATTTTAGTCATACATTATACATTTCTGGGGATACAATTCTAACTCATTTTGCACCCGAAATGAGTTCAAAGAGTACTTTGATGCAAAAAAATAAAAATAAAATAATAAAAAATTAAAAAAATTATATTCTAAGTCATTATTCTGTATAGCACAAAATGGTTCTACGTATATATTTTTTTATATAATTTTAGTTATTACAAATTTTATAATAGGGGCATACATCATACATTTCTGGGAATAAAATAATCACTCATTTTGCACCCGAAATGAGTTCAAAGACTACTTTGATGCAAAAAAATAAAAAAATAATAATAATAAATTAAAAAAATTATATTCTAAGTCATTATTCTGTATAGCATAAAATGGTTCTACGTATATTATTTTTTTATATAATTTTAGTTATTACAAATTTTATAAGAGGGGCATACATCATACATTTCTGGGAATAAAATAATCACTCATTTTGTACTCGAAATGAGTTCAAATAGTACTTTATTTTAAGAAATTATTGTGTATAGCATAAAACTGTTGTATGGATATTATTTTTATAAAAGTTTAGTTGTTAGTGATCTTATGAAACATACATTATACATTTCTGGAAATAAAATAATCAATAATAATGTCTGAAGTAGAAAAAATATATAATTATAAATAACTATTTGAAACAGTTTTAATATTACACTGTAAGTCGTTATTCTGTATAGTATAATGCAGTTGTTTTCAAAGTAATTTTCGTTATCACAGGTTTTGTAATGCCAAGGAGTGACCTTTGTACCTATGGCCCCTTTTTGTTTAATGCTGAAAAACTCAGCTAGTAGCCACTTTTTAAACTGTTAAATCAATATATATGCATGCATATAGTTTTTACTTCTTATTAAAAAATAGTACGTAATTAAAATTCTAAGTTAAGACGCATAGAATTTTTTCCCTGAAACAGTGCAAATGGCTATTTCCTTTTTTTGTGTGAAGATTTGAAGATTAAAATGTATGAGATGTTTGGATTCTTTTTGTTGCTGTTGCTGTTTATTTATTTATTTATTTATTTCGCACTATATCTACGGCAGGTAGATTTTGTACTTAGGGTCATGCCCTGAAATTCTGCATTTACGCTGTATACTAAATAAGAAATATACATTTAAATTTTATAACACAAACAACCATCATCAGATACCATATGTGTCAAAAATTCCCTGGATTAAAATATGTTTAAATTTGCTTTTTTTAATTCGGAAATATAACAAATCGCAAGTTAACATATCTCTAACTCACCGCATAGAAACTATTTAAATTCCAAAAAAAAAATCAAAAATTCTACCTACATGTTCCGCTTATATGTAAGCTTTATACACAAAATGAACATATTCTTTTAAGGAGTTATCCTACTTATTACAATTTGAAAAAAAAAGCTTTTTTCAAAAGTATTATTATAATGCATTATCATAATTTAAAGCTCTTGTTCCAAAAATAAGCTGCGGGCACTAACGTTCTGAACCGTCTACAATCTTTTTGTTTATGCAATTTGAAAAAGATTTTTTAAGTGATTCATAAAAATTAAAGATAAGAAGTATTATATATTTATAATGTTAATATTCTAATATTTTAACATTGAAACACTTATTTAAATTACATTAACAACATCGATTTTAGAAACTAAATGTATAAATAAAACTTAAATATATGGAAATGTCACATGAGCAAAGGCTGTTTTCGAAACTATTATTATTCAGAATTTTGAAGAAAGAATTCATAAAGAGGACCAAAACGAATACATTTTATATAGGGCCATCTCAAGTGGAAACATAATTTCCATTTTTGTTTTCTCTGCCTGCTATGTTTTACAAAGAACCACCGTATATCACTGTTCCATATAAATTTTATATTTTTATATCCATAAAGAGCGATTTCTTATATATTTTTTGTTGTTGTTGTTGATGATGATGATTTTTAGCTATTGCAGATGGATAGTTACTTATTTTTTTGTATTTCTTATTGTTTTCATATTTCTTAGACTTTATTTGATATATTATAAGGAGCATAATATTGTCATTTTTAGGCTTAATGCTGACAATAATGACGAAATAACATATATTTACAATGAATTATACTTATGATGCTCCTCTGAAGAATACATAAGTTATTCATAGTTTTCCATATTTGCATTTTTATCTTATTTGGTTTAATTTTGTACTCTCCTTTCATTTGATTTTTATATTGTATTTTCCTTTGATTTTCACGACTAACGTAACAAAAACTATATATTTTCAAATTTGAGGTTTTTTAATTATTTTATGATTTTGCTGCACCCTTATATCCCAAGATATATATGCTCTTTCTTCATATAATTTCGTTAAAAAATAGCTATATTTAATAGTAATGTCATAATTTTAAGTTATATTGTTTATTACTATCCTTATTAGGATAAGACAAAAACCAAAATAAATTAAATTCTTCCACACAGTCATTTAATTGTTGTGTTATGAACATATTCTAACTAAGATATAATGATCATTGATACTGATATTAGTAATAATGAAACTGTCTATTTCGATAGCTAACTAACGAATTTTTTTTATCGAATACGTTTATATACATTGTTCCTTCATACTTAACTTTGAAAATATATAATGAAAAAGTATCAGAAAATTTAAATAACTCATTTACATTTTCTTAATTATCAGCAAGTGACATAAAAATCTAAAATTAATCTCAAAATATTTTTAAAGAATATATTTAGAACCATGCATTACAAAATAATTAACTGATTTGCATATTCTAAAAAATGTTAAGATATGAAAACTAACAATTTCATTTTGACCAATATTTTACCACATCTAAAAAATTTAATACTACCAACTATTAAGACAACAAAGAACAACAAAATATATATTAACAAAGACTTATTTGTTTCCTTTTTATAAACTGTCCTAAATATTGGACGATCGTACTATAAATTGTACACATTTATTTTACAGTTACTCTGAAATACTTAGTTTCGACACAATACTGTATGATTTGTCCTGATTAAACTTGGGTAGAATTTTATTTTGCATATTCTAAACAAAGGTTAAGATATAAAAACTAACATTTTCATTTTAACCAATATTTTACCACATCTAAAAAAAACGAATACTACCAACTACTGAGACAACAAACAACAACGAAAGAAAAAAAACAATTATTACCAAAGACTTATTTGTTTCCTTTTTATAAACTGTCCTAAATATTGGACGATCGTACTATAAATTGTATACATTTATTTTACAGTTACTCAGAAATACTTAGTTTCGACACGATACTGTATGATTTGTCCTGATTAAACTTGGGTAGAATTTTGGTGTATTTCTACCTAATTAAAGAAAAAGGTCATGTCAGATAAAATCGCCCAAATTAGCCAAATTCAAAAATCTAAAAAAGTATATGTATATCAAAATTGAACTTAACCAATTTTAGGTCAAGATCAGAAAAAATTGAAAATACCCAATTTCTTTGCTTCGTTACTTTTTATTGAACATGTCTTTATGAGTACAAAACAAGGTATGGGTCGTATACGACCCTCTGGTCCGATCCGCTACCTTTAGTCATAAGCTATAAAACACTCTAGATGCAGATGCCCCGACATTTTTCACGCAAATACGTATAATAAATCGTTTTGACATACGATTCGTTTGACATCAATTTCGTTTGTCAAAATCGTATTTAATAATTAAGTGCTCAATATTGCCGAATCTTACTCTACGTAGATTCAAAAAAAAAAAAAAAAAAAAAAACTTTATTTGTTGTTTTTCTGAGCATAGAGTACTGTAGTAAACTTTATGAAGATATTCTTCTTGTTTTTCTCAACATGCCTTTAAAATATAGACATCACCATAGAACCCAAATATGCAACGAAGGAAAGAAAAACAAAGTCAAGGAGCCCTTCTCTCCCGGGCCTAAAATGGGTTAAAATGATTATAAGTAATACGTCATACTGAAATGTATTTAGTAGCGGAACAAAAATCTAAAATGCCATATAACTTTTGAAAATCGAATAAATCTGAGCAGAATAATTGTAAAATATATGGGTTAATGTGCACTCGTCTTAGAAAATAGTGAATACATGCAACTTTCTCCTTTGCATGTTAAATTAATCTATCATAATTTTATCTATCACTATGGTGTACATTATGCGGATAAAAACATTAAAAAAGGAATTTTGAGAATGTTGAAATTCCCTAGTCTGCTTCATTAACATAGTCAGAAATTATTGCAATGGAAACATTTTTACAAGACGATTTTACGGACCATGAATGTACGGACTGATTAACAGAGAACCATTACGATATGATGACATATTGATGTCCTAATCACCTTCAAATACTGTATTAATTTATTTTTCGCATAAAATAGTATAATACCACATCAAACAATAAATAAACTAAAGTGATAATGCATCCGAATTCATTTTAACCTTCCTAAAACAGGAAAAATATTTAAAAAATAATTTTTATTTAATAACGTATTGTAGTCTACTTGAAAAGTATGATTAAGTTCTGGCCGATGTAAGCACTCTTACAAAAGAGCGGATAAACAAATGAAAAATATATTTTTCAAACACGTTTTTTAGAGCTGCTAATATCATAACTGGTTGATGAATTTGGTAGAATTTAACTTCTTTAAAAAAAAATTGTTAAAAATATTATGTTACAGATAATACACTCTTTCAGTATTTCTTGACGCCTCATACAGTTTTAAATGTGTTTAAAGAACATATTGAATCAAACAAGTTGAAAATTGCACGTCAAACGTGACAAATGAGGTGCGTTCGTACTATAACTAACTTCATCTGTCATTATGATATGATTAATTTACGTAATAAAGTAAGTACATTTTACGTTGGCAACATTTTATCTTTTGTTGACATTTACTGAAAATTCCAATGGGAAACTTCAGCCTAGCTTTAAAAATTTCAGAACTTGAAATCCATTTTGAGACTCTTTTTCCGTTTAATATCTATTTCTCCGGAAACATCTATCCAAAAAAAACTGTCGGTAGATCCTATGATTGCTATAATTAAACAATTTCAGTGTACAAATTCGATGTCTAAATTCAGTATTACGGAAATAATATGTCATCATCTTAAATATGACGTAATCACCATGGCAACTTAAAATCGTTACCTATCATGGGATATCATTGAATTAATTACGTATGATAGGATTCAATAGAATGAAGAATGCGCTTATAACTTGTTATAGAGGTTATAAAATATCATATATGACTGTAACGCAATGCATGTCAGATAACTTGGCGATACATCTCCGTCGTTTGACGATTAATCCTCGTCAGCTGCTATAACAAGGAAGTATAGATATTCATAAAATTTTAAATCACTCGAACAAATTCTGCATCTGATTCAAATCATTAAAATTTCAAACCATTTCGTTGGGTACTTTTTGGACTGTTATATGCGGACAGATGGACAGACAGACGGACGGACGGACCAGACGACGGCTATAGGTGCTACGTATTTATATAATTACGGAACGAACCCAAAAACATGCTGTAATTGACTTCTAAAATATATTAAAATTTCATGAGTTTTAAGGGTTTTTTTTTTTTTTAAAGATGTAGCGAACACAACGAAACGAACTTAAGTTGTAACTATCCTTTAAATTTTAAAAATGTCATACAATGAAACAAAAAACAGAAAAACTAGACAAAATGCTATTTTGCGAATTATTTTTTTCAACCGTCAGAAAATCATAATTTCTCTTTTTAAATATTTTAACAATCCAAATACTTTTAAGTGCGCATTTATGACTTAAAATAAGCGTAGTTATTGATAAGCTATTTAAAAAAGTGTGAAATTCAGAAAAGAAAACAAAAATTTAAAGAGATTAATTTTCAATAAGTTAAGATAATAAAAGTCTTTAACTTCGACTGGTTTACTTTCCTAAATTTTTACTTCTACATTTTAATAATATTTATAAAATATGAAACTTTAATGTTATTAAAACGTATAGTGGCAGTTTCAATAAATGTTTTCCAAAATGCCATACCTGCATTATGAAAATTAATACAACTGTCTATTTCTTTTTTTTATCCTGTTTTTTTATTATTTTTTTTTTCTGGTGGAAAGCTAAAAAAAATAGAAAAGAAATAAAAAGACGTGAAATAAAAATAAAACTGGCTCTCCAGAAGCAGAAAAACGATCTAAAACTACGGCACTATTCATTTCATCCCATTACAATACACTCTCTTCGTTTCCAAGTATCGCAACATAAAAACACAAGCAAAACAAAACGGAATACGGACCGAAATCGGGGGCGTGGGTTCCAATCTGATTTATGGGCAATCCGGGAATTTCAGGATGGGGGTGTAGGCAGGACTCAAGCATTGCCGGATCTGCCGGATATATAAAGCGAGCGCTGTCACGTGGTCCGAGAAAATCCTCAAAGACACACACGATCCGCCATCTTCCCCCGACCATGCGCAGCAGGAAGGAAGCGCGAGATCACCTCCTCCGCATCACTACGGTCCTAGTGTGGAGAAAACCCGGTCCTGGTGTGGAGAAAAAGCGGTCCTAGTGTAGAGATGTGGTCCTTGAGCCCCCTTTGGGCCCTATTTTCTACCTGGGTGGTCCTCTGTGCAGCCGTGGGGGTGCCAAAAAACGAAAGAGGTAAGTCTATTTCTAAAAATTTTCTTTGGATTGAAGAGAGAGATGTAAGAGAATGCCCAGCAAACGCCATTCCCCATAACTCAGGCATCGTTTTCGATCGGTGTGTTATTGAGTAGCTTCAAGGAATTGTTCGCAGGGAAAAGAGGGGGGCTTTGACGGAAGGAGGACTGAAGCAGGAAATTCCCTGCACTTCATGAAAGTCACAAATCATTTCAATTTGTCCTGAACCCGAAGCCCCCTGTTGCATGCTTTTCTTATTTTCTGTCGCTCCAAAAAAGTTTCCGAGGGTTATTGTTTTTCCCCCGTGGTTTTTGGAGGTGATTTATTTAAGGTCATATTACCTGCGTTAAAATGTCATTGGGAATGCAACGACTATATTGAATGTCTCATGAAATTAAAGAAACCATTGTTCAGTGACAATATGTACTGAGAATGATTTTCTTGATTTAGTTTATGCACTTTTTATAAAAGTTTTTGTTGATTGTTAATAAAATATAATTAGAGCTAATTATATAGAGCTAATTAGAAAGTAAAATTAATAAGTAGGTAAATATAAAATCAGTAACATTATTTAAAACTTTAGTAAATTTATGTCATCTTTAAATTATTTTTTAAATATTAGTTTTTAAACGTAACATTTTTTAGTTAATTCAAAAATAGTTGTATCAAAGGATTTAAGATTTTTGAGATTGTTTATATGTGCTGAAAAATGTTTGAAAAATGCTATATTCTTTTGAAAATATATGTGAAATTATGTTTTTATATACATGTTTTCGTTTTATTTGCTGTAAAAAAAGAAAATATAGAGCGTGTCAAAAAATTTAAAAGTATTAAATGGAGTAACTTATTTGACGAATGCTGATTTTCAATTTATTTATAAATTAATTTACTTATCTCCTTGTTTGTTTCTGAATTGATTTTATTTTTTCCTTCTATGCACATATATAATTAATTAATTTTGTTATTCAGGGGTTAATACTGAATTAAATTACGATAATTATGTATTTCTATTCTACTTTATAATAAACACATCTGAATATGAATGAACATAAACTTTAATACAATTTTTTTAGTATATGCGCATGCCAAAATTATAAGTCAGTTCAAATGTAAAAAATATATTCTATTTTTATATGATAATCTTTTTTTTTTTTAAGTAAGGCTGAATAAATATCAGCACTACTATATTTTCGTATAGATTAATCTGTATATAAAATGTTTGAAAATTTTACACTCTTTTTTTATTATGAATAATAGTTGTTAATTTTTACGATATATTGATTTTTCAATTTGTCGGAAATTTAATAATATAAAATATGACTAAAAATTACATTTTCTCACAACAAAAATATTTTTAATTAAATGTAAATTTTATTAATACTATGTTATCGTTCTCTTTAATTTTAAAATTTCATTATCCGTTTCATTAAAAGTTTTCAATATTATTAATATGAAACGATTTTCCCGCAAAAAAAAAATAATTTTAATTAATTGACAATTTTATTAATACGATATTATCTCTTTTTTTTTTTAAATTTCATTATCCGTTTCATTAAAAAAATTTCGTTATTCTTAATATGAAATGATTTTTTCGCATAAAAAAAGCACTTGTTAGCCGGGCGCCAGTGATATATATATATATATATTCACACACATGTATATATGTACATACATAAAATATACATATATATATATATATGTGTGTGTGTGTGTGTGTGTGCATGTATGTATGTATATACATGTGTATATACATCACTGGCGCCCGGCTAACATAAAAGTACCAAAATAATTATTTTTATTAAATGTAAATTTTATTAATACGATGTTATCTTTCTCGTTACTTTAAAAATTTCTTCACCCGTTTCATTCAAAAATTTCAATATTCTTACTATGAAACAATTTTATAAATGGTTTTAATGTAAGTATGTATAACCTATATAGATAGATAGCTAAATATCAATAGATAATGATTATAAAATAAACTTTACCTAATCTCAAATAAAATCTAAAATTTACTGATCTGTAAAATATCAAACACCTATAAATAGTTGAATATTTTAAGATATTTTATTTTATTATAAAAACCTGGTATAAAATTACAGAAATTTGAAGTTAAATTTTTTCTAAAATATCTCAAAACTAGCTACATATAATATGCATTTTAGGAAATTTTACTAGAAGTATAATGAATGAAAATCTGCTCCTCGGTCTGTTTAAATCATTTAAATCTTCACTTATGTTTTCTGTTTAAACGTTAAACAACATGTGTGCATGTCATTCTTTCGTGAAATATATACTTACATTAAAATTACAAAAGAAATATTTCTTTCTGTGTAAATACATCGATTACAATATAATTAAAATTCATAAAATAAAAGTATTATAATGATTTGAATAAAATACCTTATAATAACCTAATAGCATCGTTTTATTTAAAAGAATTTTCAATGTTCTTTTTTTTATATACGTGTGTATCATATTAATTAAAATATCGTGCACCAGAAAAAATTGTACAATTAAATATTTAAAAGTGAAAATGACTAAAGGATCAGGGTCCAAAAGCCGTGTTTTTGGCCCATGAAATGAGACTAAAATTCGATTTTGTTATACTGACTTAATTATTTCCCTTTTTAATATTAGAAGGTTTATCCTGTACGATTTCAACAATATTTTTTGCATTTTGTTTGGAGTTATATAACTTACACAAGCCCAAAGTTCGTATTATTCGTAGTTTTTGATGAAAAATACGCAATTTCTCCTAATTTTACCTCAATTTTTAATAATTTTTTTTATATTTTACTATGAGCGCAGCTTTGTAACAGTTTTATTTTTACATATATTGTACATTTTGGTGTATTTTATAATATATGTAAAGAAGAAAGTGTTGCACGATTGCGCTTCTATAAATAATTGAGGTAAAATTAGGAGAAATTGCGCATTTTTCATCAAAAACTACGAATAATACGAACTTTGAACTTGTGTAAGTCATATAAATCCGAACAAAATGCAAAAACTACACTGTTAAAAAATTGCAGCAAACTGTCCAGTTATTTGACCTTTTTTATAGAAAATGGTTACATAACCGTAATTCAACTCTAATCTGATCATAATATTGCCAATATTATGGTCGCAATAGAGTTAAATTACGGTTATAGAACCATTTTCTATAAAAACGGTCAAATGACTGGACAATTTGCTGCAAAGTTTTAACAGTGTATTGTTGAAATCGTAAAGGATAAACCTTCTAATATTAAAATGTGAAATAATTCAGTATAACAAAATCGAGATTTAGTCTTATTTCATGGGCCAAAAACACGGCTTATGGACTGTGATTCTTTTGTAATAAGACTCACCTAATTGAAACCTAATTGAAAAACTAATCACTAGTAGTCGCATAATTGACTTAATATATTACAATGTCAAAATGATGTCCATAGAAATAGGTCTTATAAGTTAGAAACAATAGGCATTTAAATCTACCATCTTTCCCATAAATTGCTTCTAAATGAAAATTCTATTGTTCCATCGCTTGTCCAAAATGCCTCCAAGCCCCCATGCACACTCACACAAATTAGATTAGATGAAATACAATCTTGCAAATTAGATTTCCCTAGTATGTCAGAAATATTCCAAAGTCGTTTGTTTGACTTTCTTATCAATTAACTTTCCTTATTTGAGAAATTGACTTAGACGTAATCTTTAGAAATTCTTTCTATAAGCTAGAAACCACTTTTATTTTCGTTTCAAGGGTTGCTTTCTCATATTTGCCACATTCACATACGATTTTTGCAAGTTTTGAGTAGTATGTATTTATTTTATTCTTATATATTTTATCAGTTTACGAATCGGTACCCGTCAAATTAGACGAATGAAAATCTTTTAAAAAACTGATAGATTGAATTTATAAAAACTTACAAAATTAATAACAATAAAAAACAAGTATTCAAATGTTATTATATTTCAAATAAAGTGGAGAGTCAAAATACGTCTATCAGAATTAACTTTTAAAATATACACTAAAACACTTTTTACTTTGCTTAAAAGACGTCGACATATCAATATAAACGTTAACGATGTTAACATTTAAAATTTGCATTTTTCGATTTGTTCATCAAATCGTCATCTATGACGATTTGATTAACAAATCGAAACATATAAATTTTAAATTTTAACACCTTTAATGTTTATATTGATATGTTGACGTCTTTTAAGCAAAGTTAAAAGTGTTTTAGTGTATATTTTAAAAAACAAGTAATATAAAAAAAATAAGTCAATTCCTACTTTTTTATATTAATTTTTTTCTGCCATATAAAACTAAAATTAATTAATTGATTTTAATTAATTAATTAATATTTGAAAAAACTGTATTACATAGCTGCCAACTTTTACGCTTTTTTGCTACCACTAGAAATTAATAGAAATTTTTACCTTACTGAATTACATGATTTCGGCGATTTAATAAGCCTAAATTTACCAAAAAAATTTAGTGATAAGAAAATAGCGTAAAAGTTGACAGCTATGGTATTAACATCAAGTGTCAACCACTACAAGTTTTATAAAAATGTATTTGAACTCGAATGGATGAATAAAAAGTATTTTATTAACTATTGAAATTTTGAACAAGATATACATATATATAGGGAGAGTATGAGCTAATAGTAGGAATTGAATAAATCTTACATTACCTGACCCAACCCATAAAAACAAATAATATTTAAAACTAGAGTTACTAAACCGCTCTTTCCATTAACTTCAGCTTTTCGAGTTATTGCAAAATTAAGCTTTATAAGTAATCAGTACCAAGATAAGTAATTTAATAATTAATTAATTTAATAAAATTAATGTTATTTTTAATTAAGAATAACATAAATTATCCACATGGTAAAATAGATAGATCCCCCAGAATTATTCATTATCATTTCAGTAGAAAGTTACCAGTTTCATAATAAGTAAATGAATGCACTTATGAATCTTATTTGGATTCTAAAAATGATATTAGAAAGAATAAATAAGGCTTATCTTTCGAACAATGAATTATGGAGTTATCAATTGAAGCTTTGATTTTTGGTATTAAGCAATGAAAAATCAGTAAAAATTGCGCCAATTTTACAGAATCATATTTTTTTTCAACGAAACCTAACGCCATTTTCCCCGTCTCAAAATTTGCATGCATACTTTTATATTCGATATTTTAACGTGCAATAGATTATTAATAAATATATTTTCAAACGTGATATCCCATTTTCCAGCTGCAACTTCGCATGTGAACATTCGCACCTCTTGCTTGAGGTTTTAATCTCAGTAACGGCGAAATCCAGAAATGTATTCTGTTAGAGGCATTTGCAGAAAAATATTTAGTCTTATCAAGAAAAATACTCGTTTCCTTTTTACTATGACATCATTATTGATGAGATTAATGTCTCAATCTCAGTATTAAGGAATGAAAAAAATATTGAAAATTAGCAGCTTTATGGTTAAAAATGCGCGTATTTTTTTTTAAACGCAATGTCATTTTCATTTCACATTAAAACAAATTTATATATTTTTAATTGTAATGAGAAAATGGCATCAATAAAAATATAACAATTCCCATTATTTCCCTTTTCTCTGTAACAATGGAAGTAACTCAATTGTCACCATTCTGGAGAAATTTTATAAAAATCATTAAAAATTAAAATTAAAATATAAAAATAGGAATATCTTAAAAAATAGATAGCTTGGACATAGTTTGGACAAATAAATAGTTTGGATAGTTTGGACAAATAAACTACTTTCATTTAAAAAAGTAATTTTCAAAATTGGTTCAGTAGAAAGCTGATTGCAGATGAATTAAAAAACAATGTTGTGTTTTAAAAAGTATATATATTTTTTATCACTTCTATCAGTTTTTTCGCGACCTGATAACGTATTAGACATTTTTCGTTTAATTCTATAATTAATAATCATCAATTCCTAAGCGCAAATTTTGACACAACAAAATTTATCTTTTTATATACGAGGGAACGTCAGTAAGTAAGTCACAAAAGATAATTAAATAATAACATACAATGATATTCACTTCAAAACTATTTTTATTTCTCAACATATTCTCTACCAATATTTATGCACTTATATCGCCGTTTTATCAGTGCCGCAACAACAGCTGCATAACATTCTTTGGGTTGCTGTCTCAGCCCCATTAGAACTTCAAGTTGAACCTTTTCGTCATCTGTGAACATCATCTTGCAACTTCTTCAACATCCACCATACAGCTTCGATTTAGCCTCAAGCGATTTTCATCTGTTTAGTCCACTAAAAAATCCCTCTTGGAAGCAAGATGATGCTCACAGATGATTGAAAGGTTCAACTTGAAGCCCTAATGTGGCTGAGACAGCAACCCAAAGAATGTTATGCAGCTGGTGTTGGGGCACTGATAAAACGGTGATATAAGTGTATAAATATTGGTGGAGAATATGTTGATAAATAAAAATAGTTTTGAAGTGAATATCATTGTAAGTTATTATTTAATTATTTTTTGTGACTTACTTACTGACTTACCCTCGTAAATGGTATTGTCTTTAATCTAAAATTTGATTATTATTCAATCTGTGATTTCATTCCATATTATAGTGTACTTTAAATGTTGGTAAAATTAATTTTGATCTGAAATAAATTTGTAAAATTAACCTATTAGATATAATAGAAATGTCTTTAAATAATTTAAAATATATTTACAGAATAATACATAAAATTGATGAAATGTATTACGAGCAAAAATATAGATAATTCTCTTTTCTGAACTTTTCTGTTAAATTCACTGATGACAATCATTGTGAAATTAAGGTTATTTAGAACGTTATAATATTTTTACAGTTTTTTTATTAGGTGACTGAATTGGGGGGGGGGGGGGGGGGTGAGAGAAATTTAATCTTTATATTGATTTTGTAAATGTTTTTCAGATACTCAATTTTAAGCATTGGAAAAATGAAGACATTAAACAAATGATTCATTCCAGTATTTGTAAATTTTTTAGTAAACTGTCCTTTCTGAAAAAGAAATGTTGAAAACGAGACAATTTTCAAACGACTTAATTTATGTTAACAATTTATTTTGCCTATTTTGAAATTTTAAAAGCAAAACAGATCTAATCTTTGTATAATTAAACCTTAAACCTTAACGTAACTTTAAAATGTATATGTTGTTTATATTGGTTTTATTAAGGCACTATACTAATCTATTATTACATTACTTGGAAATACATCCGATGAAATACCAATATATTTTTTAATATTATTTTACATTGAAAAGTTTGACAATACAATGTCTCTCGTATAGAAATAATGGTTTTAAATAGGACATTTTTGCATAGAAACACAAATATTGCGAAAGAAGCTCGCTTTAAACTGGAAATTTTGGCAATAAAATAGTAAAATAAGTTTCGAGTACATTTTCATATACTTCTGTAAACTGTAACTTATAATCACCTAATATTTCCAAAAAGTAGCTTGTTTATAAAATTAATGTTATTTTTAATTAAGAATAACATAAATTATCCATGATAAAATAGGTAGATACCGCAGAATTTTTCATTATCATTTACGTAGCAAGTTATCAGTTTCACAATAAGTAAATGAATGTAACTTATAATTTTTATTTGTATTCTAAACATGATAATACAATGAATAAATAAGGCTTATCTTTCGAACATTTTTTACGCATCATTCACGCTTATAAATAAATAAATACGGAATGTATAATGAGAATAAATAAAAACTCCTTTGACTATGTTAGAACTTCTGAATAAACTGAGACGAAAATCTTATAAATGTAGGTAAATAGGGTAAAATTAGAGAAAAAAAAACTAATTTATTTAATCAAATACATACTAAAATGATACTATTAATTATTTCTTAAATGTTTCAAAGTAAGTAATGAAATTTCTTTCAAATATTCAGTGCAATAATATTACATAAGAAACCGCACACTTGCACATAACTGTTTGATGCACACTTGATTCCTTAGTAATTCGTGCATCTAATCTGTAATAGGAATTCTTTTTAATGATCTGTTTAGAATATCTGTGCAAAAAATGAATGTAAGCACTAATAATAACTGTAAACATAATTATATATATATATATATATATATACATCCTGAACAAAGAGATCTATACTATAGAAAAACACAAATCTTCCTCAAACTACGAAAATATAGTATAACAGCAAGCGAATATATACAATAACCTCTTCCAAATTGCCCATGATTTCGAAGAGCGTTCATTATCTTTTGAAATCTCAGAAATTAATATATTTTTTAAATTTAAAGAAGCATTTATAAAAACTATTTTTTTTTACTGCCACTGATTTTCGGAAACGTTTCCGTGCAGTTTTTGTAAGTATGGTTTTAGTAGCATATTAATGAATTTTCTCAACCTGGAATATGGATTTTTCGGATGCTATCAATTCTCATGTACACATTTTCATGTTCAACAAGCATGTTTTACAGACAAACAGACCTTATGAATTAACAGAATTCACATTAACATTAACACTATTTTCTTTCTGTTGCGTGTATAAATTCAGTTACGCAGCTGAAATTGCTTAATTGAGAATTTATAGCATTCTATAAATATATATTTCCGTTTGAAAAAACTGATTAATGCACTATAAAAAATACTACTAATGCACTATAAAAAAAATACTACTAATGCACTATAAAAAAATACTACTAATGCACTATAAAAAAATACTACTAATGCACTATATTAACTCTATAAAAACAAAGGTTTTTTTCCCTGCCACTGGTTTTCGGAAATGTTTCCGTGCAGTTTTTGTAAGTATGGTTGTAGTAGCTTATTAATAAATTTTCTCAACCTGGAATAGAGGTTTTTCGGATGGTATCAATTCTCAAGTACACATTTTCATGTTCAATGAGCACTTTTTACAGACAAACAGACCTGATGAATTAACAGAATTCACATTAACATTAATACTATTTTCTTTCTGTTGCGTGTATAAATTCAGTTACGCAGCTGAAAAGGCTTAATTGAGAATATATAGCACCCTAAAAACCTATATTCCGGTTGCAGAAAACTTCTTAATGTATTATAAAAACTTCTCGGAAACGTTTCCGAAAATCGTTTGTGGTAAAATAAGCAGAGTTTTTATAAATGCTTCTTTAAATCTTACTGTTTTCTGACATTTCTAAAGATAAAGGACTCTTTAAAAGATAGTGGGTAATTCTGAAGATGTTATTGTAAATTTTCGTTTGTGGTTTTATTATACTTTCTTAGATTAAGAAACATTTGTGTTTTTTACAGAGTGGACTCTAAAAAAAAAATGTCTATCCTTTCCTCGAGGAGTTTGTATTTGAATTCCTTTTTAAGTGCTGCTTGCCTTCCTCGATAATTGTCCTACGGAAGCATCCATGTAAACATGTTTGACAGAAGTCGGTGTTATACCGAGTAACGAGAATCTAATGATGCATCTTGACGGAGATTGATGAATCTAAAGATTTAATGATGGCTTGAAGTAAAGATGCATTAAGGATGTGTATGAAACAATTTTCTTAGCTGTGCTCTTAGCGTAATCATGTGAAGTATCATGCATGTAGTAGATAGAGTTGGTTGTTTTTTCACTAATTTAAATAATTTGAACAAAACATGTTAAGGGGTCATAGGACTTTTAAAATTTTTAAAAGTGAAAAAGAATGACCATTTTTGTCATTTTATATCTTAAAAAGCAGAAATTACAAAAAATTAATTTTTAAAGGTGCTAATTAGATACATATTTCTTCTTTCATTTGATTTTTTTTCAGATCATGGAGGAGAAAATTAATTGTTACAGGGGTTTTTAAACTTCTAGAGCAAAAAATTGGAATCACAAGTTGCTCGCAGGATTAGGAAAGAACTTCTGCATATAAAACAAACATTTTAGTCTATAATTATAGTAGAGTGTCTTGTGCTAACACCGAACCTAAACAAAATGTTTATTTATAGCATATTTATATTTTAAAAACAAAACTGTATCCCGCTTATACAATATTTTTAAAAGTTTAGCATTGTAGAAACCAAGAAAAAATTTGTTTTCTACAAAACAAAAAGATGAAAATTTCTGTTCACTTTAGAGAACCACCATACACTATATATCTTGAAAATTTCATGAAAAAATATCAAAAAATTTTTTAACTACCTTGTTCGCAATGCCACGAAATCACATTTTGGGAAAAATGACTTTAAAGTTCTCTTTCATTTCAAAGTTCTTTTCAAAGTAATTCATTTTGTTTTAAAGTGTTCAGACACAATTGCTCTTTAATGTACTATATATTTTTTCAAAGATTGAATGTTTTGAAAGTTTAAAAGACCCCTTACTTAAATAATCATTTTTCTGGAATTCTCAAACACGCCTAGTTTAATCTAACTACTCGATGTAAAATAATCTTTCTAAATGTTAACACGGATTCATTAGCACACATGTTATTCAGTTGCAGCTTTAACTAAATAATAAATGTTTATTTGTATTTAGAAGAAAAGGAATATTAAGTTTAAAAACTGCAATCACTTTATTACAAAGTGAAATTGATATAAATTTACGTAAAAAAATTAAATTACTAAACCAGACGAAAGAAGACTAAAGATTTTAAGATCTATTCCAAATAAAACACAACAGTAACAGATTTTTTCAAAATTTTAGTAAGTGCGGGGCAAATATTACATGTTACTCTGTTAACCAAAATTTTATTAGCTTTGGAGATTATTTATCTGCAGTAATTATAAAAAAATACAAAGAAGTGTTTGGATTACAGGGGAATTTCGAATAGTCGGAATACAAGTCACACGAGAATATTTTATTGAGTGAATTTTGGTATAACATTAATTGCAGTATGAAATGGTATTTTTGGGAGAAACATTAATGTTTTGTCACTGACATTGCTTTCATATTGCTTTGTTTTCTTTATTCTTTACAGCGTTTTACATAACAGTTTTCACGTAAAATATTATTCGTGCCATGAGTACTCGTGTTTATTAAATCGTTTGGGGGTGGACCCTCATTGAAAATTTCGTCAAACAATTTGTGCAATTTGATACTCTATTCCGCATATTACAACAGCAAATTGAGGATAATCATTGCTCATCTTTATAAATGTTACATTGGTTAATACTAATATAAATGCTGGACCATTACACCATAAACAATACACCTAAACTTTGGATGAGCATCTTGAAATAGTTAATTACGCATTTATTTATTTTAAATTTTTTCATTGATAATACATTTACAGCAGTTAAATTTTTGTCCCTTAGGAGATGCTTATGCATCGTTTCTACTTGTGGTTGGTTGGTACGATGGTTGAATGTTACCCTTTTTAATTTTTAATTTGTGGACGGCAATAATATTGTGGCAACGGACGGATTGTTTTTCGCATTTTAAAGTTTGAAAGCAATATAAGAAAATTTTCCTGAAGATGACCATAGATGGTGGTCGAAACGTAGATATTTTTAATATTAATGTATGTATATAATTTTAAATTTGTATACACCATTCAGTAAAAATATGTGATGTTTTACACTGACTTCTTTAATGTTGGTTAATACTATTTGTTATCAGTCATACATCTCTTTAAAGCAGCGATATAATTTTAAATTTGTATACACCATTCAGTAAAAATATGTGATGTTTTACACTGACTTCTCTAATGTTGGTTAATACTATTTGTTATCAGTCATACATCTCTTTAAAGCAGCGATATAATTTTAAATTTGTATACACCATTCAGTAAAAATATGTGATGTTTTACACTGACTTCTTTAATGTTGGTTAATACTATTTGTTATCAGTCATACATCTCTTTAAAGCAGCGATATAATTTTAAATTTGTATACACCATTCAGTAAAAATATGTGATGTTTTACACTGACTTCTTTAATGTTGGTTAATACTATTTGTTATCAGTCATACATCTCTTTAAAGCAGCGTTTAGACTTATTTTTCGGTTAGTTATTTCCCTCGTTCTGCATGTAGGATATGATATTATTATGTATCCCGAAAAGATAAGAATATATCCGTAGCCGAATATGAAAATTAAATTCAATGAAGCTTATACAAAAGGTTTTTAGATACAGAATGACAGTTAATTGTACGAAAAATAGAAAATCCTAATTTGTATAAGCTATATTCACAATGAATTAATTTTACTTTTTATATAAGAGCCTACATTCTCAGCATACGACATTTGCAAGTACACGTTAAGCGTTCTCTGCCTATTTCTGAATTACTTTTCGATATTTATTTTTAAATGATTCATTTTGCACAGGATATCTGATGTCAAAGGCTTATTTATTTTTTTAATGTCGAAGTTCGCTGGTAATAATATTACCTGGAACCTCACCAGTTACGACTTTGCAAGTATCCTCAAAATGAAATTGCATTAGAAATCGGAAGAGAAAAAATTATTATGTTAGCCTTCTACTTTAAACATCTAAAAAAAGATTTATTTAAAAATATTTAAATGCGCACGAGAAATTATTAGAGAATATTCCATTGGCTTAACCTTAGATTTTGAAGTGTAGGCATTTAACACGTCAAAGCCCATTATCGCCTCCAGGAGACACGACTTTGAAAGGACCTCTAGATTTAGATTTTCAGTGAATATGTATCGTGTCGTCTTTTCTGGGATCTAGAAAAGGTTACCTAATCATAGAAAAAAAATCCCATATCTCTCGGGTTTTCTAATGTGGTACTATAATCTTCCAAAATTTTGTACATCCTCCAAACCAGCATCGACTTGAGCTGGTATTGGATATTAAAGTTAACTAAATACTGAATTAATATTTGTAAGATTTCGAATGTTTGATTAAGTTTTGTTTCTGTGATGCAATCTGGTAATTATCTGTCATTTACTTGATAACACGTATTTTTTATGAAGTTTGTTTTTATTATATAACATATTAAACATCAATAACATATATACATTGCCTGGCAATCTGAGTATATTTATGTGAAGTAGAATACGAACAGACAGACAGATGGCAGACAGATAGACAGACAAACTGAATTCATAAGCACCTTTCAACTTTGTTGGAAAGCGTTAAAAAACTGAGCAACAGCGCCTTAAAAATACGGTCTTCTTCATAAAAATAACGAAGTATGCGATTACACATTTTACAGAAAACTATTAGTGTTTGAGCTTACATTGCATATGAATATGTAAATAAAATTGACAACATTAATGTAATATTTGTTGAGTAGAACTATTGGCCCTATTTATACCCAAGAGGAAGATTCATTGTCGTGTATCCTTTCTCATATATACATAAATCACAGAAGCTATTGTATATATTACGTGTAATAACAGAGCCTAAAAAATATCATACTATTAAACTAACAATAAGCAAATAACTAACTATCAAAGCAGTGATTCTTTTAATGGAATAACATTCTGCAATATCACATATAATATTAGAATTTATTATTTCAAATAATTTATAATTAAATATAAATCTGCATAAATTTTATTAGGTACAACAATTTTATGTAAAATATAAGTCTTGCGAAATTAGAACAAAAATAACGATTATTTACTTAGTAATACAAATATTTAAATTTTTATAGAGTACTATTTTTTTAATCAGTCAATTTATTTTGTAATTTACTGTGTTTTATAACATCAATTTTACTATTATTCTTCTAAAAATATTATTATTTTTAAGAACATACTACATATCTTTTAATAATGCACATGGATAAAATATGCGCTAATTGCAGTAATTAACGAAATCGAGATTTGTTGAGCAAAATTTAAAATTAATAGGTTTTTATTAAATCATGCAAATTATCAAATTATATTACGTTCATATTCTAAACATTCCTCATTAAATATCAATCTTATTATATTATAATATACAGCGGTATAGATCCTATCGCAGAGAGTAAATCCTATCATATTAGTGTGATCTACCCTCAGGCTAACAAAAGTGCTTTGTAAGCTTTTGCGAAGTGCATTTTCTAGCATGATGTAACATATATTTTACTAAAATTCTGTTTTTAATTTTCTTTGCAGTTATAAAAAGCTAGAAGAATTCGAACCTTCATTTAAAAATATCTAAATTCATAGTAATTATTTAAATTATTTTCGCGTCTAAACTTATTTTAATGATCTTATGGAGCATAAAATAATTGAAAATTAATTTTAATAAAATAATCGTTTGGCCTATTATGATCCAACGGAATTTTAAAGTAACATTATATTAAAATTGTCGCATAAATTTGTTACAGACAGGTGCGTTTGCAATTATATAAATACGTAGCACTTATAGTCGTTATCTGGTCCGTCCGTCCGTCTGTCCGCATATAACAGTGCAACAACTGCCCAACCGAATGATTTGAAATTTAATATATATTATCGTTGCAGAATTTTGTCGAGTCATTTCAAATTTTATGAAAATCGAATCAAAACTTAAAAAGTTATTAATAATTTTTTTTGTATATTTCGTTAAATCCTACCACACATAATGTATATAATAAAAGCGCAAGTCATGTTACCGAGGAAAACAAATACGGGCTAACCCCATCTTTTTTCATATGCCAAGCAGCCATTGTTATTCAAAATTATTTTTTCGAATAAAATTGCATAAAAGTTACATTCTTAGAAAGATCGTTCAAAAAAATTGTTTGCTTGAAAGATGAGTTACATTCAACAATGTATAGATTCTGAGATAACTTCAGAGGAACTTATGTTGACCGACTATCTCAATCCATTAGAATAAATAAACACAGGATATTCATTCATTATGAGTCATAAAAATGTTAAACCATGGAGGTAATCGTTCGCAAAGCAAGATCTCCATGGTGAAAAAAAGTTCGCATTTGTAAACGTGGCATACTTAATAAGAAAAAAAAGCATGCTCATTTCGTTCCTAGCAGACTACATAATTCATTTCACTGAAATATTGAGGACGATTTTTTTTTTTTTTTACATTGTGAAACTAGTTATAAAATGAACTACCTATGTCACGTTAACGTACAATTTCTAACTTGTTATAGCCTAATTTAGCATTAATACTAAATACTCTAATCAATTGTCATAAAAAGTGTCGTCATTTCTAAAAGGCAAAAACTTTTTAAATGGTTAATTTGCCTGTCATTTAAAATTGTGTAATCTGCTTTTAGGCAAGATATGGGATTTGGATGTTCATTAGAAACTATAGCGAGATATGGGGTTGAATTTTTCAGTTCTGAAAAATGAATAGAACTTATATGTAAACCATTGAATATAAATTGTTTCTTATATTATAAAATTTCAAAAACAATAATAAACAATTAATTTAAGTAAAGTTAAAATATTTCATAAAACAATGGTAAATACTGACAGAAAATGTTAAATTAACTAAGCAAAAATTTCCTAGACTATGAGTAATTATTTAAAAATATATCTTTTAATTTGCTTACAAAAATGTAGGAGAAGAGTTCAGGAAATAAATTTTTTTTTAACCTACACTAACATTATAAAGAATAAATGTTTGTTTGAAAGAACTTATATGTAAACCACTGAATATAAATTGTTTCTTATATTATAAAATTTCAAAAACCATAATAAAAAATTAATTTAAGTAAAGTGAAAATATTTCATAAAACAATGGTAAATACTGACAGAAAGTGTTAAATTAACTAAGCAAAAATTTCCTAGACTACGAGTAATTATTTAAAAATATATATTTTAATTTGCTTACAAAAATGTAGGAGAAGAGTTCAGGAAAGAAATTTTTTTTAACCTACACTAACATTATAAAGAAGAAATGTTTGTTTGTTTGTAGGAGATAACCTCTAGAAGTACCGAATCGATTTCAAAAATAATGGCGGCAAATTGAGGACGATAGTCTCTTCTGCAGCTTCGTTTGCATTTAATGTCGGTACCACTACCCCAAAGGTAATGCAGGAACAAAAATCTACGTTCTAAAAATGTAATTTTTGTGATACTGCTGGGGATAGAAAATTAGAATTTAGCATGGTAGTTACTGTTAAGATGTAAATGCTCGCCTAAAACAGTTTCAAAACAATTCGAAAAGTTAAAAAGGTGAAATTAGGTTAAATAAAATTTATTTTTAATTACGAAGGATGTAAACTTGAAATGTGACATAAATATTATTTTTAAAATGTAGCTGTCATAGAACAGTTTCTTAAAAATTCGGAATTTAAGTATACAGGAACAAAAAAAAAAAGCTCTAAAGTTGCGATGTCTATGATATTCTTGAGCCTACAAACTTGAAATTTCGCATGGCTGTTGGTTTAAAGAAATAAATGCTTGCTAGAAACTGTTTCTAAAAACTTCTATATTTAATACGGAGGGGGAAACTTTCTAAAAACGTTCTAAATTACGATTTATTTGACATCGTTAAGGATAGACACTTAAAATTTGACATGGCTGTTACTTTTAACATGTAAATGCTCCCACACATCAGTTTATTAAAAACATAGAATTTTAAAAGCATTAAATGAGCGGATTGTTTTAAAAATTACAATTACTTTGGGAATACTAAACTGATATCAAAAATTATTTCAGAATAATAATAGTGACATACTTCAATTAAAAGTGAGTACTTTTAATCTCTGTGCAAATGCTCTCAAAAGAGTGCAAGAGCGACCAAATAAATTCTAAAATTGCGATTTCTTTGCATTTGTTGAAATTTGAAGAATGAAATTCGACATTGTAGTTACCTTATAAGAATGTAAATGCTTTCCAAGAGCGGTTCTAACATATATTAAAGTTTAAAAGTGTGAAATGAACCATGAATGTACTAAAAACTTTTTAAATATATATTTGTATACGTTAGGCTATGAACGTGAAATTCGACATGGTAATTACATTACAGAGGGATGTGCTCGTTCAGAAAAGTTTTTTTAAATATTAAAAAAAAAAAAAGGTGAACTACTGAAAGGTGACTAATGTGATTTCCCCAAAAGAAATGTTTAAAAAACTAGAATTTCAGATGTTTTAGAGTGGAGGGGGGGCGTTTTATAGTTATACTAGCGGCCCTCCCTCGCTTTGCTTCGGGTTAACCTTGAAAACCTTCATCTCTTTGTGTTTTCTGTAGACCTTTTTAATGTGTACAATAATTAGTACATTATTTTGATAAATCTTGCAGGGTTCAGCCTGCGTTTGCAATGTATAAGCGGAAAAAATGAAATTATTTACAACATCACATTAAAAACCTCAAAAATAACAGTATTTCTCCACTATTTAATGGATGTTATTATACATATAAACCTTCCTCTTGAATCACTCTATCTATTAAAAAAAACCGCATCAAAATCCGTAGCGTAGTTTTAAAGATTTAAGCGTACATAGGGATATAGGGACAGAAAAAGCGACTTAAACCTCAAAAATAACAGTATTTCTCCACTATTTAATGGATGTTATTATACATATAAACCTTCCTCTTGAATCACTCTATCTATTAAAAAAACCCGCATCAAAATCCGTTGCGTAGTTTTAAAGATTTAAGCGTACATAGGGATATAGGGACAGAAAAAGCGACTTTGTTTTATACTATGTTAAGATTTTCAATATGATTCCTCTGAAACTGTCAGCGTAAAAAAATTAATTTTGGCATAGGGATAACTTCTAAGACACAGGTGAGCACGAAAAATGTGAGTTTTATTTTTTTTTTCAATTGAAAAAAGAAGGAAAATCAATTATCTTTCAGTCCAGTGTTAGATACAAATTTTCTGAGCAATAAGGTAATAAAAAGAAGAAGAAGAAAAGTGCCCAGTTAAACTGATGGCATTGAGCTCACAGGCTATTCACACGAATTGTATATTATACTCTTATTTCAAAGAATAATGCTCCTCGAAAAATAAAGAAATCCACAATAAATTAAGGGGGGATTAGCCCCCGACCCTCTTTATGCTTAAGAAATGAACCCGCAAAACTAATCAGGGAAGCGCCTTATCACAATTAACCTATATACGAAATTTGAAGCAAATCGGATAATTCTGCATGAAAAACGCATTTATCTAAATTAAGAGGGGGATTAGCCTCCGTCCCCCCCCCCTTTATACGTAATCAATGAACCTCCAAAACTAATCAGGCTAGCGCCTTATCACAATGAACCTATATACAAAATTTGAATCAAATCGGATACTTTTGCATGAAAAACTCATTTATGTAAATTAAGGGAGGATTAACACACGTTCTCCTACTTTGTACTTAGACAATAAACCACAAAACTAATCAGGAAAGCACCTTATAACAATGAACCTGTAAATAAAATTCGAAGCAAAACGGCTATTTCTATCAAGAGTTATCCGGTTACGTACATACGTACATACATACATACAGAACCTTCGGGCACATTATCTCTCAGGCTTTGATAGCCTGTGAGCTAAACAGCAAGTATCAATAACGGCTATAATTAATTACAATGATAGTAATAACAAAATATTATCCAACTACGTAAGGAATTACTTCATATTTAGCCTTTGCCGTGCTAATATTTTCCAACTTATTATTTAACGGCATTTTAATTTTTATGGTGCTGCAAGGTACAATAATGTTGTAAAAAAGAAACAATTTCTTGTTTGTAGGAAACACGCTGTGAAGCCCCTAAACTGATTTAAAAAAAATGTTTTACTCTATGATAGCTAATGAAGGTGGTTCTAAGTAGACTGCATTGTGTCAGTTTTTTAATAGAACTGGCTGTAAATAAGTTTGAATGAAGATTTTTTTATTAAAAGTCTTATATTCACCTCATACAGTACACGAATGAATTTTGCTCAAAATGTGGCTTAATTAGTAATATTTTAAATTTTCGAATTAAATTTTCAACATGACTGAAACTACACTACACATATTTAAATGACACTACAAAGGATGTAAATTTTCTTTTCACTTTTCTAAACAGCGTACAACCAACACAGTGAAAAATGTGTCCTGACCGGGGATCGAATCCAGATTCTTGATATAGCGCACCAAGAGCTTTACCAATTAAGCCATCTGGACGACATCGAGGCTGGCATTTTCCCCCTATATACGTTTGCAAGGCTGTAACTTCGCAGCGCAAGATTGAATGTCATACATGAGCACACTATTCAGTGACGTACATGAGACAAACATGAGACGTACATGCGACGAAAAAAATTATATATATTATCCGGTGCTGGGAATTTATTCGTCTCATATACGTCACTGAATAGTGTGCTCGTGTATGACATTCCATCTTGCGCTGCGAAGTTGCAGCCTTGCCAATGTATATATGTGAAAAATGCCAGACTTTATGTCGTCCAGATGGCTTAAATGTTAATGCACTTAGTGGGCTATACCAAGGCATCTGGGATGGATCCGCGGTCCGGACATATTATTCACTGTGTTGGTTGTGCGCTGTTTAGCAAAGCGAAAAGAAAATTCACATCCTTTGTAGTAATATTTCAATTATCCGCACCAGTATAATTTTCCCTTATATAAATAGTCACACAAATACCACTTGGCCTTTTTACAACAAACACTCGTCCAAAGCCGACGGTTTTTATAGTCATTTAGAATTTAACACATAAAGATTCAGCATTCTTAGAAATAAAACTTATAATAGATCATAGATGTCAATTCGTAGATTAATTGTGAGTAACTGGAATAAATATAACCATTATTTAAAATGTTTACAGAAATGCATTTGATTGTGATATTATACACTGAGAAAAATGACACTTTCGAATCCGAGTAAATCGATGTTTTCAGTTTTTTATGAAACTTTTTGTTTCAAATAGGACGATCCAATGCTTTTAATTCTGAAATACCATAAATACTCAGAATATTCAAACATGGACATACTCAAAACGGAGAACATAAGAGGTGAGTTTATATTTATTTTTGAAACATGGGCATACTCAAAAATGATTAGGGTCAGTTTAAACTCATTTTTGAAACATGGACATACTCAAAAATGAGCACATAGAAGTCAGTTTATACTCATTTTTGAAACATGGACATACTCAAAAATGAGCACATAGAAGTCAGTTTATACTCATTTTTGAAACATGGTCATACTCAAAAATGAGCACATAGAAGTCAGTTCATACTCATTTTTGAAACATGGACATACTCAAATATGTGCACATGTTGTTTTATTCTTGAGATTGTGCATGTTTTCAGAAATGTGTATATACATGTTTCAAACTTGAGTCATTTGGATTCGGAGCCATTTTAACTGTGCGACATTCTCACATTTGAGTATTTTTTGCTCAGTTTTGAAAATGTGTAATAAGTAATATTTTTCTTTTTCTGCAAGTTATGCGTTGATTTCAATGAAATATACTTCATTTAACTAACACGATGGTACTAAGTATTATAATATGCATTCAATATTCTCTTTCGAAAAGTTAAACCTGCTAAAAATTAATAGGAAAAAATGTTTTAGCAGATTTTCTTCAATATTATTTATTTAGTTCTTAATATTATGTATAATAAATAAATATAATGACCAACGTCATATGGTGAAGCAACTATCATAAATGTTTGTATACTCATGTGTTTAAATATAATATACATAGATTACACTCAGCAAAATATAAGAATACATTCAAGAGATACACATATGTAAAGATATTTTGATCTATACACACAGGATTTTATTTTGACATATAAATATCATCAAGGATACTAAGTATATGATGATGAATAAATCTGATTAACTTGAAAATGAAATTTATAAAAAATACTTTTTAAAATTAGTAACTTTTAAGACACCTGTTTGTCTTATATATATTATTTAAATTTAATTGCTTTTTATTGTATTCAAAGTGAATTGTAATTTACCATATTTTCACGATTGTACAATAATATCGTAATAATATACATCAAAGCGAAGCGATTATGAGATAATAATAAATAATCATATGCAAACTGGGTAACACTTTGATGATGTATTTCGTAATGTATCTACGATTTCCCATAAGGTAAATTAATATTCACATTAAAAGGCTAAGTTAAATTAGTACTATGAGATACTCAAACCTATGAACATTCATTATACGTAAAAGTATGAACATTCATAGTTTTAGCATATGCTGTCGTTAACATTAAATCTTTTAAACTTTAATCCTGTGCAAATTGAAACATTTAATGGAAAGAATGCGCTATATTTTATTCAAGAATTTAAAAAAAATATTTTTGCAGTAAAAGTATATAATAGTTTAGCTTTAAAAATATAGAATCTTCTTTGCGTATATCACAATGTTTAAAATGTTGTGAAGAGAAAATGTAAAGGATCTAAACGTTTCAAACAGTTCATTAAAAATACATTATGATGCATCATTAAATCCATGTTGTATGTAGTACTACATGGAAAATACATTATTCTTCATTGTACAATTTAAATAGCCACAGAAGTTTAATCAAAGAATAATGCTTCTTAAATATTTCGCATTGTGCAAATTATATATATGTTTTTTTAACAACAGAATGTAATCAAACGTTCATAAGCTCGCATGCATCTTCCTTTAACGATGAAACTTATTGGAGCTCCAGTAATAGGATAAAAATTTTAAATGTATTATGTATTTTGTATAAGTTAAGGAAGTTTGTTTTGAAACAAATATATATATATATATATATATATATATATATATATATATATATATACAAATATACTTTATATATATATATAAATTTTATTATTTCCAATGGTTTTCTGGTAATAATTCAGTATACCTGGATGATTATACTGATCTTAGCATATATGCCAGTATAATTATGAAATATTGAATTATTTTTAAAACACGTGTGGATACATCCAGGCTGAAGATTATATCTACACGTGTTTTTCCATATTCAATTCTAATTTAAATCTCTTGTAATCCAATTTTCCATTATATTTTGATCATATTTCATTTCTTAATCCATTTGTATTCACTTGATATCAACTCCAAATTATTAATATTTTATGGTTTATTATTTTTTTTTCTCTTTTTCTCTCTCTTTCTTTTTTAAATATGAAGAATATTTATACAGTATTTTTGGCTAATTACAATTGAAGCCCAAGCTATGGTAAAATTATGATTGAACTTGTTATTTTATTAACTATGTGGTATTCTGTCTACACATTATTATTAATTATCTCTTTGGAGATTTAATTAGAATGTTACAAGAACTTGATATGTTTTTTGAAATTCAAAGATATTATAATTATATATATATATATATATATATATATAAAGTATTTTTCTGTAAGCCAAAAAAGATTTTCTTTTAATAATTAGAAAAATACAGGACTACAAATTTAGTCACTTCCACGATATAATAAGCAGTCGAGACCATTTAGATAAAACCACAAAAGAGATTGCATAAACTATACAATGGAGCAAGTGAAGTGCCCAAAAGAAGCCACTCAACGTAGCCTCTCCACGGCCGCGTACGACGATGAGGATAGGAAAGCTCATTTCCCGTGGAGAGATTCCTGAAGGAAGATTACCTTCGCTGAAAATTTTCATTGTGGCAAAATTTTAGTTGCTTATAGTTGGATATCTTCAAAAATAATTAATTCGTGTGTGCTGTATCAGAATTCTGGAAAAATTGGCGCTCTATTGGTGTATTTACTGCAATGTACAAAAATTATCGTTATTATTAAATTCCATTTTATAAAAGAAAAATTCATTTACATGAGAAAGAAGTTTCTTTTTTAATAATAAATAAATATATATATAAGAATATAAATTCAGTCACTTCCATCGTAGAAGAAGTCGAGATCATTTAGGATAAAGCACAAATGTCATGGCATAAAGTATACAATGGAACAACTGAAGAGCTTGATATAAACTTAACATGGCCTCTTCACTGGCGTGGACTATAATGGAAATAGGAATTCTCATTCACTATGGAGCAACATCAGATACAGGAATGACTTCGTTGAAAATTTTCATCTAGTTGAAATTTCAATTACTTATTTTGCTGTATTTAGAATAATTAATTTGTTTGTTCTGTATCAAAATTATTTAAAATTTAGTGCTCAATTTTATGTGTACTGCGATGCACAAAATATGTTGAAATCAAATATTGATAATGCCTACTAGTGTTATTAGAAGTTATACAATATTTTTACAAGTGCTGATTCATTATGTCTGTGATGAGATAAATGCCTGATTGTTGTAACCGTTCGGAAAAATGTTCATAATATAAAAAAAAACATTTTTTCAATATATTTATCTAAAATTATTTCCAAAAAAAAAAAGTCATTTTTAGAATTGTTATTTACGAAATAAGTAAATTAAATTTCCTACAATTAACTCTACATTTTCTATATTTTAACTATATTTCTATATTTTTTTTCATGTGCAAAATGTAATTACTTATTCATACATTTTGTCTTAACAATAAAACTCAACAGGAGCATAAATTGAAAATACAATGTGTATTTCCTATAATTCAAAAAACAAATTGAAAAACGAAAAACGAAAAAAAAAAACAGAATAACAATTCAGTCTTGAAAATGAAAAGACATGCATTATTTAAAAAATATATTCATTTATAAATTAAAAATGTTCGTTTTTTAATCATTACAAAAATATAAGAATAGAAACTCAGTACTTTCTATCATATCACTATAAGTCGAGCCTATTTAGAGAAGATTATAAAGGAGATAACATAAACTACCCTCTCAGAAATAATTTTGTCAAAAAACGCAAAAATCGTTTATGGAACCCCCTTAATTTAAAGACATTTTCAGTTTTCTGATACAATTTCCGTCTGAGAGTTTGAAGGGAGAGATTGAAGAGGAAAAGACACAAGTAAAAGATTCCGTTTTTGAAACGAAAAAGTTCTGGCAGCATAGTTGCCGAAATACCCCTGTGATGTGATGAAAATACAACTTAGATTGTAGAATTCCACGTAATTTTTACGTTAGATCAGTGAAATTTCAGTATTTTGAAGGATGCTAGTCAAATCAAAACAGAGAAAAAAAATATTTTTTAACGAAAATAAGCAACGGGAAAAAATACCGTCATCTGTTAAAATAGTATTGCTCATTTTGTAACAAAAGAATTTTGTAACAAAAGACATATGGTAGAGAAAAAATTCAAAGAAAATACTTTTAGACACATTTTTTAATTCATTTTTGTTTGGAAACGCGTGAAATTGAAAGGTGTTCTTACTCAGAAATTATGCAATCGTAATAGGTTTTCCATTTTTTGGTAAACGCAAAAGATCTTTCAGAAAATAGTGTTAAAGTTGTCGTTTTAAACAAATTTCCGAAAATGACAGCGAGAGAAGAGGGAAGAAACCAGCTTGTCACGTGAAACGATTCGCTTATAACTCGATAAGTAATTTATTTATCAAAAAAACGAAATCTTATTTCGATTCTAAATCGCTTCAATAGTTAGGCCTGCGAACGGTATGCCTCTGCGTTTAAAAATGAGTAGAAATTGTCGCGACAAGAAATATTCGCGATGTTGATCAGATCATTTGAGAACTACCTTAATATCAGTGTATTTATAATATTTAATTCTTCTGCTCTGTATCCCAATTTTAAATGTCAAATACAAAGTTGTTATATGTAATATTCGATGCACAAAACGTTACGTTATTGTTACATTACATATTTTACAGAATTTTATAGGAAGTAGTCTTTTAAAAGTGCGAGAGAGTTCTCTCTTGATAATTAGTGAAACTCAAGAATACAAATTTAGTATTTTGCATCATATGAAATAGAAGTCCGGACTGTTTTGATAAAAGGACAAAGGAGTCATAAACTATACAATGAATCCAGTGAAGTATCTATAAGATGTCATTCAACAAGACTTTTACATTTGCGTGGGCTAATTTGGAGATAGGAAAGCTCATTACCTTTGATAGGATTTCAAATGGAGGAATGCATTTGCTGAAAATTTTCTTTTAGATAGAATTTCAGTTACTTAATTTGCTTTATTCAAAATAATCCATGTACCTAGTACCAAGATTCTAGAAATTTTTTACTTAGCTTACTTAGAAAGAAAGAAAAATACAATATTTCATAAAAAAAGTATTATTTTTTTAAGCTAAAAGATAAATTTTTTCTAACAATTAGAAAAATGCAAGGACACAGGTTCACCGTTTCGATAATATTAAAAAAGTCGAGATCATTTAGATAAAAGTGTAAGGAAGATAGAAATACTATGCAATGGAACAACTATACGATGGACCAAGTGAAAAGCTACTTAACATAGTCTGAGTACATCATAGTGTGACTACGATGGAGACAGGAACTTTCATTTCCATGATGAGATTTTAAATAATGAATGAATAGCTTGGCTGACATTTTCTTAAGCGAAACTATAGTTGCTTAATTTGTTGTATTCAGAAAAATGAATTTGTGTCTTGAAAATCTTGTGTTCAGTTATTATGTATTCTTCAAAGAACAAACCGATTTGAATTGAATACTGATAATACCGATGTATACTGCTAAGGTTTTTATAATGTTTTTATAAATACAAGTTTTTTCCTGTGATAAATGTAATGTTCAAAAGTCTTAGTTCTAGTCGAAATTATTGGAATAAATGAAAGAAAAACAACCTTATCATGAAATCAATTGAAATAACTTTCCTAAAAATGGTCATTTCTGCAAAAATTACTTAACACAGAGGGGAGAAAAGAAAGTTTTCTGCAATTAAAAAGATTATAAACAACTCCTCAAAACCTGTATTAAAGTATATTTGAATGATAATGTTGTTTACATATATCCTGTATTCAAAAGATATTTGAGAAATCTATATTTGAGAAATTAATACTAATGCAAAAACTTAAGGGTGTGAAGATTGAGAATAAAGACAGAAAATATTTAGTATTATCACAGTGAATGTTAACATTAAGTTCTTTAAATTGAATTTATCATTCAAACTGTAGACAATTTGGGGAACACATCAGAGGTTTACTTTCAAATTGAATGCTATATAAAATATTTAATTAATAAAGATATTTAATTAATTTAGCATTATTAAAGTTTGAATTAAATCTTGAATTAAATTAGTAAGACCTTCCAAATAATTTAAACTAATTTCTAGTTATCATTGAAAGAACTTGTATTACATTAAATGTTGAATTAATTATAATAAATAATTTTGAATTAAAATTTAATTTAATTTAATAAATTTAAACTAAATTAGTAAGAACATCCAAATAAGTAAACTTGATAAATTTCTATTTATCACTCAAAGAACTTGTATCAGATAAATTGATCTTATAGTTGTTTTAGTAGTCCTTGAACATATATTTGAATATTTCGTGGTTAAATTAAATTATTTTAAAATGTTAAAGAAACATATAGCTCTTCATTACCAAAATATGTAGAAATTCGATAGTATTATTTTTTTAAGTAATAATATTTTCATATATTTTTTAATTTTTTTTTTTTTTTTTTTAGTTTTGATACTTTCAAATATTTTATTTATCATAAATGAAATTGCAATAATAAAAATTGGATGTACTTTATTAATAAATAATAAAATTTTTCTTGTGTAAATAAAAGGTTTTCATACACTACTTATTATTATAACAGCAGTTCAATATATTTTATCAACATATAATTATTTTCTGAACAGTAAACTACGTCAATTCTAATTTGTTCAAAAACATAAATAAACAATGCAAAATAATTTTGCTTATAAATAATAATATACAGTCGTTTTTAAAATTCTTAAACACTCTAACTGTTTAAGTTCTCTTTGCATAATGTGTTGTACGCACAACCGTGCGTAATAACATTAAATCACTTAATGATAAAAATAATGTTAATACATAAAACGATTTATAAACTTTACATTTTCGAAATATACATTCTTGATTTTAAAAATTTAATTAGTATTACTTCAATTGTAATTTTCTTATTTAAAAAAAAATCTTTTATATATATTTATATTGATGTATTATTTTTACTCAATTCTTCCGCTGCAATAGTATGTTGATATTTTTATATTAAATACATAAGTCAAAAATTTTTTTTATTCCCACTCGAATATATATTTTTTTTAATCAGGATTTCTCTGTTAATATATAAAAAAGTACATAACACTTGCACATTAGATAATTAAAATCTAGCAAAAATATAATTAATTTTAATAAATTCAAAAAAGATATTCAAGTTTTCTCTTTTTAAAATAAACATTACAGTCCAAAAAATAATGTTTTTTATTTAAAATGCAAATTTTCAACATAAAATTCAACCTTTTATTCATTTAAAATAAAAGTTCCAGTGTGAATTTTTCATTAATCTTCTTCTTCATTATTTTCTCGTTATTATTATTATTATTATTATTATTATTATTATTATTACAATCATTTATATAACGTTAGAATTTTAAAACCTGCATCATTTGTAACATTCATAATTAAATGGAATGAAATTTTGTAATTATAAAACCATCTAAATGTTTTATTTTACTGTATAATTTAATTATAATTTATTACTTTATTAGAATAATGCAATGGTATTTTTATATTCTATACATTAATTTAAATTTATTGTTCTTCTCACTTGAAAATCTTTTTATATTTTTGTCAGAATTTCTCTGTTGCCATGCAAATAAATAAATTTAAAGAATATATATATTTTTAACTTTATGCACTGTTTTGAATAGTAAGAAATGTTAACTCGAGAGGGATAATTTATGTCCACATGTCTTTTGTGTAATAAAGACCATCCTTTGTTTAATAAATTTCTATTAAACAGTATTTCTGATGCATATTTGCCATAAGTCTGAATAAATATTCCATAATACAGAGTGTAAGTTTCGAAAGGGAAATTCAGACAAAACAAACTCAGTATGTTTATTGGAATAATAGAAGCGTTATATACTTTAACTATATAAGATTAAACGAACTTGTTACAAATGTACGGGAAGTTGAACCACATTTTCGGCATTATGTTTAAAATTTATACATATTTTGTCATTTAATTTGCTTTTCAGTGTTAAGTTATTAAATTGCTAAAAGCAAAGTGCTTAAACATGAGCTTTTTCTATAATAAATTAGAAATAAAAACAGTTCATTTTTTATTATATATATTATATATTTTCATGAAAAAAAAAACACTTTTTAAAAGTAGGTCTTTGAAAGAAAAAAAAGTTTAATTTTTTTACAAGATAAAACTTTTAAAATTAAATTATTACTTTGGTATATATGCAAGGAGTATATTTGGAGTATATGCAATAGAAAATATCAGCATTACAAAACTGTTTAAAACTGTTATGCTGTCTATCTAAAAAGTTTAGGGACAACAGGAAAATATCGTTTACTAAATAATAATAAAAAATGAAGCAAAAACATATTATTTACTTATTAGATTCCATGAAATTGTTCAATCAAATCATATCAAAATGAATAAATGTGAATAATATCAAAACTTTCATAAAAAATCATAAAAGACTGTAACTAAACGGTGTCATACAAGTTTCGACATAATGTAGAAAAATAGATCATTTAACACTTTTACATGAAGCTGTTTGCATTTCTTAATGACCACTTTTAGTTCTGTAGTAGAATCATATTGTTTTCCATTCTTGTATACTTTACGAGTTAAGAAACCTCAAATATTCTCAATTGGGTGTATGTCCGGTCTTGAAGCAGGTCAATCTAAAATGTTAACATTTCCTGCGGAAAGCTACTGTTTCATACTATGTGAGTTACGAATTGAAGCATTGTCGTGCTGAAATCTCCAGTTCGGACCCCCTAAGAAGTCATCAAATAAAAGTAGATGTTGCGGAAGTGTCTCTTTATGCTTCGTTGAATTTTGTTTCGCATGGAGATATACCAGGCAGGTTAGGCCATTAAAGCCAATCACCCCCATCCTCATAAAAAGACACCAGAGCCTTGTCGTCTAGTGAAGAAAGGAAGTATCTTAAAATATAATAAGAACACACATTTTATCAGACAATTAAATAGACAACCAACATAAGTGAAAAATTGACTTTTTCACTCATGTTGGTTTAGTGTATTTAATCGTCTGAGAAAATGTGTGTTCTTATAATATTGTAAAATAAAGTAATCAGACGTAGTGTTTATGCTTTAATATATATATATATATATTAAAGCTGATAAAAATTCTTATATAAATTATATATAAGAATGTGCCTATTTACTGAGGTAATGCCTTTAACAATTTCATCAATCAGAACCTCCAGATTCTACTTCTTTTCGTCGCTGAATAATACGGTGAGTCACTTATCCCCGTCTTACATGTACTTCTGTATCCAGTCCATTCCGGACTGTTTATGGTCTGGTTTTAGGGAAGGTTTGCAAAATAATAATTTTAAAACAATGCTCTTGCAGTCTTTTATGTGTCTATGTATTGTGTCCATTGACACATTGACACCGAGATTATTTTAATTTACCTTAAGCACATATTTTGCTTTAACACGAATCTTCCAATTTTTCGACCAGTCAGAACACTTGTAACACGTTGAAGCTCGCAATTGTTTTTCGGTTGAAACTGTTATTTTTAGCAAGTATATTCCTCCTTTTAAACGATTGAATATTCTAGAAATTTCAATATAGGACATTGTGTTTGATTTTTACTTAAATATCTTTAAAATTTGCTCCTTTCTGAATTTAATGCAACTTTTAGCATTTTAAATAACGAACAGAAATTCAATATAGCTATCAATCATACTGTTTGGAGGAAACGGTTGGTTGGTCGAAATCAATCCAGCATTTGTTAACGTTTGCATACTTTTGAACCAGTTGTTTTTTTAACAAAAATAAAAAAGTCGTACTTTTCAAATAACTAATGCTGATGAAACCATTATAATATATCTAATATGTTTCATTTAAATTACATTTTGAATATTTATTTTGAACGTATATACTCCACATATTTATATTTCTAATTCTACTATCATACTTTTGTATATATCTAAACTTTGAGACAGACTGTACAATATTTAAAACATAGGTTATTTATCAAATTTTTAAAAACTTCGACAGTTTTTAAAACGAATTTGAATAGTTTCGGTAACACGTTCTCGTAACACCTATGTCATATTTATAAATTATTTATTTTACAATAAAATATTAACATATAAGTATAAAATCTATGATGGTGCTATGTTTCTTATTGAAAAAACTCAAATTGTTTATAAAAGGTTGACATATATTATTATTTTCAAGTTAACTTATGCTTTTAATCTCGTATAACATATTTAAACAGTCTTCAGACAAATATCAGTCAAAGAATAAGAAAATTTAGATTCTAAAATATTTATTAAAAAAAAGTGTAAAAAAAAAATGAAGACAATTCGGTTCAATTCGGAAACTGAAAATGGACATTTCCAACGTATCTCGGTTCTCTTTTTATTATAAGAATAATTACTTTTCCACTTTTGATTTCCCAGGACAACAATATAGGAAATTCGAGGTTTGGCATATTATACGTTGTTCTATATTTTGCACAATACCATCAGTTTTAAATTTAATTTGGTTACGTGAATTAAAAAAATATATATTTTGTTTTATTTTAACTATAAATAGCTTGACATTTTTATAAGTATGTTCGTTTCTTCGCAGCATGAATTTGGGAATTAGGTTATGAAAGCAATATATATATTTCACAGCATCCTGTTTTGTTAAATCTTTCGCACTATTAAAAAATAATATTTATAGATTTATTCTTGTTTTATGTGTTAAAATATTATTTCTCTTTAATAAAACTATTCCACATTTTAAAACTTATCACTGAGGAAACAGGTGATGCTAAAAACAGTTGTTAAAAAATAGCGAAAAAAGTATTTGTTTGTTCTTAAAAGTTTTTAAAAATTGAGTTCTCAGTTATAGAAACGTCTGGTGTTACCTGAAGAATAAAACTGAATAACATAATTTAATTACTTGAACACAAAGTTATACAGTACTTAAGAAAAAGTCTGTTAGAATAATAAGCTTTTTACTCTAACAAAGTTATGTACAAGGCTATATACTATAAGAAATTCGGATTTATCCCATTTTCATAAAAACTTTGTTGTTGTGTATCATAATACTTGGATTTTGATGTTGTGATTAGAAGATATACTAATACGAAAGATTTCTATATTTAGATCATAAAAATATTAAGACTGAAGTTCAGAGAAAAGTGTGTCATTTCATAAAAGGGCATTATATAGTCTATATTAAATCTTAGCAATAAACAGAGGGTTTTTGAATGCCAAGCGTACGGAACATTTAGTATCAAATAAGGAAATTTACTTGCTCTATGTAAACTCTGTACTGCTTATGTAAAATATCAGCTATTATTTTGCTTGCTGTACAATTTTCGGTAATACATTTATATTAAATAGGATTTCGGATATTAAATTCAGATCGCAGCATAAAATAAATGCAGAAGTTGTATGTTTATCTGTTTCAGCAAAAAATTTCATTATATATTATTGCTGGAATGCTACAGACCTGCTTAGTTAATTTGATATAAATATAACATTACAACACAGGACAGGGTCTTTTATTTGGGATTTAGGAAAAACAGATTGAAATGAATATTTATCCCAGATGTAGTGTGAATGAAAAGAAGCACCATTTGTTCGAGGGTTATGATGTTATATAATCTAAGTTAATTAATTACAATTAATAATTAGATTACCAAAAATTAATAATATTTATTTCGCGTTATGTGAATTCGATGATCATTTCGCTTTTAAAATCATATGGGATGATCTAAAGTTAACTTGGGGAACTTAAATTTTAACATTAAAATAAGAATAATAAAAGGACATAATTAAAACCTAAATTGCAAAATCCCCTTCCTATAAAAATTAACACACTTGATGCTAGTGAAAGAAATAGAAGTTAAAGTAACATTACAAAGAAGATTTATTTATAAATATTTACATAAAAAAATATAATAAAAGAATTAAGATTAAAGTTAAGTTATTAGATTTGTTTGATATTACGCAGAACATCTGAGTTTTTTCCTTAAGAATATACAGATAAATTTTAATCTGCTTTAAGTACCAATAAACAATAAGCTTCATTACTGATCATTATATCAGAACAAATTTAGTCAACTATAAGCACTCAATTCCTTGATACATTCATGAATAACATAAAATACAAAGAACATTGGAATTAAAAATGTGCTTTACCTGGTCTATAAGACCTGGGAGAACATCGTTAAGAAATGCAGTCATCAAAAGAAAGGCACGGATCTTAAGTTATTTTTAAGAGCAGATTACTGCCATTTTATATAACCCACTTTCTGCACACAGATCACTTGGAGTAAAACAAAACTCCATCGTTGACAAATAAAATTAAAAGCATTCAATGCTAATGGCTTGTGCAGTTTTTCAAAACAGCATAACTTATCAATAGCTCTATAATACTTGCTCTGCTTGATTCATTGTTCGACGTTTGTCAAGAGAACACAAGAAAAAAACAACTCTCTTATGAAGACTCTTAGTACTCTAACTATATATATATATATAAATAAATACATGAAAAATGTAGCATTGAGATTTACATAAACACACATAAAAACCATTTTGCTATAGAGAATTCTACAAATTTGCATGTTAATTCACCGCCTCAATTCTAAAGCATAACAGTGGTCGATGTCATTATTTCGGACACTCCTCTCTTTTCGGTCATAGGCTGTCTGTGACAAAGAGTTCGTTTGAGTAATTTCACTGTCCATGTCCACCGTCTGGAAGAGAAAATTGTCCCTACTCACATACGGTCAAGTACAGCTGCTGACCCTATTTCGTCACCATAAAACTGCTGTCAAAAAGCACTCTAGGTGATTACACGGTTGTAAATTGTGTATGACATTAAATGGGGCTGTGTTTTGACAGACTGTAATTAATAGTCTTAAAATCTCTGGGGAGAGAGTCCTTGTGTAACAATGAATAAAACAGGAGTGATATTACATAAATAAATATGCCAATTACTAATTTCTTGTTAATTTTTAATAATTATTACTTGATTGTTATTGTTGATGAAATACTTATTCCAACGGTGTCCATGATATATTAAATTGGAAATATTTATATTCCATAAATTTCTGCTATATATTTGTAGCAAAAAAATAATGATGATTGGAAAGCTATTTCTCTCCATCCATCCTGAACTTTAATTTTACTATGGTCTGCAAGTACAAACAGTTGCGGGCAACCTGTATTTGCAAGTCATTGAGATTGCTTTGTTACCCAAGTTACATGAACTTATCTCAGGGTGTCAAACTGTGGCTCTCCAGATACCACTAATTAAAAAAAGAAATGGTCGACTTCTTGAATCGCAGAAATTCGATGATTAAATAAGACAAAGATTACTATAAAATTTTACTTGTATCCGGCGGGACACAGTTTGACAGCCCTGACTTAGCTGATGCAGTTATGCCGAATCTAACTGTAGTTCCAAATATTTAATTTAATAAAATAAATGGTAGACGTGTGTTCTACGGATTCAACTCAGAATACCCTTAAGTATTTTGTATTGAATACAAAGTATTAGAACATTGTTTATAGATTTCTGAACTTTGCAGTCATACAAAGCTTATCATCAAATTATCCGACAGTTAAAATTGAAACTACATCCATAGTATACAGAGTGAGTTAAAAAAAAAATTGTAACAATTTTCGAAAAAGAATTATATAAACAAAGATCAGAATTTTATTTTCTAATGTGTTTAGTCTGATAGCCCTTTTGTTGAACTATCATATTACATCTTAATTTCCAAGATAAAAGAACTTTTCTAAAAATATCAAGATTGAGTTTCTTCCACTCGTCGACCACAATCTTCCAGAGTCCATTCAATGTATTGGGATGCCGCTTATAAACAGCTTGTTTTTAAAGTCCAAATGCACATTAATACTTAGGAGACATGTCGGTGGGCTTGAGTGGGATGCACTTAAATGAATTAGTCTCAATTCCGGATTCAATTCTATTTTTTTTTATATAGCAGTAGATTTAGAGATATAGTTGGTAGCCTTATTCTGATGAAACTCAACACAATGCATATTCTTTGGGTAAAGTGATGGAATGTCTTCTCTTCAAACAAGTGTTAAAACATATTTATGACAGTAATCCGAGTTATTTTTGACATTTTGTGTACATGCCATATTTTAGGTCTTCCGTTATAAGAGAACCCAGAAAAAAACCACAAAATCTTTTGCACAACTTTCCTTGTGTTCCCTGAACCATCATATTAATTATTTTTTCTGCTTTGTAGTAAATCAATCTTTTTCTATTGTCAGATACACATATAAGCCTCATCACTAAGCCTCATCAATTATAAATACATATTTTCTTTTTTTTTTCAACTACCAAATAATTTCCATGCAATAATCTCCACATGGTCTTACGCTGAGAAACATATTATCTCGGGAACATCATATTTTTTGTTTTGATTAGCTTTAAATCAGATTTTATAATTTTGTTTACATTTCCTATAGAGATTTTTAAAGATTTTGCGATAGTTTCTTGGGGAGTTGGATTTTCTTTTCAATCCTGAAATGCGACTTTAGATATAATAAACGGTGAACGTACCTTTGTTGGTATGTATTTTTTTCATTTTCCCCAATCAAATGTAAAATATTACGGTTCATTCTTTATTATTAATTATGTCACTTATTTTACATGTAGAAATATGAATACCATGGTTTTCACACCTTTTTATGATAATCGAATACGAGTATTTTTATGCGTAAAGCGCAAATGCATAGCCTTCCATGCATGGTTTATTTTCAAGCGGCATTTTAAAGCAGAGAATAGTTTTAATGACGCAGACGATAAGTAAACCCTAATCCAAATTGATGCCATATAGGTTTTATTTTATTACATTTAATTTAAAATCACAGAGAAAGTCAAGATCGTTACAAGAGTGTGTGAACACTCTCTGTATATCTCATATCCGAATAGACTTTGAAATAGGATCCTTCAACTTCTATAACCAAGAATAGATCCAATGATAAAAGTATACTAGGAATACTTTTTCTCTTACTGCCAATAATGTTTCCTGACAGGTATCTACTTGGGTGTTGAAGTTACAGTTTAGATTTCACACGAAGGAAAAACCAAGATACAAAAAAGACGTTTGAGAACTGCGGGTTTTGGTGAATGACAATTATTTTGTTATTTGCGAGAAGATACAATTCAACATATAATTTAAGTGAAACTATATTTAAATAAACTGATTTAGTATTTGTGTAATTTATGACGTCAAAAAATAGTTTAAAATTATCTACATATGCCTATACACAGATTTAACATTTAGCTATATATTATTTTACACAAACAACAACTATTAATAGCAATATTTTGATTGGAATTTAAGATTTACATTATAAAGTTTACCTACACTTAATTTCTATAAAATTTTCAATCAAAACTAAATTTCAAAAAGTTAAAATTTGGGCGTTTTACACCAAATGAATTTTATATTACATTGAATAAATTAAACTGTATATAACACAATTCATAGGAACTCAACAAGACCAAACTTTTGTGTATAGTAGCCTTGCACTGGGCTTTTAGTGTATTTGAAGTACAATTTTAAGTCATGTTTGATCATACTTGTTTTAATATATAAACATTTTTCATAGTTTAATTAAATTAAGCTTATTAAAATAAGAATTTAAAGTTTTAATTAAATTAAGAACTCAACATAAACAAAGCTGTGTGTGTACCTTACACTGGGCTTTTAATGCATTTCCCGAAGAGTAACTAGCATTTTTAAACACACTTGTTTAATTGCATATACATTTTATGCATTTTAATTAACTTAAGAACTGTAAGCATTAAATAAATTAAGAACTCGAAGCATTAAGTAAATTAAAAACTCGAAGCTTTGAATTAATAAAGAACTCAACAGAACTAAACTTTTGTATCACTTAGACTCTCAACAGAACTTAGCACTGATCTTCTAGTGTATTTCTAGTAAAATGATTAGCATTTATTAATCATGCTTGTTTTTATCTACATAAATTATGAATATTTTAATTTAATTAAGACATTTAATCATTGTGGTATTCAAAGGGTTTCATATTTTAAAATATAAAGCCTTTCTCTGGCAGCTATTTGAACCATTCTTATAAAATAATAGGATTTAGGTTAAAATAATTGAAAAAAAAATTAAGAAATTTTGAGAGTTTAAGATGGGTGGCACTTCTCTTATTTCTCTTTCATAAACGCGATAGATATGATATAAAAAACATGTTTAAATTTTCGACTAAACTAATTACAGTGTTGGAGAAATAATGGCAAAACACTTAAACCTTATTAAACATTTAATGTATAAAAATTAGTTTTAAACTGAAAAAAATACTTTACAGAAAATAAAAATAATAAAAGTAACATAAACATAGAGTGTGCATTTATCTACGGTTACAGCTCAGTGTAATTTGAAGTATCAAATAAATTGTAGACACCTTTAAACTATTAAGATGAAAAAGTTTGGGGCATTGTGCTAGTATCTTCAAGTCACATTGCAAGAGATGGAAACTATTTTGCTGGGTCATAGAGGCACATGTGAGCTGAGATGTGGAGAGGAAGAAATAAGGTCGAAGTTAAAGGTTTTTTTCAGAAAATTCATGCTAGTGAACTGTAATCGTTCGCATTCCTCGAAATCATAAATAGCGTTTGAAGTACAATGTGCGAATGTCAAATTGTGTCAGAGTTTGTAGAAATCGTTCCCAGAAACATTGAACATGTTGCAGCAGACATGAGGTCAGAGACAATGTATCCTGCGATACCGTTTAAAAAATGCATCTAAGTTTGAATAAACTGGGACGGTTACAAAAACCATCTCGACCCAAGGCTTCCAGGAATGCTTTCAGCAACTGTTCTCGTGCAGGCAGAAATACATAACTACAGAAGGGGAATACTTTGAAGGTATACTTTGTATATAATACATAATATCAATAAATCAGTACTATTAGGGAAACCAGTCACCAACCTTTTGATCCTAACAGTATATCTTCCTCTAGTTTCATTTTTATTTTTTAATAAAAAAAATTATGAAAAGCATTTGTAGCTTGATTAAGAAAGTAATCTAATATTTCAGATTTTCATGTATTTTAAGAAATTGGGCCGAAATAGAAATACGAATAACTAAAATTGTATTTAAACCCCTCATTTGAAGGTTGAGTGACTTAAGTTTATTTAATTTATTATCAAAGATCATAAAAGAGATTTTTTTTAATTAAAGAATACCGAAATTCCACCATTTTAGATCCATGTTGAACTAACATATTTTAAAAATATGAAATAACATCGATAATTAACTGATATATATTTTTTAATCTCCTATGTCTCTGAACATTTTTAACCTTTAACAGGGCGACGTTCCCAATTGAGTATGTCAAATTGAAAAGACATTTAAAATTTAAATCTCATTCACATTGACATGAAAATTAATACAATTGAAGCTAAAATATGTCTTTAGTTTTTGAGAAAGGAATACGTTTCAGTCATAATAGAATTAAGTTATAATCCCTTTTTGTATTCTTAACAGTGCACGATTGTAAAACTAATGTGAAATTGAAAATGCCCCAATGTTTCTATCGTTGGATACACGTATTTAAGATTATTTAATATATTTAAAGAACATAAGAAATAAAACATGTACTCACCATAATTCATTAAACTCAATGCATGATTAGGTTATAATTAATTCAAAAAAAATTACATTTAACTTTGCTTTTCAATCTAACTAAAAATACCGCTATAAACAAAATATTTTTTGTTTAAAAAATTGTCGTGATTTTTCCAGTTTTCAAGTTCCAAATTAAGTTTTCCATGTGTTTAAGTTTAAAAATAAACCTTCCAAAACATTTCACTACTATGCTTATTACTTACACTTTAATATGTCCTGTTTTTGAATTCAGTTTAGAGAGATTATTTAGAAGTAGCCAATTCACACCTTTGGTGGACAACAAGAAAATTATGCATTAAAAAAATTATCATCATATTAATTGATATCTTAATCTAATAACAATAGAAATCAAAATATACAAAAAGTAGTTAAAAATATTCCCAGTTTTTAATTCAGTCTGTAAAAATTAAACATTTTAAATATAAATATCGTCTTTTATTTTAGTTTACTCTCAAGTATTGCTAAATTGTGATATTGCACTTTTTTGTTTGAATTAATGTCGAAGTTAAACAATATAAAGAAAAATATAATTTGAATTACTCAAATTACACTCTAAAAACGACATTTTCAAAACTGAGCAAAAAATACTCAAATCTGAGTATGTCGCATAGTCAAAATGGCTCCGAATCAAAATTACTCAAGTTTGAAACATGTATATACTCATTTCTGAAAACAGGCACACATTCAAGAATAAAACATCATGTGCTCATATTTGAGTATGTCCATGTTTCAAAAATGAGTATGAACTGACTTCTATGTGCTCATTTTTGAGTATGTCCATGTTTCAAAAATGAGCATGAACTGACCCTAAACATTTTTGAGTATGTCCATGCTTCAAAAATGAGTATGAACTTACCTCTATGTGCTCAGTTTTGAGTATGTTCATGTTTCAATATTCTGATTATTTCTGGTATTTAGGAATTGAAAGCATTGGGTCGTCATATTTGAAACAAAATGTTTCATAACAAAATGAAAACATCGATTTACTCAGATTTGAAAGTGTCATTTTTCTCAGTGTAAATACGATTGTAAAAGTTATAAATTGGCATTTATTTAATTCTTTAAAAAATTAACGTATAAACGTTTGGCAGATATTTATTACCGACTTAATATAATGTTTTTTCCAAAGCTCGTTGATGTTGCCACGAAAATAGAAAAACAGTACTTATCCCAAAAGAATTTATTTATCATAATTATGGAACAGAAATTGCATTCTAAATTTTTAAAACAAAAAAGAGCATGCAAAATGTCATTTACCTAGATAAATAAAATTATGAACAATATTCTTGCGTTCCTGGTGTTTTTTTTAACATAAAATATATGGTTAATGGAAAATAAAATCGATTACCATGTAAAGAAATTAGAAATAAGACAATTTATATGCGCATAAGAAAATGAGATTGCATTATCTCTGAAAAAAAAAGTAACGGGTAACACGCTAGATTATAATTATTGACATGAATACATGTTTTCTAACTATGTTTGATCGGATTTTGTTATCGAAACTGATGGCTGTTTTGAAACATTACGGTAATTTTAATGCTATTATTTTCCTTGTTACTTTGTATAGATAAAGAATTTGAATTTAAGTAATATGCATGTATGTACATTACTAAAATAATGTACACATTACCAAAGAAGACACGGTTTTCTTTGCATAAGGTAAAAGAAGTTGTCAAAATTTAATTTTCGAGCTCCTGACATTATGATATCGTTATTATTTTGCTGTTTTGAATATGTTGTGCAATTTTTATCTATAAAATTAAAATTAATGTGCAGAAATCTTTAAAGGTTTTTTAAAACGATTTTTTTTATAATGTTTAAAGATATGTATGATAGTGTACGAAAATAAGTATAATAATGCATGATAATGTGCGAAAATAAGTATGATAATGTGTGATAATGTACGAAAATATTCATGATAATGTACGAAAACGTGTATGATAATGTATTTTAATAATATAAGAAGTGTATATGATATTAAGTTCAGTATTTCAACGAAACTTTCTGTGCTTCTAAAAATATATGCGACTTAAAATGTTGAGCATATTCATCTTTGATGAATTTTCCTTTGATCAACCAAATTTCGTTTTATACTATTCGTCGAAATTTATGTTTTATATTTAGAATATACAATATATTATGCACAGTTATGTTGTTATTACTTAATCATTTACATGCTAAATTTTCAATGTATATCAATACTTGTTACAAATGTATTTCAAAGAAACTTTCTATTACTATTAAATATAGATAAATTAATATGTTGTATGTATTTTATTTTTGAGAATTTATTTTTTGAATTATGTCATTACTATTTAGCAAATTTTACATGGTAATATTTAAAATATTTGTAGCCATAAAAAAAAAAAATTACTTAGAGTCTCAACCAAAATTTTTTTCTTCTAAATTGTAACTCATTGTTATTTTTATATACAATTAAAACTGTAAAAGGAGATTTTATAGGAGTTCAATGAGTAACGAGTCAAAGGCTGGCACAAGACACTTACATATCGTTCAAAGTGTGGAAGACTAGTAATCGAGGTTAATTTAAAATTCAAACAGATATCAGACGTGAAATGGCCCGCGTAGTCGACAGACAAGCATTGAAGAACACAGTCAATCGCGTCCAGTAGTTATTACGTCGAGTTATAAGTGATTGTTGTCTCAGAACGGCAGTTTTTTCCTTTTCTGAGCTGTTGAGTCCGGAAATTCGGTTCAAAATGTTCACTTCGGCGTCATTTTCTGAAAAATCTTTCTCCTTTATCAAAAGGCGGAAGAAACTGTTTAATTACACAATTTCTTAATAAGAGCACCTGCCAATTTTTATACGTTTGCGAATAAAAATGAATTACAAAATGTGTCAGAAAGTAGCCAGTTTGGATTTGAGAACAGCCTTCACAGGCCACAGATGTCATTGTTTTCTCCTATGTTTCCATATTCTGATATCATGTTACCGCACGTTACACTCTCAAAATAAATTTCGTCAAAAACCGTAGAAAATACAGGCAGCAAGTTGCCAGACAACCTTGTGATTGGAAGAGATTTTTCAGTTTTTTGAAGAAATTTCTGTCTTGTGACTGAGGAATTTCAAGAACATTTTACCTGCATTTCTTGAATTTCCCGTGGTTTTTTTTGTTTTTTTTTCTGTAAACATACGTAAAAAATCCGTTTCTAATACGGAAAAGTAGCACGAAGCACAGTTGCCGGTACACTCCTGTAGTTTGAAGAAACTGCAGACTTAGATTGAAGAATTTCAGGTATATTTTATAATACATTGGTGAGTTTTCCGTATTTTGCAGGAACAGAAGCAACTCAAAGCGGAAAATTTCACGTTTTAACAAAAAAAGACAACGGAAAAATGTGTTCAATTCACTGATTTTTTTAGAGTGTATTTCAACATCACTTAAAGATTAATAACTACTGGATGGTGTTCCTTAACAGTTGGGCTCCTTTCTGCTTATGCCAGTTGACTACGCGTTCCGTCTGACATCTCATTCGCGCAAAAAGTAGTCAGTTTGGATTTGAGAACATCTTTAACAGGCCACTGATGTCATTGTTGCCTGCTTGTATCCATACTCTGAGATCATGTTATCTCCCATGTTCTGAGGCACGTTATTCCAAGATCTGTAAGAGTAACAACTAATGGACGGTGTGCCCCAACAACTGGGTACCTTTCTGCTTATGTCATTTGACTACTTGTTACGTCTGACATCTCATTCTTGCATAAAGTAGTTAGTTTGGATTTGAGAACAGCCTCTATAGGCCACCGATGTCATTGTTTCCCCCTTGCTTCCACATTCTAAGATCATATTACCGCACATTATTCCAAGAGCACTGAAAGAGCATAATAACTACTGGACGGTGGGCGCGCCCTATCGACTGGGCTCCTTTTTGCTTATGCTAGTTGACTATGCTGTTATACATCTCAATTTTGCTTGAATTTTTACTTAAGGTCGATAACTAATTATCTTTCCACACTTTTCTAGCATTGTCTGATACATACACTGTTAAATATATCTGCAGCAACCTATATAGTCATTCGACCGTTTTTAAAGATAACTGTTACTTGACCATATTTTGTAACGTATTTGACCATATTATTGACCATATTATAGTCAGAATGAAGATAAATTACGATTATGTAACTTTTTCAATATAAACGATCGAATGACTGGGAAGTTTGCTGCATATTTTTAACAGTATAGTTGTCTTGGCTGATTACATAATGAATGCATATATGAAATATTATTGCAAGTATGCATGTTTATAAATGGAAGGATAGATATAACAGAAAGAAATGGCTATGCGACATTTATTTATCTACATATAAATGTATATGTGTCTAAATATACGTCGAAGTTATATCCTTATACATCTTATGTACATATATATATATATGTATATTTTTATGCAAGTATATCTAAATAATAAATATTAATAAATATATTTTCACATAATCTCCAAGCAGAATTTAAGTAAAAGAGATTATATTTAAATAATGTTCTCATGCTATGCATAATAAAATTTTTCAACAAAAACCTGGAGAATTGAAAAAGCAGTCCTGAAATATTCAACATATTTATATATTTTATATATGTTATACTTACTTTTTTATCGTCGAAATCTAAACTTCAAAATTTAATACATAAAACTATATTGCATATTTGTTCATATATAAAGAATAATACATATCACGCCTTTCAACAGACCGTTTCGTTCGCATATATCCGTAAAAAAAACTAAAAGCTTTAAACGAAGCGTTGTGTGTTTACACATGCTTCATCAGGATAAACATCCGTAAAAGCTTTTTAGCTTATTTTGTGAAATCTTGTGCATTATGTTACCCATTCAGGAGAAGACAGAGATATTATATTATATATCTGTCAATAATTTTCTCAACAATGCAGCATTCCATTTCTTATCTTATACGTTAAAGCGTGTCACAGTTTGTATCGATTTTGTCAGTCAAAGCCTTGGAAATCGATAGTGCTTTATCGAGACTTTGTCCAAGAAATCCTTTTGGAATCGTATACAGTCGAAGCATTTCTGTCATTCAGTTAAAATAAAACAAAATTTCACTCTCACAAAAACTGTCTGTAAATGGTTTTTTTACTTCTTTTTTCCATAAGCTGATAAATTGAGATGACAAAATGTTTTCTAAATGCATTTTTTGATAAATTTAAGTAACACAGAGAAATCATCATTAGATTTTATGAAAGTCGATAATAATAGGCGGGAAAGTGCTCTGTAAAAATAAAATCTAATTTTAAAATAAATTTTATTTGTCCCATCATTTAGAGAAAGATAAAAATGACATTTTACTGAAGCAGCTTTATTTTGAGGGAAAATAAATAAAACGACATTATTTAAAAAAATGTTTAATCTCCAAATTTTTATACAAGCATTCTTAAAGTTAAAAATATTAAGTAGATAAGAATTCATGAAAAAGAAAACAAAATAGAAAATTAACATAATATTTTAATCTTAACAAAATATTTTCATATCATTTTGAGCTTTAATAAAAGAAAAATACTAATAAACATTAATATGTTTTGAATCTCGAAAAAAATATTTTTACATATATTTTTATATTTTTTCTTTACTTTATTCAAATATTAATATTGCTCTTATTATAAGATGAAAAAAATTCTTTGAAATAATTTAAAATTTAAATTAAAGCTTAATTTAAAAAAATCAGTAGGACTCACGAATAAGTGTGTGGATTGTGTTTGTAATATAAAATAACGAGTGAATAATGTAAAATAATTATTTTTTAAGTAACTTCTTAGAAAAACGCTTAGCTGAGTTATACAGAAACAATAAAATTGAAAGGTGATATTTATAAAAAGTGACACATTATAAAAAAGAAGAAGAAGAAATATTTCAATTCGAGATATGTTAGTTATATTTTTTTATGACTTCCCGTCTAAATATGCCCTTTGACATAATATTTTTAAAGTTTCTTCCATATCATTGTTTATAAAATTTCCATTTTTTAAAGTTTATTATCTTCCCTACTGACACAACAGGGGCAGAAAAACAAATTCCTAAGATCATATATTTTTTAGGAGTAAATCATATTAAAAAAATACTTTTAGCTCTTGCGTATGAAATGATATGCATATGTTATAAATTATTCCAAAACAGGGAACTCTTTAAATTTTCATTCATTTAAAAACGAAAATAAACAGATAGAAAAAAAATGTCAAAATACAAATTTTTGAACCCAACAATAAAAACGCTGCATTTAGTGCAGCTAAATCTAGAGAATATTTTTCTGGCGAGCTTTTAGCCGCAACAGATAATCATGTTTCCTAATTAATGGTTAATAAACTTACCTAGGACAGCAGATGGAAATGAAATAATGATTATTATAATAAATTGAGTTGGCGTAAAGCTTATAAGATGATTCAGATATGTGTAAGTTTTAGCACTATTGTTATGTTTCTAAAAATTATATATCATAATTAGCTGTAAATATTGGGTATATTGTAACTATTTAAGTAAATTTTAAATTATAATGTATCTTTCATGTAATAACACACGTAAAATAAAAATTACACTGTTTAAATAACATATATATCCATATTTTCTTTTTATATAATATATTAAATTATATTATCAAAGATACAGATTAGATTTTCAGAAAGAAAGAGTTTTAAGGAATATATTTGGCCCCCTGAATTAGAAGTTTCTTTTTTTTTAAGTTCAGCAACAATTGAAAGTATTTGACCATGGCTATAAACGTCTCTTGTAATAATACCTATGAATTCTGTTTGTAGTTGAGATCTGAGTTGAATAATCGTTAATCTCATTAACTTCACTTCTACAGTCTGTCCCAAAAGTTTAGGCAGAATCAGAAAATGTCACTTATTAAATAACATAACCAAAAAAAAAAAAAAAAAAAAAAAACATATCATTTACTTATTAGATACTGTAAAATAATTCAAATAAATAATATCAAAATCAACAAATGGGAACGTTATTAAAACTTTGATAAAAACTCATAAAAATCTGTAACTATACAGTGTCTTAAATGTTTAGGCATAATGGAATGAAAAACACATCATTTAACGCATTTATATGACGCTTTTTACTAATAGTATTTTCCTGGTTTTGGATAACTTCAAAAAATCGCGTTTCCTTTGAATAAATTAATTTTTAAAATATTATTGTTAGCGGCAACTGTGAAATTATTCCATATATACAAGAATGAATAAATTAATTTTTGATTTAATACTATTTATTTAATACTAATGATTTTTGATTTAATACTATTGATAGCGGAGTATACCATGTTTTTTCAATGGCCTCTTTTAGTTGCTTAGTAGAATCGCATTGATTTCTATTCTTATATAATGTACGGATTAAAATACTCCAAATTTTCACAATTGCGTTTGAATCTGATCTTAAAGTTGGTCAATCTGAAACGTTAAATTTTTGTGTGGAAAGCCACTATTTTGTACTATGTGGGTTGTAGCATTATCGTGCTAAAATTTTCACTCATGATCCCCTAAGATGTCACCAAATGGAAGTAGATATTTTTCTAGTGTATGTTTATACCTTGTTGAATTTAGTTTCCTATGGTGAAATACCAGAGATATTTGGCCACTAATGTCAATCTCCCTTAAACCATCAGAGATTTACTGCAAGACCATTTATTTTTATGACAATGTTCTTGCAGTCTCTGATGAGTCTATGTAATTGTGTCCTTTGAGACATTGACAACGAGATTATTTTTAATTTGCCTTATGGACATATTTTGTTTTGACACCAATCTTCTAATTTTTTATCAGTGTTAAAACTTATCACACGTGGCCTTCAGCATCTTAATTTTTGGTCAAAACTTTTATTTCTAGCAAGTACTAGGTATATTCCTCGGTTTGGACGATTTAAAATTGTAGAAATTTAAATAAAAGGCTTTTTTTTCAAACTAAAAATCCTCAATTTTTCTCTTTTGGAATCTTGCATAATATTCGCAAGAAATCAGGAAAATGTTTGTTGGTTGGAGCCAATTGAGTATTTGTAAAAGTTTGCATCACGTGCCTAAACGTTTGAGATAATGTTTTTTTTTTTTTTTTTTTTTTTTTTTAACAAAAATAAAAAGGCATATTTTTTAAATAAATAGTGCTGATGTAACCATTCTAATATCTCTACTAGATTTCATTTCAATTACATTTAGAATATTTATTGTGAAATTATTCCATATATATATATATATATCTTTCCATTTTTATTATCATATTTTAGCATATGCCTAAACTTTTGAGACGGACTGTATAATTTAGTAATGTTAATGTGTCTCGATACATGTGAAGGACGCATTGCCCTGTATAAATTGCCTTCTTTGTTCGGAAAAGACCTTCTAAATGATAGCAATTAAATGTTGTTTCAGAACGTCTTGACAATCCTTATATTTTACGCGATTATTAAACAAGTTGGAAATTGTACGTCAAACGTTACAAACGAGGTGCGTTCGTACGCACGTTTTAGAATTAAATTCATGATATCCCGTGCGTAGAACGGGTTAAACAGCTAGTTAAGTATATATTTTATGACACTGTTCATACAAATATCTTAACTAGTTATATAAATATTCAGATATATATGTATCAGCTAGTTATATAAATATTCAGATCTTGATGATTTTTAATTCTGTGAAATGAATTATATCGTCTGCAGATTAATTTCTGTCATAAAATAAGCATCTCGGTCGCTTGACGATTTAACATCCATCGGAAGCTCCTATAACAAAAAAGCACCGATTTAAAGAAAAAAATCAAATTTCTTAATAAATATTTTTATTAATATCTCCTAAAGTTTTGATTCGATTTTAATAAAATTTGAAATGTCTCGACAAAATTCTGCAAAGATAATATATTTTAAATTGCAAACCATTTGGTTGGGTAGTTTTTGCGTTGTTATATGCGGACAGACAGACAGACGGACGGACAGACAGACGGACAGACAGACAGACAGACGGACGGACAGACGGACGGACCAAACGACGACTATAGGTGCTACGTATTTATATAATTACGAACGCACCTAAAAACGCAATAACTTATTAACCTTTTGTTTAAACGCTTTCAAAAATATAACAAATGTATGATTTTTTATTATCTCGAATTACTCGGCATGTTTTGTAGTTTTGTTTTGACTAAAAGGTTAAACTTTATACAAATTTTGTCTGCCTTTTAAAATCAAGGGTGAAATTTCTAAGCAAAACGCATATTTTGAGTTTTATTTCCATACAATTAATTTAATTCTTTTATTTAAATTTTTGTTGCATATTTGTTGAGCATAAATGTAGAGATGTGCATGTGATTTTGAACAAATAGCGGGTACAAAATTCATACTCGTTTATAACAAAAAGAAAAAATCAAAAGCTGATAGAACTGTGTTGCTGTCACAGGTATCAGTTTTTAAAACTGGGGAATATTGTGTCATGTTGCAAAACCGCTCATAAATACAAAATGCCATAGATTTCGGAGCAAAAAATATCCCAAAACACTGATTTCCACTCATATGACAGTATGGAGTAGATATTTTCAAATTCCATCTTGAATTTAAAACGATATTGCTACAATGTTGACTAATTTATATTTATTATTAAAAAACTACAGCTTTTATTTAATTTCATCGCAAATATTTAATTTAATCTCATTTAAAAACAAAATTTATGTAAGCTCAACGAAAAAACGTGAAAATTTGTTAAGTATTGCTCATAAAAATATTAAAAAGGTGTCGAAATAAGTATAAGTTATTAAAAGCATGCAGAAAAGTTTGAAAAAAATGCCTTTAATATTAAGAGAAGTGAGGGATTTATTACTTGAGCGCTTTAAAAGGGTGATCCAGTCGCGACAGACCGCTGAGTTAGCGTTCCATTCATTCAGTAGTCATGACAGACTTTATTGCAATTGCCCGTGAATCCACTTTTTTTTTGGTAACCTTAGCTACTGTTTGTCACTCATTTTTACATCGTCGATATAGTGTTGGTTAGCGGTCATTTTAGAAATTTATAGCATTAATAGTTTGTGTCATATATAAATATCATTATTCTCGTTATTTGCATTCGAATTACTAATTTTGTACTCGTGAATGTGACATTTCTATACTTTTAGGAACAATTTCGTAGACGTTTCAAATTTCTTGCTAAACAACGCGAAACTTTCTGACTCATTTTATTTAAACGTAAAGGTATAAAACTGGCAGACTTGACTATTGAAGCGATTTGGAATCGAATAGGGATCTCCATTATTTTCATAAATAAATAATTAATAATTTCATAAATAACAAATTAATTATCGAGTTAAAAACTATACTTGTCATGTGACGACAAGTTTTTCCTCTTTCTTGCTCTGCCACGTCAGAAATTTAGTTCAAAACACAGACTTAGACAATATTTTCTGAAAGATCTTCTGCTGTTACCGAAACTTGGAAAGCGCTATTCGATTACATAGTTTCTAAATAACAACACCTACCAATTTCATGCGTCCGAACAAAAATCAATTCAGAAATGTGTCAGAAATTAGCTTCGATTTCAGAACAGCCTTAAGTTTGCTTTTTAGAACACTTGTCTCTCTATTTTTAAATACATTTAATTTCAAATTGTTTTACCCATTTGTAAAATATGTTAAATTTTTTTTAATTTAATTGAAGGAGTCCCCTATATAAATTTTTATTTTCACGTTGCATCTGTTATATTTATGTATTAGATATAGTAGTTTCTGCTTGATATCAGTGGAACAACCGTCTCGTGACTAGGTTTGTCCTAGTTTCAACCTCACGATGTGTTTGTTCACCAGGGTAAAATAGTAACTTCAGTTAGAATAATGTAAACTTCAGTTTAAGAAACTTTATATAAAAAAAGTCCTTCCGGCCTGTACCGGGAGGAAAAGGTAGCTTTCCTATATCTTCGTTTTAAAATTTTAGCTAATGTTACTCGAAAACAACAAGCTGAAATGCAAAGAAACCGTTTACAAAAGATTCGTTAATACTGAATTTGAATAAGAATTTCGCCAAATTATTGAGCAATAGCCAAATTGGCTTCATTTATGAAGACTTATTTTGGTCGCCAGATTTGAAGATATTTCGCAAAGTGTCGCTAATTTTGTCGCCAATTTTGGCGCTAAAGGATATGAATATATAGTTTTATGCGTATGATGGGAAAAATTATTACAACAATGAAAGAAAATAATTTGCGAGTAATCGCGTTAATGTGCTGTTTTGTTTCAAAATGTCAGCCACCCTAGAAATTCAAACTGCTCTATCTCAGCCATTTTTTAAGATAGAGGTAAACCAAAATATGCTCTGGAATCCTTGTATCAAGGCCTAAAACGTAATTAAAAAATTTATTTTAATTTTTTTGTATATTTATTTTAGTTTTAAATTTTTAAATGGCCGCCATCTTGAAACAAAATGGCGGACCAAGCTGGCCAACGAACTCGGTCGAGACATTGGTTAGCTTAATACACACAATTAGTTTCATCAAAATTGATTTATAAATACGAGCGTTATCGTATGACATAGGTCAGATATATATATATATATATACATATATATATATATATATATATGGATATATCTATATATATAAATTAACATTTGAACGAAGGGTGGTTTTGGGGTCTGGGGGTCATGATCGGTGAAAATATATCGAAATTTTCCGGAACTGCTTTCCTCCGAACGGCTGCAATAGGTAGCTTTATACTTTTTTGTATTGAAAGCTACCTAATATTACTTACATGCATCAATAATCGGTACCTATCATCTGTATAGGTACATAATTTGTTATAGTTTCGATTTTTCAATCTTTTTCATTCAGTAAATAATAATTTGCACGAAATGAATTAATGAAATGTGAGTGTTTTTATTGTTATAACCAGAGAATCCAACTCGAGCTACAGAATATACAGGAACTTCGGGTATTATGGAATAGTCGGGCAATATGGAATACAAAGGTCTCTGTTTGGTAAAGTCCTGCCACCAAACGACAATATCATAAACTACTTAACAACGTTTCCAGAATGCCCCCCCCCCCTCCAGAACGCGCAGTTTGCCGGTGGCTGTCCGAGCGCATTGTGTAAATAAATATTTGTTTTTGGACTTTGGAAAGTTACAGGAGATAATTTTTCAATATTTTTCATTCATTATTAGAAGTAATATTTTTATATTGAAATTAAGCATAATGTGCACCGAAGTTTATGATGTGATAATAGTTTTTTAGCTCGCGATTCACACCAATAAACACAGACTATTTTTTTTTCCCAAACCGGCGGTATTGGGTTATATGGAATACCTATATCTCATAATATTCCATAATTATGGTGGCGCAAAGACAGATCCTTATAATTGTGATTTGTGCAAATCTGAAGCATGAATTGGAGTATATTGGCTGACTACAGACACTGCATTTTGAACATGCTCTCTTGATACCATTACATATGTTTTTTGCCAAACTTTGTTCGTCTTCAACATTTTTATCCCCCTATTCCATATTTTCCGACTATCTCACAATACCCTCAGAATACGTTTATTTATTTATTTTTTTTTTTTTGCAAGTGATGAAATTTTGGGAAATAATTTATGTCTATAAAATCTGTTATCAGATAGTTGAAGTGTTATCAGATAGTTGAAGTTTGTAATTATATTCGGTTTTCGGGTTTTAAACAATATCGGGATGTTGTATTGCCCCAAATGTAAATAGTATCCCATAATACACGAAGTTCTTTTACTTCCCGGTGTACAGAACATAAATTAAAACCATTTTTAATTTGTAAAATTCAGTAGATTTTTTTGATTTACTAAAAATAAATTTTGAAATTTTTTCAAAGCACCTCTTTCGGATTGGCCGTATGACTGGTTAAAATCCGAAGAACTCGCAAAAGATTTCACGACTTACAGGAACTTTTTTAATTCTGATTATTTTAATATATGTAGTTTGTTTACATATCCACAAATTTGTGCTTTATACGTATTATTTTATTTATTTATTTATTTATTAACGACGTATTTATTTCGTTATGGAATATTAGGTGTAAACAAACGCTGAACTATTTATATTGTTTTAAGAGAAAATGGGTTAATCTTCCATAATCAAGCTGAGATAGATTTTTTTTAAATGTTCATGTTTGAAAATTAGTTTAAAACCTTCCAAAATATCAGTAAATTGCGATGCAGTTTTCAAACAAATTACATTAAAAATTATCTATTTGACGGTTGAAAAGTTTAAATTGTGCAATATTTATACTGAAAAACCAAACATTTTCATATCTGAATAAATCGATGTTTTCATTTTGTTATTAAACTTTGTTATTAAACAGTTCAAACTCATTTTTTAAACATGGACATACTCAAAAATGAGCACATAGACGCCAGTTCATACTCAGTTTTGAAACATGGACGTACTCAAATATGAGTACATATAATGTTTTATTCTTAAGTGTGTGCATGTTTTGAGAAATGAGGATATACATGTTTCAAAATTGAGTAATTTTGATTCGGAGCCATTTTGACTATGCGAGATACTCAGATTTGGGTATTTTTTGCTCAGTTTTGAAAATTTCGTTTTTAGAATGAAGAAGTTAATAAATTTCCGATACAAGCAAAATGGATTGTTTATATCTTTGCTACTATCGCTATGACGTAAGCGTTACTCACAAACAACTTTTTGCTTTGTAATATAGATTAATTTAATTATTTTCTAAAAGCTTATTTCCTTATATACCACTCCAACAGAAATTTTTATCATTAATTGTTTATGAACTAATCTATTGAGTTATTTTATCTACCAAAATTCTAAAGATGCATATAATAATATATTTCATTTTCTAATGATATGTTATTATTATGTTTAAAACCTTTTTCAAATAAAATAATCATCAGAAAAAAAATTCTTTATTTTTCTTTTTAAATCAGTAAAAATTGTTTTCCATTAAAAACAAATAAAAACTACTCGAACAAAAAAAATAATCTACTTTCATTGCTTCCAGGAAAAACAACTTGAAGCTTTACTGTTTGTCTCATTTCTCCGAATTGAATGAACAAATAAACGTCTTTAAAATTTAATGGATGTGAACAAATTTTTATGTCAGTAATGTTATTTTCCAAATGGAAGGAAACTGTTAACAATTTAACTAAAAGGATATCATTTCATTCATTATTCAAAACCACAAAAATGCAAAGACATACAATTTTTTATCTGAGCTACATTTTTCTATTTATACTGAATATTTCAATATTCTAAATTCAAAACGAATTTTGGAAAACTTAAAATATTCAAATACTAACTTAAAATATTCAAATAGCATACTAACATAAAATTTTCTATTTTTAAAAAATGATTATTTTGTGTTTTAGATAAATATTCTTATTTAAATTTTTTTATTGTTATTACAGTTCGTCCCAAAAGTTTATAGTCAACGTTCTTATTTTACAAATGAAAAAAAGGAGAAACAATTTCAAAACTATTTATAATTATTAATAATGTCAAGACAATAAAAATACTACACAAAAATAATATTACACAATGACAAACTTTGTGAGAAAAATTAAAACTTGTACAAACTGTCCCAAAAGTTTATAGACAAATCATTTTTTTTCCTTTAACGTTGAAATTTTTAAGCCGTTTTTTCTAATCACTTCAAAAACTCGATCAGGCAAACTGAAAACAAGAGTTTGAAGAAATTCTGGCTTTAAAGGAAACCAACTTCATTCAATTTGCAGCTTTAGGTTGTGAACCATTACAAATTGACGCCACTAGCATATATGTCTCTAGCTAATATTCCCCAGAGGTTTTCTATTATATTCGGGTTCAGGACTCATGGCCATAACAGTTACTTGGTTTTGTCTAAACCACTGCATTGTAGAGTTGGATATGTGAATGGAGCTATTGTCTGGCGGGTATGTCAATTTGTCCCTACCTAGCAACTTTCCAAATGGAAGTAACTGTACTTCAAGCGTTTTCTGGTAATGTTCAGAACACTGATGACCTTTTAATAAAGCAATATTGATTGCTCGTTATAAGAAAATGCTTCTCAGACCATGATTGAACCCCCTCCTTGTTGTTTGCTGAAAAAGTTCCTGGTTCCTTGGAAATATCATGCCAGTAATATGCCCAACCATCGGGGCCATCTAAATTAAATTTCTTTTCATCACTGAAAAGAACACTCAACCATCCATTTGCCCAATTCATGTGATTTCGGGACCAGTGAACACGAGCGTTTTTATGCTGTTTTGTAAAATTTGTCTAACTATGTATTTTGCGATAATCAAGAAATGTACTTGCCTGCAGCTGTCGATGGACAGTGGATTTTGATACTGGGTCGATTACTTTATTAGAAACGGATCGAACAGATAGTTTCTGGGTTGAAACTAATCTCAAAATCTATCTGTCGCTTTTAATCATAAAAAAATAAATGATTCATTATGTGATAGGATCAATACGAGTTTTTGTATACCAAATTTAAATATAATATTCTAATTGCTGGCTTTCAAATATGAGACGCTATTTTGTTTTCCTTGCTATAAATATTTTTGTAATTGCACAAATTTATTTTCTGTTCAATTCTACTGGTGTTCATAAATAAATCCCGTTTTTGTCTACTTTCTAATTAAGAAAAAAAAATGGTTAAAAAATGTGGTTTAACGTCAGTAATACAAAAGAGTGACATCGCTTTTGATTTCAATTGCAGAGCTAGCGCGTGAAGAATGTATTCCATTCTTATTAATTTTGTGACCTTTAATATACCATGCCCATTTCTGAAGGTCAGTAGTACACCAAAAATTACTCTTATTTGAACAGGATCTACATCTGTCCAAATTCTTATTTTGTTCGGAGCAGCATTTGCATTAAAATCTTGAAAAATACACGATGCTTCAGCATTGGTGAAGGCGCATATAGTATCAACAATTTTATCATCAGGAAACAAGTTAAAAACTTCGAATATTGTGGTCGCACCAGGAGTTGGGTGCGTTGGCCCAGGTGTTCCTCTGACAATGTTACACTGTTGACACCGAGTAACCGGGGGTACGGAACTTCTTCACACTCTTCCTGATTTTGCAGCTGGCACATCGTTCGCCCATCCACGTCCCCTATAATAGTTGGCTCCCCAACATCCTCACACGCCCAACACTTCTATCAAAAATTTAAAATATTCACATCGTTTCTCCTGACCTATGCAACTTAACACAGTAGTGGCCTGTAGTACACCCTGTTCCACGAATAATAATGACCCAGTCTGAAGTAATGCAAGTGCCAAAGTGCCTCATTTGATGCCATTGTGAACTAAATCCACCATAAACTTCACTGCTCAATGTTGTGTGGGAAGTCTGTTTTCTGGCAGTGAGGAATATATTTGTAAACTTCTTAGATTTTTGCCATTCAAAGCCACCCTGCCCCGTGTCGCGTGTGGGTTCTCCCCAGGCAGGTTGAACATTGTATTTTTTTAATGTACCATAATAAAAGAATCCGAGAGGGACATTATGTTCTATGGACTTTGTTTCCGCGTCTGAACTGTCCCTCTTACGCTGTCAAATAAACTCTTCATCTTATTACGATATGTCACTAGATGATGCGCTGGCTATGCCAATGCTGCAAATGTCAATGAGTTTTATCCACGGTAGCGTATGACTGCTTATTTTACTGTTTATTACTGTTAATTTTACGTAAAATCAGCAATTTCTTCTTGCAGTGTTTTCATTTTAAACATCTTAGATTCATATTTAAGTGAGTTTATGTTGCGCCAAATTCAGTAAAATGAAGACTATTTTATTGTAGTTTTGAATGCCATTAGAGCATCCAGAAAAGATTTCTGCAAATTTTGATAATTTTTTTGCGTATAATTTCAAGGATTTATCTAGTTTTTATGTACATTTTATATATGCTATATCTGTAATTTTGATTGATGTCTATGTTATATCTGTTTACATTTTCTATCTAAATAAAGAGCAGTCTCTTCGTTCCAAACTTCCGTTATTATTGGAGTTTATAACATCCCTCCAGAAAAGTTGACTACAACAGTAGTATACAAAAACAAAACAAAGATTTTTGAAGCGAACAACCTTATCCTACGACTTTTTGGGCGGGAGGCACTTCAAGAATTTTTTTTTTAATTTTTCGGCGGGGTACCGTCACGGCAATGTTTACATGGACGAGGGTACATTGGTACATTGGATACAGGATACATGGACGAGACATTCGGCTATGGTTACTGGGCGAAATCCTCGAAAAGTGTAACGAATCTAGCGTCATGCTTCATATTTGGCGTTAAATCCCCTTGTTTGACGCAATTATTTTTTATAGAATGCAGTCGACGAGAAAGCAGACAAGTAACAAAATTCCATATTTTAAAGCATATATTATTTACTAGATCAAACTGATAATTCATATCGTCTATAAAAATGTGATTTTTTAAGAAAGTAATTATAATTTAGGTAATACTTTAAAAATTTAGAATAACTTTAATCACAACTAATGAAGAAATTTTTATTTTTTTAAAGTCATTAAAATATATATATATATATATATATATATATATATATAAAGCTTATAAACACGCAATATGCCATCACGTCCTGTATTCCTTACCAACGAGATTCATATCTAATTCGAGCTCGATGCCATATTGCATTTTTTACTCATTTTAAAATTTTAATAATTTTATTACTTAATTTATGACGACTTAGTTTACGATTTGTATTGTTATGCAATTGTCATATAAATCATGCATATATCTCTTTCACATTTCACAAAATACTTATATAAATGGTCATTGTTGTGAAATAAAATATTTTTGACTTGTATATCCAGATATTTTTTACATAAATAACTTCTATCGCTGGACTAGTTCACTTTAGTAAATACAATCGCAGTTATATCGTCCTATCATTTTTTTCGCGAATGTTCTGAGACATGTGTGCATCAGAGTGTAAGGGATTCCATTTCGTGCCTAGAGTGACTCGTATTTTTTCACATTTCAACACTTTGTCACGTTGTTATCCTGAAAGAAATTGAGGAATACTTGGATTTAATCCAAATCCTAGAAACTGAAAAACTTTTCATTTGATGAGTTTTTAAAACCCTTCTTTTGAAATATATAAACACACATCTTAGAAATTTATTGAAAGAGATCTAAGAAGTAATGCCTAAACAGTTTTTTTTCTTTTCAGTGAAGTGTTGCAGTTCTCGGAAATAGAATTAAAAGTGTATATTGAAACATATAAACTTACGTAAAACAAGGATGTTTTTAACTATTAGTACTATTCAGTGAAGGAGAGTTATAATGAATTAACTAGTTAATATTTTTAGATGGCGCAAACATAAATAAATATATAAGGAGTTATAGTAAAACTATTTTGATATTAATAATAATGATTAAAGTAAAAATAAAATCTATAGAAATCTGTATGGAGAGCGAGAGTATATGAAATGAATCAGTCTCCTTTGAGTTATATAGAATTTGGTGCGTTATTCTTCATAAATTTACAAATAAGATAAAATAAATCACGTTTACAGTTGATTAAAGAACCTGCTTTCATGAAATCTGATATCTCGTGTTGTTTGTTTATCAAATACATATTTAAAATTTTTGTGAAAAAAATCGCTTATTTTATCAATCATTACTCTGTTTATATCCAGTAGTGGATGTGTACAGTGACTTAAGTTAGCTTTATCATTACTGATGTTGAGAATGTCACCGTTTGTGTGTACGAAACTAGTAGGTCTGTTTATTAAAAGGTTTTCAAACGTTTATGTTTAATGTAAACAGTTTTAGCATATATATATATATATATATATATATATATATATATATATATATATATATATATATATTAATGATAGTAAGTGATTTATTCTTAATTAATTCTACTACGTTAATGATTAAAGCGGTATTAAAAAAAAATATTTTTCCACGCTCAAAAACTCAAAATTTTGAGACACATTTTCAGACTCATTTTTAAAAGTAAAAACATGAAACTTGGCGGCGTGATTTAGGAAGAGTTTATAATGGACCTATGTTTTTAATTTTCGTTCAATTATTTAGAAATTGATTTACAAACAATTAGTTGTTTGCAGCACAATCGCTTCGGGAAATTCGATTCAAAATGTCCACTTTGACAGCATTTTTTGAAATATATTCTACCTTTATCAAAAACTCGAGACAATAGGGACATTATAAAGTTTTTGAATAAGAGAACCTGCCAACTGGATGCATTTTAGAGCAAAAATGAATTTAAAAATGTGTTTTAAAGTAAGCAGTTTGGAATTAAATACACCCTTAATTATATTTTCCCATCATAATATCATTGCCTCCACTATGAAGATCTTTACATTAATTAATCGAGTAGAAAACAGTTAATTAAATATAAGTTAATAGATTTTTTTTAACTTATTGACTTTTTAACTGTTAATTATTTAACTGTTAATATTTATTATTTAACTATTATTATTTAACTGTTATTATTTAACTATTAATTTTTTAACTGTTAATTGATGATAAAATGATATTTTTAATACTATATACTTTGCTCTCAACAACAGGAAACAGATTGTGAATGTGTGATATATTTGATTTAGTTTCAATTATATTAATCAATTCACATACAAGCCAGTGAGTGTTGATCTATATTTAGCATATTTGTTCCAAAAGATAGTTTTTAAGAAATATAGTAAATGCTTGTAATAGCGTACTAAGAAAAAACTAATTGCTGAATGCTTTTATTAGAATGATTAAAGTAAAGTACAAAAATAAAAGGAAAGAAATATCATTAATATAAAGAGTTTATATATATATATATATATACATATTATATATATAGCTTTTTTAAAAAAAAAGACACTTTTATACAGTGTAAACAAGTTGGAAATTGTACGTTAATCGTGACAAATGAGGTTCGTACCATAATTAGTTTTATAATGTAAAAAAATAATTTATTATTTCAGTGAAATGAATTACATCGTCTGTTATGAGAGAAATGAGAATATGCCTTATCTCTATTACGTATGCCACGTTTACAGATGAGAATTTTTGTTTGGACACCAGAAAACGCTGTAAAATTCACTATGGAGATCTTGCTTTGCGAATGATTACATACAATGTTTGATATTTTTAAGACTCACGATAAACGAATATCTTGCATTTATTTACTTTAATGGATTGAGATATTGGGCTGTCAACCTAATTTTAACTGAAGGTATCTCAGAATAGAGTTATCTTTGAATGTAACTCATCTCGCAAACAAACAATTTTTTTGAACGATCTTTTTAAAATGTAACTTTTATGCAATTTTATTCGAAAAATAATTTTACAAAAAAGTGGCCGCCTGGCATATGAAAAAAAAAATGGTCAACCCATATTTGTTTTCCTCAGTCACAGGACTTGTATTTTTATTATATACATTACGTATGATAAGGTTTAATAGAATGAAGAAAACTTTTATTAATATCACTTTAAGTTTTGATTCGATTTTCACAAAATTTGAAATGACCAAATTCTACAAATAGTATTGATATTAAATTTCAAACCATTCGGTAGCGTAGTTTTTGCTCTGTTATATGCGGACGATTGGACGGACCTGACGACGGCTATAGGTGCTACGTATTTATATAATTACGAACGCACATAAAAAAGACAAATATTTCTTATTTAAAAAATATTATGTAACCCCTAACGGATATATATTATAAACTTCTTCCGCATAATCCCCAATTCCGAAAAGCCTTCCTTTATCTTGAGAAACTCTTGAAACCAATAAATTTTCGATATTTAAAGAAGCAGTTATAAATGCAAAGTTCCTTTTGCTGCCCGTAATTATCGGTAAAAATTTCGAGTAATTTTTACTGTGTATTAATAACTTTTTTTCAAACACGAGTGAAGTTTTTCAGATGCCATCAATTTCCAATTAAAAAATTTCATGTTCAACAAATAAGTTTAACAGACGAACATGCTAAATAAACAGTATTAATATTAAAATTAATATAATTTTCTCACTCTTGCATGTATGAATTCAGTTATACAACTGAGCATGTTTAATTGAAAATGGATAACATCCGAAAAATCGATATTCGGAGTTGGGGAAACTGGTTAATACACGGTAAAAGCTGCTCAGAAATGTTTCCGAAATTAAGTGGCAGCAAAATAAACTTTGTTTTCATACATAAGTTGTTAAATCTCAAAAATAAACCAGTTTCTGAGATTTCTAAAGATAAAGGAACTATTTTCAGAAGCGTAGGTACATCTGAAGAGGTTATATATATATTTTTTCGCGGTTATGTTATATTTTTTTAGATTTAGAAGAATATTTAGCTTTTTTACAATGTGCACCTACATACATATATTCACATGCATGCAGACATATAGACAGACACAGATAATATGATATATATTGCGTGCATGTACTAGATATGATACATGTGAATTTTGTCTACATAAAGAAATACACATACACAAAATTTTATGTAAATGAATTACACTTGTATCTTAAATGTATCACATTCATTTTTTTTCTTTTGTATTAATTTCTTTTTTTTAATATATAAACCCATTCCAGATTACATACATTGCATCTCAGTTTTTGTAAACAAATGTATTTTGTAAATTACATTTCGCGTTAAGTAGGCGACCAAAAAACGTCAATGCATTCTGAGTTTCTTTTATAAATGTCATTAAGAACTTTTCTGTATGTTTTTATATCCATCGCCATTAAGCCTTGATGTATCTTTTCCATTTTACTCCAGAGGAAATTTATCACATCTTTCCCTTCCTTTGTTCATTCTTCTTTTCTGCGATTTGAAAAAAAAAAATTCCTCCTTTGAAGACCTTTTTAACATTTCCTTTTTGCCAGAATTTTTATTCCAGTTTTATTTTTCCATGATCATCTTCCATGTCATGTTCCAATTTTTATCAGTTCTCTTGCGCCATTTTTTTTTTCTTTTCGTATTTTCTAAAGAACTTCGATTTAACTTCGTGTTTTACCAAACTTTGCGGATAATTTTCATAGACTTTTAATTTGTTAGAATTAAATCCACTTGATTGGATCCTCCTTTGAAATACTAATGAATTATTGGCGGAATTTTTCAGAGTAATTACCGCAAACGTTATTTGTTTCTCATCGACTGCTACAAATTCGTATGTTTCAGAATTAGCTTAATGGACTATCCAACAAACAAATGAAATCTAATAAGATTTTTTTTTGTTCTACTTTAATACACCTAAGAAATTTAGATAAAGAATGTAAAACAAATTTATATGCAAAGAGTTATCTTGTTGTTAATTTTAATGTTAAAATAATGTTCTTATATTTCAAGAATTGATTGTTCTAGAAGGGTTATTGAAAACATAATCTGATTAATATCTTATACGTAATTTTTTTGTAATAAAATAATATATTTGATCTTTTACAAATCATATTTTAAAGATGGTTTAAATAATAGTTAATAATGCGTGATAAATAGTAACTATTGATAAAGGGAAAGAAAAACTACTTTATTTTTATAACGAACTACAACTACATCTACTTTATCGAAAATTTTATTAACTACAACAACAACTACTCTATCGAAAATGTAGTTATCTACAACTCTAATTGCTTTACAGAAAACGTAGTTAACTACAACAACAACTACTTGTTTTATAAAGTAGCGACTACAAACTACTTTTCAAAAGTAGTCGCTACTTCGCTACTTTCAGATTTTGTCAAAGGTTTAAATCTGCACTTGAATTGAGTACATAGATTAAACTTGATACAACGACCTCCTGTAATGTATGATGTTTCCAGGGATACAATAAAATAAATGAGGAAAACAGAGAACAATAAAAAAGAAAGATAACATACACAAAAATGTATTATGCTATTCTCTAAAATGTTATTTTAACACGTTCACTGCCGGGTTAAAATTACTGGAATTTTATTTTATTTAGAAAGTTCGAATTCATATCAGAAAATACTAATAGCAATATTTACTTTATTTATTTACAGAAATTTCGTGATCACATAAAATAAAAATTCTTCTTTCGAAATTTCCGGTACGAATAATTTTAGATTGAAAAACCACGAGTATACTCGTGGTTGGCAGCGAATGGATTAAGCACATATTACTCGTTATACGCCGATCAGAAATAAATCAATTAATTTTCAATATTAATTTGTTGATTAAATTTGATAATTCAATATTAATTTTCTATCATAATATCGAAAAATAATGAATCTGTAAATAAAGAAAATCCAAAAGAAAAAACGCAGCATTAAAACACGAAGATCTAATATTGAATAAGTAGATGTATCTTCAGCAAGAAAATTAATTTCACTAATTTAGATTTTGGTACTTGAATTTATCAGCAAGTGTCAATAAAAAAATCCATGGAGTCATTTCTAAGTGCTGCAGCTGAATTGCTGACATTAGCAAATTATTGCACAGAACACGTTTTACAAAAAAGAAGCAAGTTACTATCACGTGACTAGAAGAATGGCACATTCCTCCCCACCCCCCCCCCTCCCTGAAGCAGTGTTCTCTAGAAACTATGATTTTTTTTTATCGCGCTATTCGCTACATTACATTTTTCAAAATGTAGGGCGCTATACTACAAGACGAAAGACGTAGCGGTTACTGGAGTTTGGCTACTTGTAGAACGCTACTTACTACCACTGATTTTGAATATTTTTATTTGGTAGTATTTTTTAAAGAACTTTTTAACTTTGTATTTTACTAAACTTTCTAAATAATTTTTAAAGACAATTGATTTTCTAAATTTAAACGAACCTGGTTGGATAATCGTTTGAAATACTCATCAGCAATTAGTTGATTTTCGTTATTACCTCAAATGGAATTTGTCTGTAGTCGATTGCTGAAAATTGACATGTTTCATTGATCCCCTAATTGAGTGGAATGTTAAACATATAAAAGAAAGTACTTTAATGCACTTGAGAATTTTCCATTTTATTCCAGAGGAAATTTATCACATCTTTCTTTTCCTTTGCTCATTCTTCTTCTCTCAGGTAGAAAGAAAACCTCTTTTGAAGACCTATATAATATTTCCTTTTTCACAGAATTTTTACTCCAGTTTCATTTTTCTATGATCATCTTCTATCTTATCTTCCAATATTTATCAGATCTCTTGCGCCATTTTTATTCACTTGTTACTTTTTAAAGAACTTCTATTTAACTTCATGCTTTACCAAACTTTGTGGATCATTTCATTGAAATATTTTCTTATTTTTTAGAAAAATTAAACCTGATTGAATAATCTTTCAAAATACTACCTGGTAGGATTTTTCAGTGCAATTACTTCAATTAGTACTTGTCTCTAATCGACTGATAAGATTCAGTGTGTTTGTGGTTTTATCTAATGGTTCCCTACACTGCAAGAATAAACGGCAGAAATTACAGTAAAATTTGCTGTAAATATATACACCCAAATTTCCAGCATATTTTGCTGTAAATCGACAGCAAAATATGCCTTAACTAACATTATGCTTGGAATTTTACAGCAAAATGTGCTTCTTTGGAAATTTACAGCAAATTATGCTGAAATGTTTGCCGTTTTTCTTACAGTGTACAAACAAACAAATTAAATCTAATTAACATTTCAATTTCATTTCAATGCGCTTGAGAAATTTTAATAAATAAGGGAAAATGCATGGATCGTGTATGTATGTATAGACGATATGTATAGACAAAAACGATATTACTTTGACATACAAAGCAAGAATGGATCATTTTGGAACAATAGTTGAAAAAATGACTGATGTCTTCTATATAGAGTGCTTCTGTACCGAGTTGAAAATTCTTAAGGTGTGGTAAGCATATTAAAAAATATTATACAGGAAACTAGGGTTTCAATCTATTTAATTTGTTAAAAATTAAAGCAATAATTTATATTATTAACGCGATAACCAATATAAATGTGTCATAAACACTGTGTCAGAAAATGCATAACTGTATCACTTCATTTGCTTTCTATTCACCGATAATTACTCATGAAGCAAAACGATATATCATGTTCATATATAATTAGTTTGTCTAATATTCTGTGAAGCTTTCACTTAAAGACAGATTGTTTGTCATTAGCACTGTATTATATTCTGACAGAATATAGGGCTTCTAAGACATAATAATCTTTCAAAATTGCAGCCACTTTAAAAGCTTCTCTTTAGATACATCTGAAAACGCCTCTGTCATTTTATGTGTCATTGACCTGTATTTGTAGTTCTTATATGTGTTTAACTATATTTACACGCAAACAGAAAAATTGATTGAGATAGAAATATACATATGTATGTGTGTACAGTTTTAAAATGTTTCTTGGATGAATTAAATATATTTGAAAACAGATTTTACTTTTAAGGTATTTTTTAAGAAGCAGTTCAATATTTGGATTTTCAGTACTGTTGACCGTTCCTGTAATTTTTTTAAAATATTTCATTATCATGTGTAGAGATATAATTTATATATATATAATATGTATATATAGGGAACAGTAGGGTAAACTCGGGTACCTAACGGTTTTCCTTTGTTGACAAAAGTCTAGACGGGCGGATAAATCGGAACACACCCACAAAAGTGTTTGAGGATATCTGGGCTGTTGAAAAAGCACACCTCTTAACACAGGAAAATTCTTCTGTACTTGCAGAAAGGTGCTTCTAGGACCATCTGAAACCACTCCGAATTTTGGTGGTAAGGTAAAGCCAGGTACTAATCAGAAATTAAGATTTTACACTTCCAGTTGCAAAAATTTTTATTGTAATAAATTTTGAATCAAATTTTAAAACATATATACATTTTTTAAGGTTAGTAACTTTTTTTTTCAAGTTTTCAAGCAATTTTTAATGATGTCATGTAATGTCTTTCTCAGCTTTTACTTCTCGTATCCGCTGCTCTCCTCATGCTCCCACTCTTTGCAGACGTATGCATTTTATTCACCTTTCACCAGCTGTTGAGTGAAGAAATAATTCATTGCAGAATTCAATGCAAAACAATGGGTACCCGGTTTTGCCTCAAAAGACGACTAAAGATCAACATTGTTGTACTCTTGGACAGCTGGACGTACACTGTTGGCATCAAAAAAGTTTTATTGTAATACATTTTGAATCAAACTTTAAAACACATATACATTTTTTAAGGTCATTAACTTTTTTTTCGAGTTTTAAAGCAATGTTTCATGTTCTCATGTGATAGCTTTCTCAGCTTTTACTTCTGGTATCCGCTGCACTCCTCATGTGCCTACTCTTTGCAGACGTATGTATTGTATTCACCTTTCACCAGCTGTTGAGTGAAGAAACAATTCATTGAAGAATTCAATGCAAAACAATGGGTACCCGGTTTTACCCCAAAAGATGACTAAAAATAAACATTGTTGTACTCCTGGATGGCTGGACGTACACGCATGGCATCAAAATATCGTGTGAAAATGATAGAAAACAGAGGTATGCTTGCCTAAATCAATCCGTCAGGGAGGATTTATTTGAAGAGCATAAAAGACAGTGAAACATTAAAACCATTAAGGTGCATTTATTTCCAATAGCATTACATGGACGTAGAGATTGACTCACTTCAAAAGTACACTTCTAAGGGACGCCAAGGTATACAATTAAAACGGGTGCTGTCCACAGGACAACGCCCATCTGTGAGAAAACAGGGTACCCAATTTTACCCTATTCGCCCCCCATCTTCTAACCATGTGCATACATGTATATGCACGTATATATTACATGCAATGTACAGTCTGTGTTAAAAAGGGTACACTCCAAATATTTTAATAACGAAATTATTCCAGAAATACGAAAAAATACATATTAAATTTCGAAACAAAAAACATGAATTGTAACCTATATTTTTTTAACAGAAATTGATTTTTAGATGCTTTAATTATGTGAATGTCAAATTACATCACATCCCGCTAGTAGTTTTTGAGTTATGCTTAAAAAACTATCCGCATTGCAGTCTGTTTTGCAACGGTTAAAAATGAATTTAGCATTAGGAGTTTCAAATTTTAAGCTTGCATAAAGCCTAAACTCTTGGCCAAATAACTTCCCTTTTGGATTCGAGAAGTATATCGAAATATGATGTCAAAATTTGATGTCAGCATCGAATATTTTAAAAGTTCGTTACGATTTCTGTAGGCCGACTTGAACTCTTAAGCGAAATTTAACTATAGGGTGAAACTCCCAGTTATTGACACCAAACCAGTTACTGACACTTAAGCAGAAATCTCACTCAAATAAGCATTTTCTTGTAAAATTCTGCACAGTAATGTCATCAAGTGGTAACTTATTTGTCTTAATTGTTATAAATTATTTTCCAACTATTAGTTTTTCAAAAAAGAGATGGTGTCAGTTACTGGAGATGTTGACCATATTTATGACAAAAATTAATATTTAGTAATAAAAAGTATACTTTTTTAAAATTTTGTCAACGATAATTTTTTAATGTATCTTTACTATACTTAAAAAAAGAGAAGTAAAAAATGGATTTAAAACTTTGTAATAGTGATTTAAACAAGAAAGAATTCTTAAAGTATCAGTTACTGGGGGTTTCACCCTCGTATGAATTAGTAGACTTTATTATGAATCTATTAATATCAGTCACATTATTATTCACTTATTTGCATCAGAGTTAGTAAAGGGAGATCTCTTTTGTTTTCAGGATTGTACATACATAACTAAAGTATAAGATATATAAAGATACAAAAATATTAAAAACGACAGTAGTTGCATATCCTGATTAATCCGTAAAATAACTATTTGTCTTACGTAACTATTCGTTATTATATATTGTATGAAGAAAATGTAAAAATTGCTAAGCTTGAAAGTTTTTATAAAACTCAAATAAAATATAATTTATTTTCTACATCAAGAAAAATTAATGAATATATATATAACAAAAGATGTGAATTTTCACTTACTACGCAGTGTACAACCAACAAAATGAAAAATTTCCAAACTGGTAATCAAACCCAGATCCTTGGTATAACGCATCAATGCTCTACCATTTGAGCTACCAGGACGGCATCCAGTCTGTCATTTCTCACTCCTATGTGTTGGTAAGGCTGTAACTTAGCAGCACAAGATGGAAGGTCATTCAGAAGCATACACCTTTAGTGGCATACATGGGCGAACTAAATTCCAGTATCGGAGAATACATCTAATTAAATTATAAGCAAAGCTGAAATTAAGCTGGAAATTAATGTCTATAACAAAGCATGTGAATTTTCCCTTACTACGTCTCGTACAACCATCAGAGTGAAAAATGTCCAGACGGGTTTCTATTTACGGTCTGGACATTTTTCAGTCTGTTGGTTGTACGATATGTAGTAGGTGAAAATTCACATCCTTTGTTATATGCATTAATTTCCACCGGAATTTCGTTTCCGCTGAAAAATAAATTAAAGATAATGAATATAATTTAATCATTAAGTGAACATTAATTATTAATTATATTTTAATGTAATTTCCATATAATTTGCAATGTTCTGATATCAAATTTAATTCACCATTTAGATTGCAATTAAAACTGTTGTTAAGTTGGAAATTAGAACTAACTAATATCAAATTAATGAATAAAATTTCAACAATTATAATTATCTTTGAGTTCTAAGAATTAATGTATAAATCTTTCATTCGTAATTTAACAATTAACATTTAAAATACGTTACGAAACATACAAATCTATGAAGTGATATTACTTCTTCAAAGGATTTTTCTGTTCAGTTATTACTCATATAAAATATTTGCATATCTAGACATCGTATATCATATTACAAAGTAAAATAAGAATTTGTAACCTAGAAAATATTCAAAATATTCGTGCACTAAAATTTTCCCTCTCACAGATTTCATTTTCAGACTTCAAACTCTTGACATGGATGAATAAATTAACTTAGCATTTTAAACTCCGTGACAAAGTATTCACGAGGGATCTCTTTTATAATCAAAAGAAAAGCCAGCAAGAATAGATTATATTCAAATTTAAAAATGAAATAAATACAAATTAATAGAAGAATATTCTAGATTAAATTTATATGTTAATTAAAAAGATGTTTTAAAGAATATAAAGTTTATTTACAACAACATACATTTCACATGTTTTATTCACTTTTGCTAGAAAATGTTTTTTTCTAAGTCGCATCCGGCTTTTACATAATAGAAACCAAACAAGTATAAAAATTGAACTTTTGTTACAGAATATGGAAATTTGTTAATTTAAACACTATCTTTTATTATTATTATTATTATTTTACAATTCTCTCACAGTTTTATATCGTATTTTATGTAATTTTATTTTGTTTAAAAATATATTGTTAGATGAATGTTTTTAAGCGTACATTTTAAACAAGTTTATACAGCATGACTGTCCATATAAAGTACTAGCTATTACCCGTGACTTCGTTCACGTATCATTAAAATAAGTATAAATGCATTAATTAAGCAAAATATTTCCTTCCCGATAATTAGAAATGTAAATAATTAACTTACTCTTTATCACATTCCATAGGAGACAATACAGTATTTCTATGTTATAGAGTGTCATAACTAAGTTTTAAAAAATAGAAATTTTGTGACAAATAATTATGAAAAGGAAACTGCAACCAATGAAAAAAGGCGGGCCAAATAAAATCGTGGAAATCGGCGAATTGTGTAAAAAACATATGTCAAGTTTACCTGGTAAACCATTTTACTTTTAACGCTTTTGTGAAATGTTTTAATAGCCATCCTTCAAAGATAATGGAAATAGTATATTCTTTTTCATTAAATTCAATTCTTGTGAATAGGGAGCAATAATTGTAGACCTAAATGCAAGGAGCTTAAATTTACCTCCTTTATTTAATCTGTAACTGAAAAAAAAAATTATTTCTAAATGAAAATATGTTGACAAACGATTTTTGTTTTCCAGAATAAATTGATTCATGAAGTTTGAATATGTGAAAATACATTTTTATTTTTCAAAAATTTTACTGTAATCAAGATTTGTTTTTCTTCCACCATCTATTCAAATTGAAAAGAAATTCTTTTTTTCAGTTTTAATGAGAAATAATATGTTAATCCGTTTTATTTCTTCTTTTTTATTCACAAAAATGGAATAATTTAGTTTAATTATCTCGAAATTTAAATCATTTTTTTTTTTAATTCTGAGAGTTTATGACATCCTCGGATCAATGATAACCGGTGTTAAGTAAATCGCTTTGGATTTGACAATCTGAAAGGAATAGTTGTGAAATACAAACAGGCGGTCAGATTTTAATATAATAGATTCGTATTTATTTTTATTTTCCTAATAATCATGGTGTGGTTTTTGGCAAAAAACTATCATCTATATGTAACTGATATTCATGCTTAATAATCGGTATAGATAAAAAAAATATTTAAAATTTTCGTTTTAAATATGGCGTGAAACTCATCTACTTTCTAAACTTACCGATCCTTGTATTATTAATATAAGGAATTGATTCACGCTCCTTGTAAAATACATTTGAAAATTCCCGTTTTATTTCAAATATGACGTCACTTTTTCCTCACAGAAATCTCTTTTTAATGGCATAATTCTTGTTAATTTTCTTTTTCTGGCAATCAGGGCGTAAATTTTAGCGGAAAACTCACATTTGTATGTAACCGGTATTCAAGCTAATTATTAATCAGTATCGATAAAAAATATTTCAGTTTTTCATCTTAAATATTACGTCTATTATCTATCTACTTTCATTAAACATTGATTTCATGCTCCTTGTATTATTACGAACATTTGAAAATACATGTTTTACTTATGACGTCATATTTGTCCAGGCCGAGGAGGATCCTTTTCATAGTTCCATGGTCCAAGCGAAATCTATTTTTAATAATATAATTATTGTTCATTTTTCCTTCTAATTATAAAGCAGTTTTTGGCAGAAAAAGATCTTTTTAATGTAACCGATATTCATACTTCATGTGTAATAACATTTTTGTTTCAAATATCACGGAAATTCATCTTCTTTTGAATTCTTTTTAATTTTCATTTTTCAAGTGAAAATCGTTCAATTGAAAATTAATTGTTGAGGGAAAAATATTTTTCCGTGTTTTTATTTATTGGCAACGATCAAAGCCCTAGCAACGATAAAGTAAAATGGTTAAATTTTATGGAAAATGTCCATTTATTCTCTATGAAAATAACGAAATTTTTAATTATTAAAGAAAGTATTTGAATAAAATAAATAAAATCTAGCCTATGTTCATTCAAGGGATATAATCAACTTATATGCAAAGATACAGAGTAATTAAATTCTCCATTTTAACGCTAGCTTCAGCCTAACATTTGCACACAATCGGATTTATAATATTATTAGGATAAACAACAGACAATTGTCATCACCATATTTTCAAATCAAATGAACTTTTAGAGAAAGAAATAACGAGCAAATTTTATTGTAAATTCTCATTGGCTCCTAAAGTATGTACGGTCGTAATCTTCCTCATGAACGCGGGCATTAAAGACATAAAAATATTGCGTTGGTATATAAATTACAGATTACCATTAGTAGCACTAGCAACAAAACATCTACTTTCATATGGCTGTTTCATGCAAAAATCTGTTAACTTTATTAAAATAAAGATATGAAAAACGACAAAAAATATAAGATATCACAAAGTTTTAAAACTAAAACGGCCGAAAATTTCGACATCATAAAAGAGCCACCGGTCATATTTTGACACCACTAACTTAATTATGCAAAACGGATGCTATAAATATTAATTTAACACTGTATTGCACCATTGAACTTTAATTAAGCTTATATTATTATATTTTCGCAAAAATAAAAAAATAAATAAAGTAAAAAACGATGATTTATTTTAAATTCTGTTTGGTGTCGAAATAACACCAACGGATGTGTTAAGTGAATTTGGTTGTAATCTTTTAAAAAATCGAATCGCATAATAAACCTTTCGACAGTGTGCTTATTACGTAAAATGATTCAACGTCATAATATTTGAAGAATATAGGTGAAAAAATGTTCTAGAGAGATAAGGCCAAATTCGGTTTGATGTAGAAATAACACCAACGGATGTTTAAGGTGAATTTGGTTGTAATCTTTAAAAAAAAAAGAATCACATAATAAACATTTCGACAATGTGCTTATTACGTAAAATGATTCAACGTCATAATATTTGAAGAATATAGGTGAAAAAATGTTCTAGAGAGATAAGACCAAATTCGGTTTGATGTAGAAATAACACCAACGGATGTTTAAGGTGAATTTGGTTGTAATCTTTAAAAAAAAAAAAAAATCACATAATAAACATTTCGACAATGTGCTTATTACGTAAAATGATTCAACGTCATAATATTTGAAGAATATAGGTGAAAAAATGTTCTAGAGAGATAAGGCCAAATTCGGTTTGATGTAGAAATAACACCAACGGATGTTTAAGGTGAATTTGGTTGTAATCTTTAAAAAAAAAAAGAATCACATAATAAACATTTCGACAATGTGCTTATTACGTAAAATGATTCAACGTCATAATATTTGAAGAATATAGGTGAAAAAATGTTCTAGAGAGATAAGGCCAAATTCGTTTTGATGTAGAAATAACACCAACGGATGTTTAAGGTGAATTTGGTTGTAATCTTAAAAAAAAAAAGAATCACATAATAAACATTTCGACAATGTGCTTATTACGTAAAATGATTCAACGTTATAATATTTGAAGAATATAGGTGAAAAAATGTTCTAGAGAGATAACACCAAATTCGGTTTGATGTTGAAACAACACCAACGTATATTGTAAGTGAATTTGGTTGTAATCTTTTAAAAAATCGAATCACATAATAAACATTTCGACAGTGTGCTTCTTACGTAAAATGATTCAACATCATAAAATTTGAAGAATATAGGTGAAAAACGTTCTAGAGAGATAAGGTCAAATTCGGTTTGGTGTCAAAATGACACCAACGGATGTTTTAAGTTAATTTGGTTGTAATCGTTTAAAATATCGATTAACATAATAAACATTTCTACAGTGTGCTTATTACGTAAAATGATTCAACGTCATAAAATGTGAAGAATATAGGTGAAAAAATGTGATAGGGAGATAAGTCTAAATTCGGATTAGTGTCGAAATAACATCAACGGACGTTCTAGTATTAATACCCTGGACAACCCGTAAAACGACGATTTATGTCTAATATAAATAGTCATTAAAAAACAATTGATGAAAAAAAATGAAAAAGTGTTAAATTTGTAAATTCTTACAAAAGTCAAATAATTTTTATCTCGCAAACTAAATTTACATATTTTCATCATTAAGAGCAATATTAATATTTATTAAATTTTAATAAATTAAATTTAGGTATGACTTGCATACCTAATATTCATATCATATTTAATTTGACCCTTTAGACTGCAAATAAAACTGAATTAAAGTTTCAAATTATTACTAATGAATCCCAAAGTGTGGATAAAAAATTTTCAGTAATTTCAATTATCACTGAGTTAAAAGTACTAATTTATAAATGCGTCATTTACAATTTAATTAACAACTTCTTTAAGTAAGCTACGAAAGTTTAAATATATAAAGTTATCTTAATTTTAAAAAATAAAATTGTGTTCAGTTATTACGTACGTGAGCAGTTGATTTTGAAAGTGGCGTAAGTCCATTTTATGTTATTGCTAGATATTTAATAGTTTGCATTTGAATACGTTTAAAATATTCGTAAGCAGTAATAGAGTTATTAGGTGCGTTCGTAATTATATAAATACGTAGCACCTATAGTCGTCGTCTGGTCCGTTCGTCTGTCCGCATATAACGGCCCAAAAACAACCCAACCGAATGGTTTGAAATTAATTATATATTATCGTTGCAGAATTTTGTCGAGTCATTTCAAATATTATGAAAATTCAATACAAACTTAAACATATATTAATAAAAGTTTTCTTTATTCTATTAAATACTATCGTACATAATCTTTCTAATAAAACCGCAAGTCATGTGACTAAGGAAAATAAATACGGGCAAACCACTTTTTTCATACGCCAGGAGACCATTTTTATTAAAAATTATTTTTTCGAATAAAATTGAATAAAAGTTACATTTTTAGAAAGATCGTTGAAAATAATTGTTTGTTTGAGCGATGAGTTACACTAAAAAATGTAAAGATTCGGAAGTAACTTCAGTGGAAATTAGGTTAACATTCGAATATCGCAATCCATTATAATAAATAAACACAGGAGATTCGTTCATTATGAGTCATAGAAATATTTAATCATGGAGGTAATCATTCTCAAATCAAGATCTCTAGGGTGAATTTTGCAGATATGTCTGGTGTAGAAAAAAAAATCGCATTTTCAAACGTGGCATACGTAATACGGAAAAGAAGACATGATCATTTCGCTCATAGCAGACGATATAATTCATTTCACTGAAATAATAAGGATGATTTTTTTTACATTGTGAAACTAGTTATAAAACGAACGCACTTCATATGTCACGTTTAACGTACAATTTCCAACTTGTTGTCTAATTTTTGTGGTCTTATTTCATGTAAATTTAATATGCAATAATGGTTATCCATGTTAGTTGAAAAAAAAAATCATGGTTTTGGTAAGCACTGACGGATTTTCAACAGCAATGATTTGTTGAAAACGTCGATATTCTTTGGTAATAAATTATAATTATACTAACAAAATGTTTAATATTTTATTTTATATACTTATTTATTTTATTTCATTACTTCATTCCGCATAATGAAACAAAAATAAATTTAATTTTATAGGATAAAGTAGAAAAAACAAGACGTTTTCAGCAATAAGTTGTACGCATATATTTTTTTAATTTAGATAATGAAGATTTTTAGAATATTCATGTTAAAATTCGGATTGTTCTTGTTAATATTATGCAACTTAAAAAATAGTTCTATTCAAAGTGGACTACCTCTCTTTCAAAAGCAACGCATTTGAAATATCTTTGATCGAATAAATTACTAGAAACAAATTTATAGTGATACGAAGGGGGATGGATAAGTAATGCTTCCTGTGTCTTAAAAACTTTATTAAGGAACATATAACAGCAAAAATTTTTATAGATAATAGCCTGAACTGTCCTCTACACAATTGTGTCATCGATTAACCCTCGCATCAAAATCATTTAGGAAAAAATCAGATTTTTGCTTTTTGACTCAGGATGTCAAAGGTGTTTTAATATCATTCAAGTCATGGAATCTGAAACCACGTAAGCTGTCTTTCATTGCTCCAAACCGAAAAAAGTCAGAAGGGGCCAAATCAGGGCTGTAGGGTGCTTGAAATGCGTCCAGGAGCTCTTGACAAACTCCACTCTCCTCCTCCAATTAACAACAGTAAATTAATTCGGAACTCAATTAGCATAAGCTTTGTGATATCCTAAGTCAACAATCATTCCTTGGGAAGAACCATACGAGACGTTCAATGCATCAGCAACAATCCTGAACTGTATCGCGTCTGTGTCCTCGAATCAGTTCAGCAGCACGTTCTCGATTTGCATCTGTGACTTATGTTGTCGACCGGCCGCTTCCCGTTTTATCTGCAATTTCTGTTTCTCCGTTTCCAAACTTCTTCACCCAACGCCACACATTGCTAATGTTTATTACAGCGTCTCCATAAACATTATTCAAGCGTCTATGAATTTCCTTAGGTGCACAACATTCTTTTTGCCAAAAAATCGACGACGCCTCTTTTTTTAGCTTCAGATTCATGCTTGTAATCTGCCAATCTGAAAAGGAAAATACTATATAAGTAGAGTAAGGTTACCTCTATAATATCAAGCATAGATAGTCAATTAGCTGTGAATGAAATAAAATTTATTGCAATGGAGGCATTACTAATTGGTTCACCCTTGTATTAAAAGACATTTATTGTGAATTAATTACAAACCTAAATTTTATAGTACTTTGTCATAAAATTTAGCTTTAACTAATTTTTTCGCAAATTGAACTCGCCCCACTTTCAAAATCAGCTGCTCACCATAAAACATATACAATGCATATTTAGAAATATTACGTTATAATGTTATATTTAAAAAAAAATTGAAATAATGTTTCGCAACCTCGAAAATATTCACGGGCAAAATTTCTCCCTCTAACAGATTTTTCTATTTCAAACAACAAACTCTTAGTATGTGTGAATAATTTAACTCAGAATTTTACACTCCGTAAAAAAAATATTGATGGGGGAACTCTTTTAAGTATATAAAGGGTGATGAGCAAAAATGGATTTTATGTAAATTTAAGGAGGAAAAAAAATGAAGAATATTTTATCTAAACTCCAGATGTGGAATTTCCAAAAGTTTTAAAGAATATAAAGACTACTTGCAACAATATAAATTTGACATGTTGTGTATGCTCTTGCTAGAAAATACTTTTGTGCTAGAGCACATGTTTCATGCTTATAAAATACCACGAAAGATATACGAATTCAACTGTAGTTAATGTAGATGCATTCTTTTAAAATTTTCTTTTATTTTTTGCATTTCATAATTAAATATTTGCGCTATGTATTAACTGATAATGCCAGTAAAAGACAGACTGCTTCGCATTATCACTGCATATCTATAATATTCAAAGAGACACTGCAATAATACACTTATTCGTTCTAGACGAAGGCGGTATAAGTTTATACCGCCTTCGTCTAGAACGAATAAGTAGTCATTTTCTATATCTCTAAACCAGAAATATAGATTTCAGAGCTATGAGAATAAGGTAAACAAACAAAATGAATAGACGAAATGATCGAGAATGTCTAGTCTATAGTTTGCTAGGTGATGAAGCGATACATTATAATATGAATCGTTTGAATTGCGAGAAATTTTCACTTGATATCTGGAAAAAATTCATAAATTAGAATTATTGTTATTAAAACTAAAATCTTGCATTCACATTTATTTGCAGAAATGAATAAATAAGTTTGACCACGATAATATAAGAAAACGCTCTTGAATTTGAGTAGCGGAGGCTAGAACTCTCTAGCAAAGGGAACTAGAATTTATAAAGATGACAAAGAACTATTTTTTCTAGAGCCACATTTTAGTTTCTAGATGCCAGTTGCAGATTTTTTTCTCAGTGAAATAACAGGTTTCCAAGATATAATATATCTTTTATTATTTCAATTTTAAAGCGAATCTAAAAGCTTCTCAACATCATTAGATACATAAGAAAAGTCATCAGTTGTTTGGCATATTATTACTCCGTATATATGTTCTTATATGTAAAAACAAGAAAGAATAATCATGCGTGAAACGTAGATTATGAAACACTTTTTAACACATTCATAATAGTGTAACAAAACTTCAGGGTTTAATCAGGTGAAACATAATATTTCTGTAAACAAGGTCAAAGTCAAACGTGGCGGGGAGGCCTACTTTTCTGCTTAAGCTCAACTAGCTACACCCATATTTCTGTAAAAAATTTTGAAAACGCATAACACATTTGAAACCCAATTTCAGAAATATACCACCAATAATTAGAAAATCTTGAAATTATTTTAGGAATCCATGTATATGATGAACAGAGTTTTATATATACTACTAATTATACTAAACTTTAGTTCAGTTAGGAAACACATAACACTGTTCAAAATTCCACTTCAGCAATTTCGATGAATATAGGAAGTGTACTCGAATTTTTTTGTGCAGCCATGTATATGACCTATAGAATTTATACACACCAAGTAATATGCAAAAAAAAAAAGAGTTAAATTTTAAAAACTCATACCACATGTAAAAACGCACTTGTAGCAATTATCGGTCATAGACATACTGAAAACGAAATTATTTTGTAGGTAACTGTAAATGAACGCTGAATGCTAGCACACGATATTCTACATTAAAGATCTTCTCGAGCACCTTAGTGATATATATCAATTTCAATATGTTTGAAATAGACTAACTTCATTAAAATACATTGCCAAATATCGTTTCAGACCCTATGGTTTGTATTTCCCTACAAACCATAATGTAAAGAAATCACTTTGAGTGTCCCTGTAAACGACCTATAAATATCTCTTCATTTTCAATTCCGAATATGCCACAGTAAACCTCAGTAACATGCATCAATTACACGACAGTCGACGTATATTTATGCCAGTTAGAGCGCAGACAGATAGACAAACCTCATTCTTAAACAATTTTCAACTATGTTATAAAGGTAAAAAAATAATATATATATATATACATATACATATATAACATATATATCTATATTATACATACATACATAGATAGATATCGCTTTCAAAATACAAAAAAAAATTAAAGGTATGTTACTTCTGCAAAGCGTTCCTGTGTTCAGTTATTATTTATATAAAATAGTTGCATATCTAGGAATGATATATTACTAATAAAATAAAATATTGTAGTCAAAAGTTCAAACGTAAAATTTCTCGCTGGCGAAGTTTTACTACAAACTCTTGACATGGAAGAATAATTTAACCTCTTAAACTCCGTGACAAAACATTCATAAAGGAGCTCTTATATATATATATATATATATATATATATATATATATATATATATATATATATATATATATATATAAACTCTAAAGTATATCGACTAAGAATGATTTATATTTAAATTTAAGTATTAAAAAATACAAGTTAAACGGAGAATATATTATCCGAAATTCAAGTGCTGAAGTCCCAAGGAGTTTTAAAGAATATAAAACATATTTGTAACAAGTTAAATTTTACAGAATTTTACATTTTGCTAGAAAATGCTTTTGTGCTAAGGCGAATTGTTCTATTTTAAACTATATCGTACCATATCATATTAAGTAATAATTGTGTGACATATCCTTCCGGGTACGCACTTCAAAGTAAACCATGACACAGATTTAACAAAAGCACAACAGTTTATTTAAAGAATAAGGGATTAGGCAGTGGAGCGTGTAGATTTAAAAATAGGCGATCAAGAATAAGCTCAACTTTAGGTAGACTGAGAAGAAAATCCTTTCCCAAAAGGCTTATTAAATTCTAATCTTTTGACTCAAATCAAAATGGCATTACTGCTCATTATGAAAGAAACGTAAGGAAAAGTCACTTCAATATCAATATGAAATTTCACTATAAACACTGTAATATCACTGTAAAATGGATACTTGTGAATTTCACTATAAACACAGTAATATCACTGTAAAATGGATACTTGTGGATTCCAATAACTCCATATTCATATACGATTCCAATAACTCCATATTCATATACGAAGTTTAACTTCTTACCTCGCTGGTGAAAACTCACATCCGCAAACTTTATCCAAAGCAGCTAATTGGAAAACACCGCTTGCAGTAAACACGTGGAGAACTCGAGATTCTAAAACCAGGATTTAAATACCTTAATAACGAGAAGTATTCCCAATCCATCGAATTTATTTCCTCCCGCACTACGTATAGCAACTACACAACCACAGGTACTTAATTATCTTTTCACTGAAAAATAACAGTGATAATCAGATTCCCGGACATCCATACATAGTTTGTGAAACTTACAGAAATTAATAGAATGGGTGTGATTAACACACAATTGTTAGAATTCAGAACACCACAATATCGTACGCAAAATGTCAAAACTCAGAGTATAAAGGAGCAACTAGGCGCTATGCTACAATTGTATTACATCACATTTTTATTATATCACATTAAAAAAATAAAATAAGATTTCGTAACTCAGAAAATATTCACACGCAAAATTTCTGCCTCTATTTCAGAGCTTTCATTTTCTGAATACAAACTTTTGACATGGGCGATTAAATTAACTTAGGATTTTAAACACCGTGACAAAGCATTCATGAAGGCGCTCTTTTATATCTCAAAAGAATATCGAGAACGAATAGATTATATTAAAATTTAAAAAAGAATATAATTTAACCCTTTATTCTTCGACGGAACTTTTAAGTACCATTATAGAAAATTTCATTTAAAATTTAATTCGTCTATTAACAAAAGTAGATTTTACTTTTCATATAAAAAACTTCACCTGGACAAATTTAGAAAATACAGCGAAATAATCGAAGCTAATTTTTTTTAATGTGGTTATTTTCTCAACCATTTACACAACCTTTTACTTTTCTCTTATTAAAAAGCATTATTTGCAACTGCAAAGATCTTCCCATTTACAGGTAAGATCACAATACATTTACTTTACTTTATTCTTATAATAATTACGAGATTTGCATAACGGTATTTTTTTTAATTAATCTAATTATTCTTGTAAATATTTTACAAAAAGAGCATAAATGAACAAAACTCATCTAAATTGTATATTATTATTATATAAATTTTCTAATATATAACTTCAGAAATTATGGAAATTGGATTGCGCAATTTCTTTATTCATACTATGGGGAATAAATGCTTAAATGAAGAATATTTTATCTCAAATATAAATGCTGAAATGCCAAATAGTTTTAATGAACATAAAGTCTTATAGTAAGATAAATTTGACATGCTGTGTGTTCACTATTTCTAATATGATGTTATAGCACATTGTACAATATTAAAAATAATTATATTACATTATATTATATTATATATGATTATATACAATACTAAAAATGTAAAATAATATTTAGTTATCTAGAAAATATTCACGCGCAAAATTTCTCTCTCGAAAATGTTTCATTTTTAGATTGTAAACTCTTTGCATACATGAATAATTTAACTTAGAGTTTTAAACTCCGTCACAAAGTATTTATGAGGGAAGTCTCAAAGAAGTAATGAGCAATAATAGATTATATTTAAATTTAAAAAGGAATTAAATACTTGTTAATAGAAAAATATTTTAGATGAAATTCAGCTGTTAATTAAAAAGAGGTTTTCCAGAATATAAAGCCTACTTACTACATTATAAGTTAGACATGCTGTATTCTATTGCTAGACAATCCTTTTGTTTTAAGTGCATTTTCAGGCTTCTAAATAATATATACTTATATAAAATCCAAGTGTAGGAATGTGTAGGTAACCATTCCGGTGCGAACCCATCCAAATAATGGATTACTTCCATTGTTGCAGAGAAGAGAAAGATAATAAATAAATATTCAGGCACGTGGCTTTTTGGACGCATATTTGTTAATTTGCAGGTTAAATTTCGGTAAAAATATTTCTGCACGTATACATTGTTTTTATAAGTGAATAACAATTCATATTTACTGTGACATCACGAGAATAGCGTCTATTGGGTTTAAATTTATCTTTATGCATTATAACTTTATTGGTGCCTTTCTTTCATTACAATTAAATAGAAAATATAATTTTATTTGAATTCATGGTGATTAAGCATAAAAGTAACTTATATAAAGTTTGCTCCTGCATCTGTGAAAAGTTTGCGCCAGTGAAAATGACGTTATGCTTAGCTTAAAATGTATTTTTACATTCATAAAACTAAAAAAATATATATATTATTGTGCCAACATGACGTAATTTTTACCGATCTTGAAGTGTTTACATGTTTATACTTTTAGAGTATAAGTCAGTCAGGATATTTGTATTTATATTGCATTCAATATATGTCTGTTTCCATTTACTAATTAAGATAAATCTGCAATTTTGTCTCTGTTTTGTCATCTTATTTACATCAGATAAAATTCTAGAGTCCCATGCATTAATAAGGCCCTGAACTTAACGTTTCATGTCATTTTTCCTTATTTTCGATGAATAGTATATGCATTTTATTACTTATTTCACATTATATTTCACATCAATTATTTCATATTCGTCCTAGGACGAGCATTTACACTAATTCTATTATAATATGATAGTTATTAAAAATAATTATATAATACATGATGTTATATCCTTTAAAAATAATATAATATTTTATCATAATCTGTCGTATAAGATATTATATCATATTACAAAAAAATAGTCTTTTGTAGTCTGGAAGAAATTCACGCGCGAATTTTCTCTCTGAGAATTTCATTTCTGACATATTTCATGGATGAATAATTTAACTGAGAATTTTAAACTCCATGATGAAATAGTCATGAGAGAGCTATTTTATACATCTAAAGAATAACAAGCAAGAATATATTACATTCAAATTTAAGTATGAAAAAGTACAAATTAAATTTAAAAATATTTTATCTAAAATTCATTCGCTGAAGCATCAAGATATTTTTAAGAATATAATTCCAACTTCCAACGAGATAAATTTTTCACATTGTAGTTGCTTTTCATAGAAAACCCTTTTGTTATAAGACACATTTTTCAAGTGTTTATAATATGTAAACTAGAAAATTAAAATAAGTCTTCCCTTGTCAAACAAATTGGTAGAATGCACTTTTGCACGTTGTATTTCCGTTCTCATTTTTTGAACTTTTCGCAGAGTTAGTTTTCTTTTTTCTTTTTCCTTCCTTTTCATTTTAAAAGCTTGTGTTAGCCTAACTTTAATATGTAAACAAGTAAGTCTAAGGATCAATTTCAAAAATGTTTCTACAACATGCATATTCACATAGAATCTGAACAAATGACAAATAATTTTTGCCATCTGTTTTCCAAATTAAATAAACATTTAGACTTAAGATGAATACAATTAATTTTCAGTTTTAAATAACTTTTCTACGTTCATAAACAAAACGATGTGATTGATATTCATGCGTAAAGCATGAGTAGAAAGCATGAGCAGAAATCGAATTCCAACCATTTAAACCATAAAATATCTATAGCAATAGCAAAAATTAATGACATATCTAATTTTAAACGTAAAATAAATTCCTTATTTTCATTCAATTTACATGAATAGTTTTCTTTAAATAATAAATTTCGTATGTTAATTGCAACAGACAAAAATAAAAATTTGCAAACTCTTCTAAATATTTCACGTTGAAGCACATAAAGAGATATATTACTAGACGAAACGGTGATGTTACATGACACAATACACTCTAAAAATGAGACAAATAATTCTTAATTACCGAAAATATAATATTTACTGTGGACGAAAATAGGCAATAATCTTTTCCGATTTACCCACGATTCCGAAAAGTGTTCTTTATCTTTAGAAACCAATATATTTTTGATATTTAAAGAAGTAAGTATAAAAACAAATTTTGTTTCGCTGCCACTGACTTACGAAAACGTTTCCGAGTAGTTTTGATATCAATCAGTTTTCTAAAACTGGAATATCGTATTTTTGGATATTATCCATTCCCAATTAAACATTTTCAGCTATGTAATTGAATTTATACATATGAGAGTATCAAAATAAGATTAATTTTGATATTAATAATACTGTTAATGCTATTAATTTATACTACTTGTCTATAAAACATGTTTGTTTAACATTGAAATGTTTACTTGAGAATTGATGTCATTCGGAAAACCTACATTCTGGATTGAGAAAACTGATTAATAGATTGTAAAATCTACTCGGAAACGTTCCAGAAAATCAGTAAGAAAGAAAAATTAAGAAATATTTCTTTAAATCTCGGAAATCTTTAAGTCTCTGAGATTTCTAGAGATAAAGAACGCTTTTCGGAAACACGATTAGTACGGAAGAGGTTATTGCACATTTTCGCTTGTGATTGTATTATGCTGTAATAAAAGAACGCTTTTCGGAATCGCGATTAATGGCGGAACAGGTTATTGTATATTTTCGCTTGTGATTATATTATACTGTCCTAAAAGAACGCTTCTCGGAAACGCGATTAGTGCCGAAGAGGTTATTGTATATTTTCGCTTGTGATTATATTATACTGTCCTAAAAGAACACTTTTCGGAATCGCTATTAACCCGGAAGATGTTATTGTACATTTTTGCTTGTGATTATAATATTATACTGTCCTAAAAAAACACTTTTCGTAATCACGATTAGCGCTTTAGAGGTTATTGTACATATGCACTTGTGATTATATTATACTGTCCTAAAAGAACGCTTTTCGGAATCGCGATTAGCGCGGAAGAGGTTATTGTACATTTTTGCTTGTGATTATATTATACTGTCTTAAAAGAACGCTTTTCAGAATCACGATTACTGACGGAAGAGGTTATTGTACATTTTCGCTTGTGATTATATTATACAGTCCTAGATTAAGAGACATTTGTCATTTTAACAGCGTACAAACCAGGGTGAAAATCACTATTTGATTAATTTTACAGAACAAAGTTTTTCAAAAATATGCTTTCAAGTGGGGAGAAAATGTGCAATTAAGAGCAAGTTTAAAAGCTTTCTATCCATCTCTTTCTCCAAGACAAACAGCTTATACTGACATGAGAAACAAGAAACCACAAATTTCGGAGCATTAGTGTCAAACGCTTCTATACGTAAAGATTATGTAATGTTCTTCCGCTTATTTTGAGTATCAGAAAATTGTTTTAAAGATAACAAAGTAATACATTATTTCTTGTTCAGTTGAAGTCGTGAATTGAACATGGTCCTAAATTTATGCTTATGAATTAAAATAAATAAATGTCATTTTTTAGAAGCCGGTATTAGTTTTATTGCACAAAAATAGTGAAATAAATTTATAATAAATACTTAAGGCTGGATTATCGCAGTGGTAAATATGGCCTGTTTCCTTAGCAAGAAAATTTTAGAAGGTGCACTGAAATTTTCCATAATGCCATATATGTACTTATATGGAAATAACTTATTATGAAAAATAGAAAAGCAATATGAGAATTTCTACTTCTTGTACAACAAATCTATTAATTTATAAATATCACTTTTGATACACCTCTATTTTATAACTTTTTGTTCCATTTCGAGGCAAAATATAATTTCAAGCTCATTTAAGAATTTCAAATGAGCTTGTAAAAAACACGCAACAACGTTTACTTTGTAAAAAAAATAATAATTTTTTACAGTTGGATGAATGGCGAAAAACATTTAAAATTACTAAGATGTAATGCTTATTATTTTATGAGTATCATGAAATGTTGTTTTTAACCAGTACTACCTGAAATGCTTAATACAGAAAATGCTGATTTAGAGAATGCCCTTTGTATGTTTGAGTGATTAAGACTCTGCCTATTGTTAAAACAAGTACAGTTTGAATCCTTGTAAGCAAAAACAAATGACTGCAGCACCTTAAAACAAACAATTTACACGGCCACAAAAACTGATCTGTTTCCTGAGTACTAAAATCTCTTAATCAATCCAAGCAAGTGACTGTTTAATCTTCACAAAATTAGATTTAAAAAAAAACAACGTGCATGAAAAAGCAATATTTTCTCAGCATTTGAAAAACCGCATAAAATAAATTTTATAAATGCGTTAGTAATGACTAAAACGACTTCATAAACAATGATTTTAAAAACACGTTAAAGTGATTTATTTCAATATGTGCTTACAAAATATCCTGCATTTATATTTTTCTGTGAAATTCTCTACGCATTATAAATTATATCGATATTTTAAAAATGGATCTAAATTTGTTTCGAGATTTAATGACAAAATGATTATGCATAGATAAACGTTATATTTTTAGGGAAAATATATACAATACGTTCAACTTTAGTTGAAAAAATAGATATTTAACTATAAAAATACACAAATAATGTGATCAATTACCTAAAAGATGACTAAAATACTTTAATAGGTGTTAAAAATTTACATAAAATCCATCTAGTACTTTCGGCTACGTACCCAGCCTTCATCCTGATGAAGGCTGTGTGCGTAGCCGAAAGTACTAGATGATTTTCTGACTATTTCTGACTAGATGTCAGTATATTAAACTATATATAAAACAAAACTTAATTATTTTGAAATAACTGAACATATTACGTCTGAATAAGAATTTTAACATTAAAAAGACATTTAAAGTCAGATATTTCATAAGACTGAAAAACAACACACTAATATCATATAATAAAAACAATTATAGTGGATGAGATGTAATTTTACAAAAGGGCGAAAAATGTCTGGGCCAGGATGCGAACCAAGGACCTCTTGGCTCAGATATCAGACCAGATGCTATGATCAATAAGGTTAGCTGGGTGAATTAGGTCTTGCAGATTCGTCTGGGACTACTGTTGGCAGAATATTGGCAGCTTCTACCATGAGGTCCTGGTTCGATTCCTGGCTCGGACATTTTATATCCAGTTGAAAAATGACATCTCATCTGATTTATTTGCCAATTAGTATAATTGTGTTAAAATTAATCGAGAATTATAGTAGATGTTTAAAGAAATAAAGCTTGAAATGTCTGTTATTATTAATTTTAATATGTGATATTAGTGTGTTGTTTTTAAGTCTTATTAAATGTCGGATTGTAAAGGTCTTTTTAATTTTAAAGCTTTATTGCTTCATAAAGCCTTCATCATAGATTCATTTTGCAGAATCTAAATGACTTAAATTATAAATCAATATCTTAGAACTTGAAATAGTTTTTGACCCATTTTTAAGTACCTGTTTATTGTGTAAAAATCGCAAATAGAAAAGAAAATATTGCATTTCCTTTTAGCATTACCGCTTTGAATTAATATTGTTAAACCAAACAAAATGGATTAAGAAAAAAAAATTAGTTATTGTGCAAAATTTAATTCTTCTTGATGTTTGATAATAAGCTCTTTTGTTATAATTACACTTTATAAAATATCTGGAAAATTTAAAATTTCATTAAACATGTTTTAGTTCTCCTAATTAAAGTTACACAAAATGATATTGTGTAATTAAATCTGTATTGTGTAATAAATGCCTGCATAACACAGAATAATAGAACCTTCACCAGTGCAAGAATACAAAATAAAAAAATATCGAAAGATACAAATAATAAAAAAAAATAGTTATCATTGTGCAAAATGTAATTCTTCTTGATGTTTTATAATAAGCTCTTTTGTTATAATTACACATTATAAAATATCTGGAAAATTTAAAATTTCATATTTTAGTTCTTTTAATTAAAGTTACACAAAATGATATTGTGTAATTAAACCACTGATGTGTAATAAATGCCTGCATAACACAGAATAATAGTACCTTCACCATTGCAGGAATACAAAATAAAAAAATATCGAAAGATACAAATTTAAAAATAAATAAATAAATGTTTTATCATGAAAAATGAACTGAAATTATAATTATCGCGCAGTTTCAGTTGCATTTGCCTCAAATTCAAAGTTTAATAAAAATTAATTAATGATGTTCAATCACGTAAGTGAATAACTGTTTGAGTAATGTGTATATTGTGTGATTCATTGCACTCCAAAAGAATTCTTCATTTGATTTTTAATTCAGTTACATTTAGAAAGAAAATTAGGATACTCTCCATCTTTGAGGAAAACACCGTGATCTTATTTAACTATTTGATATTAAGCTGTTTTGTTTTAATTCCGTTTTTTAAAATACTTCGAAATTTTAATGTAATTTGAAATGTATTTTAGCATTGATAATTAACGTTACATAAAATAGTAAGGTCTTCACCATTTTCAGAGGACAAAATTGGGAAAAAATATAAGAGATATTAATTCTTAAAAAGTAAATAAATGTTTATTTAATCAATAAAAATTAAATATACTACCTTGCGCATTCATCTCAATTGAAAAATATCCTCGTTAATAAAATTAAATCGGCATATTTATTTCATAACGTTATAATAGTTTTGGTAATACTAAATGTAATGTCTTTTTTTTTTATTGTATTCTAAATCTATACGATTTCTCTCTGAATTATATTTAATCAATCAAAAATAAATATAACTACCTTTAACATTCATCTGAATTTACCTCGAATTGAAAAATACCCTCGTCAATAAAATTAAATCGTCTTATATATATCTCATAACGTTATAATAGTCTTACTAAAGGTACTGGCTTTTTTTATTGTATTCTAAATCTTTTCGATTTCTGCCTGAATTATAATTAATCAATAAAAATTAATATAGTTACCTTGAGCATTCATCTGAATTTACCTCAAATTGAAAAATACCCTCGTCAATAAAAGTAAATCGTCATATTATCTCATAACCTTAAAATAGTTTCGTTAATACTAAGTGTAATGTCTTTTTTTATTGTATTCTAAATCTTTTCGATTTCTGTCTGAATTATATTTAATCAATAAAAATTAATATAGTTACCTTGAGCATTCATCTGAATTTACCTCGAATTGGAAAATACCCTCGTCAATAAAATTAAATCGTCATATTATCTCATAACCTTAAAATAGTTTCGTTAATACTAAGTGTAATGTCTTTTTTCATTGTATTCTAAATCTTTTCGATTTCTGCCTGAATTATAATTAATCAATAAAAATTAATATAGTTACCTTGAGCATTCATCTGAATTTACCTCGAATTGAAAAATACCCTCGTCAATAAAATTAAATCGTCATATTATCTCATAACCTTATAATAGTTTCGTTAATACTAAGTGTAATGTCTTTTTTTATTGTATTCTAAATCTATTCGATTTCTGTCTGAATTATATTTAATCAATAAGAATTAAATATAGCTACATGGAGCATTCATCTGAATTTACCTCGATTTGGAAAATACCCTCGTCAATAAAATTAAATCATCTTATTTATCTCATAACGTTATAATAGTTTCGTTAATACTAAGTGTAATGTATTTTTTATTGTATTCTAAATCTTTTTGATTTCTGCTTGAATTATAATTAATCAATAAAAATTAATATAGTTACCTTCAGCATTCATCTAAAAGACATTTATCTCCCGTGCGTACACTTCGTTAGAAATAGAGATATTCGTAATTTTTCATATAAATATAATTCAGACAAAAATCTAATAGATTTAGAATACAATATAAAAAGACATTAGATTTAGTAAGACTTTTATAACGTTATGAGATAAATAAGATGATTTAATTTCATTGACGAGGGTATTTTCCAATTCGAGGTAAATTCATATGAATGCTCAATGTAGCTGTATTTAATTTTTATTGATTAAATATAATTTACCTCGAATTGAAAAATACCCTCGTCAATAAAATGAAATCGTCATATTATCTCATAACCTTATAATAGTTTCGTTAATACTAAGTGTAATGTCTTTTTTTATTGTATTCTAAATCTATTCGATTTCTGTCTGAATTATATTTAATCAATAAAAATTAAATATAGCTACATTGAGCATTCATCTGAATTTACCTCGAATTGGAAAATACCCTCGTCAATAAAATTAAATCATCTTATTTATCTCATAACGTTATAAAAGTCTTACTAAATCTAATGTCTTTTTATATTGTATTCTAAATCTATTAGATTTCTGTCTGAATTATATTTAAATGAAAAATTACGAATATCTCTATTTCTAACGAAGTATACGCACGTGAGATAAATGTCTTTTAGATGAGATGTGTACGTGCTTTAATAAGAAAATTCGTGACTGGATTAAATTTAGTTTATGAATAGAATATTGAAAGGGAAAGCGGAAAACAAAATAAGGAAGTAAATATTTTCGGAAGAAAGTACTTCAACAATATAAAGAAAAATGAAATTTTGTAAAGAAAAGTACAAAATGGTAAATTAATTCTTTTGTCACAAAAAAAAAATGTATCGTTAGTGAATTTACTATTTTTACTTTCTTCTATCTTTACAAGAAGAAAGTATTTTAGAAGGCCCTGAACACGATTTTACGGTTTTTAGAAAACGTCTGTCAGTTAGTCTGTCTGTATGTATGTATGTATGTGTGTGTGTGACAAAACTTTTGTGGGTGCTCTATATAAAGAACTAATGCACGGAATTTAATAAAACTTTAGATTCAGATTATCTTGATAGAAATTGATGTTGATTACTTTTTTGGTGTAAATCGCCCAACAGGTGGCACTTCTGTTCTGCATTATTCAAGATTTTCAAGATAGCTACATCTCAAGGACTAATTCACGGATTTTCATCAAACTTCGGATTCAGTTAGACGTTGACATAAGTTGTTGAAGTACATCTCTCAACGGGTGGCGCCGCTACACTGCATTTTTCAGGATTTGCGCGATTTTAGAGACAGTCATATCTCAATAACTAATGCAGGGAATTTAATAAAACTTTAGATTACGCTAAACATTGATAAGAGTTGGGGCTCATTTGTTTTTGGTGTAAATAGCCCAACAAGTGGCGCTGCAGTGTTGCATTATTCACAATTTTCATGATAGCTATATCTCAATAACTAATACATGGATGGATATTCATCAAACTTCAGATTCAGTTATATGTTGACACAAGTTGTTGCTGATTAGTTTTTGGTGTAAATAACCTTACAGATAGCGCTTCTATGCTACTTTTTTTCAGAATGTACATGATTTTAGCGAGATTAATCATATTTCAAGAATTAAAGCATGGGATTTCTTCAAACTTAATATTCAGTTACTTTTAAATATTGACATATATGAGATAGAAGAAAGTTTTGGAATTGGCACATCTGACTAGTTTTTAACAGAGTGAAAATGAATGTTCAAACATTTAAATTAATAATAATGCATTCAATAGTTTATAAAACTTTAGATTTTACCATAATTTATTACGTAAATATCAATCTTAATTTATGATTTTTAAAGCATAAATTTCAAAATGTTGTTAAAAGACATATAATATAAATATACATAATACGGTAACGTTTTTGAAATTTTATAAGTTTAGAAATCGAACATACTAACTATTAGAAATATATAAAACGATGTTTAAGGCACCAACAGATGCACAAAATATTGTAATCCGGTTTTGACAGCACTAAGCTTTTCTGCATCTATGACAAGCAATGGAAATTTACTCACATATATAATGGAGAAACGAATTAAAACCATGGTTCTGTTGACGAATAGAATTGCTGTAAAATGAAAATAAAAAAGCTAATAGTGAAGAAGCGGATTAAAGAAATAGGTATTTTGACAAATTCTATTAAATAAAATAAATACAAACTACGGCTTCAATCCTAATATCCACTTCGTGAGATGTGTATATATTATATATATATATAGTCACACTTCCACAGTATGAGTTTAATTTCATTATTGTTTGCACAAATGACGATAAGATGAATGCTATCGACACTAGTATATAATATTTGGTGATTCTTTTGGTGCTATAAAAGCTGTTTATATGCATACTTATTGTGCGAAGCAAAAAGTATGATTTATTTTTGTTATGTCATGTTATTCTAAAAAATATCAAAAGACAATGTTTAGTTTAGTACTTAAGTACAAGCTACAAATTGCTAAACTATGCTTAATTAAGTTGATTAATTTATAAAAATATTTATAAGTTGTGAAGTATGCAGTACAGATATTTAGTTTGCACTTACTTAGATGTGAAAATAATTCAAATTATTTAGTTCTCTGTAAGTTTAAAAGGGGAAAATAAGTCTGCTTGAAAAAAACTTATTATTGTTAAAATAAATTTTAAATGCTAAACATATAACAGGAGATCTGGAAAATCAGTCTATTAACTTTATTATTTTAATAATTTGTTTTTTAAACAGTTTAAAACACTTTAAATATGAGAACAAAATGTGGTTTTCTGTCCTCTTAATTATGCAATGTATCTTGTGTAAAACTTCAACGTCAGTTTCAGAATCCGGAACAACTAATTTTCTCAGGCAAATATGCAAAAAGAGAAATTTCGTGTGACAAAACAGATAATAAATTGCTTCCTAAAAAAGATAAGACCTAGAACATTGAGGTAAACTATACTACATGTTGATTTACTACAATCCTTGTAAGCCTCATTTGTGCAGAAAATAACTGTATGATAGTAAACGCAAATTATATGATATTAAAGACAATTGTTCAAAAACAAAAAAATCTTATTTTTTACCTCTATGTCTTCGTGTTAGCTTTAAAGAAAATATTAAGGATATAGCCATAAGCACGAACATTTCTTAACAATAAAACAGATAAATTAGTTTTTCGTTGTTTAATAATTGTATAAATAGAATCTGTTACCTAAATTAAAACAGAAATACAATTACTCAAAAGTATGGGGACATTCAAGTTTAAAGCTGATTTTTTTTAATATGTTAAAATAATTTTTATGATGCATTAAATAATTGCAATTATCTTTATTATTTAACTTATTAATTAGCCTCATACAAGGGAGTTTGGATAAATAATGTAAAATAAAGATATCACTTTTAAAACATATTAATAATGACAAAAAAATAGAATTGTTAGACTTAAAAGTAAAAGTAAAATAAGCATTACATATGGATAAATATTACTTATTAAAGAAAAAGAAATATTTCCTATAAATCAAGGGCTTTTGAAAGTGTTTTATCTATAAAAAAAAAGTGTAGATTTTTTCATACCAACTTAGCATTTATTTTTCATTTTGATAAATTTTAAATACATGCCATAAATTAATAACAAAGGATGTCAGCCTCCCATGAAAGTTATTTCATTAAATATGTTATTAAAAATTAAAACCGTTTAAATATGAAAACGAAATGCAACTTTTAACTTTATGTAATGTATTTTATTTAAAATTTATAAGTCAGTTTGAAAGAAGCTTAAATCAATACAAATCATCAATCTATTAAATTAAATTTCAATCTGCTACGAATATTATTCCAATAATGAAATACTTCGTTATCCTTACGTTACATATTAAATGTTCTTAAAATAATTATTATTTATAATAATAATAATTAATTTATAACTATATTAATAATAATATTTTATATATAATATATATAATATTCATTATACATACATATATATATATAATTATAATAATATATATTATTATATATATATATATATATTATTATAATACATATATATTATAAATATGTACTTTATATATTATATATATATATTAATATATAATATATATTATAATATATATATATAAAATATATAATAGAGAATAATTAATATAATTATATATATAATATATTTATTATATACATATATAATATACTTATTATATACATATGTAATATATTAATAATAATATTTATAATAATATTAATAATTATATTTTTATAATTATGGATAATTATTTTTTAATTTTTTTTATAATTGATTTTTTATAATTATTTAAAATTTTATACTTTTAATATTTTTTGTAATTATTGATAATTATTTTTATAATTTTATTTGTAATTATATATTTTTTTATAATTAAAAGAATGATTTTAAAAATAATAATTAAATTAAGCATTATTTAAATCAGTCATATGCAATATTAATCTATTATTAATATGCATTCAATAAATATTTTGTTAAAACATTTTTAAACAATTTAAATATGAAAACTAAATTTATTTTTTATACTCTTAATTATGCAATGCATCTTATGGAAAACTTCCCAGTCAGTTTCAGAGTCCTGAACAACAAATTTTCTCAAGAAAACATACAAAAGGGAAGAATTTCATGTGACAAAACAGATTATAAATTGCTTCCTGAAAAAGATAGGACCTGGAGCATAAAAGGAAATCCAAAAAAGGAATAAAGAGATTCAACGCAGGAAAAAAAAAACCGTGAAAAGGATTTTGGAAAACCTCAAGCGTATAAAACAAGTTATCATGAATGATAAATTGGTCTGCAAGAGGAGGAAGAAAAATAAAAAATGTGTAACATGAGACAGCATTATAAAAAGATGAGTTAATTTTTATACTTATTATTTTGTCGCATTAAATTATATAGAGAATCATAAAAAAAGATAATTTAGGGCTGTCAACTTAAATCATTATTTTTATTCATAAAGACATGTAAATGCAAAAAGTTGCGTATGAGAATTACATAAATAAAAATAATATATTTCAGATTTACTTAAATGGGAAGACGTGCACTAAGACTAAAAAATATGTGACCACTTACAATGGACACAATTATTTTTTGTCGCTCAAATTCTCTTTTAGGGGTAAATTTTAACCCCTTGGGGGTAAATTTAACGTTCCATTTTATTTTTTATATTAAGAGAAACAGAAAACGTTAAGTTAAAAATTTCTTCTTATTATTATTTATATCGAAAGCTAACAAAATATCAATTGTCAATAATATTTAAAAATAAATGAATAAAAAAAAATAAATCTAACATACATTTTTTTAAAAGATACACCACGACAGTAAACATTGCAATGCATACGGTTAGATAACCGTAATTTAAGGCTATTCTGACCATAATATTGCCCATATTATGGTCAGAACATTCTTAGATTGACCGTCTTCTACAAAAACGGTTGAATGAACTGCAAACTTTTTACAGTGAACAACTATTTGTTATTTTTTTTCAATTAATACCAAACAATAAAAGGCACGTTTTATAGACAAGTACTAAAAATTAAGCAATACTACAAAGATCGTACTTTCACTAACAATAAAATAAGAATTGCCAGGTAATCTACAAAATGTATATTAAAAATGCTTTTAATTATTATTTTTCTTTAAAAAGGTAAGAAACATTTAATATTTCTTTAGCTTTCGATAGAACTATTAAAAAGAAATGTCTTTCATTTGACTTTCACAATTTTGAGTTACAATATAAAGTCGAAAAATATTCTGGAGTAAAAATTAAATTCCTTAAAATGAATCTGAGGCACAAAACATAGTTGTGTTTTCCATACTTATATGAGCCCTACATATCACCAAATTTTCATACGTTTTGAATTTTTGCATTGGGAAGGCTCCCTTGCTCGTCATATAATTAAAAAAATATGTAGGAAGTATTTTGGTTGGATTGTCGCGGATTTTTATTTGAGAATTATTTGGCAAGTAAAAAAGAGAAATATGTAGCCACAATTGATGAGGCTTGGATATATTTATATGATTGTATAAAAAAAGATCGATTTACTACCGAAAAATGGGAAAAAAGAACTAACATGTTAGTTCAGAAAAAACAAGGAAATATTTGCTAAAGGTTTACTTGTTCTTGCTGGATTCTCTTATAACGAAAATCTAAAATAAGGAAAGTAGAAACAAAATGTCAAAAGTATCTCGAATTACTATTAGAAATTTGTGTTAACATCTGTTTTAAAGGAAGATATTCCATCACATTATCCAAACAATCTTCATCGTATTATGTTCCATCAGGATAACGCTACAAGCCATACGTCTAAATCTACTGCCATATGTTTTAGAAAAAATGAGAAATCAAACAAAAATTGAGGCTATCCCATTTAAATGCATCCCCATTAAGTCCCCCTACACGTGTCTTATATGGATGGCAGTGCATTTGGACTTTTAAAAGAAGCTTTTTGCAAGCGGCATCCCAAAACATTGGATGGACTCTGGAAGATTATAATCGAGGAGTGGAACAAAATCTACCTTGTTCTTTTAAGAAAAGCTCTTTTATCTTGGGAATCAATGTGTAATATAATTGTTCAAGAAAAGGGCTATCAGATTAAATATATTGCAAAATATAAATTCTTATCTTTGTTTATTTATTTATTTTTCCAAATTCATTACAAAAATGTGTTAACATCCTCTGTTTAATTATTAGGGAAAAAGATTTACTAATTTGAATCTAAATCATCAAAAATAAACTGTCATATACATAACATTTTTGAGGGGTTTTAGAATTTTTCCAACTGCTACTAAAATTGAAAATTCAAAAATAAATAAATACATGGATATTTTATAGAATTTATACTAATAGTAATGTATTTATTTTAGGAATGCCGGTCACACTTTCTGAAAAGTCATGTTAGATAAGTAAAAACTGGTGAAAATGCACCAAAGTTCCAAATAGTACTAGGTTTTCTAGTGTTATAATTAAAAAGCTTGCTAAATTAGAATACAATGCGTAGTTTACCACTCTATAAATATACCTCATACAATCATGCAAAACTTCAAATCATTTTATGTATAACTGTTTTTGGTACTTTTCTATTATCCCGTCGACCACTTTTCATAACAAAAAACTATCGCCAAACTGTAAGATTAAACGCCAAAAATGCAGTCCCATTTACTTGATGTCAGAAGCATTATACGTGTTTGTTATGTCATCAAGTGTTTTTTAATTTGACATTTGCGTGTATTTTTCATTATGTTTTACTGTTTTATTAGTTACTAGCGGCCCGTCCCGACTTTGCACGGGTAGACAATGTGATTTTTTAGTACATTTGTTTTCCTGAATTTCGCGCTCCAACCAAAAACTTTTGCTGAGATATGGCGAAATGACCTAAAATTTTCGAATCCCCCTTTAACCACCTTCGAGGGGGGGGGGATGTCTAAATTCACTGAAATACGTGCTTAATCATTTGTTTAGTAGATTTATTTTCCTGAATTTCGCGCACCTACATAAAACAGCTGCTGAGATATGGCGAAATGTCCTATAATTTTCGAAACCACTCCCTTTAAAACCCTTCGGAGGGAACTTCTAAAGTCACTAAAATGCGTGTTTATCCAATTTTTTTGTTTCCTCAATTTCACGCTCCTACCTAAATCTGTTGCTGAGATAAGGCGAAATGACCCAAAACTTTTGAATACCCCTTTAGCCGCCTTCTGAGGGGAATTTCCAAAATCGCCGAAATAAATACGTGTTTAACCAATTTTTTAGTAGATTTGTTTTAATTAATTTCGCCCTCCTACATAAAAGTTGAGATATGGCGAAATGACCTAAAAAATTCGACCCCCCTTTTAACCCCCTTTGGGGGGAAATTTCTAAAATCGATGAAATACGTGTTTAACCATTTTTTTAGTAGATTTGTTTTCCTTCATTTCGTGCTCATGCTTAAAACTGCTGCTGAGATTGGCGAAATGACCTAAAACGTTTAACCACCCCCTTTAACCACCTTCAGGGCAGAATTTCTAAATTCGTTGAAATACGTGTTTAATCATTTTTTTAGTAGATTTGTTTTCCTGATTTTCGTGCTCCTACCTATAACTGCTGCTCAGATATGGCGAAATGACCTAAAACATTCGATTACCACCCTTTAACCCCCTCCGGGAGGGGAAATTCTAAAATCGCCGAAATACATGTTTAATCATGTTTTTAGTAGATTTTTTTTCCTGATTTTCACGCTCCTACTTATAACTGCTGCTGAGATATGGCGGAATGACCTAAAACATTCAACCACCCCCTTTAACCCCCTTCTGGGTGGAATATCTAAAATCGCTGAAATAGGTTTTTAATAATTTTTTTAGTAGATTTGTTTTCTGGAATTTCAAGCTCCTACCTACAACTGCTGCTGAGATATGGCGAAATGACCTAAATTCGACCACCCCTTGTAACCCCCTTCTGGGGGTAATTTCTAAAATTGCTGAAATAGGTATTTAATCATTTTTTTAGTAGATTTGTTTTCTGGAATTTCAAGCTCCTACCTATAACTGCTGCTGCTGAGATATGGCAAAATGACCTAAAACATTCGACCCCCCCTCCTTTAACCCCTTTCGGGGGGGGGGGGGGAATTTTCAAAATTCCCTTCTTATTGCTTGCCTAGGCCATAACAGCAATGTACAGTCCAAATTGCGTGACCACCCTGACTTTAGTAGTTTCGGCTGGGCGTTGATGAGTCAGTCAGTCACCGTTTCCTCTTTATATAACAGTATAGATTTCATTCATTAAAATAACAATTGTATCCTTAAATTCTTATATTTTATTTATTTATTTATTTTGATATTCCAATGGCAACGTTCTCCCGTTTATTTGGCGTTACAGTTTGGCGATAGTTTTTTGTTATGAAAAGTGGTCGACGGGATAATAGAGAAGTACCATTTTTTAATACTACTGTGTGACCAAATACTTTCGAGCCATTAAAGTCAATGCAGTGTAAGTCACTAATTTTAAAATTGTTGCTAATTGTATGGAGGTATCCAAACATATCAAACTATTTGTAAAATAACGATGTAAGTGATAGTTTCGTTAAATTGCCGGTAGGCAACGGCAGAAGACATTTTACAGCAAAAAATTTTGAATTTATTATAACGCTTCTAATAAACATTTTTTTTTTATATTTAAGTAGATGTTATTTATACCACTATGGTTTCCACAGCCTCATTTAATAATGAAATACATATGAAGCAATCATTCTAACAAAAATAAATAACTCCGGTGGAATAACTAAAATTTTAATAGTTTATCAAACCAAAAGCGATGTCTGAGATTAAGGTACTTTCATTTTAGCCGGGGATAGGTGATAAATCGCCAAATATTGTTCCTATCCCGATCATTTGTATTGCATTTATTTCATTAAAAGATATAATCATTTAAAATACAGAACTTTAATTTAAAATAGATATATTACATACATTGAAAACACATGTCTTACACTAATTTCCTTTAAAATACATATTTTACATACATTTAAAACGCGTATTTCACTCATTTCATTTAAAACACAAAAATATTTAAATAAATAATACCTTAAACCATAATATTTTATTTTAAAAAAAAACAATGTTTCTAATTTTCAACAAACATTGCTATTGGCAGGGAAAGGAGGATATTAGCGAGATTCGTGCCCAGATAACATAAAAATACCACTAATTTTTTAATCAATGGATACCATTTCAAATGTTTTACCTCGAACTTTAAAAGACTGATTGTTGAAGTTTCTTTATGTAAGGATACAAATATAGATAATTCCAGAATATTTCTCAGCTCAACAACGGTTTTTCCCTTTACCGTGAAAACGTATGGCTACTCTTGATGTTATATAAATATTTTGAACACAAATTTGTTGGTTTTGTTGCTGTTTTATCGATAAATTATAATTTTAAAAAGTTCAAACGATATTTTTATTAAACGCGATAGACGTTTAATATTTAAACATACAAGGGGATCCAACGCAGGCTTTCGAGTTAGAAAATATATTGTCCTGTATACAGAACATGGTGACAATCATTTTTAATTAAAAACTTTAATTGATTTTTTACATTTAATGTATTTTTTGGTTGCCTTCTAACAACACCAAAGAGCATTTTTACACGAAACAAACCAATTATTTAAAATAAGTTTTGAAACTTTTAAAAGTGATACTTTCGTATTAACCTCATGCTATGGGTTAATTGCGCAAAGAATCGTCAAAGTTTTCACTATTTAACCAAAAGATTACACAGTTTAAGCTCGTAGTTCGGCATATCTGTCAAATTTGTGTTTATATATATATAAACTCGGTTTGTGACGTCAGGTGCCGCCATCCGAAAAATCTACAAGAGACCACGCCATTTCTTCCGGTCAAGGGTCCATTTTTCCTCTAGACCTCTATCCCTCATGGCTTTTTTTATATCATCCATCCAGGACTTCCGTGGTCTTTCTCGTTTCCTCGTTTGGTTTGTTGGCTATGGCCAGCAGTTCCTAGTTAAATTTGGGAATATTCCGCCGAAAGAGGATGCTGTGATGGCAATTTTTGTGCCATTTTCATTACTGTTCCACCGAAAAGTGTATAAAACTATGCATAGAATTGAACCAAATTTCATATATATTTTTTTGGCTATTGCCAGCAAGTCCCACTTGAAATTGGGGATATTTCCCTAGAGACATTCACAGTCATAGCGATTTTTGCGATTTTCTTGATTTTTTGCAGTTTAAGTGAAGAATTTATGAATATTTTTGACAAAGTTTTGTATTTAGATGTAATGTCAAAATCCGAGGTATTGTATGAAATTTTGGAGAGAATCAGCCGGAAAGTGTGAACTCTAAAAACACATTTTCAAAGCTGAGTAAAAAATACTCAAATCTGAGTATGTCGCATAGTCAAAATGTCTCCAAATCAAAATTACTCAAGTTTAAAACATGTATATACTCATTTCTGAAAACATGCACACACACAAGAATAAAACATCATGTGATCATATTTGAGTATGTCCATGTTTCAAAAATGAATATGAACTGACTTCAATGTTCTCATTTTTTGAGTATTTCCATGTTTCAAAAATGTCTTTGAACTGATTCTAATCATTTTTGAGTATATCCATGTTTCAAAAATGAGTACGAACTGACCTCTATATGCTCAGTTTTGAGTATGTCCATGTTTCAATATTCTGAGTATTTCTGGTATTTCAGAATTGAAAGCATTGGGTTGTCCTATTTGACACAATAAGTTTCATAACAAAATGAAACATCGATTTACTCAGATTCGAAAGTGTCATTTTTCTCAGTGTGCTGTGATAGCGATTTTTATTTGATTTTCTGGGCTTGTGTGGTAGTTATTGAAAAAAACAATCATACCGAATCACCCAACTATATAATCTAGGTTGCATATTTGTAAGAAGCAAAAATTTTCACGTTTTTTTATACATTTCCCGTTGATTAGACCCGTTGAGTACAGAAAATTTTTCCGCTCTTACCCCATGGTTTTGAAACATTTATTGAGAAAAACTTTGAAATGTAATAATAATAATAATAATAATAAATATATGAGATAGAAGAAAGTTTTGTGATTGGCACATCCTACTAGTTTATTTTTATAATGAGATTGAAGTATTAAAAAAAACGACATTCAAACAGAAAAAAATAAATATATATAAAGTCCATATATTTTTATGATATTTTTGGGGGGTTTCTGCATAATATTATGTTTTTTTTTCTTTTTTTTTTCTTTTGGTATAATATAATATTTTAAAACATTCGATAGAAAATTATGTTGAGGAAATTTACAGCCTAAACTTTTTTTTTTTAATTTAGTGTTATCTAGTGTTGTGAAACGTTATTAAACAGTAAATATTACCAGCGAAGCATCTGATGAATTCATAGAACACTTGCAATCGATAACTTCCTTATATATATTTAAACCCTTCATTAGTATTCCCTTGCATTACATTTCTGTTCCGATTTCACACTTTGATTTCAAATTAACTTTAAGGTTGACTATACCAATAGTCAATAAACTAAAAGCTCAGCAGGTGTGATTATAGAATAAGTTATCAAAATTAAAAGCCATTAAATGCAAGAGAACGCGAATCCTGATTAGAAATTATTTATTTGCATAACTCAGCATTAGGAGGAAATAGCTGAATTCATTTAGATTAAATTACGCACTTTCTGTCTCTTAGAAAGTACGAAAATCCTAAATAAATAGAACTAAACATTTTTTATGTAGTCAAAAAATTGCTCAAAAAAGAAACAAAGAAAAAGGTTTCTAGATTTTTGTACTCTATGTAAACTACACAACATTTAATAAATATTCGTAATTATAGTATACTCGCGGAGTATTTAGTGGTGCGAAGTAAGCTTTAATAAAAGCACTAGCTGACCCCGTCCGGCGTTGCCCGGTAATAAATAATAAATAATAAATAATAAATAATAAATTTTCGGTGATAATAAATTTAAAAAAAATCAAGTTTTTATTATTTTATATCTTTAACCCGATTTTGTATGAATTTATATTTTTAAATGAAAAAATCGCGAAAAAATATAGATATTTAGTGATAAAAGCGCTCATTTTCTTGTTTTTTAACGTAGGGTTGTTTCTTAGTTTTAAAATAAAAAATTATTTTTGTCCGAACTCTTTGAAATCTTTATTGTTGATAAATAAAACTGTTTTAAAGCCCGTTTTTTGTGTTTGTTTGTTTTCGTGTCGGCTCCTTTAACATAGCAATAAAAAAATTGTCATCTTCCGAACTCTCTGACATTTTAATCGGTTATAAATATAACTGTATCCAAGTTCTCTTTAAAATTTTGTGTGAAATTATGTTTCAAAATGAAAAATTCGCGAAAAAATATTGATATTTAGTGATAAAAGTGCTCATTTTTTTTGTTTTATCACGTAGGGTCGTTTCATAGTTTTAAAATAAAAAGTTCTTTTTGTCCGAACTCTTTGAAATCTTTATTGGTGATAAATAAAGCGGTTTAACAGTCCGTGTAAAAATTTCGTAAAAAATATTGTTATCTAGTTGTAAAAGAAATGTTTTCTTCTCGCTTTTTTGTTTGTTTGATTGTTTTGGCAACGGCTACTTTAACATAGCAATAAAGAAAAAAATTCTCATCTCCAGAACTCTCTGACATTTCAATCGGTTATAAATATAAATGCATCCAACTGTATCCAATAACTGTATATAACTGTATTCCGTAGAAAGCATCGTCAGAGGGTAATGACTTCAAACATGTGATGTAAAACAAGCATTTAAAAAAATCCTTTACACACTGACAAGGAGTACAAGGCAAAAACAATAACCTAAAATATGGTTAACAACTTCACTATCAATTTTTATCGCAAAAACGTGAAATTTACAGTTTAAACTAAATTTAAAAATGCCTCTAGATTCTAAATGTCATATGCAGTGACATAATAGGAATGATGTTTGCTTATAAGGGATAAAACAAACATTAATTGAAAATATAAAGTAGTACGTTAAAGAAACAAGAATCAAATAAACTACAATATCGTTATATCAAAACTTTTCTAAATCCCAAGATGTTGAAATATTAAAAAAAAAAAATGTATTATATGTAGATTTAGATCATAAGATTAGAATTTTATATAATGTTTTTCATTTATTCTTACCGAAAGCCAAAAAAAACATGAGAAAATATCGGAAAAAAACAAGATGCATAATTTATTAGACTAATGTTTTCTTTCTTAATAAGAAAAACAAAAGTAGAGCTATCAAAAGTACATTTACGGAAAAATATATGATTATTCTAATAATGGTACGTAAAAGTTTTCGGGAAAAAAAATCTTTCATTATTTTTTATTTATAATACATGTAATGGCATTTTTTAGTACACGCAGAACGGTTGATGCAGATTTAAGCTTAAGACCGATATCTAATGCAGAAATAATGTTAATGTTTGTTTAGTATGAAAATAATAATGTTATTATTTAATAAAGAATGCACTAAATATTAACATTAGAACAAAGCATGGTTTGTTGGAATTTAGGATTGAAATGAAAGATTAGATAACATATATAACTTAAATAAGAACGAAAAATGCCGTATCAGGCATACACTATGAAATAGTTTCTAAAACTATCAGAAAATCGCTACGAAACTTCATTTTTTAATACGCTAAAAAAATATCTTAATGTATAGTTTTGAAAACTCGTAACGCACTTAAACGCCTATTTTCAGCAATTACTATCCATAGACGATAATGGATGGGAATTCTTTTGTGCAGGCCTGTAATATTTTATAGATTTTCATATATGGCTTATTGTGAAACTATAATATCATTCATCTTGAAACAACAACAAAAAAAAAAAAACTAACTCACTTTTCTGACTCTTACCATCCATGGATGTCAAATGTGATTTTTTTTTTTGCAGACTTATATGTTACTTTAATCGTGTTATACTCATATCACATAATATAGTAAAAGGCAGATCATCTTCATACTGAACAAGTAACACAATTTAAAACATACATTTGTAAAATCACGTCCACAACAGTTAATTTATTCAAATTCTTTTGGATAGCTCTGTAAATGAGCCATGGTAGTTTTACACTCCATACAATATACTAAAATTTAACTAAACTAAAACACATAACACAGTTGAAAACACATTTCTTGTAATTATTTCTCACACACGATAACGTAACTGAATTTTTTTGTGCGGTTCCACAAAATAACATTAAATTCTGCCTATACTATTTTCTCTGTGACAGAAGCTTACGCGTATCTCAATAACATATAATAATTTCATAAAGCCCACTTTAAAAAAAATATTCTCTAATGAAAATAATGCAATTGAATGTTTTTGTGTGTCCCTGTAAATGAACGATAAATGCTACGCCCGCCATTTACTAAAGAAAACATGTCGCATTAGATATTAACATTGAATGTCAATTTCACAATGTTTAAAGTAGCGTATTTTCATTAAAATATACTTCCAATAATTATCGTCCATAATCGTAATGTAAACCAATTCTCTATAAATGAACCATAAATGCTGTACACCATATTTTCATGTTCGCAGTTCGCAGACGATGTTTTTAGACGATTTTCATTGTATTTACATAATTATTTTGCATAAAATATTAGTCTTTTAAATGTTCGAATTGGTAACCCTTATCCTGAACTAGCTTTCTACACCATAATGTCCATGACAATAATGCCGTTTGTAGTTTTGGAAAAGGTATTTTGGCCGATTCCTCTTCAACAGCTTTCCAAAGTCCATGAAGGGTTGTAAGTCGACGTTTGGAAAACGCGCTTATTAAAAGTCCAAAAGCGCAAAAATTCATGGATGATACATCGGGAGATTTAACAGAAACCCTGATACTCGTTTCCATTTTTTCCAATAAATTAACCATGGATTGTGATGTGTGGCTGAATTCTTTATCATAATGCAATTTAACAGATTTGTTGCAGTTTCTGACTCTAATTGCAGACCCTTTGGCGAGCAGACGAAAATCTGCAAATTTAACTGTAAAGATTTTTTGTTTATAAAAGATTTTGTTCGTTGTTTTTGTGAGTGAGACACAACACGTAGATGGAAAATGTGTAGCAGATTTTTTTATCTAAATATATATTGTATGTATTATGCTAGTGCACGTTTTCTTTTAATTAAATGTTTCGTTTCTTATAACATTGCATCTTCCATTTGAATAATGCTCACAAACGAAATCATCCATTTAAAAGCGTTCTTTCGAAACGACGATCTGAGGTTAGAAAATTTTATGAGATTTGCTAAGTTAGGGGAAGGCAGGAAAAAATGGTCACCCTAAGGTTTTGTAATTTTTTGTTACCTCTTAAAATACATATACGTAACTGATACTTTGCATAGAACTAGAGTGACTACTTGGAAATGTAAGGTTATTTATAATTTTTACGAAATAATAATGTGGAAGTGATAATTTGGGCTTTTCCAAAAAAGGTCAAAATGACCACTTTGCCCGAACTAGATGGACTAAGTAATCAGTACAAAGCCACTATGCCCGACAGGTGTAAAAATATTGAAAACACTATTTAAATGATTAGGACATTTTTAGTGTTATAACAAATCGTATGAAACATAATGGAATATTAAAAATGATATGAAAATCAAATAAGAGTTTGACAAACCCAAATAAAAAATTATAAATCAAAATCAAACACTGCATTTTTCGCAAATGATCTTCTTCGCAAAGTGAACAGGCCTCATGAGCCCAGAGGTGACAAACATTGCACCTGAACCAACCTTCACCACTTGATCCAACCAAACGTATACTACCCTGACCACCTAACCTGTTTGGGAGCCATGACCGAAAATATGTTCTACAATGGAAACTAATGAACAGTCAGTGACCATTCACCCACCAATGTGAAGCTGAAAACATGCTATTTCCTTATACATTCAATACATAAATGCAAGTACAACAGGTTATTGTGATTAGTATGTAATAAAAGTCACTTACCTTAGATCACAAAATTCATAAACTGGAAAACCCTCTCCAAATTCATGAAACATGGAATTACCTTGTTCAACGATTGTTTGGTTGCTCACTGCCATCAAACGAAATAATTTGACCACAAACCACGCAATGCCAGCGCTCTGGTGACGTTATTATATTGGGTGACCACTTTGCCCTGCCTTTCCCTACGTGAGATATAGAATTACATTATATTTTTATTTCAAGATTGAAGGCAATGGGGGTAAAGAGATGGTATTTCATGTTTGATGATTGTGATTAAAATATGTTTCTGATAGTATTATGTGGAGTTGATCTTAACATTTTTTCCAATCTATTTTCAGTTTGCCGTTATATGCAAAGCCCGAAACAATTTAAATCATTTGCTAAAATTTTCTTTTGATACATTAATAATGATTAATTTTTTTTTCTCCACATTGATGATAACAAATGGATCTCTTTTTGTTACTATCATTTAAATAGACCAAAACTTCATCTATTATAAAACATATTTAAATTTTTCTCCGGATAAATGCTTCTCATAAAGAATTCTGCATCTTGTTATACGTGCGGAGATATGTCATGGAGAAAGAAAATTAACATTGTGTTTTTTTGGTCTTTTTAAAAATCGAATCAGTGTCAATGATTTTGTTAACAGTTTAGACTGAGCATTTTAACGATTTAGCAACAGTCCTTTCACTTGGAGGATTTTCTTTCACCATAAAAGATCTTACCTTTGCAATATTCGAAGCATTTCTTTTTGTTCACGGGTAAATTATTTAAAACAATTTTTCTACACTGAAAAAAACGACACTTTCAAATCTGAGTAAATCGATGTTTTCATATTGTTATGAAACATTTTGTTTCAAATATGGCAACTCAATCCTTTCAATTCTGAAATGCCAGAAATACTCAGAATATTTAAACATGGACATACACAAATCTGAGCACATAGAGGTCAGTTCATACTCATTTTTGAAACATAGACATACTCAAAAATGATTGTTCAAACTCATTTTTGAAACATAGACATACTCAAAAATGATTGTTCAAACTCATTTTTGAAACATGGCACAACTCAAAAATGAGCACATAGAAGTCAGTTCATACTCATTTTTGAAACATGGACATATTCAAATATGAGTACATGATGTTTTATTCTTGAGTGTGTGCATGTTTTCAGAAATGAGTATATACATGTTTCAAACTTGAGTAATTTTGATTCGAGAGCCATTTTGACTATGCGACGTACTCAGATTTGAATATTGTTTGCACAACTTTAAAAATGTCGGTTTTAGAGTGCACATGAAACCAGACATTCGCGGTTTTTTTCCTGTGTAATTGACAATATTATCTACTGTGGCTATAGATTTAGAAAAAGCATGCCTTATACAGCGTTTTTTAATAACTAAATACGAATTCTCTTTGAAAAGTGCAGAAATATAGTCTTCCTTCCACCAGTTCCTTAAAAGCGCTATTTTGCATGTAAGCAAAAATTTAAGTTCCCAGACGAGAATGTATACTTTCTAAAACATATTAACAATTCAAAATAATTTCTCTATGTAGACGATTTTTTTACGCCAAAACAAATTTTTCTAAAAAATGTTCCAACAGCCTCTGTGTATCATGGAAAATCTCAATTACAAATATAAATTCATTGGCCATATAAGTATTTTAACAAAAGTCATCGTACAGACAGGCAGACAGGCAAAAAGGCGAACCGAAGACATAAGTACTTATCCACTATGTTAAAAAGTGTTAAAAGGTAGATGTATATAAAATGATAAATAGAGAGAGATGAGAGAGTGAGATGTAAAATTTTTATCAGTTAGTAGAAAATATTAAATATTTATAATAAAAATATATCTCAATTTTATATCTTACATAGTATATAAGTTTATCTGCATATTAAAAGGTGAATATATGTTGTCTTCATGTATTTATATGAATGAATAAATGTATATTTATCATGTAATAATTACTTGAAGTATTCTTTTCTATAAAATGAATATATAACAGTAAAATTAAACGTTTCCGAACTTTCAAATTGTTTATGACTAACGTTTTATTTGTGTATCTATGAAGTACTTACATTTTGGTCATATTTTCTTTTTAACAAACCCATTAGTAAGTTTCAAAAATAGACAATGATAAAGAAAATGTTTTATTAATGCAAAAGAAAATTATTTTAAGAAATAAATGTTTATTTTTATTCTTATGAAACTCTTTGGAAAATGGTGCTTAGAATTTGTTCTTCGATCAGAAAGAAAGTGATGAAACTGCTGAAATAAACACTCTAAATAAGTGTTCGAGAAAAATTCTCAAAAGACGAATGTTATTTCTTTTGTAAATGCTTTGGTTTTCTCAGTTTTATTCTTTTGAATTCAGATCAAAATAATCTCTTCCTTTCCTTGTTATTCTTATTTCTTGAATATAAATTAAGACTTTTAATGCATATCTAAGACAAAACTTTATTTTCGTATATTTATGAGCATAATAAAATCCAGCAGCATTCATGAATATTTCTAAAAACTTTCCTTTTTATTCATAAACAACGTTCATTGTTTTGTTTTTCTTACATTGATAAAAATTCACTTTTTTTTTTTTTTTTTTACAGTTTCTAAAGCCGGTTCAGAAATTCCCTGATCAATAACACAAAACTTTCTGACACATTTTCTCCCTCTTTTTTAAACGTAAAGACGTGAAATTGGTAGGTCTGACTAATGAAGCTATTTGAAATCGAATGGTGTTTTCCATTTTTTGATAAATAACTTATATATAGAGTTATAAGCTATTGTTGTCAGATGACGACAGTTTTTTTGTCGCACCCGAATAGTCTGTTCAAAACGACCGCTTTCACAGTATTTTCTGAAAGATTTCTGCCTTTACCAAAAGATGGAAAACATCATTTGATACGTAGTTTCTGAATATGAACACCTGCTAATTTCCTACATTTCCTAACAAAAATGAATTCAGTAATCTGTCAGAAAATAACTCTTTGGGATTTGAGAACCGCTTCAAAAAAATATTTATCCCCCGAAAATTTCTGACTGATTTTTTTAAAACATGAAACCGTGATACTTACAGGCATGATTATTGAAGTGATTTCTAATCAAACAGTGATTTCCATTTTTCGATAACTGAATTAAATCTTGTGTTAATCCTGTGTTTTCTAACGGCGGCAGGTTTTTTTCTTTCCCTTTCCTGCTTTATCGCGTTCGAAAATTTGATTCAAAACGCCAATTTTGAGAGCATTTTGTGATTATTTTCTGTCTTTACCGAAAAAAACGAAAAAAGAAGAACAGTTCGATTACATAATTTCATTAATAAGAGCATCTACCAATTTGATAACATTGTTAAAAAATTTATTAAAAAATGTGGCAGAAAATGGATAGTTTGGATTTGAGAATAACCTTAAATAAAGCCGTGCTTCATCCAGTGTTACCACAAATTTTCATTTATCACCAGCTTATTGTGCGTTAAAACGAACATTAAGAAAATACCAACTACGAAGATTGCAAGGACTTTGGAATACCACCCAAGAGTTGTGCGAGACAATTGACATGACTGTACTAAGTAAAAAGTATACGATCATAGAAATTTTGAGCCAGCTTTCGATATGATAATTCATATTATAATCTGTAAATTATGAAAAGCTTTTTCCAATATGTACTTTCAACAATGTCTCTTATTACCCCATTTTTAACACTTTCCAACATAATTTATTCGTGTTTATATGAATTCGATTTGTCTGTCTTTCCGTGCTGTAACTCGCGTAAAAATACTCGGGTTGTCATACAATTGATATATGTTATTGAGGCATGTTCGGTATTGAAAATGAAGTGTGTCGCCCTTATAGCTAATTTACAGGGACATTCAAAAGAATTGCGTTACATTACGGTCTATGGTGAAAAATCACTTGCGATTGATTTTAATGATGTCACACTATTTCAAACATATTTAAATTGATATATATCACTAACATATTACAAGAACCTTACTATTGAATATGGTGGGCATAGTACTTACAGTTGCTTTACAGGGACACTCAAAAAATTGTTACATTTGGTCTATGGAGAAAAATCGTTTGAAATATATTTTTTAAATATTTCATTATTTCAAAGCTATTGAAATTGTTATATGTCACTGAGGGGAAGTGTGCTGTGCGTTTCCTAATTAAACTAAATTTTGGCATTCTATGTGTAGTATTTATACAAATCATACACAGGGCTTCACAAGATAATTCTGACTGTTTTTCGAATATTGCTCTTAATTCCTGAAATTGGATTTTTAAATGTGCTATGCGTTTTTCATTTCCCTTGTGGACAAAAGTTCCTATTCATAACGGCTGGATCTATACGAGAGGGTAATTTAATTTCATATGTTTACTTAAACATCATACATTAGATCTTATTAAAAGGTAAAGATTTTAAAAAGTATTTTGGAAGTGTTGGAAAGTGTTATATAATATATGCTTAACGCATGATTTTTCGTTCTCGTTTGTTTATAATATTATTCTGCTAAAGATAATTTAAAATATTGCAATACTTTTTCCCATATTCATTGCAAATTGATGCTATAGATATTTAAATTCACTGAATGTTTCAGTTAAATATAAAAACTGGTTTTATTTTTATGCAAGTTTAATAACTTCAAATTCGCTTTAAAACTATCCTAATCACTTGTATTTCTTTATCAATTTAAATAAAATTTAGGCATATTTAAAGTGTTTGATTAAATTAAATTTCTCATATCTTACAGAGATAAGCATTTTATTTAAACAGTCTTAATTTTTGCATTCATTTTCATTCTTTTTCATTGATTATATTGTACGGTTAATAAATTTCCTTAGGCATTTCAACGCTCTGTTTTTCAGCTAAATAAGAAAGATAGTTTCTCCAATATTAAGCGTATTCATTCAACCGAATTCTTTTTCCTAATCGAAAAGGATCAAATAATCGAATTACCAGTTGTAGATGCGAAGAGAAAGAAAATTCTGGTTTCACGTCACAAATCAAATTATCAGTCGTTTGAAAGATATTACGAGGTGAAAGTACAGAAAGGAAATAAAATCAAAGAATAAAATAAGGTAACTAATCATATTATAAACAAAAGAAAAAAAATTGCAATTTTGTTAAAACGTGCATGTGAAAAAGACCTTTGTCAATATCGATAATTTTTTTCAAGGGATTTACTTTATGTGATTGCTAATTTTAGATAAAATGTGAATACGTTTTGTGATGTGAAAAATATGGATTGCGATGATAAATATTATGATGTGCTACATCTTTCTTTTCATATGGATTATATATTCTTGAAAAATAACATTGTTTTTTTTTCTTAAATTCTTATAAAGAATGAAAAACAGTTCCTATTGATTTGATTTCTATTTGTACACTGTAAAAAAAAATTGCAGTAAAATTACGGGCAGAGGCCGGCAGCAGAGATTCCAGTCATACCCCGTAAAAAAAAAAAAAAAAAAAAAAAAAAAAAATCCATGCCCATCATTTTGTGCAGCCCGTAATTTTACGGGGCAAAGTAATATAGCATTATAATGCACCGGATATAATGCACTTTAAAACACAATAACACTTTGCTTACTGTTCCGTAGCACGTAGCACGTTAGATAATCATCACAGAATCGCTGTTTTATCGGGTTAAAATTTTCGAAACACGAGTAAAATGAAGGGTTACACCCTAGCGGAGGACAATGTATGGGGTCGTACCGTATTTTTGCTAACATATGGGCTAGAACTGTAAAAATATGGGGATTGCTCTTAATTTTCTAAGTATCTAAGGAATAAGGTCACTTATTTAGTGGATCAGACCGTTTTTCATCAAATAAGGCTGTTGCCCGTGAAAATTGAAGGGCAAACGCTCATAAATTTACAGTTTTTTCTGAGAGTGTACTCCTACAATAACAATGCAAAACATTGTACACTTTATGAACAAATAACTCTTTGTAAAGACACATCTTATTAAAATTAAATGTCCATTATTATATGAGGGTTACACTGAAATTTTTGAGAACGGCTAAATGGTATAAGTTAAACTTACCAACTCTTAAGAGTGTTCAAAGTATTTCTCTCCAAGATTAATGCCCTTTTGTAGGCGAATTTGCGAAAGATTAAATGTTTCGAGCCATCCAATTTTTGGAATAGATGAAAAAGTATGCTTTTATATCCTAATTAATCTCATCTTGGAATGAAAACGAAGTAATTTTTTAGATTAAATATTATCTAATTTTATATGGATGTAATAATATGCGGATATTCTATCACTTTGAAGTTTTGTTTTTTTGTTGTTGTTCAAGAAATTCGACGGTAATTCTTGTTGAATGAAAAGGTGCATTGCGATGATGAATCACCAGTCCCATAAAATACCCTCTTGAAGAATTAGTTAAAAGACACTTTGAAGACAGTAGTGTACAAGTATCTGTAACTGCTTTCTGTCCTTCTAGATTTATGGGCATGACAAGCCCTGTACTTCTGGAGAACTTGGCAACATTACTTTTTTTTATTGCTCGTTGTCTTTACACAATTGTTGATTTGGGATCATATTCAAAGACCCATACTTTACTTTCTAGATGTGTTGGAACGTCAAAAACAGTATGTACGTCTCATCACCAATTATGATGCAGGGTCCACCATCATTAAGTAATTTTAGTTTTTCTTTACTGATTCTGACACGCTCCGCTTTTTGGTGTTCTGTTAAATTATGGGGGACTCAACGACAAACTAAATTTTTCATATGCAGTTCTTCATGTATAATTTTATGTATAACTACGGATCTTATGTTAAGTACCTTCTGTATCCTGTGATAGGTACAGTGATTATTATCGATTAAAATTTTTGTACGACCGATACATTTTCTTAGACAACAGCTGACAATGTCTTCCTGTGTTTCTACATTAATTTCGACTATCTGAATACAATGGCGTGAGATGGCGCTTCATTTCCATATGCTAACTATAGACGTTGAAGGCATTCGATTTATCCCCAATTTAAAATCATAGAAAATCATAGCTCGATAATGCTCTCGCGTCAACTCCATTTTATCTTCTATCAAAAGTTATTCTACTAGCTATAATTATTGCAATTGTTGCCACAAATTATCATCTGAGAACATAAAATAGTTCACATTAAATATTCGACCAATATATATATGTACATATATATATATATATATATATATATATATACAGCGTGTCCACGTAAAACCTGACCGACCTTTATTTTCGCAACCGTTGGTCCTAGATGCATACTTCCAATTACAAAAATCGTTTAAATAAGGTAAAGAATTACTTTTAACGTGATTTGTGTCAAGAAAAACATTTATTAAAAAGATACGAAAGTTAAATTTTTATACGGTCCCCCGGTCTTATAAGTGATATTTAGTAAAAATTTACTGTGACACTAACAAGTACGAAAAAGAAAGTCCTATTCATCTAACATTAAAATTGACCGAGTTCTGAAACTTTCAAATGCATGACTTATACCACTTTTTTGCATCTAAAAAGGGATGATTTCGGCCATGCTTTCAGGGGTCGTATATAAAGTATTTAAACTTATTTCAAGGTATCTGCGCTTTGAAATAAATCGTACAAGTATTACGATTGAGTTAATTTTTATTAGTTAAGTTTCAGAATAATTAAAATAATTGTATTTTAACATATGTTTTATTTTGAAAGGATTTGACGCTATGATTTCTTTTAACAAAAATTATGTTATTTTCATAAGGTTTTATTTAACTTGCAACGATCGTCTTTCCAGTTTAAAATTTGTACTCGAAGTTTAACTCACTTTCAAATGCCCGATCGAAGTTAAATTTTGCATACTGACTTAAATCCGATGGCAATGTAATATTATTATGATTTTCGACGCTTGCTATCTTATCCATATATTAGAGGATAACACAAAAAAAATTCGGATAGATTATCGTCAACAAGTTTAAGAAAGAGTTTTAGATTAGATAACATAAACCTCCGATGGTTGTGTTTTTTAAATTTTAAAATTACGTTTTATGTATTTTTTAACGTTGAATAAAAAAAAAATTACCTTCACTTTTAACCATCATATCAGGATTTTTCGCAAATCGTAAATTTCAAGGTTAAAAAACAGCGAAAAATCTGATATTATAAAATAGATGTAAGACTTTTTTAATTCAGTTTAATTTTATTTAATTCAATAGTTTATTCAAATTTTTGGCTTATACTGGGTTTCTTGCAGCTAAGCAGCTCAGGAGTCCGATGAGGTTGGGAGGGGAGGGGGGATCAATTTTAACTTAGAGCTTTTTTAACTTTGAAATTTGCGATTTGAGAAAAATTCTGACGTGATGGTTTAAAATGAAGGTCATTTTCGGATTAAGCACTAAAAAATCCATAAGAATCAATTTTCAAAAGATAAAAAAAATGGAACAACCCAAAATTTGAAAGACAGTGTAATCTAACAGATTTTAAAATGTGTATCATTTTGTAAAGAATTGAGGCTGTTGTTTTCCATCCTTTTATTTAACAAAAATTCTGTTATTTTTATCCTCTTATATGTACAGTACAAATTGTATATTTTGCATAAATATGTCAGAATGATTATAGATTTCACAATTATATTAGATCGCAATGTTAATTTTTCTCTCAACTATTTTTTTGATATATCTGACGATTATTTATATTTCTACTACATTTGTGAATGACCCCTATTTCGTAGCAAAAAATATACTCCAACTTTAAACAGCTATTATTCGGTCAATTTTAATGTTAGATGAATGGGACTTTTTTTGTCGTACTTGTTAGTGTCACAGTAAATTTTTACTAAATATCACTTATAGGACCGGGGGACCGTATAAAAATTTAACTTTCGTAATTTTTTAATAAATGTGTTTCTTGACCCAAATCACGTTAAAAGTAATTCTTTATCTTATTTAAACCATTTTTGTAATTGGAAGTATGCATCTAGGAACAACGGTTGCGAAAATAAAGGTCGGTCAGCTTATACGTGGACACGCTGTATATATATATATATATTGCATATAGCGTCTGCCTCTCTTAAAAGTTTCAGTGTTACCCTCGTATCATTTTTCAATATTTCTTCAAGAGAGATTTATATTACCAGATAATTATCTGTAAATAGCGCAACAATTAGATAAAAAAAAATAATCATTTAATTAAATACGATTTCCACACTAGTTTAGAAAGCAGTTAGTTAACTGAACTAGACCTTGATTTTTGATAAATATTTCGTATTGCATATTTGCAACCTGCTATATAATAATGCAATATGCTTATCTAAGCAAAATACTTAACTATTCAATAATATGCTTGTCCAAGCACTATGTTTGTCTATTCAGTAATAGGCTTATCTGTGCAATATGCTTCTCTAAGCTAATATAATATAATAATGCAATATGCATGTCTATGCAATATGCATATCTAAGTAAACATGCAAATAAATGTTTGTCACTGTCACCGTAGCTTTTCGTGTTATTTAATTACAATTTGCATTATACGAATAATACTTATATTATTTTTAATTAATGAATGTTTATTTTATCGTTAAAAATGATACATGTAAAATTTATTGCCAGATTGTTTTATAACATTTCAGGAAAAAAGTAGATTTTTATGATATATATTTATATATATAGTGCAATAATTGAGATAACATATTATCAAAACAATCGAAATAAGGAAATCTTACGTTCTTGAGATGTAGTCATTAAAGCATTGCAAAATAATCAGACAAATGCATAATTGTTTCAAATATAAATTTCTAAAAATATCACAATTTTGATAAATTTTATGATTTGTTTTAGCTATGTGGAAATTGCAGGTAAAATTAATCTGTGAATATTGATTTTTTTTAAAGAAAATGGTTATGGAAAGCTGTAGTTTACATCCAAATATTTAGTCATAATTGCGTAGAAATACCCTGGTGAATAAGTATTAATACATTGCAGACAGCAGGTCATAGGAATTCTCAATATTTTTATATTTTTTATAGATGTTCCAACAGTCGTTTTATATTATGAATAGCAAAATTGAATAAAAGTTACAGGTTCTTCTGTCTTATAGGGGCCTTGGCGAGATAGACAAAATCGCCATTGCAAGACAGACAAAATGACCTCGGCAAGAAAAGGAAATTTTCCACATATATCTTCTGGAAACGAATTCCCTGTTTTACACACCCAAGCAGTTTTTTCAATGTTTATACAAATTATTCAATATACAGCAGCCATTTGTCTATTATTATTTACATACAGAAGTAATTTATCTATTATTATTTACATATAGAAGTAATTTATCTAATACGTCTAATGAACAGCAATTCTTTTTAATATGCACAGAAACAAAAATAATAATTCATAAGTTTTTTGTTTTCATAGTTTTTTTAATGTCATTTGGCAACAAATTCCATGTCCGAATTGCGCCAAGCTCTTTAAAAAAGCGCCAAATCCCCTATAGGAAAGAAGTACCAAGTTATACATTGCATCATGTGTACATTAAATTACCTCTTCATATAAATAAACTGAAATTAATATTTATATGTCATTGTATAGACATAAAGACTGCATTCAAATGAAAAGAAGATAAGTAAAATATTAATCAAGACTTTTTTAGTAAAGTTTTAGTATTATGTGTGAATCGCTATAAGTATATTCGAACAATTGTACATTTCAAAAAATATTAATGGCCAGTGTCTTTGAAAGTGAAGAAATAAATTATTACTTACCAAGTATTAAACACGACTTCTAATAGAATATAAAAAGATAGACTCATTATTGTAACAAATACATTGGCATAACAAAAATAAGCAGCTTAGATTTAGAAATATTTTGTCCATGATTTAATAGACAGAAATTGGCAGACAATGACTAAAATGCCAGCAAATCGTAAAAATAAACCATGTGCTGTACTGATACGTCAATAATTTTGTAATAATTATTTTCTACACTATCAGACATTTAACATTTAACAGTCAAAAAGCCCCATTAAGGGGACCTGTAACGAATTTAATGTTCATTTCATTTATTTATCATTGCTGTAGATATTTTTTAAGTCAAATATTGGAACGTATTACATTAGATAGTTAATTTATCATGCACTGATAAAACATATTTTCAATTATTAAATTTGTTAAAACGTGAATATAATATAATTTGCAGAGTGAAGATAGCAACAACAGTTTTAATGTAAACCTCCCTGAGAATGATGACGAGGATGTTACAGAAAATGATTCTGACATAACTAAATACCTTTCACAACAGTTCCTAAAATACCGGGTCCCCGAGTTCTCAGAGGTGTAACAGAACCATTACAATTTTTCAAATTATTTGTTACCAATGGACAAATATACAACTTTATTAAATTATACAAATGAGTGTATAAATTCTTATAAATGTTTTAAAAGCCTTCACCTATTTTCTGTCGTCGTTTGGTCGAGTATTACAAAAGAAAAGCATATAAATAAATTACATAGAAAAGCACATTTAACAAACATATTTTTTGCATATTTGTCACAGTAGCATTTATGCTGCAATTTAAAAACGTCGGAATGTAAAACAATTTTTTGTTGAATTTATCAAATGAGGATTAAGTCTTTACTTTAAAACACTCTGAAATAAATATATTAATAAAGTGAAATATCATTTCCTAAAATTGCAAATTTTATTAATATGCTGCCAATACCTTTATGCAACGCGGCTTACGTTTAATAAAGTATAAATCAATTAATCAAATCTCTTTTGATATTTTATTGATTTTATTCTACTTTGTTAAGTTTACTTAGGTGTAAACGTACATCTTTTCTTGCACTTTGACATTTATTATTCAATTTGTTCATCATTACGAGACATTAGCGAAAAGCTATTGTGAAAATGTTTTCTAAAAAATATAACTGTACTTTGTCATTTATTAATGCAAAGTGCTAATTAACCAAATTACATATATTAAATATCAAGTTATATCACTAAAATTGAATAAATTGTAATAATTGGAAAGTTATCTTATAACAATCGATAAAAAAGACAAAGCATTTTTAAGAGCCGTATCATGTTTCTGAGTAAAATAAATTATTAAATATAAAAGTTGCATTAAATATTAAATATTCTTAAAATATATATGTATATAATTATTATAAATTTAAATTGCATTAAATATAACAATTCATTAATTGTTTTGTTTTTTATAGTGGTTATGCATTCATTGTGAAACGTAGTTATTTATACATTAAAATACAACATTAGGCAGGTAGATTATGCCACGTGCAGTTAGTTACATCTGATAAATTATCCTTTTAGCTTCTTATAATGTACTTATATTACTTTTTTATCATTACATTGTCTCAAATTAACCCCGAAATGAAGAGTAATATACTAAGCAGTCTGCTTGGAAAACTTTTATAATCATAATTTCTGTGTTCATAATCTTATTGCTGTATTAGTTCAATAATTCTTATTGAAGTTTTATAGAACTTTTTAGAAGAAAATTTGAAGCAGTGAAATTTCTTCTTTTTAACGTATTTTAAATGTGACTATTCTTTTCATTCTCTCCCTCATTCTGGTACCCTTTAATTTGCTGCAAGATTCTCATTGTAATAACCAAAACTTTAAAATCTATTTTATAACGATCACAGACCGTAAAAAGTAATTATAAAGACAATATGAAACACTATTTAAACTGTTTTGATTACAGTATATTCAAAATATGTATTAAAATTGTATAATAATTTCCCCTCAAAAATAAAAATATTTTAAAATAGTGATGTTCGTATGTTATTTGTGTACGGATATAATATACGCGAGGCTATTCAAATGCTCCCGATATGCATATAATCATATTTAGAACCAAAATTGTTATTTAATAAAAGTAACTAATTCCTTTGTGATACATATTTAACATAACTTACAATGTGTATACTTTTCTTATTTTATATTCATTATGTATATATATACACAAATAGGGGAATACAAATCATAAATTGAAACATGAACATATATCGTACATATGCTTTATATATATATATATATATATATATATGTATATAATATATATATATATATATATATATATATATATACATATATATATATATATTTGATGATTAATATGTAGTTCACAATAGAAGATTCTTCAAATATAAATATGAACAACAAGGTTTAATAAAACAACAACATATAGAATTGAAGATTCAGCATAAAACTAGATTATTATTATATAAACGATAACAACTACCGTATTTCAATAAATACATACTTGGCAGCTTCTCAAAAATCAACCAACAACTATGGATCAAATCTATGGAACTCTCGTTCATGCTTCCGTGCTTTTATTCCTGTATATCGGGAACTAATATTCGTGCTCCCCTTTATTGCGGCTCGTGATTATTATTATTATTTATTTCATTGAGTTCATACAATTATTTCTTTTACATTCCACTGTTACCTTTCAATCCCCCCCCCCACACACATATATATTATATATATTATATATATGCGTTATATTAAGTATTGTTAATCTTAATATTGCTTTAAACAGAAATTCAAATAGATTTTCATGTAGAAAAAAATTCTATATTTTTAAAAGAAAATAGATTTGTCGAAATGTTTAGAAACTCGGATCATTTTGAAAAGTTTTGATGTCGATGGCTTAGAAAATGTTGAATATTTTAAATGGGTTAATTTTATCATTCATGAACACATAAAAATAAATGCGCCCCCCCCCCTCCAAAAAAATGGATGATTTTTCAAAAAATTTTCAAACTTTGCCGAAATGTAAAAGAAAAATAGCTGTCTGGCAGAAAAAAAACTCCTGAACATCAATGTTTTAGAATTCCCTTAGAAAGTTCCATTTACGTGCATTTTCAATCTTCCTTTCTATTTTATTTTTTTAGTAGGAAATTTTATAACAATTATGGAAGAACAATACAATGAACGTAAATGAAGTCTGAGAACTCTGAGCTTAAAACAAATGAATTATTGATTTAAAAAATATTTTAATTCATCTGACTTTATTATATTTTTCAGTAAAACTTTTGTTCTTTAAAAATAAAATTATAAAAAAGAAGAAAATTCCGTACAGCGTAAAGAATAAATATATGATAATATGCTAACTTTGGAAAGTTTAGACGTTATTTAATTTAAAATGGTTTAACCATTTTTTTATTTAATTATTCACGAAATCATATAGGGAAATAAACAACACAAAACAAAAATCTAAAAATATTTTGAATGGATTACTACGTGTAAAATATCACGAATATTTATTAAATCTTCAACAGAAATATTTTGGCAGAAATAAAACCTGAACAACAGAATTTCTAGAATTCCCTCTGAACGTTCATTTATTTGCACTTGAAGTCTGTCTTCCTATTTTATTTTCTCTGTGGAGAATTTGTCAGCAGTTATTACAAACAATCGAAATCAAATCTAATACGAACAATAACCACAAAACAAACAAAAAATAGTTTTATTCATATGATTTCAATAAAATTGCCAGAAAAACGTTTCTGTCATTAATATTTCATTTTTGTTTTGTTTTGTTTTATTGATATAACGTTAAATAAAAAATTGCAAACTGTATATATAATCTGATTTCAACTGAATGTAATAACATTCATAGTTCTAATGATGAACGGAATAGTTATAAAAATAGGATCCGGAATTTTAATTATTAATTTGCATATGCTTGAACAATTCATTTTTTTTTATGTCGATGTTAACTCATATTAGATTTAAAATAAATAAATAAATAAATAAACATACTGGATAAAGAATAATAGAGTGTTAATTTCCTAACTTTGAAATGTTCTGATATCAATGCACTTAACATGTTTTAAACATTTTTAATGCGTTAATTCATCGTTCACGAAATCATGTCTGGAAATGGACTGTACAATTAAGGCAAAACCAAAAAATATTTTGAATGATTCCGCATTATAAGTAAACTTTGCAAATGAAATCAACACAGCCCTTTATTAATTCTTCAACAACCTTCAAATCTAAAAAGAAATTATAACTCTTTTGAATAACACAACTTCTCAAGAATTCTCTCGGAACGTTCAATTTATTTCTACTTTAGTCTTTCTGTTTCGTTTTTTATGTGGGACATTTGTGAACATTTTTTTAGAAAACAATACAAATGAAAGCAGATAACATCTCTTAACAGAAAACAAGAAATTGTTTTATTCGTGTGATTTTAATAAATTTCCCAGAAACGTTTTTCTGTTATTAATATTTTGAAAATGTATTTGTTTTATTGATATAACATTAAATTAAAAAAATCAGCTATCGTTTAATTTCAATTTAGATTTCAATTGAATATAATAAAATTCATTGTTCAAATGATGAACACAAATAGTTATAAGAATAGGATCCGAGATTTTTATTATTAATTTGTCCATGAAGGATTAATCCATTGTTTATTTTTATGTCTCTGATAACTCATGTTAACGTTAATATAAGTAAATATATAAGTAAACGTATAGCCTAAAGAATAACAGATGTTTCAAGTTGTAAATTTTGAAATGTTTTGATATCAGTGAACATTTTTAATGCGTTAATTTCATCATTTACGAAATCATGTCTGGAAATGAACAATACAATAACGCCAAAACCTAAAAATACTTTGAATAATTCAGCATTATAAAAAAAAAGTTTGCAAATAAAACTAACATAACTCTTTATTAATTGTTCCACAAAATGGAAGTCTTAAGGGAATTAACTCTTTGAAAGAAAAAAAAAATGCTAAATAACAAAACTTCTAAAATATCCCCAGAGAGTTCCATTTACATGCACTTCAGTCTATCTGTATAGGGCATTTGTGAACAGTTATTAGAAAAAAAATTCAACTGAAAGCAAATAAAATATCTAAACAGAAAACAAAAAATAATTTTATTCGTGTGATTTTAATAAATTTCCCAGAAACGTTTTTCTGCCATTAAGATTTTGAAAATTTATTTGTTTTATTAATATAACTATAAATAAAAATTATCAACTCGTATTTTAATTTCAATTTAAATTTCAGTTGAATGTAATAAAATTCATTGTTCAAATGATGAACACAAATAGTTATAAGAATAGTATCCAGGCATTTTATTATTAATTTGTTCATGCAGGAATAATCAATTGTTTATTTTTATGTCTATGATAACTAATGTTAAAGTTAAAATAAGTAAGTATATAAATAAACTTAGATCATAAAGGTTAACGCATTATTTAATTTCTTAACTTTGAAATGTTTTGATATCAATGAACATTTTTAATGCATTAATTTCACCATTCACGAAATCATGTAGAGAAATAAACAATACAATCACAACAAAACCTAAAAATACTTTGAATAATTCAGCACTATAAGTAAACTTTGCAAATAAAACTAACATAACTCTTTATTAGTTCTTCCCCAAAGTGGAAGTCTTGAGGGAAATTCACTCTTTAGTAGAAAAAAATGCTGAGTAGCAAAACTTCTAGAATACCCTCAGAGAGTTCCATTTACATCCACTTTAGTCGTTCTATTTTTTTTCTGTATAGAGCATTTGGGAACAGTTATTAGAAAACAATACAACTGACAGCAGATAACATCTCTAAACAGAAAACATGAAATTGTTTTATTTGTGTGATTTTAATAAATTTCCCAGAAAAGTTTTTCTGTCTTTAATATTTTGAAAATGTATTTGCTTTATTGATATAACATTAAATAAAAAATTGTCAACCATATTTTAATTTCAATTTAGATTTCAATTGATTGTAATAAAATTCATTGTTCAAATGATGAACACAAACAGTTGTAAGAATAGTATCTAGGATTTTTATTATTAATTTGTCCATGCAGGAACAATGCATTGTTTATTTTTATGTCTATGATAACTCATGTTAAAGTTAATACAAGAAAATATGTAAATAAACGTACAGCATAAAGAATCATTTGTAAACTTTGAAATGTTTTGATATCAGTAAACATTTTTAATGCGTTAATTTCATCATTCTCGAAATTATGTACGGAAATAAACAATACAATTACGATAAAACCTAAAAATACTTTGAATAATTTAGCATTATATGTAAACTTTGCGAATAAAACTAACATAACTCTTTATTTATTCTTCCACAAAGTGGAAGTCTAAAGTGAAATTAACTCTTTGGCAGAAAAAAATGCTAAAATACAAAATTTCTAGAATACCCTCAGAGAGTTCCATTTATATGCACTTTACTCTTTCTTTCTATTTTGTTTTCTGTATGGGGCATTTGTGAACAGTTATTGGAAAACAATACAACTGAAAACAAATACAATTTATAAACAGAAAATAAAAAATAGTTTTATTCGTGTCATTTTAAAAAAATTCTGAGAAAAAAATTTCTGTAATTAATGAAAATTTATTTGTTCTTTTTATATATTATTAAATAAAAAATTGTCAACTATATTTATGATTAGATTTCAATTAAATGTAACAACATTCACTGTTATAACTATGAAGAATAATAGTTATAAGAATAGCATCCAGGATTTTTATTATTAATTAGTTTATGCAGGAATAATCCTTTTTTTTATGTTTACGCTATCTCATGTTAAACTTAAAATAAATAAATAAACGTGTAGTATAAATAATAGAAGATGTTGTTATTTTGGTAACTTTAAAACGTTTTGATAGGAAGGAACATTTTTAATGAATTAATTTCATCATTCACGAAGTCGTGTAGTGAAATGAAGTAGTAGTCTTTCTTTGTATTTTGTTTTCTGTGTGGCGCAAATGTCCACAGTTATTAGAAAACAATGCAACTGAAATCAAATAAAGACTTTAAACAGAAAACAAACAATAGTTTTATTCATGTCATTTTAATAAAATTCCCATAAAAACTTTTCTGTCAGTAATATTTTGAAAATTTATTTATTTTATATTATTAAATAAGAAAACTGTCAACTATATTTTAGATCAAATTTCAGTTTTAAAGAATAGAAGATGTGTTAATTTGGCAACTTTGAAAAGTTTTGATAACAGTGAACATTTTTAATGCCTTAATTTCATCATTCACGAAATAAAGTAGGGAAATAAACTATACAAAAACCATCAAACCTAAAAATATTTTAAATAATTCAGCATCATAAGTATATTTAGCAAATAAAACAAACAAAACTCTTTATAGATACTTCCACAAAGTGGAGGTCTAAAGGGAAATTAACTCTTAGGCAGAAAAAAAATGCTGAATAACAAAACTTCTAGAATTCCCTCAGAGAGTTCCATTTACGTGCAATTTAGTCTTTCTTTTTATTTATTTTTTCCTGTGTGGGGAATTTGTCAACAGTTATTAGAAAACAATCTAAATGAAATCAGATGCCATCTACAAATGCAATTCAACCAATTTATTATATTTAGAGCAAAAAAGAAAATAATATTTTAAGACTTTAATGATATGATATGATTGATATGATTTTAATAAATTGTAAAAATGCGTTTATTTTATTTACGTAGCAACTTTCATTTCCAATTTATTGTTTTTCCATTTATAAATAATACTATTTCAGAATTAAAAACATTATTTTTAGGAATTGAATTTAAAACTGACTTTGTGACTGCATGAATGGTTGCCTCAGATTTGATATATTGAACTTATAAAAGAAAACAAAATAAGGTTTAATGGAAATTCATTTGATTTACTGATTAAGTGTTAAAAGAAAAGCGATTGATTGATAGTCATTACTATATTTAAATTACAAACGTTCATAAACTCAAATGATGGGCAACAATAGTTATAAGGTTATAATAATCTTTATTAACACTTTCCAATATAGTTGTAAATTTAACGTATTTTTTGCATATTACTTGGTGTATATAAATTTTATAGATCATGTTCAAAATGGTTACCTGCACAAAAGAATTTGATCCCATTTCCACTTATTGGCGGAAATTACTGAAGGGGAATTTTCTATCGTTATGTCTTTTCTAATTGAAAAAAAAATGCATACTATGTAGTATATATACAAATCTACAGCTGCACAAAATAATTCAGACTTTTTTCCTAAATGGTAAATAGTGCAATTGGGTTTTTACGTGTGTGGCTTTTTCCAAATTGCTCACTTAGATATCCTTTTTTACCTTATTGAACGACGAAGTTTTGTCACAGTATTCTGAATACGTTGGAAAATATCTCATAATATATGCTTGACGCATGATTTTGTTTTGTTTTCATTTTTAAATAAAGCATCGAAACTGGGCTTCCCGGGTTACAGAACATAGGCGAAAACCATTTTTTAACACTTTCCAACATATTTGAAAAGTGTTTATGAATTCGGTTTCTCTGTCTGTCTGTCTGCCGTATGTCTACCGTCTGGCTGTCCGCGCTCTAACTCGCGTTAATATATTGGGATTGTCATGCAATTTGTATATGTTACTGAGGTTTACTATGGCATCTTCGGTATTGAAAATGGAGTGTGTAGCACTTAAAGTTTTTTCCAGGGACACTCAAAAGAGTTCCGTTAGATTGCGGTCTATGGGAAAAATCATTTGCTGCTTATTTTAATGATGTTACACAATTTGAAACATACTTAAATTGAATATATCACTGTGATGTGTGTGCAAGAGGCTTAGTATAGAATATGGTGTGCATAGCACTTGTAGTTCCTTTACAGGGACACTCCAAAAAATTCCGTTACATTACGGTGTATGGAGAAAAAATTATTTGCGGTTTATTTTAATAACGTTTCGCTCTTTCAAACATATTGAAATTGATATACATCATATGCATTACACGAGGCTGACTATACAATATTTTGTGAATAGCTATAATTGTTCATTTACAGGAACACGAAAAAAATTCGGTACTGTCTGTTAAGAATAATTGCTGGAAGTGCTTTTTCAGTTGCCGAACGCGTTTTTAAATTTAACTCATTTTTTGTTTATTAATTGGTGTGCATAAATTCTATCGATCATCTACAGGGCAACACAAAATTTCTCGTATTCATGGAAATTCAAGAAGGGGAATTTTAAACTGTGCTACGCGTTTCCTAACTGATCTAAAATTTAGCATTCTATGTAGTCTATACAAATCTGTGTGTCTATATGTCTGTGTGTCTATATAATAATGTCTATACAAATCTATAGATCATATACAGGACAGCACAAAAGAGTTCGGATATTTTTCTGAATATTGTTGGTAATTCCTGAAATTGGGTATTTAAATATGTTATGCGTTTTCCTAATTGTTTACTTAGATATCACCTTTCACCTTATCAAACGGTAAAGATGTGTAAATTTGTTTTTGGAAGTGATTGAAAGTATTACAGAATCTAAGCTTGACGCATGATTTTTCGTTCTTGTTTCTAATTCTAATAGTTTTTTCATATTTGCTATATATTTTTTTAACTGATTCATTAACAACGCCAAAAAGAATTTTTATAACAAAAATATCAAAACTATACTCAAATAAAATTTTTAAATGTAATAAAGCGATACTTTTGTATTATTCGCATGCCAGAAGTTAGTGGCCAAAGAAATCGTCCAAGATTTCGCCACTTACTGCAGGTTTTTTTTAATTCTGAAAATTTCAACTGTTTAAGCTCGTAGTTCGAGAACATGTCTGTTAAATTTAATTTTATTTGTATTAGATTATTTTTTATATTTATATTTTGATGAAGTTTTAATTACGTTCTGTAATATTAGCCGGAAAATGCGGTTGTTTTAAATGCAAATAGATTAATATTTCGCAATCGGCTGCACGTAATAGAGATAGATTTAAAAATAATTCCTGCATGGAAATTATTTTTAAAACCATAAAAAATCGGTAAATTCAAATGCAGTTTCAAAGAAATCGCATTTTTTTGCTATTCGAAAGAGTAAAAATTGAAATTGTGCGATGTTCAGAAGTTTAAAAAGATGCAGTAAAAACGAAATTTATTAGTCAATTCGTTGCTACTATCAAAATGACTTCAGCAATAATCAACGATGTGTTTTTCTTATATTATAGATTATTATTAACATTAAACCATATCCTTGACAACATTATTTATGTGTGACATCATCCCTTGACATGGACCCGATTGCGCAACGTTAGCATAAAAATTTAATAAAATAATTTTATTCTATATGTTTGACTCAAATACATGAAATCAAAACTTATTTTGATTTCACCATTTCGACATAGTTTTTTGAAATGAGTAGAAAACAAAAACAACGAACTGCCTCACAAAAGAAAGAGAATTTAACAATCAATCAAGAAAACCTAACAGTTGAGGTAAATGATTCAATGGACAACATAACGATATTAGAACCAAAAGTTACCTCTGTGGCTTCCGAAAAAGTATAGAGAAAATAATAATGAATTCACAGCAAAGGAGGTAGGAAATTCGTATGCATATTTAAGAATTTTCAAGACTTTTCAGTGAATATAATGAAATATTTTCTTTTTAGCCAACATTTTATTTTCATAATACTTGATAGACTTTTACTTAGTCTAATATGTATATTTTAGATTCCTCGTTAACTACATCAAGCTCCATATCACATATTAATGCTTTATTTATTTATGTATATACTTCAAAACTTCATTGTACCCAACATTATTTTGATTCAAATTATTTGTTATACACCAATTTTTGATGTTTTCTTTAGATGTTACTGTGGATAATGCAACGTATAATTAATTGTGCATGTGTAAACACTGGTTTCGGCAAATATAGGGTATGTCAAAATAAATATAGCGATTACTATAATGGCTATAACTATTTAATGGATAAGAATTTATCCAAAAGATTAACACAGAATGTAGACGGAACTTCAAAATTTTGTATACATACGTCATAGATGTTCTATGTGACTTCCCTTGGTCACACGGACAACATCTAGGCAGTACTCCATTTCACACCCTACATTCTGAAGCATTTGTTCAGTCACCGTCGCAAGCGCATTACAAATGCGTACTTTGAGTTCTTCAATTGTTTTGGCCATGGGAGGCACGTATGTCTTTCACATAACCCCATAGATCGGTCGAAGTGGAACCGACGATGTCTGCTGCTCTTGGCCACCGAGATCTCCGGATTTGACACCCTGCGATTTTTTTCTATGGGGTTATGTGAAAGACAATGTACCTACCATGCTCAAAAAAATAGAAGAACTCAAAATACGCATTTGTAATGCGCTTGCGTTGGTGATTGAACAAATGCTTCAGAATGCATGGCGTGAAATGGACTATCGCCTAGATGTTGTCCGTGTGACCAAGGGAAGTCACATAGAACATCTATGACGTATGTATACAAAATTCTAAAGTTCCGTCTATATTCTGTGTTAATCTTATCGATAAATTCTTTTCCATTAAATAGTTATAGCCGTTTGTAATCGCTATATTCATTTTGACTTACCCTGTAGATGTCAACATGTTCAAGTGTTTTCCCTTGAGCTTTATTTATTGCTATCGCAAAAAAATGACTTGATGAGGAATTGTCTTCTGTTAAAATTAAACGGCTATTCAAAATCTGAAGGCATCAAAGTTATTCTTGAAATGTATACTTGATTGCCTATATGAGTTCCTGTTATAATTTCAGCTTCGATTGAGCGATTGTTTAGAGCCCTTTCAATCAATCTCGTTTCATTGCAAAGACCCAAAGAAGGATTGAGGTTTCTCAACAGCATAATTGGAACTCCGATTTTAAGTCTTAAAACATGTGGTGTAATGCCACTTGTTTTAAATTGTTCAAATATTCAATTGGATATGATATTGCTTGATTTTCATTTACAATTGAATCAGCGCTATATTAAATTCTCTGTTTTCCAAGAAATTGTTCAGTTATCCAGTTGTTAATTCTTCCAACTTCTTCGTTCAAAGGGGTTAAAATGAATCTTTTTGTCAAATTAATACTCTGTATTTCCATCATTGGATATATATACATATTCAATGAGACATTTAAGCTATTTGGTAATATGACGAATTCAGTAAAATCGACGTTTTGACCTTCCCCAACATAAATTAAATATTCAAAAAATTTCATATTTTTAATTTGATTCACTCGCATATTTATTATGAGATGGCTAATATTAACATTTCTCCAAGTATTAGAAAATGTCGAAGTGCCCAAAACAATATCAGCTCTATTCCCATGCTTCACTATAAACAAAATTTGTCTCAATTCGCCAGAAAATACAGCTACTATTCCACCAAATGGCGAATCATTGTTTTTTTTATGTGTTTAAGCTTATGGTCTACACATTCAAATACTAATTTACTCATCAATGATGCTTCATCCTAGACGATTAACTTCGTTTCTCTTTTTAATTCAGCAAGTTCAGATTGCTTACTAATGGCACACGTAGTTGTTACGTTCAAATCCAACTGTATTTTGAATCATGAATGTGCTGTTCTACATTGATCTAATAACAAAGCTGCAGTCGCAGAAGATGCAACAACTAACGCAACCATATTATATGATCTCACCTTTTATAAAACTGCATTAAGTAAAACTGTTTTGCCAGTGCCTCCTACACGTCAATAAAATAAACCTTAGAATTTTCATTTAAAACAGCAAGCGAAACTTCATCATAAATTGATTTTTGATCGTGATTATACTCACGCAAACGATAGTCAAATATTTTTAGAGTCCCATTTTTAACACTTTCCAACCTAGTTGAAAAGTGTTTATGACTTCGGTTTGTCTGGCCGTCTGCCGTCTGGCCGTCTGTCCGTGCTCTAACTCCCGTAAATATGCTCGGATTGCCCTGTAATTTTTATATGTTATAATCGTTATCTATAGCATGTTCCCTATTTCAACGGAAGTGTGTAGCACTTATAGTTTTTTTACAGGGACACTCAAAAGAATTTCGTTACATTGCAGTCTATGGGGAAAAATCATTTGCGGTTTATTTAAATAATGTTTCACTATTTTAAACGCATTGAAATTTATATATAGCACTAAGGTGCATTAGAAGAAGCTTAATATGGAATAGGGTGTGCATAGCACTTATACTTACTTTACAGGGACAGTCAAAAGAATTCCGTTACATTACGTCTATGGAGAAAAATCGTCTGCGGTTTTTTAAATAATGTTTCCCTATTTTAAACGCATTGAAATTTATATAAGGTTCATTACAAGAGACTTACTACAGAATATTGTGTGTATAGCAGTCATCGTTCATTTACAGGGACACACAAAAGAATTCTCTACTGTATGTTTACAATAATTCCTGGAAGTGCGTTTTAAGTTACTGAACGCGATTTTAATTTTAAATCGCTTTTTGTATATTACGTGGTGTGTATAAATTCTGTAGATCCTATACAGGGAAGCACAAAAGTTCGGGAACACATTTCCGTATTATTTAACTCCAGACGGAGAATTTTAAACTGTGCTACGTATTTCCTAACTGAACTAAAATTTAGCATCCTATGTAGTATATATACAAATCTATAGATCCTATACAGGGCTGAATAAAAGTATTCGGATTATTTAGATGTTATCTTTTAGCTTATTAAAGAGTATGATTCGTAAAATTATTTTGGAAGCGTTGGAAAGTGTTACATAATCTATGCTTGACGCATGATTTTTCGTTCTTGTTTACATTGAAAATGTTTTTTAAATATCAGAAGCATGCCTTTCCTGTTTAAATTAAATAATTTCTATTTATACAATTATCGCTCGTCAAAACGTTTATTATTATTATTATTATTATTATTATTATTATTATTATTACTATTATTATTATTATTATTATTATTTTGTGTTTTATATAAAATCAGTAACAGTTTTTTTTCTTTTACTTTTCGAAGTACCTGTATTATTTTCTGACTAATAATAAACCATTTCAATTCTTTAAGCAACGATTATATGCGATCGCCAAGAGGGAAAAAATTATCAATGGAATTATCATTGAGCCCGGAAAAAGTGGAAAACACCAAATTTTATTTTTAAAAGCCACAATAAATCAGTCAAGATATAGTTTTCAAACAAATAATATTTGAAGGTAGATTTTTTTTCCCTATATAACGGTGTAAAAATTGATAATGTGCGATGTTTAGAAATTAAAAAAATGTCAACAGTAAAAATCGCAAAACCGAAATTTCATCGTCAGGTGTTGCCATTTGCAAAATGACGTCAGCATTACGCGCGAACACGTTTGTTCTTTATAATATAGATATAAGCATGATATAATTAGAAAAAAAGTCCATGTCAAGCAAATGTTTTATCTGATGTAATTCTATGCTAACACTAAAACATATGTCAAAATCCCATGTAGTATTAAAAATAAAATATATAGACATTTAAATGAGAAGAACTATAGTTCTTTTACGCTATCAAAGTTTCTTCGTATTATTTATTCTATGCAAATGTAGGTATAATATATGCAAATGAGGATTCGCGTTTATGATATCTTTTTTTCATAAAATTTATATTTTCAAGAACTCATGTTAATTTTAAAATGTTATTTTACTCAAAACTTTAATTCAGCTACTGCATCTTGTGAGTAGTTTGCATATTATAAATATATAAATATCTCTAAGGTGGTAAGTATTTTTGAATATATGAATGTTTTAATGCTACGAAATGATGACACTTCATGTTGCTATAAACAGAATATGTGCATTTTCTTCCTTTTTAAAATAAACAATTTTTTAAATACCATTTATCTTATAATTCTTACATATATAGAAAATGCTTTTAAAAAATTTAAACGTTTATTTAAGTTATTTATTTTTTCATTTGCAACAAAAAATCGGATAAAAATGAAATAAATAAACAAATCTCATTTCATGCTCTAGCATTCAAAATATGCATACGACAAAAAAAAACTGGAAATACCCCCATTAATGAACTGTCTCAAGTTGGACCTGCAACCTAATAATATAAGTAAAAATAATCTGTTTACAAAATAATATAAAACATTTTCTATATTTGTCATTCGTATATTTATCATATCAATATAATATTTACTGTATCAATAACATTTTTCTCTTTTCTATTATAGGTAAGATATGTCATCTTATTTTTGAAAGTTTCTTCATAAAATCTATGTAAGTAATCTTTAATTTTTCGTATAGATTCAATAATTGTTATTTATATTGTGGGATTAACCTATTTGAATAAAGGCTTCATAATCATGATTTTATTTCTATTTTTGAAAGTTTCTTCATAAAATCTATGTAAGTAATCTTTAATCTTTCGTATAGATTCAATAATTATTATTTATATTGTGGTATTAACTTTTTTGAATAGAGGCTTCACAATCATGATTTTATTTCTATTTTACATGATCCCAGTAATATAAAATATACTTCTAGAATGACTTTATGAAATTTGTTTGTTCTGTATGTTAAATAATTTATTTGGATTAGCCTATAAAAAAATAATTTTTATTTAAACGTTTTTTGTAGTAATATTTAAAAGTATTACAATTTTATTGGTAATGGTTACGTTATATAAATAATTTATGAAATGTTACTAAATTTCACAGTAATTACAAAATTTCGAATTATGAAAAGCTGGGCATTATTTTCTGAAACATCATATGCATGAAATGTAAAAAAAAAAAAATTACAATATCCAAGATAAAAGATAATGAGTAAACATTTTTCAGAAGCATTAAGATACTTCGACATTTTTCCATAAGTTATATTATGCGCTCATATTTGTAGATTTTTTTTTTAAACAGTATGTTTGATTTCATTTTATAGGCTTTGATATCAAACAGTAAAAAAGAAAAAAAAATGCCGCTGTGTACTCAATGAAATGCTTGTCTTATACCGGTCATTCGCCCAAAAAGGTACATCTTCAAAGTCATTTCCATGGACATCTACGTTGTTTCTATGAATATTAACCTCCGGTGTACAGCACAACTTTGACACCTTCCGGTCGGAAATATTTTTTTTAATATTTCCATTCTCTACATATATTACTATCCACATCTTTATAACAACAATTTTAACAGAATACAAGAATTTCAATAGCTTTTGCTTTATAGAAATATGACATAATAACACGGCTTACGTATTTTTAGTCGGCATGATTATAGTAGTCACAGCTATGAATTAAATGAAATCATTAGCCGTGCTAGTTTTTTATTGTTTGTCTTCCAATATCACCAAACATTAATCTCCGTGGCAACTTTCTAGTAGAAATATACCACGGAATTACTGTACAAAAATAGTGGAAGACAAATGTAAAATGTATAGTCGTTTATGTCATCCTCCCACCGGCAATTTTTACGTGACCTGTAGGAGTGGATGAGCTTGGTAACTTGCAGAAATCATGCACGTGTCGTGTGCGGTGAGTTGAAGTCACTTCCATAGAACTGAAAATCATATCTACTCGGCTGGCAAATTAAAAGAAATTAACAAATTAAGGGTATATAATTTTTTTTTTTCTTCGAAATTATCTAATGTTGTTCCAGTAATTTCTAAGATCGTGAGAAAGTTGTTTGGTAGAAAAATAATTCCAAAGAATTTACCTTCTATGTGCAAGACAAATATGGCCAAAGAAAAGTACTTTTTTGTCCATATAATGACATATACGGAATAAAATGCTAGAAACCACCTACAAGACTTTTATAAAAAAGATTTAAAGTAAAATAAACATTATTATTTTTTTTTAATTTAAGCTTAAAAACTTAAAACATTTGCTTTGATATTAAATTGTTCCAAAAAGTTTCAGTTGAAATTTCATGACATAAATTTGAACATAAAAGCTTTTTGATTTTCTCTGTTTCATTCTCTAAACAAATACGTTGTAATGTAATATTTTACACTATTTCTTCAGTTGTTTAAATTATTAGAAATCAACAATTGAACAAAGTATTTCATTCTATCCTTTTTTAAAAGAACTAAAAAAGAACCGCTATAAAATATAATCAGACATAGATTGAATACCTTTTTACTTGCTTATCTCCTGTAATTTTCTTTTATTGTTGTATTTCTGAAGAATCTCATTGCTATGTTGCTTATAATTACAAAGAGATAATTAAAAGAAATCATTAAAAAGAATCAAATGCATGCATTCTAGCTAATTAAAGTCAATAATCTAGTTTTACATTTACTTTAAATGAAGCAACATTTTCTATTGACGAAAAATATATAATGTCAGAAAGAATATCCAAGAATACAATAAAATTTTGCATATGTCACAGAGAAATTTCACATACTACATATTTGATTATAATTTTGAAATAAAATCATTTGTGTGAAAATACAATTGTAAAGATAAACATATTTTTTTTATGTACTATAATAAAGTAAAGATGTAGCAAAGAAATTGGTAGAGGAACTATCAGTTTATTCTTAGGTCACAAGTCATACAAAGTTAAGAAAACGTTGAAATGCTCGCAAAGAAATGTAAAACCAATAATTCAACACAAATATCGTCATTTAATGAAATATTAAGTTATTTTATATTGTTTGTACTTTTTATACTTTCATATTTCATTCATTTTACAAGGTTCTGAAAGTGTCAGAAACATTGGCGAATCTTTTATTTGGGCTCATTTTGAAATTTTTAAAACGAAAAATAAAACTTTAATTTTAATAGAATCAATTTGTCGACGTATTTAAACTTTCGTTTAAAAATATTTGTTATGTAACGATGTGGTAAAAAATGTACGTCAAGAGTTAGAGTTTGTCTGTCTTCAGTTAAGATTTCTTTGATTGGTTTTAAAAGAAAGACGCCATTTAATAATATATTAGTAAAGGATTCGTGCATTTTATGCATTCATATTTCATTGATTTTACATAAATCCGAATTCTAGAAGCATCAATAAATCGATGCTTCGATATATTGATTTATTTATACTAATTTGAGAACTTTTGGAAAAAATAATGCTTGCAATTTATTGGATACAATTTATCTAAGTATGTAACAAACTAATGCATCACCACTTTATTTCATTTAAAAGCTTTCTTAAAGAAAAGGCTGTGGCATTGACTTCAAGCTTTGAATTATATAAATGTTCCGTCATGAAAACTGAAAATAATTAGAAAAGAAAAGTATTTTAGAAGAATCTATAAATCAGCGAATGTATGCAAATTTTAAAGCTTTTGAAAAGAAATCAGGCACTTTAATTTAAATGAATACAACTTGTCTATGAAAATAAAAAACAATACCCTTTCATTTCATTTTAAAATGCTCTGGTAGTAAAGATAATGGCAGAAAATTTATGCCTTGAATTATTTAAAAGGTCTGTCACAGAAAACTGAAAATAATCAGAAAAGAAAAAGAGGAGTGCAAATCCTTTATTTTTTTAAATACAAGCATTTTTCCAAGCAATAAATTATTATTTTTACTTGGTTTTTAACTGATTCGATCAACTCTTTTCTAAAGTAATAATTTCAGATATATTAAAATATTGATAATTGAATGAATATTTTAACTAATTTTAGAGGTTTTAAAAGAAAACATTTAAATTATAATGTAAAAAAAATGTCTAATTGTGTGACAAATGTTTATATCACTAATTTATTTAAATTAAATTTTCTTAAAGCAATGCCGTGAAAAATAATTTACAATTTGAATCATATAAATGGTCTGTGAAAAGTAAAAATAATGAGAAAAAGAAGAACGCAAGCAATCATTTTTCTAAATACCTGCATTCTTTATTATGAGTAATTAATTATTCTAGCAATACATCTTTATTTATATATAATGTAAATTAATTTATAAATAATTTACACCTGATGCAGAGCTGTCCAACCTACGGCTTATTACTGAAATGAATTCAATCCGGCAAAGAACAGAATATTTCCTTAAAAATTGATATTTTAATGTTGAATAGTATATTAATTCAAAAACAGAATCTTTCAAAGAGTCAATGTTTTATCACACAAAGTCAATAATGTACGGAAAGATTGATAATATCTGAATAAATGTTTGAAAAGCTTGTTAATAATTTTCGTTAAGATCCTGATAATGGATCATCATTTGAGAATCGAAAGTTCAGGACCTGTGATTGTATATTTATTTTAGTCTAAATTGGGCCAGTTATTCAGAGTTTTTACCTTAGATTTCAAAGACTGAGAAAAATAATTTACATTTTCAAGAATTGAAAGTATTATGCTTATATACGTAAGGCCAACACAATATTATGTGACTAGTTATAATTTTTTTGTTTGTGTGCTCAATATTTTAAATGTATTTAAAAAATAAATAAATAAATAAATAAATATTGACATTTTTTGCATTTTTATCGTGTTGGATATTATACAGTTTACAGCATTTTTTGTTTCAAAACTATTGTTAGTGTTTGTAAAGTATATTTTTGGCCCGATTTTTTTTTTCTCTCAAATGCGGTCGGAAAAAACCATTCGCCCAAAATGTGGCCGAGGAAGACAAAAAGTTGGATATCCCTGGTCTAATTACTCTTCCGTTTACAAAGTTCATTATAGAATCATGTAAATAACCAAAAATCATGTAAAACCTCAAGAGAAAAACTTTAAGGAAAGAATCTGTAAAAAAAAATCAAGAAAAGAATTAAGAATCTTTAAAAAATCAAGAAAAGAATCAAGTAAATTTTTCGCCTAAAATACAGTCAGAGAAAGTCAAATTGTTGGACACCCCTAGTATAATTACTCCTTTTCTTACAGAATATATAAGAAAATCATGTAAAATGAACGCATATTACAAGTTAATCTCTTTTCACCAAAGGTGAAAAAAAACATGAAAAAAATTAATTAAAATATTTTAGGTTGTGGAAATGTATATATTTTTGTGGAAATGTAAATTCTTAAATGAAAATTATAAAAATGTCTCTTTAAAAATAGAATATCAAAGTTAAGAAAATATAAATCTTATTTTTACTATCAGTCATGCAAAGTAAAGACTTGTTTATTGCTTTAAAATCAAAATAATTCAACTACTACAGTATCGTCGTTTAATGAGACCTTAAATAAGTATAAGTTCAATCCTATTATTCACATATTTTATGCTTTCAGGTTTCATCCATAATGCTAAATTCCAAATATGTTAGAGGCATTGGCGAATCTTTTATTTGTAATCATTTTAATGATTTTGAAAAAAAAGTACAACACTTTAATTGTACTAGAAAATATTTGTATGTAACAAAGTGATATCCTTACCACTTTATTTCATTTAAGAACTTTCTTAAAATAAGGTTGATGCAAAGAATTTTTGCCTTATATTATACAAATGGTCTGTCTCAAAAAACTGAAAAGAATGAGAAAAAAATTAGAGGGGTTATGAAACCTTTCATTTTTGAAAATGCCTACATTCATTACTACCAATAGTTCTTTATTCTAGCCGTATACTACTAGCCTAACAGTATATCGTTATTTACATATAGCATAAATTGATTGTTAAATAAAATTAGTTACATCTTTATTGAAAAAATATTAGCAAGAAATATTTCATCCAATGTAAAAGTAATTTTTCTGCATTATTGGTATCTCATTGCAAATATTCTTATTTTATACACAATATTTAACTTATATAGGTATTTTATTGAAAGAATATCCAATGGCGCAATATTGGTTCTTAATATAACGAATATTAATAATGTTGGTTTGCTACTCAGTTTCCTTCATGCATCTTATTCTCTCTACCTTGATATATATAAATAATCTGTCACTGAAAATTGAAAAGAGGAAGATAGGAAAAAGAGTAATGTAAACCTTCATCTTATAATATACCAACATTCTTTTCTAGTGGTAATTCATTATTACTTTTCCTTCACTTACTATTTGTAGTACAAATTATTAGTACAAAGGACAAAATAGCTTTAAAATTTTCATTACAAATAATAATAAAACCAGCAAATGCATTTAATCTTTAAGTTCGTCGCTTTATATAAATTATTGCATTTCACACATGTTAAAACTTTAGTTTTTGAATAAAATGCCTCATTTTATTGCTAATTACATTACAGTTTGCGTGAAAATATTAGTTTTTTGCAATAGTCTTATACGAGATTCAAGTATCATAGTCTTCATTTTGAAGATTAAAAAACAAAAAATCTAGTGAAATAAACAATATATATTAAAACCTTGATAAAATATAGAATTAAAAAAATATATATTCTATATTTAAATTCAATTTAAGGTTGTTGATAATAAAACAAATAATTTAATTTTTACGGCAACAATTTGTATGTAATAAATTAATACATCATTACTTTATTTCATTGGAAGTTTTTCTTAAATTAAATCTGTGGAAAGAATATACGTCTTAAATAATATAAATGTTCTGGAATGCAAACATCTCTTTTTTAAATCCCTGCATTCTTAACAAGCAGAGATTCATTATTGTTTCGTCTTTATTTAGAATTTGTAATTAGAATTAATACTGCAGAAAAGACAAGGCTTAATTTTTTTTCATTACAAATAATAATGAATATATGAATGACATCTTATCTTTAAGTTCACCATTTGCTGTTTATTATCGCTTTTTACACCTATACTAACTTGCTTTAATTTAAGAATAAAATTTTCATTTTATTAAGAATTACAATGCACTTTGTGTGAAAAAAATAGTTTTCTCTTATTTGTCTAAGAATATTTTTCTGCAGCTTAGCTTCCTACTGAAAAAAAGAAAAATACTGAACGTCTAATGACAGACAAGACGTATTATTATAATGAGAAGTAATAAATTAATACATACTCAATTTAGTTTCCATTAAAATGTTCTTAAAATCAATAATTTACGCCTTCAATTTCATTTATGGTCTGAAAACTAGAATAAGAAAAGAAAAAGAGGAACGAAACCTTCATTTTTGGAAATGGTTACATTCTTTTCTAACAGTAAATATTCCTTCTTTCTTCTCTATTTAACTGTTTCAATCGAGTTCTTTTTCAAATAATTCAAGGAAATTATACACTCGTATCTTTTAAAATACAATATCAAAATCAAGAAAAGACAAAATATATTGTTTTTAATATTTATATATAATAGAATAGAATAAAGATTTCGCAAAAACTTTAGTTGAGGAAATATCAATATGTCTATATACTTATATCATAAGCCATGCAAAATTAAGATTACTGCGAAAAGTTTTAAAAGAAAGGTCACACCCATAAATCACCAATAAGGTCATCATTTAATAAGTCCTTAATGAAGGACAAGTTTAATCATACTATTTGTGCATTTTAGACTTTCCTATTTCATTCATTTTATAAAGTTTCAAATATCTTAGAAATATCAACGAATGTTTTATTTGTACTCATTTTAAATATTTTGAATCATCAAAGATTTATTCCCAGTTCGTTAATACTGAATTTGAATGAGAATTTCGTCAAATTAGTCAGATAAATTCAAGCGGGCTCATATATAGTGATTTATTTTAGTCGCCAAATTTGGTGATAGTTCAGCAAATCTCGCCAATCTTGGTGAGAATTTCTCACTGCGGATAAAATATATTGCTTTAAACATCTGAGAGTTTGAAAAATGGTTACAACACTGAAAGAAAATTTGCAAGAAACCACGTTCACTAAAACTCATAAATTAAAGCCATTTACGGAGGAATCTTGTTGTCTTGTTTCAAAATGTCAGCTACTCTAGAAATTCAAACTGCAATATCTCAGCCATTTTTTAAGATAGCGAAGAAACAAAATATGTTCCGGAATGCTTATATCTAAGCCGAACATTTCTAATGTTTTGTACATATTTTTGAATTTGAATTATTAAATCAGCAATTTTGAAACAATGGCGGATGAAGTTGGCCAACGAACTCGGTTGAGGCCTTGGTTAAGTCCTGTGCACATGCATAGTCACATCCAAATCAGTGCTTTCACATGACAGAAATCATATATATAGAGAGATAGATAGATAGATAGATAGATAGATTAACATTCGGACAGATGTGGGGTTTGTGGTCTCGTGGTCATGATCGGCGAAAATGTACCGATTTTTTTTTTTAATTACTGTCCTCCGAATGACTGCAATAGGTAGCTTCTTCTAATGGAAGCTACCTAAAACACTTTAATTTTAATGAAAAAAACTTGTCTAAGTATGTAACAAATTGATACATCACCACTTTATTTTATTAAAAGGAATTCGTAAAGTAAAGACATGGCAAAGAATTTACGCCTTGAATTATATAAATGGCCTTTCATGGAAGACACAAATCAATGAGAAACGAAAAGAAGGAACGCTAACCTTCATTTTTTGAAATACCTGCATTCTTTACTAGCAGTAATTCATTATTCTTTCTTCTTTATTGAACTGTTCCAATCAACGTATTTCTGAAAGAATTTATGCGAAAATCAATAAAATCATGAACAACTCGAAATGAAGCGAAGAAAAGGAAATGTATTACAGTGTCATGGAATAAGAACTTATATCCAAACCAATAAATTTATTTTCACCATTTACGGCGTTCTGAACAGATTGAAATACTACATCAGATAAATGAGGATTATCGGTTTTGGCTGCTTGATCTGAGTTGCCATTTTGGAAATGAATGAATAGCAGTTTTTTTCCTTAAAAGAATTGTTCTCCAGCCAAATTGTTATTGATGACCTATAGTAACGAAAAAAAATCAGCTATAATGTAATCAAAGAAGAGTAAAAGACATCTGAAGAAATATTTCTAACATAAGTGTGGTGATCTGAAAAATGGTTTCATTTTTTAAATAAAGTTTAATTTTTTTTTCTTTGGCAGAGTGGTGACTTTCAAAGACCTTGTATGCCCTGTCAAATAGAAATCTAAATAATTTAATAAAATAGATTTTTTAAAGTTATTTTTTGGACCAAATTCAACTAATTGTTTGATTTATACTTTCTTACCATTTAACTCATTCGCTGCCAAATACGAGTATACTCGTGGTTTTTTAATCTAAAATTACGAATTTGTACTGAAAATTTCGAAAGAAGAATTTTTATTTTATGTAATTACGAAATGTCTGCAATTAAATAAAGTAAATATTGCTATTAGTATTTTTTGGTATGAATTGGAACTTTCTAAATAAAATAAAATTCCGTTACTTTTAACCCGTCAGTGAACGTGTTAAGTAATGTTTTTTTACTTTCTTCTATCTAAAATAGAAGGAAATATTGCTATCGAAATTTTTTTCCCGGTTTTCGACAGATTTACACGTTTTGGGGGTCAGCGATTCCGAAAAACATGTTTTTACAAAATGTCTGTCTGTCCGTATGTGTCCTCTTTTTATCATCGAAAAGTTATGCATAGAATTGAACCAGATATCATTTATAGGTGTTTGGTAATGACCAGCAAGTCCCATTTGAATTTAGGGACATTCTGCCCAAAGGGGGCGCTGTGATAGCAATTTTTGTTCTATTTTCATAATTGTATCATCAAAAAGTGTATGAAGTTAGGCATAGAATTAAACCAATTTTTTTGTATATGTTTTTGACTATGGCCTGCAGGTCGCAGTTGAATTTGAGAATATTCCGTCAAAAAGGGACGCTGTGTCAGCCACTTACAGATTTTTAATTAAAAAACATGTAAAAAAAATTAGAATTAAAAAGTTGCAAGTTAGAACAAAAAAGTTAGAAAAAAAATTAAATTTTCTAATTTTATTTTTATTTGAAAAAAAATATATATATTTTGCTTCGTTTTCTTTTATACAGCTATAGTTAATTTACAGTTTAATAATATAAAAAAAATCTAACAATGATAAATGTTATTAATACACATCATTTGTAATATTTTAACTCATTATTATGAGGAAAAAAAATAATGTTATGTGTCACATTTCATCTTATAGCTACACATTACTAAAAATGAAATGATTTGCATTTGCCGCAAGGCAGACATTTTTTAAACTTTCTATGTCGGGGAAGGTGCCATAAAATGTTCCTAGCGGGCAAAACGATCCACATATGTTTCTTCCAGACAGGTCGTGCTATCTACAGGGTAACACATAAACTAGTTGTAATAAGTAAAGAAGAAGCAATGGCGGGGTTCAAGCGATCGCAGTATTACGCGTCTGAATAGAATTCTTTGAAAAATTGGGTTTTATAACATCTGTTATAAGGTAAGCACTAACTTTATATTATTTAGATATTTATACTGTATTTATTTTGATATACAGTCTTTTATGTACAGAAATATGACTTGGTTTACTTAATGGAGTATAACAATATAATAAATTGTAACACCTGGTAATAATATATTTCTTTTAAATGCTAAAAGGTGTAATTTAACAACATAAAACAACTTTTATTAGGTTGTTTGATATGTTTCGGCTCACTTGTTCATCACTATCTCATTTTTTTATAATGGTTCTGAGTGATCCGAAACATGTCAAACAACCTAATAAAAGTTGTTTTATGTTGCTAAATTACACCTTTTAGCATTTAAAAGAAATATATTAATGGAGTATGTTTTTAGATGTGATTTACACTTATGTATTGTCATAATTACTTTTATATCCTATATTTTGCCGATAAAAAACAATTTACAACTATTTTTAAATGAAGGATCATTTTGCCCTTATGGTGATGGTAAAATGATCCGTTGGACACATTTTAAAAAAGCTATTTTTTTCATTAGTCAATTTGGGTTTAAATTATTATTAAAATATGTTTATAATGCAAAATATAATGTAAAACATTCTAGCAAAGGAGAAAAGATTTATTTAAACAGTTATGTTAATTTACACAAGTTTTTCCCTTAAGGGTATCGTTTTAGGCCACCTTCCCCTAACAATGAACTCAAATACAGCTTGCCAAATAAAATAGTGAAAAATATAAGGCATCATATTGAAGTTTTCATGATTAAAATAAAGATAACTTTATTTTCCTTTATCGTATTATTTAATTGTATCATCTATTTTAATACTTTTTCCTACTTTCACATTCTACTTCAATTTTTTTTCATAGAAAATATCTCACACCTTGCACACATAATATTTCAAATTTTAATTACTTAAAAGGCGCATAGCCAACATAGTGAAAAAGTATCCGAGCCGGGACTCGAGCCCAGGTCATCAGTATAGCGCACTGACGTTCTAACAAATGAACCACTTGGAACGATACCCAACCTGGCGCTTCTCACTATAACCTGTTGGCAAAGCTACAATCGCAGCAGAAAATGGAATATTTTCCAGTGAGCCACCAACCCTGGGATTAATCTTACTCGTTTAAATACATTTAATTAACGCGAGATGTATCCTGCATTAAATTGCAATGTACATTATTTATAAAAAAGCTGTTTCACGGAACATTCGCAAGTATTTTATGTAGTGTACTATGCAGTGTAATGAAATAATATATAAAACTACAACTTATTTATTATCTTTAAAGGAGTTTTAAAAAATTGAACCTGAGCTGAATTACTGATTTTGTAGAATAAATTTAATGTTAGAATAAAAAGCACGTAATAGACTAGTGAAAACTTCTAAGAAACTGTTGATCTAATGCATGAACATATGGTTATATTTCTAGTAAATTGGACTTTCACGAATTCCTTTATGCATATTTTTTTTAATAAAAAGATAGTCCATTAATTGCATCACGCAGATTTTGTAGGGTTTTTTTTAAAACCCTCCCTCACTTATGTGGCAGATTGTTACCGTCTAGGGATACCCCTCATATTTTAAAATACCACATTTATTTGCAATTATTTAATAATTTAGAACTAATTTTAGAACTATTTCATGCAAAAAGATATATAATACTGAAACAGAATGACTGCCTTCCCTAAATTAAATAGCGTATAGATGGCGCTGTTGCCACTTTCGGCAAAATATCTATTTATATTTTGCCAAACATAAAGTGAAGGGAATTGAGCGTATGTGTATTGCGCGGGACACCAGTTGTTCGGAGTGTTCTGGGATAAATATCGTCTAGAGAACTTCTCATAAATAATTGTATTATGTTCTTCTTAGTTTTCACGCTTTTTAGCGAATTTAAGTGTAATGTTTTATGCTGTACTGTATTAAAAATGTGAGTGTTCAACTTGAGTCAGTCTTTGACATGCCCAACAACTTTACAATACTATAAAACCAATAAACTTTTGTGTGATTTTTGCTTCAAGCGGTGTCAATTAAAAAAAAATAATAATAATATGACTAATATGATATATACACATATATACATAAGCATATACATTAATAAATTGTATTATTATACTTTTAAATAATGCCTATTTCATTTTATTCATATTTTAAATCCTTCCCCTGTCACAGCGTGTCACGCTTTGTGGAACTCCTTCCCACATCTTAAAGTGTGATGTAATTAATGGATTACAAATTAAATTAACAAACAAACAAATTGACAATAAAAATGTAATTGGTAACGATGGATTAGTAATAAAGTCTACTAATTAATGTTATGCGTAAAATTTACTTAGTGGGAGTCTACATATAGAAATAGTAACAAAATTTTAACTTTTCAATACTAACCCCAAATTTTTATATCATATGTAAATTCTTTGGCAAAGTTTACCTTCGGATACCAAAACGGGAAATCATTGGGTCAGACTGAATTATAAAGAGTTAACGTTTAGAGCTCCTAACGTTATATTCATTTTCAATCGTTGCAAAACACATTCCAACGCGGATAGTTTTTTAAGCATAACTCAAAAACTGCGTATCAGGATGAACTGTAATTTTAGATTCACATATTTAAAGCTTCTAGTAATCGATCAAATTCATAGTTTACAATTATTATTAGTTTTATAAAATAATTTTTAAAATATTCTTATATTAATTTTTTTAAATAAAAACTATGAATTTTCTATGAATCAGAAATCATCTTTTACAAACTTCAAACAAGCTAATCCGAAAATGCAGTTTATTCCGCCAAGTAGGTTTTGAGTTATGCTTTAAAACTACCTGCATTACATTCTGTTTTGAATAGATTAAAAAGTAATATAACATTAAGGGTTCCAAACTTTAAACTACATAATTCCTAAAATACATGATCTAATGAAGTCTCTTTTAGTATGTGAAAGTAAAATGTACAGAAAGACTCCAAATATGATGTCAAAGTTGGATGTTACTATTGAAATTGTTTATGTCTGTTATAAGCTATATATGGAAATGATCCCTTAAGCGAGATTTAAGTTTAGCACTAATGAATAGACGTTATTACTAATCTATTGGTACCAGTCATATGTTTTTACGATGATTTGCAGCAACGATAATACGGCATGGAATTTTTATTTTTTACTTTCAGCGTGCATCTTTAAAAAGTCAATTTGAATACGCAGTAGTTTATATTTTTTAACATATAAATGTTAGTATCATTTTATAATGATATTTTGAAATTTCCAATATAAGAAACAATTTAATATGCTGTAGCATTTATTTTTAACATATAAATATTAGTATCATTTTAAAAGGATATTTTGAAATTTCCAATATAAAATCCATATTTTAGAAAATATTTTTCACTGAAAATGTAATATTACAGTGGCAGTAAATAAAATCCCTGTAATTTCTCTTCTCTTTGAAACCAAAGTAATAAATTCAATTTCAGACATGTATTTCGGGTATTCTTATTACATGTTTCATCTTTGAAAAAGAATGTTGTTTTGAAAGAATTTCATATTCATTTTCAAGTAAAAAAAATTATTTTTTGAAAGTAGCAGAAAGTTTAATTTTACATGCGTGTGGAATGAATATTACAATTTTCGCCTTATATTCATAATTCAAAATGAATAAAATGAATCTCCCAAAATTAAAAATTACCGTTATTTTCTAAGCAAGAAAATTTTGTTACAGATACATATATAGCTAACTATACATAACTGCATGCATATAAAATATTTAACATAGATTTAAAAAATGTTTTTATGAAGGCTTACATTATTTCCGCTTTAAGTTTTAGGTACGGTTTTAAGGGGTTTAAATTTCAACTGCAAAAACTCCATTCAAATAAGTTGAACAAACATAGTATAAATACTATTTAGATTTTAGGGATGTTTAAGGGATTTTTTTTCTAATATAATAGTTTTGATTTTGTTTTATCAATTGGTGTCTGAACTTCATTGCAAGCTTTTTTTTAAATTACATAGACCATTTTAAGTACATCAAAGCACGAAGATTGGCCTTTTCGTAGATCTTTCAATTTTATACGATTTTCTTTGTGTGCACTGAAAACATTTTCAATATTTTTAGGTCATAAAGTCTTTGTGATATTTTACATCATGATATTTTATATTAACCAGACAAAGTAAGCTTAACTTGAAAGAATGTTGTTGAAAACTCAATTCTATTGAAAATTTGGCATTGAAGCCATTCGACTTTTACATTCGTGAAACATGCCGTCAGCATCAGCAAATAAAATTTGCTTTCTGTACGGGTACGAAAAATTTCGCAACTATTTTTTCCCTGTTTATATTTGTTTACTCCAAACTCTGCGGCTTATTTTCTCTGAAAACTCAGTCTATACTATGTTTCTTTTATTGCTTTATTCGAAAAATTCATCTTAGATCTACATTTTAGCCTCGTGAAAATTGTAATTTTTCTTTTGCGTTTTTTACTAATTAATTTTTTTTAGTCAGGATAGTGTTTAGACCAAAATTGATTGAGTTTGTCACTTACAAAAAAAAAAAGAGTAATTTTTTTTTTATACATGGTCATTCTGTATACAGAATGCTGCAATAGGGGGAAAAAACGAGAAAAAAAAAACATAATTCAATCCGTGACTATTGAGAGGAACTAGGACCTTATTTTAACATTTCTCATTTTAAGATGGATTCAATGTTTTTTCATGTTTTTTTTTACCGTTTCGTGTGGAGAGGAACACATCCCGGGTACTAACTATGCATGGAATTCAAAAGCTGATGTCCATGACCTGGAAAATGTCAAAATATGGACTTAAAAAGAAAGTCTCCATAAGCGCATACTCAGAAAATTTTGAAAAAATTACAAAATGTTCTTCTCATGAGGATATATACGCCTATAAAAAAAATTCTGCGGAATCTCGATGTAACGTCCGTAAAAAAATATGAAAATTTGATTTATTTGGTGATTTATCACCGGTTGGCGACAGAATGAAATTAACCCTTTCAGGGACAAAGTACTTATGTTTCTAAAATGTTGAAATCATTGTGTCACACCGGGATTTAACAACAAATTTATTTCCAAATAAGTAAAACATTTTTTTACGTATATTATAAAAGTAAAATTTGATTCCGAAATTCCGGTGTTATTGTGGCATTTAAGAATTAAAATTAAGTGGGATATATTATATCCCACCGCCTTTCAAGGAGTTAAAAAAATACGCTTTTATGACAAATACTTTTAAAGAAAAACTTTTTCATATTGAACTTGTTTATGCATGTTTAACTTACATAATAAACAAATTTTTATAATTACAATTTTGTGTACACATTTATATGTACATATAATGGAATTTAATGATTGTATTTTACGATTTAAAACAAAATTTAAATTGATTAAAATTGTTTCAAGTTCAAAAATAATCTCGATTCTTAACATTGTCAACTCAAGAAAGTTTTTGTTGCTATGGAAACAATGACTTCTTCGATATAGAAATGTATAACGAATCCGTTTGTCATCGGGTTTTTCCTTTTAAAATACATTTTAAAATTACTTGTACAACCATTGAAGCCATTTAAATTAGAAAAAATCGTGGAATGGAGGATAAAACAATAGGCAAAATTTCATTCAATCGGTAATAAATAGAGAAAAAAAACGTGAGTGATTTATGTAATCAGATTTTTAAAATATTTTTAATTAATATTAATGCAAACGTGCAGAGAGTTGAAAATATTGAACGCAAAATGCAAACGATTCTGAACAAGAGGGTATCGTATCATGAGCCATAGAATTAGCCCATTCGTATAACTTTTTATGCTTATGACAATTTTAAACTTTCAAATTTTATAAAAATCTCATAGACAAGGTCTCATAACAAGAAATCTCTTCGCTTACTTTAATATGCCTTTCAGATTCATATATTTTAAAATTTCGATTGTTAACTAAAAGTGAAAATAAACATACAGATTCAATAATTCAATAATACACATAACTTAAATGTCAGCTTCGCTATAACATAAAATAGATATTTGCAGCTTCCAAAACATAGAGCATATTTTTTCAGTGGTAAAAATAAATAACTGCAACAACAAGCAGCTTGCATATATTATAAAAAAATAATAAATATTTCATCGTTTAAATTTAAATTCATTAAATATTACGCATTCGAATAATCGTTTTGCAAGCAATTTAAAATGCATTAAAATCGTTTGCGTTTGGCGAAGAAAAAATTTTGCTAGCCAAATCGTGTGTTTTGCGCCAAATACTCGAAAGTATTTTATTGTTTTGCAGATTTACTACTGAGATTCCGCAGCTAAATTTCACTGTTCCTTTATTACATACATGTGTAGCTTCATTAGCATTTTTTTTCAAAATTTTCTGAGTATGCGCTTTAAGGAAACCTTCCTTGTTAATTCCTTCAACAATAACTGAACTGATTTAATTTTCATAAAAACAAGCCTTGATATATTTTACAATAAATTGTATGAAATTATATTTTAATAAAAATAATATTTTACAGATTCTTTCATTTTTGTGAAACTAAAACCAGTGCGAAATTGAATTTGTATTTACTGCATTAAAATATTATCATAGGGACCTACCTAGTCAACATCTATGACATCAAAACCTTTTCTATTCCACAAAGTTTCCATATTATCTTTAAAAATATTTATAGCTACAGTGTGCTCTAAAATGTACTGACGGTTACTAAATTGGAATAACAAACAAACTATGGCATGTATTAAAATTATCCTTGTGGAAAATCCTTTATAGGAGAGGAAATGAATTCAGTCCGGGTTCTATCTATCCATATTTGGAAGGGGGGGGGGGAATTTACAGGGTGACAATTATTGAACTATATGAAATAAAACGTAAATTATTTAAAAACTACTGAGTGCACAAACTTTATTCAACATATAAACGTCACTACAGATATTCGGATTTAGGTTATGACATGTTCGATACGGCTGCCATCATTGGCTATGATGTGGCGTAGACGAATAGCAAAATTCTGTATGACCCGCTGAAATGTTGGAACATCGATGCTGTCGATGACCTCCTGAATGGTGGTTGTCAGCTCAGCAATGGTTTTGGGGTTATTTCTGTACACATTGGCTGTAATGTAGACCCACAAAAATGCGTCACATGTGTTCAGATCCGGAGAGTATGGCGGCCCAGATAGTTCCATTCCAGTGGCCTCTGGGTACTCCAGAGCCAGAATGCGGTCCCCAAAGTGATCCTCCAGGACATCAAACACTTTCTTGGTTCGAACCGACATTGCCAACACTGTCATTACAAACACTACCAGCTTTCTCAAACTTGCGAATCAAATTCTTGATTGTTATCACACTTGGACCGGTTGTCTTCAGCTCGTACTCGGTCGCAAACTGCCTTTCAGTCGCAATCCGGCTATTATTGCTCGCATAGTAGTAGCCTTCACAAGCGATATACGCTCAGGCACGCTGTACCGTGACAGTTTCGCTGGCAAATGGCCGACAGCAACAAGTTGCGTTCGCATGCGCATACAAATTCCCATCATGCCCTGTGGCCAACCACGCAGTTTGAAATTCATCACGCAAACCGTGCAGGAGTTATGACGGTTTAATTTCATATAGTTCAATAATTGTCACCCTGTAAAAGGTGAGTGTTGAAACGTAACTATGTCCATGACATGGGAAATCTCAAAATATGGATTTAGTTCCTTTCAACAATCAACGATTCAATTTTCATAAAAACTGGCCTTGATATATTTTATCATAAATTGTATAAAATTATATTTTTAATAACAGGAATATTTTACAAATTCTTTAATTTTTGTGAAAGAGGTGAAATTTAATTTGTATTTACCACCAATTTGTATTATGCACCAAATATTATCATAGGAAACTGACTATTCTATATCCATGATATCAAACCTTTTTGTATTGCACAAAGTTCCCCTATTATCTTTAAACGCATGTATAGTTACAGGGTGTTCGAATATGGACTGACGGTTACTAAATTTGAACAACAAGTAAACAGTGATATGAATTAAAGTTATTTTTGTAGGAGTTGTGCGAAGTTGCGCATTTCTTTAGTATGCTTCCTTGTCTTAAGCATCAGATTTCAGTGACAGATGCCGTTGCGCTGCCTCAAACTGTAATGATACAAAAACTAATGTTTAAAGATGTATCAAAGTTCATTTTGTTTTTACCCTTTATTCTGTTATATTAAAAAGCGAAAAAGAGGTTTCTGTTTTGAAACTTTAAGAGCATTCTTACAGCTTGAGAACTGCAGCACCATCTGTTGGGGATATTTGGAACCAACAGATATATTTTTTTAACAAAGAATACTAAGGACATTCCTGATTTCGCACATCAGTCGCCTGCAAGAATAAGTTTAATAACTGTCACCATTTGCTTATTATTCCATTTTAAATACCTCCAGTCTGTTTTAAGGTATATACAATGAATTCGTAATATGTATATATATATATTTATTTATTTAATGCGAAAAAATGCTATATAAATCATATCATCCTAAAAAAAAAGTATCCTGATAAAATACTTCTATTTTTTCTACAGTTTGATACACTTAGATTAGTCCTATGTAATCTTTTATGATATACTTAGATTAATCTGGTATAATCTTTTAAAAACAACCCTAACCAAACGAATACTGTCTTCAGAAACTCAGAAAATCGATAAAAAAATCAATGTATCCTCTTGTTAAAAAGGGATTTTGCAATGAGAAAAGAGGGAAAAAATAATTCGAAAATATAGTACAAAGAATAGAAATTTTTATCGATAAAGTAAATCTAATTTCATGTTCCACTTATTTCAAACAGAATGGAGTAATGTAGAAAGAAGGAAGAAATTTTTCTTTTGAAATGTCTTTAAACCAGCTGGGAATAAAGATTCGGCGATATCTTTTGGGAAATCAGGCTAAATAATCCATATTAAACTGTTGAACATGCTGGGGCAGGACAAAATTACAGGTATTTGGTGGATAATTAGATTTATATTTGAATGAATAAAACATTTTACCTACTTTATTTATTTTTATATAGATATATATTTCATGAATGGACCATTGAATCTTACAAGGTTTTCTCCAATATCTGACGTTCAAAATAATTTCAAATAAGAGATTGTGAAGTCCAACTTAAAATATAAGGAGAAATATCACCTGCAAACGTTTGACTGGAGTAATCATTGACTATGTAGAATATGTGAGAAAAATAATTTGTGAAGTATTGTATTCCAAGGAATTCAAATGCATAAGAATTAATTAAATAACTTTATACGAATAATCCTTGAAAAGCACAACTATATATACGGGAAGGTGACCTAAAATGATCCCCTTAAGATAAAAACTTGTGTAAAATAACATAACTGTTTAAATAAAACTTTGACCCTTTTCTAGTATGTTTTACACTATATTTTGCATTAGAAACGTATTTTAATAATATTTTCAATCCAAATTGGATAATGAAAAAAAATAGATTTTTTAAAAAGTGTCCAAAGGATCATTTTACCCTCACCCAAGGGCAAAATGATCCTTCATTTAAAAGTATTTGTAAATTGCTTTTTTATTGGCAAAATAAAGGATATAAAAGTAATTATGACAATACATAAGTGTAATTCACATCTAAAAATAAACTACATTAAGTAAACCAAGTCATATTTCTGTACATGAAAGGCTGTAATCTAAATAAACATGAAAGTTAGTGCCTATCTTATGAAAGATGTTATAAAAATCAATTTTTCAAAGAATTCTATTCAGATGCGTATCGCTTGAATGCCGCCATTGCTTCTTCTTTACTTATCACAACTAGTTTATGTGTTATCCTGTAGATAGCGCGACCTGTCTGGAAGAAATCATATGTGGATTGTTTTGCCCGTTAGGATGATTTTAGGCCACCTTCCCCTACTACTTAATCAAGTGTTCAGGTAATTCAACAGTGGGAGATCTATTATTCCAAAAAAAATCAAGTTTATTGTCATGTTTCGTGTTCGTGCATTCGAAATAAAACACCAAAGTATACAAAAGGGTCTTCATTATTTAAAACACTATTTACAGATTTACAAGATATGAGAAATATTTTTTCAGTCACTAGAAATCAAGACACATTTTTTTTATAAAAAAAATCGAAAACATTTTCTTCCATTTGGAAGCCCAATAATTGCAGACGTTTCATGCGTGCCTGCACTTAACATTTTAAAAATATGAAAACTAAGGGAAAATGAACATGCAGAAAAAGATGTTTTAAGTTTTCATTTGTGAAAAAGAACAATCGAACTGCAATCCCGTATGCAATCCTGTACACAGCTTTGAACCACATATACAAAAAGGTTAGATCCATAATTTGAGCTACTGCAAAAAATAATTCGATATTTTGTCTATTTTTGGGGTACTGTGGCCCCTTAAATAATTTTCAAACGGTATTTTTTTTTCGGGGTAGAATGCATGTGCAACGTTGTTTGTAACAGGAATAGAAAATGTCAGTGGGGTAGCGAAATATTGAAAATTTGTTAGTTGAAAAAACTTCTTCGACAAATCTTACAATGTTCACATGGTATGATATGATTTTGATTTAGAAAATACTTTAAGTTCTTGAAAGCAGTCATCATGATTAAAAATGAATAGAAATTATTGAAAACTATAAAATAAAAATCTATGGACTTACATATGCATTTAACGTGTTAATAAATGAGTGATGTTTTCACTTTTGGTTGTCTTTCTTTTTTTTTATAAACTAAATATATAATCTTGGACCCGGTTGAAAATTCACTGACAAATATTGGAAATATAATAAAACTTACACTGGGAAAAAGTTAATGAATTTGTGTTTTAAACATTTAGTAATATAGAAAATACTTTTCAAAGTTTATTGTTAAGTATTAGTAGAAATCTAATTTTTGCATATACATAATATTAAATAAATAAAGTAAAATTTCTTTTTTTTAAATGTATTTTTTATTTATTTTGCATTTATATATTTTACATTATATTTTCATAAAGTAACTATATTCTTACACTAATTTCGACTATAATTACTGATATCACCTGGGAACACCGAATTTGCGGCACGGGGTTAGACAAAGGATTTCGAGTAATTTAGGTCTGCTGAATACGATAATAATAGCAAATTTTCTGGATTGGTTCTCGTTTTTGAAATAAAGTCAACAATTCAATAATAGCACAAGTACAAAAACGTAACATTAAAAATGTAAAGACTTATTTTCTTTTAATTTTACATATTTTTTAACATTGTATTTTGACTGAAATGGGTATTACAAAACAGAAATTTAGATTTAACATTACTATTAAAACCGTTTCCTGTATGATTGTCTACAATGTTTCTCTTGAAGACAATCCCTTTGTAAGGTCCAGCAGTAGTCAGGTATCATGTGGCTATCCCAACGTCCTTGGTATCTTTGCTTCAATATTCTGATATCTTGGTGGAAGCGTTCACCCTGTTATTCACTATAATCTCCCAAGTTTTCAGGAAATTTATCTAAATGACTGTATAAAACATCAAGTTTTGAAACCAGTGGATACCTTAAAAAAGAATTATTGCAAGAACTCGAGCCATTCCAACTAACTACTTTATATTCCACAATTATAAACTTTTGTATGTATCCAAATCACCAAAGAGATGTAATACTACAGGGGAAAAAATTCTCCCTGTGTAATTATTGTTTTACATTGTTTTATTTTAATTTAATTTTGAACATAAAGCTTTGTTAATTTATTAGTGAAAATTTTAGTTTTAACTACAATTTATTATGAACAAATTTATCTAGCTTGATTTCAGTAAAAAGTTTAGGAAACGTGAGTAAATAATATTGATATATCAGTATGATAAACCCTGACAAAAAGATTTTTTTTTCAAAAGTAATAGATATTGTCTGATGCAGCCACTAATTAATCAGGACTTTTTTTTTTACTTCTGAAGGAAGGTAATTGCGAAAGAAGAAAGAAGTACATAAAAGTCTTAAGTGTTTTAAAATAAATATTATTCTAACAATGTCAAACTCTTATTTAAATAATAGAAAAATCTCTCCCTTGATATTAATAAATTACAATTTATATTTTTGTCGTGCCAAAATTTTCAAAAGAATAAAATATTCAGATAAGTAACAAATTAATAATAAAACACAAACGACAGCTTATGAATAAATATTAGTTTAAATATTAGTTACAGTTTCGTTTCCCATCCTTTTTCTCCCCCATTCTGTTTTCAAGCATTTTTTCTTTCTTTCCTCCCCTATTGTCATTTTTTTAAAATTGGGAAATTTATTTTCAAAAATTTGTATCTAAACCTCCAGATAGTACTAAATTGCCGTAGATTCTCAGATATAAAACACTTCACGCAACACATCACCGCATCTTTAATTTAATCATTCAAAATCAGAATTATAAACAATACAGATAATATTAATTATTTTCATCTGTGGTATGCTTTTTTTAACTTAACTAATATTTATTAAGATGCGTGGTGTGTTTAAATTCTATAGATCAAGGCTGCATGAAAGAATTTGCATACATTAAGACTATGTACAGTAATTGATGAAAATGAATTTTTAAGTGTTATGTATTTTTTAGATTGTTTATTTAAAAATCTCATTTTATTCTATGAAAAAATAAATAAATTTATCAACAATATTCTGATAGTAAGAAAAGTGTGTCATAATTTATGCCTCATGTATGAATTTCCGTACTTGTTTATTTTTAGTTTAAAGACATAGAATTGAATTACCTTATGAACATTCTAAAGTTCAATTGGTATCAAAATGAATAGCTGTTACATTTACTAAGTTTCTAAATATCAAATAGACATAAAAAGAGGTACTTTTAAGAATATTAATACATTTTAATTTTCTTTGATAGTAAAAAATTATACAAAACTGGCATGCTGATTAATTTTAAATTACATACTATTGAGTCTTATAAATACTTTCTGAAATATTATTGAAATCTTTTGTTCATAAATTTTGTTAATAAAGAACTAGGCTATTTCAATGATATTTTCCAAAAATCAAAAGTATATGGAAAAGTGACAATGTTACTGACGCTGTCTATAATTATTGCTGTCTCAATCAAAATTTTCTGAATGCTTATCAATCCAAAGAAAAATAATAAGAGCTTTCAAAGTGAAGTTATTTTGAAATTGTGCAAAATTCATTGATGCGATAAAACTTTTAAGATCTTTGAGAAACTGCTTTTCAAAAATTTCAGGAAATTCACTGATAGGAAGATCATTATAGTCACCGAAAATGGAGTTCAATGTAAAGAATAAATATAAAGTATGTTAATATTTCTAACATGTACACTTACATTTTTAAAGGTTTCTAGAAATTTAGTGAGTAAAGACCCCTCTTTTTGTATTTTAAAATACATTTCTCTACAAAAATATATTGTGAGGAAAGAAGTTTCAACTAATTTTAATAATAATAAAGTTTGCATTATATTTTGATAAAATATTGTAAGAAAGAAAACATAAAATTAAAACTGAAGCCAGACTATAAAATTACTTTTATCTCAGCAAAAGATTTTAATTTCAGACTATATATATATATATATATATATATATATATAATATTCTTAAGCTTTACAACTTTATAAAAATCATTAAGGGAGTATGTTTAGCGAAAAATAAATATCTTAAGTATTTAAAATCTTAAAGAAGGAAAGAAAAATTCTATAAATGTGTAATCATCTGTTTATAATTTTAATTTTTTAACTTATATGTTAAAATAAAATAGTAAATTTTGTTTAAAATTGGATAGAATATTTCATTAATTAAGGGAAAATGTATTCTTATCTCAAATATATAACTTTATTATTTTAATAGATCGTAATATATAAAATCAAATATACATCTTTGAAAGATAAATAATAAAATAAACATTTGCAAAACAAATACCAAATTATTATTATTATTTTAACTATATAAGGTTCAAACATTTATTTTGATTGATATACAGTACTTCTGTTTCTAGAAAATATATCTACAATGCTTTCAATCCTTGTAATATATTTTGAATTTATCGAAGAAGAAGAATGTATTTCGGTCATATTATCTGCCCTAAATTTTGGTCTTTGAAATCATTGTTACGTCTTTCAAGCTTATTTGTTCAATGTACTTTTTCTTTTCAAGAACCAAAAATCAGATTCGGATTCCTGCGTTAAGCTAATTTAAGATATAAGAAAATTGGGAAATAAATTTGAAAATTTCGTTTTCAAGGTCAAAACTTATGTTGTTTTTCTACTTTAAAACATTTTTTCAATTGAAATTGTCTAAGTCAATTTTAAGAAAAGTAATAAGAGTTATTTCTATGTTGATGAAACATCTAAATATTCGCTAACCTTTTAAACCAACAAACACAGCATCTAAATTGATAATTGCAAAATGAGTTTATTTTTTTTAATTTTTGTAGCGTAACGTATGGTTTACTATTTTTTTCTTTGACAACTGGCTCCGTATCTAATGTTTTTTACGCAAAGACAATATTATGCATACGTTTGTTTTCGTGCGCAACTGCACAAAATAATATATATTTTTAGAATGATTCTTTAAAACACCAATTCACAGATCCCGATGTCTGGTTTTAAAAGTTACAGTTATCTTTTTCTACATATTTTAAACTTAGTTTTCACCAATTCTCGACGCCAATACACCAGTATCACCTATAAACCTCCGAATGCAAGTTATCGTTTGTCAAATGGCAAGCAATATATATATATATATGTATATATATATATATATATATATATATATATATATATATATATATATATATATATATATATACTGACCGTGAAAATTTTAAGGTCACTTCAAACAATGGCGAATAAAATCTTGACCGACGCTTTGATAGTAAAATCCATCTTACTAACTATATTTAAAAAATTGGAAATAACCTAAAATATTATATTAAAAGATTATTAACATATTTTGCAGATAACGTTTGTTACTGAAAAAGTAGCTTGAAACATGAAATATTATATTTAGTAACAATTGAAGAAGTTGTTAAAGGACTTTGCAAGCTTTTGATATTATAACAAAAGTCCAATTTGTTTTGCGCAATTTAAAAGCAATCTCAGTTTTTCTAAAGCTATAATAAAATGGTTACAATAAAATTGCTAAAATAAAATGGTGATTCATCAAATTCATAAGCTCTTTACTATCAAAATACAGAACAGTTCACTGAAGAGAAACTATTATTATGCATCTGCAATAAATAGTTGATAGGAAAAATGACTGCACAAAAACAAGAAGCTTTTTAAAGTATTTGATCAGTCATCGTTTTATATGATTTATTTTATTTATGTCTGATTGCAGTGTAGTGTTAAAGGATACTTCTTTAATATTTTAAAAGAAAATATGAGGCTAAACGAGTGCAAAAATTGAAACTGAATCTTGTTTTCTAAAATCCGACACATCATCAAAAGGTAAAGATAAGAACAAAAGAGAATTTGATGATTTTCTTCAAAATAATAAGTTTCAAGGACTAAAATTATTTTCAGAGAACAAGTGTAGAGAAATAGGTTACTGTGAGAAATACAAGTGACGGCTATTAGAGACCTCATTCAGCGACATAAAAGAAAGTTTGATGACAGAGACTCCAGTTATATCCCTAGTAAAAGTTTAGTAGTTAATGTCTAGTAGTAAGGATATAATGTATCACACAGCCACAAGTTTTTCACTCTGAAATTGTTTTAACAAAGCATTTTAGATTTACAAATTTATACACACACAGTTTAATTACAGCCATCGTAAAAAGAGCGCCGTCTATTTTTTTTATATAATATAATTGATTACTTTTACAACAGATTAAAACGTGAAGGTTTATAGAATTTCGTCGACTAATCTTAGATATCACGTTATTCCTGATTATAATAAAGCAATAAATAAAGTCGCTTATGCAATATTTAGATCGTTTGTCATTTATATAAAATATGTTTAATATATTTATATGCAATCATATGCATTGTAATGATAATTTGGCAAAATGTATTGAAATTGTCAATGTGATATTATGCGGTTTGCAATTCTTTAAAAGATAGTAATGTGAGGTTCAACATTCAATAGTTTCAATCTTAAATCCCCAGTAAATTTAATATTTAAGTTAGTTTTCCTTTATATTAAATATCATGTGTGGCGTAACATCATGGCATCAGAGTGGTGGTGCAATCGAAAATTCCGCTTTTTAACTTTTTATTGTAATAGAATATTTTTAAATAATTTTTCTCATCGACAACGCTCTGTAAACCCTCGACCTTGAATCGTCTTTTAAAAATTTTATACCTCCTATGAGGGTTAATATAGACATCATTGGCGACCCCGAAATTACATGAAATGAATTAGTGAAAAATTGAATTAGTGATTAAATGAATTGGTGAATTTTCAAGGAATGCCCATGGATGAGTAGTATAACCCAGATAAAGCAATACGTCTATAGTGAGAAGATACAACAGATTGGGGAAACGAAACACATTATACATACATGCATGATAATGTTACATAAACAGCAATTTCTAAATATTTTAAAGACATAGGATTAAATTTCAAAACATTAAGTATCCTAAAATTGTGTGGTATTTTTTGTTTTATTAGAAAAATATCTATTTTTTTAGTGTGAAAATTGGGTTGTACATTTCTTACATGTAGCGAGTAAGAAATACGCCCTACTAGCCATGAAGATTGCTAGAGATTTTTCACTTTCATAACGATTTATCACCTGTAACAATACATGTATTTATGAAAAGGTTGTTCGAGTTATATTGAACACTCGTGTGTTTTAACTCTTTAATTTTAAATACATCGTTACTGTAGAGTTTATTTTAAAATAAATCTTGATTAGTGATTTTATTATACGATTATAAATCTTGATGTCTCGAAAAATTTTACCTTAAATATTGCTTATCTTTCCATAACATTCGATCTATCGAAGTTGAAATACATTAATATATCCTTCTAAATTTTCTGCTATGAATTATAGGATTTCTTCAAAAATAACTTTAAAAAATATTTTTAAGCGGCTATTTTTATCATATGTTCCAATCTATTCAAATGCGTTTTTTGTATATTTTTTACGAATAAATTAAACACAAACACAATGATTTAATATCCGTTTCAACTAATCGAATCTAAAATAAAAGCTTTCTCGAATAAGGTTCTGAAAATGTTATTTTAAAAGCACTTAAAGATTCTGATCATTCTGAGTCAGTATTTACTTTTTTCTCAGTGGCTAGTGTATTGCCTTAAGAGACGGCTTGGAATATCAAGTCTGAAATGTCGTTATTTGAAGTAAAATTTAAAGTAAATATTTAAGTGTGCTTATCGAGACGTCACAGGAAGAGGCTACTCGAAATAGTATTTTGATAAGTAATACAACTGAGTTAAACTATACTTTTCGAAGAGGAAAGTTGAGAAAGTTGGCGATATTTTAAACTTAAATTGAAATTGGAGAATAATTTAAGAAAAGGTTTTTAAAAAATATTTTTCATATTTTTTTGTTAATGTTTTGAAAATATTGCTCTTCAAATTATACATACTTCAAACTTTTTATGTAAGTTGACTTTATTTGTTTGTAAATTTGAAAATTATAAATATCGTCCAAAAAACTATTATTAACAACTATATTAGAATACTTCTAGAATGATGTTTTCTAATATTTATTTTGTCTTTTAAACACTTCTTGCTTCATAAATAAGTGGTTGTCAAAAGTTTAATAACCAAAAAAATAATTACACAAAATATTTACATATCAGTTATACAGCGGGTTTTATATATGTGAAAACTGACATAAGGTTACAGTACAAAGCAAGGCAAACACATTTTTCTATGAAACCTGGTTCAGAATTAACTTATTAATTAAAAAGTAAAAAGAGTCTCATTGCAAGTTGAACCCGGTTTGTTTGTTCATATATGTTTGAGAATTGTGAAGATAAAGGTAACGATCTTTTCAATAGACTAGCATTGTCTGAAATGTGAAAGCAACACTGATAAAATTACTCAGCATTTCTATCCCTTCTTGCAAAGTGATCATATTGAGCACAAATTTAATCTCGTTCAAAATGTCGTTAAATTACCTTTATTATTTTTAAAGTTGTTAACTAAAATTCGGGTTTATCTTCAAATGAGATATGAAACTCCCTGATTTTTTTAATTAAAAAGTGGCTTGCACTCCCGGGATTCATAGTAAAATTTGTTTGTCTTGTTATGTTTCACAACATCTCTCAGTTTGACGTCATATTAATATAATCGAGGCTAACGAAAAAGAAAGACTACCACGGTACTTTACGCATATCTTTTTTTACAGACCGCCGGAGTCACGTGATGCTCGAATCCACCAATGCAGGTGTACGAAAAGAGTATCACGTCACTCTAGCGGTCTGTAAAAAAAGATAAGTGGAATGCACCCCGGTAGCCCGTCTTTTTCGTTAGCTTCGAATATAATACCCTATATGATCACGTTTCTATATTAGACGTTATTTTATATTTTATAAATCTGATGATTATATTTTATATTTTATCATTAATGATTAAATATCTGTTCGTGATATATATATTCATTTCCACCAAATATAAAATGTTAGCAAGAAATAAGTTATCTACTTCAAGGGTCAATTCAATTGTTTCCAAATTCAAAATGTATAATATTATTCAGCTTTTACTTGAGTTAATCTAGATGTTGTTCTACTGTTCCAATTAAGGTGAAGTCAAAATTACCTATAATTCAATTGATACGCTTGTCATTTATTAAATGAAAGTTTTTACAAAAAGTAGCACTAAAGGCGCTGAAACATTCAAACAAATGTTACAATATTATACATATCAATGGCTTATATGCCTTCACACAAACAAGCCTCATCAATAAGCCTCTTTAATTGTCAAAAACGTGCTATAATCGCAAAATCATATATTCTTATCTATGCCATTTCTGAAAAGAAGCATTTCTCGCTGTGTTGGACATACTCGGCTAGTATCATTAGATTCAGTTATCTAAAATATGGCTTTGTGATTCTAGCACATTATTGACAAATAGGAAGGATATATCGTAACATATTAAGCAATTATTTGAAGGCTTATTGGACATTAAATTTTATAAGCTTCTGGAGCTTTTATTTGAGTGCTACCTTTCGGAAAATAGTTGTACTAAATATTTTTATTTAATAAATGCTAAACGCACCATTTAAATTATCTGTAATTTTAATTTCGACTCAATCAAACAGTGAAACATGCTCTATAGCAATTGAAATGGGTAACTTATTTTTTTTTTAATCCTGTACATATATTTCAAGAATATATATTCAATTTCAAATTAAACAAGATGGAAATTGTACGTCAAACGTGACATATTGACATATTAGGTGCGTTCGTAGTATAACTAGTTTTATAAATATTCAGATCTTGGTGCAATAGTTGTTGCACTCTTATGAAAAATTCATGAATACAAAATTTATTTTATGTGCAGATTTTCATATTATGCATATACATTTCATTTTCTGAAATTAATTTTCAATACACTTTTACAAACAATTAATTGCAATTCTGTTGCATTAAAATTATACTATGCGCAAATATCCAACACAAGACAATGTAATAAAAAAAAATCTTTATTATTTTACTGAAAAAATTAATTATATCGTCTGTTATTATGCTATGACTAATTTTCGTAATAAAATAAGTATATTTTAAGTTGGCAATATATCTTTTGTTGATATTTACTGAAAATACGAATGGGTAACATTAGCCTAGTTTTGAAAACTTCAGAACTTGAAATCCATATTTAGACTCTTTTTCCATTTAATATCTATTTCTCCGGAAACATCTATCTAAAAAACGGTCAGTAGATACTGATTGCCAAATGTTTCAAATGTCTGCTGAGTTGAGTGATACAAATTCTATATCTGATGAGGGGGGAAGGGGCACTGATAAAATAGGGAAGCAGAAAAACAATTTTTTACTACTTTCCTATCAAAGTGAGTCAAATTATTCTGATTATATATATATTTTTTAATTTGCAGTTGATGAACTTATCTTTGCCAAGTTAAAAATATGTTTTGTATGGGTGTGAATATAATTTCTAATTTATTTCTTAATATTGGAGGAAGAAAAAAAAAATGCCGTTTTCGTTCCTTTCTTAGGTCAATTTTTATGGAAAAAAAAAAAAAGGTTTGTCAGTGGCGAACTGGTCGCAACAATAGAAATGCTGTAATTAAATACCATCCTTTAAAGAGCGATGCTTATTCATATATTTTTTTTTAATTAACATAAAAAAAAATCCATTATATTAGAAACTAACAACATTCTCTAAAATTATCAAGCCAATCCGTAAGAATTAACGGTAGTATTTTATATTTCGAGAAGTTTAAGTTTCCAAACATAATTTATGACAAACTTTAAGCATATTTTTCAAATCGGTGACTGTCATTTGTTGAATATTGTAGTCCCGATTTATTGAAAATATTTTTAGGTGGAAAAGTGACAGCTTGAATTACAAAAATGTTCCATGAAGGAAGGTTTCTTTTTTCAATGCTTATTTTCAAATTTTGCAGAGCAAAATCAAGCTTTTTTATATTGAAAATTTAAATTTTCATAATTGAGCATTGGCGTTTTTTGCGACAAATCAGTACTTAAAAAAATTGTTAAGAAAATAAATAATGTTATACTTAATATGAATTTGTCTTTCAAGCTTTAGGATGTGTTTCACATGGATCCTATAGAGAAAATAATAATCATTATGCAATATTTTTCTGGAAATAAAATATTTATTTAAGAGTGTCTAAAGACATATTAATATCACAGTATGTCACCAGATATTTTAAAACAAGTAAAATGTTTCCGTAAACAAGTTACGATTTTCGAAAAGCAATTCTTAAAAGACACGGAACAATTTTTTCTTACAATCTTCAAGTTAATTTGTTTCATAATACTTTTTAATATTCCAATAGATAATAATATTCTTAATTTAAAAGTGACTGCCTTAACACTAAATAAATCATAATCTCTATCTTTTTTTACATAATATTTAGTTTTCATACTTATCTATACGGTTTAAGAATATTAAATAAATCTCGTAAGTTAATAGTGATGAAACGTTAAATTTCTTAAAAAATGATTTTGATTTTTCGATCGATAAAAATTATACATAAAAGCTTCCTTTTTGATTAAATTCATATAATGATAGCATATTTTTTATCTTATAAAAAGGGGAAGAAAAAGCTGTTACACACAAATATTAATCTCCTTTTACACAGTCTTTTCAAAACTCCATAATATTTTGTAAATTTTCGATTTATATTACAGATATACATTGTTTTTTTTTAATACAAAAATGTCAAGGTTTTGTTAGATTTTTCATTCGAGAAAACATGCATATAAGAATTTGTGTAACGATATTAATTTAGTCTTAGTAAATTTTTTAAAATGTTTTGAAAATTGCATGTATAGAATTATAGTAAAGCATTTTTGTAATAGAATGAGAAACATGTCTTTAATAAATAATACTCATGTAAAAGAATAACTGAAATTTGAAAAAGAGATTTTTTGAAAACGTCCTTACAAGAATATACATTTATCCAAGAAAACATTTGAATTTGTAGTGTAAAAGCTTTCTGATATATCCTCAGATCTTAAGAATATAAATAGAATAAGAAACTTTAGAAACCAAAAGCTGTATAAATTCAGTGCATAACAAATACAGTCTTTATTCGCTTTCTTCTGAACATTCCTTTTTCCTAACGTTCTATTTTCTTCCCATTTGAGCTTCCAAAATTCTCAAAGGAAGGAAAGCTTTTGGAAATATACTATAGGACCAAATGTCACCGGACACTTTCGATTTTAGTGGTTTTGTCGAATATCTATAGAGAAATACTTCATAAATTCTTCAGAGATATAAAGAACATGTTTGACATCATATTTTCAACAAAGGTTTGATGTCAAGGTAAATAGAGGAACAACAACAAATTGAATTTAAAAAATAATAATTATTGCGATTACCTTGCAAAAAAAAAAAATACTCGAAATGTTCTGTAGCTGTAGAATATGATTATGTGGATCCTGTACAACATTTGTGTGCACGTGTGCAAAAATAGCACCCATATTCACGGCAATATAAAACGATTTAAAAAATTCAAGAAATTTTTGTGATTTTGTTGATAGCTTTCAGTGTTTTCAACCAAATTTAACTCCACTTTCAGGAAACTTGATAAAGCACAGTAGAAACAACATGCAACTATAAGAACAAATATTTGATTCAATATCAGCATTTGTGTGAAACATTGCGCATGCGCGTTCGAAAAGTAACCTTTTGCATAATTTACTAATGAAGAATTTAGGGCAACTCAATATAAATTGGCCAATCGAATGTCCAGAAAATGCAGAAAGATAGTGACGATATAGTGCGCAAAATTTGAGTTGTTTCCTAAAATTAGTTTTGTGAAAAAGTAATTTCCACAAGTTGTCATTTTTTATTAACTGTTTTTCAACAACGATGTTAGAATTTAATGTATATCCTTTGTAGTTTTGGGACGAATGCTTCGATTTTGATAATGCTTTTTTCTTGGAATGGACTCATTCTGATGATCCTTCCAAGAAAACTAAAGCATCAATAAAAAAGTAAATAAAAAAATATTAAAAATAGAAAATGACAATTGCTTTGGATTTTTTTAGACATAGACACCGAGATTATTTTTTAATTTGCCTTATGGACCTATTTTCTTTTTACATAAGTCTTCCAAATTTTTTATCAATCTGAACACTTGCTACACGTGGCCCCCGCTGCTTAGTTTTTGGTCGAAATTGTTATTTCTAGCAAGCACTAGGTATATTCTCTCTTTGAACAAATTAAAATTCTAGAAATTTCAATATAGGGCTTATTTTTTTAACTTAAAAATTTCCTCTTTTGAGAATTCCGTAACTATCGGCATCTTAAATAACCAACGGAAATTAAAAATCCATTGTTGTAATACTGCTCAGGAAAAATGGTTGGTTGGTTGAAAGAAATCAAGCATTTGTAAATGTTTGCATAATGTGCCTAAACTTTTGATTCAGTGGTTTTTTTAACAAAAACTAAAAAAAAAAAAAAACGTATTTTTTAAACAAATTGTGCTGATGTAACCATTCTTATGTCTCTATTATGTTTCAATTCAATTACAATTTCAGTATTTATTATGAAATTATTCCATATATATATATATCTCCTTCCAATATTTTTATCATATATTAGTGTGTGCCTAAACTTTTTAGACAGACTGTATATTTAATTAAAAATATCCATTTTTAAACAGTTTTTGGTATGGGATATTTTCTTTACGATCATTAAATTTAATTATGTTTTGATAGACATGTTTCGATTTTCCAAGATTAATAGAAATACATATTTATTTAAAATCCCAATTCAAGTGACAATCTCAAATCAGCGAAATTCGTTTTCTTCCTTCATAATATTCTGCTTTCAGGCGTCTAGTGCTAAATTAGTTTAGGAAAATTTATGTAACAGCTTGTGTCAAAGAAAATGGTGCTATCCAAATATTATTTTTTTTAGTAAATGGTTTTAATTTTTATATAGCGAAAAGATTCATATCTTAAAGTTTTATTTTATATTAAATTTATATAAATAATATACTATTTTCAAAACAGAGTTTCAAAAGGGTTTTATAATCCTAAAGAAAGACAAAAAAGCTCCAATGGTAAGATATTAATCTAGTTTTAAATCAAGCTTTTCGATAATATATATATATATATATTCTATTTTATACTAGATATATAATACTTTATGCTTCCTTTATAAAAAGAAAATCTAAGGTTTAGTTAGATTTTATATTGTTGAAACACAATGCATGCAAGTCGTCATGTAACAGTTTTACCTCGCTTTATTCTTCCTTTTTGAAATACCATTAAAGTTTCATAAATAGAAGTATAAGAAATTTTCGGAAAAGAATCGAGAACGTAACTTAAACCACTAATACAGCTGTAAAAGAAAATTCATCTTTGAATGCCTTGAAAATCTGCTTAAAAAAATATTTTTCGTTCAAAGAAAACATCTAAATTTATGGTTTAATAACCTTTATAATATATCTTAAGACCTTAAAGATAAATAAATAAATAAAAATCTCTTTTAACCAAAAACTTTAGAGATTTGTTGCAGAACAACAACTTACAGAACAATTTTAATCTCGCCTTATTTATTCATTTTTTTTAAATACCATGACAGTAACATGGATAATCATGATTACATAATATAAATACATAAGGTATTCTTAGAAAATAACCAGAAACATGGTTGAAATAGCAAATACTTATGCAAAAAGAAAATCCATCTTGTAATTTTTAAAATCTGTCTTACAAGAATGTATTTTCACCGAAAATAAAAAATGAATTTCTGATCTAAAACTTTCAAATATATCTTAAGATCTTAAATATATAGATGTATACTTAAACCCGTTGCACAACAATTGTAGTCTTTATGCGCTTCCTCCTGTCATTTATTTTTTCCTAAAGCGCTTTATTTTCCTACCGTTTATGCTTTCAATAGTCTCAGAGAGACGATAGTCATTGTAAATAGATCATGTCGGAAAAACTGCCTTTGTAAAATCAAACACACAGCACAAAATACGAATAAAGGTAAAAATAGATTTTTTCTTATATACACTCTTTTAAAAACATTCGATGTTTAACTTGTAAATCTCCCATAATTTCATGACTGGATTGCATGTAGTTCTAAAGCATATCCGTTATAATACATTAAATTTGGAGTGCGGACCAAACCATTGGAAACTATGGAAAAATCACCCCTTTTTTATGCTAGGTAGAAAGCGCGATCTGGTGAATTTATTAAATATATATTTATATATATTTGTTACTTTTCTTTTTTTAAATATGGCAACAGGAATTCAATAAGAGTATTATTTAAACTATATTTTTAGGATTTTTAAATTGATTTCTCAACGTATAGTTATAATTTACTTAATGGGAAACTTGCGAAAAATGCTTTGAAAAATGCGTATTTAAAAAATAACTAGTTTTATTTTTTGTTTCTATTTTGTACTTTTTTGTGTTTAAAATATTGCGTATTTTTAGTTTCACAGCCAGTTGACATTTTTTGGAGGACGTGTTTTTGCACATAATTAAACCAATTGTTGCTATAATTTTAAACCGTATACAATTGTAACAGTAAAGAAAACTTGGCGAGTTATACTCTGTGGCGAGGTAAAAAATTGCCTTAAAATTAAGTTATTAATTTATAATTAACTTAAAAAAATATTGAAACGTTTTATTGTAATCGAAAACCTTTGTATATAATTTTAATAAATCTAGCATGCCAAGAAATGAGTTAAAATGTTAAAAATCAATTACAAAATCTTTACATACATGCACCAAGTTTAATTAAAGAGTGTAAAAAAAGTTTTCATGCAAGAAAATGAAGAAGGTCCTGGTAACTGCAATGAAACATGTTGTAAACTAATTATATTGGGGAGTCCCCCCCCCGCAAACACATGTTCAAGGCAGCGGCGCATTAATATTTCAGTTAAAATGCTTCAAAATATAATTTTAATAATTATTTTAAAGATACGTTTTATTGCGGATGTTTAAATATTTAAACTGTTTTTTTTTTTTTTTTTTTTTTTTTTTTTTTTTTTTTTGTTCTAACATAAATAAAAATTCTGAATTAATTTTATTCATGCATCTGTGATTTTTGTAAACATAATAATCCTTCTTTTTTCCTTAATCACCGGATTTAAAAAAAGTAAAGTAAATTTTTGAGTTGAAGAAAATAAGCTACGAAAATATTAGTTTTCATTAAAAAATAATAATAACGAAACGAAAAAAATAAATAAAGCTTTGATTTTCAGACTAGTAAGAATTACACAAAAAAGTTTCATTTCGGATTATACTTACATAATGAGAGCTTCTTTTCAAAAGGTATTTTGATAAGTTTTCTGACCTAGAGGCAAATGGAAATATTAATCTCATTTTACGCCAAACTCTTTGAAACTCCAAAATGCTTTTATTATAAATTTATATTATAGCTATACACTGTTTTCAATATAAATAAATTTTGTGATTTTGTTATTTTCTGTAGCGCAAAAAACAGTCTTTTAAGCTATTATATACCATGTTTAATCTCGTCTTATTAAAAATTCTCGTTTGATTCATTATTTTTTTTTAAATAGCATGATATATAGATGATAAGAAACATGATAAGGCATTCTCGGAATATGATCAGAAATATGACCTAACACTAAAGATACCAGGTATTAAGGCTTAACACTAAAAATACCAGGGATTTTACTCAAATTTTCTTTAAAAAAAACATTTCAAACCAGAATTTTCATTTGAAACTATTTAACTTTTTTATTAAACATAATTTTGTGCGATTTATATTCTATTTATATCTTGAAGACATTTCTGGTTCGAATCCACATATTCTCATTCGGACCCGGTTAAATGATCTGTTGTTGGTATGCTTAGTATTAAATAACTACTTATGTAAAAGACATTTCTTGGAATTTAAAAATACGACTTTAAAACCGGCCTTATAAATATAGATATTTACTTAAAAACATTTAAATATATGGTCTAAAACTTTCTCATATATCTTTAGATATAAAAAAAAAATATATAATAAAAATAAAAAATAAAAATAGCACAGCCGGATGTGAGTTAAAAATCTTTACAAAATTCAATCTTTCCGTACATGAACCAAGTTAAGTTAAAGAGTGTAAAAAAAGGTTTTCATGAAAGAAAATGAAGGGTGTCCTGAGATAACTGAAGTGCATCGTGTTCGAAATTAATTATTTTTTTTTAACAAATATATGTTTAATCAGAAGCGCATTAGCATTACAGTTACAATGTTGTAAAATACATTTTTAATAAGTCTTTTAAAGATACATTTTATTGACGTTGTTTATTGTTTAAACAGTTTTTGTTTCAATCATAAATAGAAATTCTAAAATATTTTTAATAATCATCTGTGATTTTTGTATGCATAAAAATCTGTTTTCTTGAGAAATCATCAGGTTTAAGAAAAAATTAAGTAATTTACTGAGCTGAAGAAAATAAGCTACGATAATATTACTTTTCATAAAAAAATAATAACAACAAAAAAAAAGTTTGATTTTCCGATAGATAAGAATTACACAAAAATATTTCATGTTGGGTTATACTCATATAATGAGAGCCTGTTTTCAAAAAGTATTTTGATAAGTTTTCTATCTTAGAGACAAAATGACTGTTACGTTATCTTATTTCTTTCAAATTTTTCGAAATTTGAAAATGTTTTTCATTTATAAATTTGTATTATAGCTATACACTGTTTTCAATATAGATACATCTTGCAATATTATTAGAATTTGTCTCGCAGAAAACACTAATATAAGCTCTTATATATCAAGTTTAATCTCGTCTTATTCAAATCTCGTCTGATTAAAAAAATTTTTGAAATACCATGATAGATACCTGAAAAAAAATTATGATAAGGTATTCTCGAAATATAATCAGAAATGTGGCTTAAATAACAAATACGTTTGTAAAAGAAAATTCATCTTGAAATGTAAAAATACTTTTTTAAATCCTGTCTTATAAAAATATTTATTTAAAATTATTAAAACTATTGAATATGTGGTCTAAAGCTTTCTCATATATCTTCAAATCTTGAAAAGATATATATATAAATAAAATAAATAGCAATCTTTAGAAACCGAGAACTTTCGGGATCCGTTGCACAACAAAACAGTCTTTATTCCCTTCCTATGCTGAACATTTCTTTTCCCCTTAAAACGTTCTATTTTTCTACCGTTTGTACTTCCAATAGTCTCGGGAGAAGTTAAGTCATTGTAAATAGATCAGGTGGGGATGGAAAAATTCTTAGAATTAAAAAAAAAGGTTTAGGTGCAAAAAGAGGAAATCCTGGTAAAAATAATAGCAAAATGTTTGAAGTTATTAATTCACGGTTAAGAATTTTTTTCTTTTTTCTCAAATATATGTTTAAGTTTTTATATAACAAGCTTAATCTCGTCTTATTCAAATCTCGTCTGATTAAAAGAAATTTGAAATACCATGATAGATATACATAAAACAAAAATTGTGATAAGGCATTCTTGGAATATAGTCAAAAATGTGGCTTAAATAATAAATACGAATGTAAAAGAAAATTCATCTTGAAATGTACAAATACTTCTTTAAAGCCTGCCTTATAAAAATATTTATTTACTAAAAACAATTGAATATGTGGTTTAAAGCGTTCTCATATATTTTCAAATCCTTAAAAAGTAAAATAGCAATCTTTAGAAACCAAGAACTTTGGTGATCCGTTGCACAACAAAGAAGTCTTTATTCGCTTCCTTCTGAACATTTCTTTTCCCCTTAAAACGTTCTTTTTTTCTACCGTTTGTGCTTCCAATAGTCTCAGGAGAAGGAAAGTCGTTGTAAATAGATCAGGTAGGGATGGAAAAAATTCTTAGAATAAAAAAAAAGGTTTCTGTGCAAAAAGAGGAAATCCTGGTAAAAATAATAGCAAAATGTTTGAAGCTATTAATTCACGGTTAAGAATTTTTTTTCTTTTTTCTTAAATATATGTTTAAGTTTTTATATAACAAGCATAATCTCGTCTTATTAAAAAAAAATTGAAATACGATAATAGATACACGAAAAAAAAATTATGATAAAGCATTCTTGGAATATAATCAGAAATGCGGCTTAAATAACAAATACGTATGTAAAAGAAAATTTATCTTGAAATGTAAAAATACTTTTTTAAAGCCTGCTTTATAAAAATATTTATTTACTAAAAACAATTGAATATGTGGTTTAAAGCTTTCTCATATATCTTCAAATCTTAAAAAAATAAAAATAAAATAGCAATCTTTAGAAACCAAGAACTTTGGTGATCCGTTGCACAACAAATACAGTCTTTATTCGCTTCCTTCTGAACATTTCTTTTCCCCTCAAAACGTTCTATTTTCCTACCGCTTGTGCTTCCAATAGTCTCAGAGGAAAAGGAAAGTCATTGTAAATAGATCAGGTAGGGATGTAAAAATTCTTAGAATAAAAAAAGAATTCGGTGCAAAAAGAGGAAATCCTGGTAAAAAATAATAGTAAAATGTTTGAAGCTATTAATTCTCGGTTAAGAATTTTTTTTTCTTTTTTCGAAAATATATGTTCAAGGCAGCGGTGCCGTAGGATTACAGTTAAAATGTGGCAGATAATGCATTTAATAATTCGTTTTAAGATACATTATACAGAGGGTATCATATTTATACACAGCTTTTGGTTCATACATAAAGAGAAATTCTAAATTACTAGAAATTATATTTTCTGGATTTTCTTATATCAGCGTATCGGCAGAGCATTTCGAAATTACAAGTTTAAACTTCTTTTTAGAATTCTAATTAAGTATTTTATATCAACTGATATTCGTATGCTTCAAATTTGAGGTTGTGGTTATGTTTTGCATACTAATAAAAATGCATGTTTTCTGACAATTTTAATCCTGTCTCATTTGACTTTTTTTAATATCATGACGGTTCTCTAAAAAGAATTATAGTAAGGCATTTTCGGAATAAAATGAGAAACATGGCTTAAATGAGCTTATATGTTATATAAGAGAAAATCTGTACTTGAAAATGAAGAAAAAATTAAATTTGCTTTAAACTTTCTCATACTCTTAAGACTAAAATAAAGAATAAAGAATGAATTACAACCCTTAGAAACCCAAAATTTTACAGATCCATTGCACAAGAAATACAGTCTTTATTCTCTTACTTCTGAACATTTTTCCCCCGATACCATTCGATTTTCCTACCGTATGCGCTTCCAACAGTCTCAGGGGAAAGAAAGTATTGTAAATAGATCAGGTAGGGATGGAAAAAATTCGTAGAATATAAAAAAAGAAGGAAATCCTGTTAAAAATAATAGGAAAATGTTTTGTACTATTAATTCTCGGTAAAGATTTTTTTTTTCTTTTTCGCAAATATATGTTCAAGGCAGCGGTGAAATAGGATTACTGTTAGCATGTGATAGAGAATATATTTAACAATTCTTTTTAATATACATTTACAGTTGGAATATCATTTTAAATATATTTTGGTTCACTCATAAAGAGAAATTCTAAATTACTGGGAATTTTATTTACAGAATTTTACGTATATCAGCGTATCTGCAGTTCAGAGGAGTTTAATCTTATTTTACATAATAATACTTTTCTGGGCTTGTTGCAATCATTATTTTGAGATTTCTCACTATTTATTCTAGATTTAGCTGGATTAAAAGATTAATTTATCAAATTTAAGTAAATTTACGTAATGTCTTGTATTAAAAGGAATATGCTACTATAAAAATGGTCAATTTCTTACACAAAGAGTCTTGAAATTCAAATCGATAATAATCACACATAGAAATTTTATTTTATATTATATTATATTATAAATTATTCTTAAAACAGTTTTTAATGTTTGTTATTATTATTATTACAATTATATATATATATATATATATATATATATATATATATATATATATATATATATGTGTGTGTGTATGTATGTATGATTTCATTTAACTATATACATATATATGTAGATAAGCTATTAAGTAGCAACGATTATTGTGTTTCACCAAAACTTTTAAAAATTACAAGGGAAAAAGTTCTTTCTACAATTCTAATTAAGTATTATATATCAACTGATATGCATGTGCATAAAACTTGTGGTTTTGGTTATGTTTTGCATACTCTTAAAAATACATTTTATCTAATAATTTTAATCGTGTCTCATTTGACTTTCTAAAATACCATGACCGTTCCATAAATATAATTATAAGACAATTTCGAAATAAAACTAGAAACATGGCTTAAATATTATTATACTTTTATAAATTAGAGAAAATCCGTCCTTCAAAATTAAAAAGAAAAAAAAGCTTTTAAACTCTGCCTTACAAACGTAAATTTCTATGCGAGCGAAAATTTAAATTTGCTATCTAAAGCTTTCTGATACATCTCAAGATTTTTTTTAAAAAAAGGTGAATAGAATAACAATCTTTAGAAACACAAATATGCCATAGAAATGTTAAATTTCTTTAACAAACAGCCTTGAAATTTGTATCGATAAGAATCATGCATAAAAATTCTATTTTATATTATATTATATAATGATAAACAATTTTTAAAACAGATTTTAAAGCTTTTTTATTTTATATATATTTATAAGCTTTTAAACAGGAGTATTAATAGTGTTTCTCGGAAATTAAAATAAATAAATAAATAAATAAATAAAAATAAATAAAAAAGCTTTCTACAATTGCAATTTATTCTTATATATAAACTGATATTCAAATGCATAAAATTTCAGGATTTGTTAGGTTTTGCATACTAGAAAAAAACCTTGTTATCTGACATTTTTAATCCCTTCTCATTTGACTTTTTAAAATACCATGACGATTCAAGAATTGTGGCAAAACATTTTCAGAATAAAATCAGAAACATGGCTTAAATAGGCTTATATTTTTTACAGATAAGAGAAAATCCGTTCTTGAAAATGAATAAATGATTTTAATATCTGTCTTACAATAATATATTTCTATGCAAGAGCAATTTTGAATTTGCTGTCTAAAGCTTTCTGATACATCACAAGATTTTTTTTTTTTTTTAAGTGAATAGAATAACAATCTTTAGCAACCGAAAATTTTATAGATATCCGTTGCACAACAAATACAGTCTAGTTTTTATCCGCTTCCTTCCGAACATATATTTTTTCCCTAAAACTTTCTATTTTCCTACCGTTTGCTCTTCCAACAGTCTCAGAGGAAGAAAAGTCATTGTAAATAGATCAAGTAGGGATGGAAAAAAATTTTTAGAATAGAAAGAAATTTTGAAGCAAAAAAAGAAAGGAAATCCTGGGAAAAAATTATAGAAAATATTTGAAGCTATTAATTCTCGGTTAAGAATCTTTTCTTTTTTCAAAAATATGTGTTCAAGGCAGTGGTACAGTAGGATTACAGTTAATATGTGGCAGAGAATGCATTTAATAATTCGTTTTAAGAAACATTTTACAGAGGGTATCCAATTTTTAAACAGCTTTTGTTTCATCCATAAAGAGAAAATTTGAATTACTAGAAATTTTATTTGCAAAATTTTCTTATAGCAGCGTATCGGCAAATCAAGAGTTTCAAATTCTTTTAAACAGACCATAACAATATTTTTCTAGCCATGTTCCATTCATTATTTTGTGATTTCTAGCCATTTATTCTATATGTAGCTGGATTAAATAATTAATCTATCAAGTTTAACTAAATTTAAATAATGTCTTGAGTTATAACGAACATGCTATAGAAATGTTAAATTTCTTGAAATTTGGATAGATAAGAATCATGCATAAAAATTCTATTTTATATCATATCATATAATGATAAACAATTTTTAAAACAGATTTTAAAGCATGTTTGTTTTATATATATTTATAAGCTTTTAAACAGGAGTATTAATAGTGTTTCGCGTAAATTTCAAAATTAAATTAAATTGAATTAAATTAAATTAAAATAAATAAAAAAGCTTTCTACAATTGCAATTCATTATTATATATAAACTGATATTCAAATGCATAAAATTTCAGGTTTTTTTAGGTTTTGCATACTAGAAAAAAACCTTGTTCTCTGACATTTTTAATCCCTTCTCATTTGACTTTTTAAAATACCATGACGATTCCAGAATTATGGCAAAACATTTTCTAATAAAATCAGAATCCTGGCTTAAATATGCTTATTTTTTTATAGATAATGGAAGATCCGTTCTTGAAAATGAATAAAAGATTTTAATATCTGCCTCACAATAATATATTTCTGTGCAAGAGAAATTTGAATTTGCTGTCTAAAGCTTTCTGATACATCTCAAGATTTATTAAAAAGAATTAAAAAAACAATTTTTAGCAACCACAATTTTACATATTCGTTGCACAACAAATAAAATCTTTATCCGTTTCCCTCTAAACATTTTTTCGTCCCTAAACCGTTCTATTTTCCTACCATTTGCGCTTTGAACAGTCTCAGAGGAAGGAAATAAAGTCATTGCAAATAGATCAGGTGGGTAAGAAAAACAGTCTTTTGCAAGAACAAAAGTACGTTTTGATGCAAGAATAGAAGGAAGTGCTAGTAAAAATAATGGAAAACTTTTGAAACTATTAATTCTCGATTAAAGATATTTTGTATTCCGTCGAAAACATATGTTTAAGTTAGTGGCGTATTAGGATTACAGTTAAAATGCTGTACAGTGTGTTCTAAAGAATTCTTTTAAGATACATTTTATTTTAGCTACACTGGTAAAAATATATATATATATATATATATATATATATATATATATATATATATATATATATATATATATATATATATATATATTCTTCATCTACGAAAATATAATGTCACCACGCACGAAAATATACAATCACCACTTTCAAGTTACCCAAGATTCCGAAAAGCGTTCTTTATCTTTAGAAACGCCAGGAATTAATTTGATTTTGCGATTTAAAAAGCATTTTTATATACATATATACACACTGAGAAAAATAACACTTTCAAATCTGAGTAAATCGATGTTTTCATTTTGTTATGAAAATTTTGTTTCAAATATAATGACCCAATGCTTCCAAATCTGAAATACTAGAAATACTCAGAATATTAAAGCATGGACATACTCAAAACTGACCACATAGAGGTCAGTTCATACTCATTTTTGAAACATGGACATACTCAAAAACGATTAGGTTCAGTTCAAACTCATTTTTGAGCACATGATGCGTTATTCTTGAGTGGGTGCATATTTTCAGAAATGAGTATATAGATGTTTCAAACTTGAGTAATTTTGATTCGGAGCCATTTTGACTGTGCGACATACTCAATTTTGAGTATTGTTTGCTCAGTTTTGAAAATGTCTTTTTTAGAGTGTATATATACAGGGTGAATCTAAACTCTTGGGTGAAACTTTAAGGGGTGATAGTACACATCAAGATAAACAATATTAAATAGGAAACTAAGAGTCCGAAACGTCTTCCGAAGGAGATAGGTGCCATTAATGTTTAGGGTCCAAAATTTCAAATAATAATAAAAAAACGGAAAAATTGGTCGATTCGTTTGCGGTTTTCGCTAAAACTATTCTTTATGTCAGTATTTTCTTAAAAATAAATTTTAAAGGAAAAGTTTAAAAAATGTCGATAGAGGGTGCTTTAGACTTTGGAGTAACGAACAACTATTTTTTACCGTTATTTTTTGTATCTGATTAAATGTTTTCAAAAGCTTAGACTTAAACTTAAATTTTGAGCTCAAAATCTGAATCGTTGGGAGTGGTTAAGTAGCGCAAACTGAACTGTGTTCAGGAGTTGAAATTTGAACCCCCCTGAACACAGTTCAGTCTTGGTGTCGTAGACCAGGCAGAAACTACTAACCCCTACACATAAAATAAACGATAGAGGGATGACAAAATTAAATAAAAAATTTATTTTACAAATAAATTTTAAAGATAAAGTTCAAAAATGCCGATAGAAGGCGCTTTAGACTTTGGAGTAATGAACAACTATTTTTTACCGTCGACTAAGACGAGGACCTAGTTGCGAGGATTGCCGTCGTAGCAGGCGATATCCGGGAGATGCCCGGGTTATTCACTAATGTTCACAACTCCCTCCGCCAGCGGTGTGAGGCCTGCATCGTTGCTGGTGGGCACTCTTTCGAGCAGTTTTTGTGATTCCTCACGAACATCATGCGTGTACCATTTTCTACGTGTCAACCTTCATTCATATTGCGCACTACATGCATACATCAAATTGTTTCTTTTTATTTTGCGCGGAGAAATTGCTCATGTCTGTTATGAATAAACTTTCTATTTAATTTTGTCATTACTCTATCGTTTATTTTACGTGTAGGGGGTAGTCGTTTCTGCCTGGATTAATTTTAACACATTTATTCAAATTGGCAAAGAAATCATATGAGTTGTAATTTTCCAACTGCACAAAAAATGTCCGGGCCAGGATTCGAATCTGAATTAAATTTGAGTTCAAATATCATGACCCATGACCAAAATGACCCACTAATTGAATTTTCTCGAACATGTGACTTAGCCCAACAGTCTTCTCGTGCCCGAAAACCATAGGATGCAAAATTTAGTGTAAATAGTCTGAGCCGTTTTTAAGATAAAATAGCTTGACCCATAATGACCTAAGACCAAAACGACCCATTAATCGAAATTTCTCGAACTGTGACCTAGCCTAATAGTCTTCTTGTCCCTTAAACCTGTAGGGTGGTAAATTTATTTCAAATCCTCTGAACCGTTTTTAAGATAAAATAGCTTGACCCATAATGACCCATGACTAAAATGACCCACTAATTGAATTTTCTCGAACATGTTACCTAGCCCAACAGTCTTCTCGTGCTCGAAAACCATTGGATGCAAAATTTATTGTAAATTGAGCCGCTTTTAGATCTTGACTCACAATGACCCAGAAATGACCCACTAATCGAATTTTCTCGAACATGTGACCTAGCCCAATGATTTTCGCGTGCCCGAAACTCGTAGGATACAAAATTTAATCAAAATCATTAAAGCCGTTTTTTAGATAAAATTAATTTGACACGCTTTGACCCAAAAATGACCCACTAATCGAAAGTTCTCGAACATGTAAACCAGCCCAATAGTCTTCTCGTGCCCGAAAATAGTCGAATACAAAATTCGGTTAAAATCGTTTGAACCGTTTTTTAGATACAATTAGCCTGACCATTACCCAAAATTACCCAAAATTACCCACTAAGTGAATTTTCTCGAACATGTGACCTAGCCCAAAAGTCTTCTCGTGCCCGAAAACCATTGGATGCAAAATTTAGTGTAAATTGAGCCGCTTTTTAGATCTTGACCCACAATGACCCAGTAATGACCCACTAATCGAATTTTCTCGGACATGTGACCTAGCCCAAGGATTTTCGCGTACCCTAAACTCGTAGGATACAGAATTTAATCAAAATCATTAGAGCCGTTTTTTAGATAAAATAAATTTGACCCGCTTTGACCACAAAACGACCCACTAATCGAAAGTTCTCGAACATGTGAACCAGCCCAATAGTCTTCTCGTGCCCGAAAATAGTTTAATACAAAATTCGGTTAAAATCGTTTGAACCGTTTTTTAGATACAATTAGCTTGACCATGACCCAAAATGACCCAAAATGACCCACTAATTGAATTATCTCGAACATGTGACCTAGCCCAACAGTCTTCTCGTGCCCGAAAACCATCGGATGCAAAATTTAGTGTAAATTGAGCCGCTTTTTAGATCTTGACTCACAATGACCCAGAAATGACCCACTAATCGAATTTTCTCGAACATGTGACCTAGCCCAATGATTTTCGCGTGCCCGAAACTCGTAGGATACAAAATTTAATCAAAATCATTAGAGCCGTTTTTTAGATAAAATTAATTTGACACGCTTTGACCCAAAAATGACCCACTAATCGAAAGTTCTCGAACATGTAAACCAGCCCAATAGTCTTCTCGTGCCCGAAAATAGTCGAATACAAAATTCGGTTAAAATCGTTTGAACCGTTTTTTAGATACAATTAGCTTGACCATTACCCAAAATTACCCAAAATTACCCACTAAGTGAATTTTCTCGAACATGTGACCTAGCCCAAAAGTCTTCTCGTGCCCGAAAACCATTGGATGCAAAATTTAGTGTAAATTGAGCCGCTTTTTAGATCTTGACCCACAATGACCCAGTAATGACCCACTAATCGAATTTTCTCGGACATGTGACCTAGCCCAAGGATTTTCGCGTGCCCTAAACTCGTAGGATACAAAATTTAATCAAAATCATTAGAGCCGTTTTTTAGATAAAATAAATTTGACCCGCTTTGACCACAAAACGACCCACTAATCGAAAGTTCTCGAACATGTGAACCAGCCCAATAGTCTTCTCGTGCCCGAAAATAGTTTAATACAAAATTCGGTTAAAATCGTTTGAACCGTTTTTTCGATACAATTAGCTTGACCATGACCCAAAATGACCCAAAATGACCCACTAATTGAATTATCTCGAACATGTGACCTAGCCCAACAGTCTTCTCGTGCCCGAAAACCATCGGATGCAAAATTTAGTGTAAATTGAGCCGCTTTTTAGATCTTGACCCACAATGACCCAGTAATGACCCACTATTCGAATTTTGTCGGACATGTGACCTAGCCCAATGATTTTATCGTGCTCAAAACTCGTAGGACACAAAATTTAATCAAAATTGTTAGAGCCGTTTTTTAGATAAAATTAATTTGACCCACGTTGACCCAAAAATTACCCACTAATCGAAAGTTCTCGAACATGTGACCCAGCCCAATAGTCTTCTCGTGCCCGAAAATGGTCGGATACAAAATTTCGTCAAAATCGTTTGAACTGTTTTTTAGATTCAATTAGCTAGACCATGACCCAAAATGACCCAAAATGACCCACTAATCGAATTTTCTCGAACATGTGACCTAGCACAATGGTTTTCTGGTGCCCCATAACGGTAAAATACGAAATTTCGTCAAAATCGTTAGAGCCGTTTTTAAGATAAAATTAGCTTGACCATTACCCAAAATGACCCAAAATAACCCACTAAGTGAAATTTTCTCGAACATGTGACCTAGCCCAAAAGTCTTCTCGTGCCCGAAAACCATTGGATGCAAAATTTAGTGTAAATTGAGCCGCTTTTTAGATCTTGACCCACAATGACCCAGTAATGACCCACTAATCGAATTTTCTCGGACATGTGACCTAGCCCAAGGATTTTCGCGTGCCCTAAACTCGTAGGATACAAAATTTAATCAAAATCATGAGAGCCGTTTTTTAGATAAAATAAATTTGACCCGCTTTGACCACAAAACGACCCACTAATCGAAAGTTCTCGAACATGTGAACCAGCCCAATAGTCTTCTCGTGCCCGAAAATAGTTTAATACAAAATTCGGTTAAAATCGTTTGAACCGTTTTTTAGATACAATTAGCTTGACCATGACCCAAAATGACCCAAAATGACCCACTAATTGAATTATCTCGAACATGTGACCTAGCCCAACAGTCTTCTCGTGCCCGAAAACCATCGGATGCAAAATTTAGTGTAAATTGAGCCGCTTTTTAGATCTTGACCCACAATGACCCAGTAATGACCCACTATTCGAATTTTCTCGGACATGTGACCTAGCCCAATGATTTTATCGTGCTCAAAACTCGTAGGACACAAAATTTAATCAAAATTGTTAGAGCCGTTTTTTAGATAAAATTAATTTGACCCACGTTGACCCAAAAATTACCCACTAATCGAAAGTTCTCGAACATGTGACCCAGCCCAATAGTCTTCTCGTGCCCGAAAATGGTCGGATACAAAATTTCGTCAAAATCGTTTGAACCGTTTTTTAGATACAATTAGCTAGACCATGACCCAAAATGACCCACTAATCGAATTTTCTCGAACATGTGACCTAGCCCAATGGTTTTCTGGTGCCCCAAAACGGTAGGATACGAAATTTCGTCAAAATCGTTAGAGCCGTTTTTAAGATAAAATTTGCATATATATATATATATATATATATATATATATATAAACACACAAGATTTGCTCATATTAGAATATATGATGATAACTCCATTTTTAACGGTCTAACATGGAAATGCTATATCATTTAAGCAGAAATATACCAAGAATCCTAATAATATTATAAATCTGATTGTGTGCAAATGTTAGGCTGAAGCCAGCGTCAAAATGGAGCATTTAATGATCCTGTATCTTTGCATATAGGCTGATTATAAACCTCAAATTAACATAGGCTGGATTTTGTTTATTTTATTCAAATATTTTTCTTAATAATTCAAAATTTCGTTATTTTAATTGAGAATAAATGGACATTTTTTTTGTATAGCATTTTAAAATGGTTAAATTTACTTTACCGTTGCTAATACTTTATCGTTGCCAAAACTAATTCAAAACCCGGAATAATAATTTTTACTCAACAATTTAGTTTCAATTGAAAAAATTTTCGCGTGAAAAATGAAAATGAAATAAAAAAAATTAAAGAATTAAGAAGAAGATTAAATAATATTATTAGAAATAAAACGTACTTTTTTTAGTTTTTGATAATAATACAAGGTTTCAATATGCGTAACCATAGGAAACAGGCGAATCTAACGTCATTTATCGAAAATAAAATGGATATGCTTTGATTGGTGAAATAAAATGATGTTGGGTTTTTTTCTTCACTTTTTTTTTTCTTCTTTTTTTTCTTTTGTATGATAACAATACTTGCCGTTTTACCGTCTGCGCATGGCTAATATAACTATACCGTATTTTTTATTTAAATTTTTAAAAAGTAAAAAGAAGTTTCAAAAGAAAATAGTTAGCAAATGTCAATAATATGCTCCGCAAAATTATCTATGTCGAAAATGATGTCATGGATAGCGAGAAATAGTGATTTTTCATTCTTAAAACTAAAAGAAATAACTCGATTACCTAAAAAAAAAATGACGAATGTTAATAGTTCCATTTTTGTTGATAAAACCTACAGATTTAATATTATTGCGTTAAAGTAACATAATTTTCCCTATGCCAGTATTGAAATTAATTGCTTGGAAAAGAAAATTAACAAGAATTATGTCATTAAAAAGGGATTTCTTTGGGGAAAAGGAGACGTCATATTTGAAATAAAACGGGAATTTTCCAATATGTTTTAAAATGAGTGTGAATCAATTCCTTACATTAATAATACAAGGATCAGTAAGAATGGAAAGTAGATGAGTTTCACGTCATATTTATAACGAAAAATTTAAATGTTTTGTTATCTATACTGATTATTAAGCATGAGTATCCGTTATTTCGTTCCGCATGAGTATCCGAGTTCTCTGCTAAAAATCATATCATAATTTTAAGAAAAGGAAAATGAACACGAATCTATTATATTAAAATCTGACCGTGTGTTTGTATTTCGCAACTACGCCTAGACTATCGAACGCAACGCGATTTACTACCAATTAGTTTACTACCGCTTTAGCGAATACCGGTTATAATTGATCCGAGGATGTCACATAAACTCTCAGAATTAAAAAAATTAAATTAAATGCCTTTTTTTTTAACGAAGTTTCTCTAAAAACGAAAAGTAACTTACTCTATATTTGTGTATAAAAAAGGAGAAATAAAACAGATCAGTATATTTTTTACGCCATTTTCTCATTAAAACTGAAAAACAGAATTTATTTTCACTTTGAATAGATGGTGAAAATAAAATATTGATTTCAGTAAATTATCTGAAAAATAAAAATATATTTTCACATATTCAAACTTCATGAATCAATTTATTCTGGAGAACAAAAATTGCCTGTCAATATACTGTCATTTAGAAAACAAGATTTGTTTCAACTATATATTAAACCAAGGAGGCAGAATTGAATTTAAAGAAAAAGCATATACTATTTCTAATTAATATTTTTTTTGAAGGATGGCTGTTAAAACGTTTCACAAAGGCGTTAAAAGTAAAATTGACATTTATTTTTACCCAATTCGTCTATTTCCACATTTTTATTTGGCCCTCCTTTTTGCATTGGTTGCAATTTCATTTTCGTGAATTATTTGGCACAAAATTTCACTTTTTTAAGACTGGGTTATGTCAAGGTCCCTATAATAAAAAATACCGTATTGTCTCCTATGAAATGTGATAAATAGTTAGTTAATTATTAACGTTTTTAATTATTAGGAGTAAAATATTTTGCTTAATTAATGTATTTATTCTTCTTTTAATGTTGCGTGAACGAAGTCACGGGTAACAGCTAGTATCTAATATGTATGGAAAAAATTCTTACATTTTTCAGAACTATAAAAACTTAAATATAGTTATAAGCCAATTTTAGAGACACCAGTGTTCTTCAAAAATATGATTTAGCGTATGCGCGTGTGTGTGAAAACAAAGTCGTTGTTCCTGTACAAGATGTTTAAATACCTAAAAGTGTTTCCTTTTTTTTAAAAAAAATAGTAAATGACGTACCTCACATTCGCTAACTTAAATATAAACGCACATCATCGCAATGTGTTTTTAAATTATAATAGATTCCAGTTTTAGATATGACCAGATAACTTATGCTAAAGAAACGTGTTTTGGTGATCTTACAGGTATAATTATAATTAATGAGCTTTTCAATAGAACTTCTATACAACTCCTCTAAATAATTTCAAATTACAAAAATATCATTTATAATATTTTTAATAATGCTAAAATTAATTATCAAACACCTTGACTAAGCTTTTTTGAAGCTGTTTTGTTAATTCACGTAATTAACTGTATAATTGCAAACAACAGTTTTCTAACTAATAGGATTATTTAAAAATTATTTGAACCGTACAAAAAAGGCTTGTATTTACTTTAACTGCATTATAAACTACTCTGTAAAATATCAAGATTTAACTTTTGAAATAAATTAAATTAGATATCTTATGCTTTGGATTTTCTCTCTATTATTTTTGAAAATTTGTTTTCAGTACCTGAGTTGCAAAAAATTGTAATACAACATTAGTAACACAAGCTCTTTAATTATTTTCACGTCAAGTAATAAAGTCACACACACAATTCAAACACTATAACAATAACAATTTATTTAAGACTCAAACGGTAAATGAGAAAGTTTCTTGCGACTTATTTAACATTTCTACTTAGAAGACTTCACATTTGAAATTAAACTATCCAAAAGAATATTTAACATATAAATCACCATTGCACCTTTTAAAAATTTCAAGCTTAACAACTTATAAATTAGCCTACACAATATAAAATTCTTGACTAAAAGAAAAAATATGAATTCAATAAGATGGTTAGATTTAAAATTTCTCACACAATTATTTTTAGTAAGCACTAAATCCCACAATGTTAGCACTTCGATACGCACTAACAAGATTCTTTGCGTCCAACAAACTTTATCCTAAATACTAAGTTTTCAACCTCTTATCAAATATTAACCACGGCGAACTTGGGCGCGATAATCTGAAGCACGCTGCAACACCCACATAACTTACATAATTTTCACAGTTTGTAATAACCAAAGAACCACGTATTGTCATATTTTGTAAATTGTAAGAAAACTCAAATTTAGCGAAGCACATTCATACCGTCAGACAGTAAGAGACCAGAACGTTTTGAACAGTGAATCTCGTGATAATATAAGTAGGGCTAGCTCGACGGTCTGCTTCGTCTACTAATCGTCTACTATCGCACCATTTTGAGCTTCACTTCTCTAATACATTTCTCCGGTTTTTCTGCTGAGAGACAATTTAAATTTTTACTTTTTATGTTTCAACATTAATAAAAGACTTTTAATTTCATTGAAAATTATAATACGAATGAGTTTTATTGAAACAACTGTCGAAAGTTTAAGCTTTGCTTTCATCATCTTCACAAATTGCGTCAATAGGATGAGATAAACGATTGCGTCAATGTTTTGCCATAGTTTTCCTTCAAAGCGAAACCGACTGAACAAAACTTTATGACAAAATTATATTAAAACGCGGACCGCTGCCTTCAATGATAATACATATATAGGGAGTTAACGTGCCGTTTTATATTAGAGCTCAATGGATTTGAAATGGCGAAAATTGGCTGAAATTTCAACTTGCAATAAGAAATTTATAATTAGTATAGACTATTATTTCTTTTGGCATTTATTTAATTAAGTTTCATAGAAAGAAAAAAAATTTGTTAAATTCTAAACAACAACAACAAAAATTTTAATATCGTCCAGCAAAATTTAATCTCGCAAAACTAGTTTTGCCAAGCATTTGAAGTCCAGATTCCATATGAGGGGGTTAGAATGACAGTCGAGTAAGTCAATACATAGTAATTTGAGAAATGAAGTGTTTTGTGAAACTTGTAATGCCGTTGCATTAAGTGGTCCAACTTATTTTGCCTTCTAGTGACTCTTTAAGTGAACTACGACTTATTTGAATGTCAAACTGAACAGAAATTAATATACATTCAATGAAAATACGCTTATCTAGATTTTTCAAATTTTTGACTTACTCCACTGTCATTCTAACCCCTTTATATTTCTGAGTCGTCACTTTTTTTATATTGCTTAATATGTTGTCTTTCGATAATAACAAAAAATTCCATATAAAATTCATAAAAAATTCGAAATCCAAAAACGTTAATCATATTTTATATTATAACTTGAAAAAAAATTGTTTGTTTGTGTTTTATTTTGAGTTTGTAAGGAATTTAATTTCCTTTATTTATTTTTTTTAAGAAGTATGTAAATTCCTTAACTTGTTCAAAAATTATAGTGGCAATACCGCTGAAGAGCTGGCGGTTCGAAATAATTGAGTTTAAAATTTTTGACTTTGCAAATATCGGCGTTCAGCACGGCTCTACGTTTACGGTTCGTACGACCCCAATTTTAAGAATTTTTTTTTAGAGTATCTTTATTCTGATTTGCGAATGTCCCAATCGCACATTAAACTAAAATAATCCATAATGCCATTAATTATTGTAAAGAAAATTTGATGCTGAGAGTTCGTGTTAAATGTTAAAATTTAAATGAATAATAGTTATTTCATGTATTTTGCTCAAAAGACATTTAAATATGGAGGCATTGATTCACAACCAATTTACAGGGTGGCTATAAAGAAACTTTGTCTATATGTGAATCCCTAGCCGCCACTCCATTCAACAAACCAAAATAAAGTGTAACATATAGTTATTTGAAAATATGTGTCCAAGATTCTGGGGAGCAAGAACAGTGGGGCCAGCACAGTTACGGTTACAGTAAAACAAAATCGAAATATTTGAATGCAAAAACCCACTTTTTCTCATCTCAAAATGATTAGAGCATTACAAACCATAAATGGCATTGGAACAGTGCATTTAACGAGAAGAACAACGACGTAGGACATATGTAAAAACAGTATTTTAAACAAGCAATAGCAACAGAGACGAGAGGAAAAGAAAAAAAAAATCAGAGATTTCAAGTTTTCCACACTGCTTTTTAAAGGTTATCCACAAACGATTATTTGCGAATGGTATTCTATGATTTGTATTTGTGTGCCTCGCCTCTCTATTTCTATTTGTTCTGCACAATGCTGTCGTTTGTATGTATCCTACTCTGCCGTTTTTCGTGCTCCATGTGTTGTTTCAAAGTCCATTTATGGTTTATTAATAGACAGATCATTTTGGGATAGTAAAAAGTGATGTTGCCATTCAAAAATTTCGAAATTCTTTCGCTGTAACTTTAACCGTGCAGGCACTATTGTTCTTGTGAAGCACAATCTTGAGTACATACCTTCAAATAAATATATCTCACATTTAATTTTTGTTAGTTGAATATTTGTGTTAGAGCATATTTGTGCTTTTTCTTCTTCATATATATATATAGATAGATAGATAGATAGATAGATAGATAGATAGATAGATATAGATAGATATAGATTTATATATATAACCCTTATTTTCTTTTACCTAGGAACAAACGTTACATAAAAAATGCATTTTAAAATTTATACGTTTTTGTATTCTGCAAAGTGGATTGCGTAACTATGCATAAAAACCGCATATTTTATGGCAACAGCAACAGAGAGAAAATAAAAAAGGGAGAGAAAGTAATAGAGAATGAGGAACATAAAAATTCTGGTTAGACGTTGTAGCAGATGTTTCAAAAGCAACGCAATTTATCACTCATTTGAATTTATGAAAAACTTTTCTCGGTGCTGTGTTTACTATAGATTTTCTCACAAGTAAAGAAAAAAGAATCTCTAGGACTCTTACTTCAAACACAAAGAACAATTGTCAGATTTCAAAAGATTGATGTAAACATTTCGGTCAAAAACAGATAAAAAGCTTTTGGAGAACCAGCCTATGGATTCATAAATCAAAGGACATTTTCAAAAGCATTTTCTAGGAGAAACTACCACATTTTTCCTAACCGCAAATTGATAATACAATAGCAAGATAGATGAATAAACTACACTTGGGATAAAGGAAAGTACTTTTATTCTTCTACTTGCATGATTTATCAAAAATAATTAATTTAAGAAATAGATTCTTTTATTCGTTGGGGTAATTGAATCGAGTTTTTTAAATATTTTCATTGCACATATATTTTTTTGTATCTCGTTCCACACTCTACTTAAAAATATTTTATTACATTTTTGTTGTTCTATAAAAAGTTTCAAGACAAAATTGGGTTTCTGATTTTTTATTTTTGCTGATTTTTTAATAGATCGTAGAAGATTTTTTTTCTTTTAAATTATTTTATCTTGCATGCTTTAACATTCTTAAGGACTCAAAGAAATTTAAGATTGTAATGATTTGGAAATATTGCATTGTATCAGTTTCATATTTTTTGCGTTTAGCTGCCAACTCATAAGTGAAAATAGTTTTATATAAAAGACAAAAGATACATCGAAAGGACGTATAAATGCGTAAATTAATAGATCACTTATTGTGAAAGTATAGGAATAATATTTACAGTTTTGTGTGAAAATACTTCAATATTAATTATCACCAAAATATTAATATATGTAATCGTTTATAAACTAAATTATACAAATATTTTTTCGAATAATCTTAGAATATAGAAAAAGAAACTAATATTTCATAATAAATATTAAACCAACAAAAAATTAAAAAGTGTTGCAATTTCATGACTTTATGGAGTTATATAATAACATATTTGTGGTATTTCTAGTGAAACACAATAAAATAGAAAAAAATGAAACAATAAGAATAGCGTTAAAATAAGATGTTACAAAATAGAGATTAAAAAATAAAGCAAGATGTTAGTCAGCTTTGGACTCGGGTTGAGCCCGTTTCATTTTTAAGACATATGCCCCATCCTTTTTCAAAACAATTCTTTCTTTTATATTCTTTTAAATTCTATTAATGCGTTTATCATTGACTTGAGGGGGAAAATTATTTGTTTTATTTGACGAAATGAAGTTTATTAAAACAATAACAGTTGGTTTGAAAAGAAAAAACAGTTATTTTTTCTATCTGTCTAGCGACTTAAAAGAATTTTAAGTATTTTTTCTACATTATGAAAAATATCCCTAGACAGTTTTATTAGAAGGAAAAACACTTTTCGCATATTTAATGCATATGTGTTTCCCTTTTACATAAATATATGATTCAAAAAAAAAAATTCTTATATGCAGATATTTTCGCATCAATTGTTAATGTCGCTGCGGCGACCAAAAAATGCCTTCCACCTAAAGGAGACACAATCTCCTTGTTTCCCTTCCTTAAACGAAAAATTATTTCCTTTCCTAAGATATGTGAGATGAAGCTTTTGTTCCGTTATGATAATGCTCTTCGATTTTCCAGCTAAGTAGGAAAAGTTTTCGCGTCAACTTGAAGTTTCCGTGCAATCGATTGTTGAAAGGCAAAATGCAGAAAGCAAACAACTGCTGTAAGATAGTTAGAGAAGCTTGTAAGAATACTTTATTAGAAAGCATAAAATTTTAATCATGGTTCCTAATTTGAAGGATTTTCAATTTAACAGAATATCTAACAGTTTCCAGTTAGAGCTAACGCTTGGCAATGCCTGCCCTTCAAGGAGTGGATTAGAATTAAGACATTTATGAAAATTTAAAATAAATAATCAACGTAAAAATAGCACAGATAAAAAAAATATATATAAATAGCAAGCAGCTGTTTCGGAGCCTTTAAAGCTCCATCATCAGTGCCAAATTTAAAAATATTAAAAACTGTCTCCGCACGCGACCTATATTGAAAGGCGGTGAGATTTTAAAAACAACAGCGGAGTCAGAAGTCACATATGACGTAGGAGACCAATAGAAGCTCTCGACCAGACTGGGCGACTTTCAGTACGGATGAGTAAAAGGGGGGGAAGGGGAAGTGAAGAGAATGAATTAAATGAAAGGTAGCCAGACATTTGAAAAATTTGGTGTACTGAACATATCATTAACTAAGTTGCGTGAATTCTTCCATGTATGAAGCTTCCCAAAAATGATAAGCTTCCCAAGTCGTAAATCAATGAGCATTTCTGAATTATTGAACCTTCTGAAAAATTAAAACTGTGATTGGCATGGTTGGACCAGCAATGGTTAGCAATCGCAGAGCGTTTAGTGTCATAATTTTTAACATTGTTTTTATGTTCCCCCAAGCGGACTTTAAGGGGTCGCTTAGTGTGACCTATGTACATTCTATCACACTCGCAAAGAGTCTATTTCTTTTTCGTTGATCATTTATTTTAATATAACGGCACAAAGTTCAATCCACCTATTTTTAAAAAGTTTATGAAAAATACCTAAAATGCTGGATAATCTAATAGTCTGTTTCAAATTAATGTGATTCAGATTTTAGAAAAGAAGTCAAGGAAGCTTATTTTCTCCACAATTTAAGCAACCTTTACTTTTCTAGTATTTGAATACATTATTTGTTTGTTTAAAAAAACAAAAAAAAAAAACAATGATTGCATTAATGAGATCATTCTGTTGACACATTATTTATTGACCGGCAATTTTGTATGAATTCTGGATTTTTAAACAGCAGAAGCTCCGCCCTTTTCTGAAAGTCTTTCGTAAATCAAATTCCTAGAGCGGTTTTTCATGTTTAGGGCCAATAAATATCTTATAATGTATGAATTTCATATAAAATTTCTTAAAATCTAAATACATTTGGACAAAATGATATCCATGCATTTTCTGTAAGGTAAAAGCCACGCCCTTAGTTGATAATGTTTAGTTATATACAAAAAGGAATTCTTATTTCCAATTGCGGTTGCGTTAATCAGCGCATGAACTTTACTTTAATGATTAATTCTAAAGATGCACCTTATGTTTAGATTTGAAATTTAATTTTACAAGAAATATTAAGCTGTAGAAAAATAATAATTTTGAAAGCTACATTACAGTGAGTACTTAAATTTTGTAAATGCAAACATTTTGCTATAATATTATATTATAATAATATCAATAAATAAATATTATATAATAAATATTATATAATAAATATTATATTTTATAATATTATATTTTATAAAATATCGGTCACATATTTTACTGACCGATATTTTGTTTCGAAGAGTATAATGCAAATACAACAGATAATACAAAATCTAATACAAATTAAGACCCTGTCTGTACCAAAAGTGTTTAGCACATCGATTACCTGGATAGGTTTTCTCGATTATATATCAGTAAATATTCCCAATGTAAAATGTAACAATGGCTTCAATGGAAAATGCTTTATCTGTCAAAAAAATATAGAAGAATATATGAGTTAAAATGCTATTTTTTGTTTAATGAAAGGTAAAAATGTTCTGTGTAAATAAAATGTATATGCATTGCTAAAATAAAAATTCAAAACACACCCTCAGTCAGTGACGTTTTGTTCAAAAAACACGAGTATACTCACATAACCGGTCGATTAAGGTTTAAAAAGAAACTTTTAGTATGAATGATGATTTAATAAATACTTCTCGCAAATACTTACATCACGAAAAGCGAGGAATTATAAAATTTTCTAAAATCAATAACTTTAAAAAAAAAAAGTGGAATTAAGCTTAAAGGAAAATATGATTGATGATGATTATCGAAAGGTTTGACTCAGTAGCAGTTTAAAACTTCAAACGATTCTGCACCGAGGGAAACACATTCGGCATATTTTGTGCTATAAATTATTTCAAACATAAACAATACTTTTAACGATTTGATCTCGTTATTTCTTTGATTTTGAACTCAATCATTTTTCATGGAGCCCAGAACTAAAAAATAATAAGTGCAAGTGTAGTCATTAATTCTATAGTTTGGAGGAAGCAGTAAGTTTTTAATATTACTTTATTGCTAAATAAAATATTTGTAATCTACGAAAAAAGAAATGCCGAAACTTTACTGAAAATGTATTTATTCCATTAAAATTTTATCTATTATTAAAGCAAAATTTCTGAAAATAGTACAACCATTCATTTTTAGAACTGTTTTTTTTTTTTTTTTTTTTTTTTTTTTGGGGGGGGGGGGTCTTATTTCTTTTATTATTTAAATATTCTGCTATAATTTTTAAAGCTACTTTTTTTTTAATTTAAACATATTAAAATAGTTAATATTTCCAATATAAAATTTTATCCATGCTGTCTGCCTACAGATTTGATTTACCAACAGTTTAAAACTTTAAAGTATTCCAAAGCAAACTCATACTACAGCATATTTTGAGCCATAAATCATTTCAAACATAAGCAATTTATTTGAAAGGTTCGACATCCTTGTTTGTTGATTTTTAACTCAATCATTTTTCCTAAAGTTTATTAATATGTGTAGTCATTATTTCTAAAGCTTAAAAGAAGCAGTAGTTTTTTTTTTTTTTTTTTTTTTTTACTTTATGTAATTGTTAAGTCAATTTTTTCTCATCTACAAATAACTAAATGATGTAACTCTTTGGAAAGCTGATTTACTCGAATAAACAAATAAAAAATATGTTGGTTCCTATTAGCGAAACAATATTATTCTATATTGTTTGTTAATCAAAAGTTTCTCCGATTAATTCATCATTTTCACATTATTGGTCCCATCAAAATAACCAATATTGGTTAGCTGTAGGGATATTATGGTCTAAATTTTCGAAAACGGAAATAACTATTCATCTTTAAAAGTGTATTTTTATATGGTTTTTTAAGTTTAAGTAATAGATTACATATTAATCCCCCCTTTTTTATAGTTTAAACATTGTATAATATTTATTACTGAAAATATAAAATTATTTAATATATTTTTGAAAATTATTTTATTTTACAACAGAGGGATTTCATTTGCAACTATTTACTACATTTAACTGAAAGAATACTTGTTGAAAAGAAAATAATATAACTATATACTTTCGATCAGAAATACACATGTGAATATAAAAAAAAAATCTTTATGTAAAAAATTTATCGTCTCAGTATGCCACATTTAAAAGCAAAAGCAACTAAAATGTGAAAATTAGAGAAGAATAACGAAAAAGACGAAGATATCCAGACAGTTTTACCCAATATCGAATATGTATGCTTGTCAAACCCAAAGGCTTCTTTCCAACTTATGTCATTTGAAATTTATTTTATGCTGTATTTTATTCTGATGTATTCATTCAAGCCATATATCTAGCCACCTTTAATTCATTTTTATAGGTTTGTGTTTTGTGGTGAATAACACAAGCAAGAATACTTTTTTTTATTTCAATTACTCTTGATCAGATAAAGGTGACACAATCTTTTATATCAGCGCTTCCCAACCTGAGGTACGCGTATCCCTGGAAACACTGAGCGGACCTTTTAGGGGTACGCGAATGTAATCTATAGAGTAAAGTAAAAACTTGACCGTGAGTATGAGCGGTGGCAACTACTTGACCCTAAATTTATTTTTAGGGTTAGGTCGTGACCGTCCCAAGGCCACAACAATGCAATTTTTTAAACATCTAAACATCGCACAATTTAAATTTTTACACCATTGAATAAAAATGAAAATGTACTTTAAAATGTAATTTGTTTGAAAACTGTATCTCAACTTCCTCTTTTTTTAATAACTTTCAAACGTGAATGTTTTTAAATTTCTGCGCAACCCGATTACGGAAGACCAACCAGTTTGTTCTTAAATCAATATAAATAATTCAGAATTTATTTGTTTCAGTGTAATATTGCATAACTAAATTGCCAAAAAATTTAAAACTTCTCGAATAAATAAATAAGTAAATAAAACACGAATTTAACACATGCGTAATCGAACTTCGCGCTTAAACACTGAAATAATCCGAATCACAAATGTTGCTATATATAGTAAAATGCTTCGAGATTGATTGCTGGCATGCGACTAATACAAAAGTACCAAAAATTCTTTTTGGTATAAATGGTGGGCGCAATCTAAGCTAATAATGCTAAATATAAAAAATCTACCAGAACTTTTAAATTAAAAAAGATTTTCTTCGACGACCTGTACACCGGCAAGTATATCGGGCATCTTTAATCTTGGTAGCACGAGGTGGATTCCTTGATTTTAGTAATGGCGGAAAAAACACAATAAATAAGAAGTTAACATGAAAATATAAAAACTCAGATCCATGGGAAAAAGTCAAAGTTCGCTTTGAAATTATTAAAAACGTTTTCATATTAAGATGAAATTTTTTTGTGAAATTTTATTATAAATTAATGTAATTGAAGGGTATTTTAATGCTAATGTTTATATCTTTTGGCATTAGGCTTAATTAATTAAAGAGTGGTACTAGGAAAAATCAATTAAAAAGTAATGAAAATTAATTGTAGAATGTAAGATAATATATAAATCCTATAATTGTCGTTGAGTTAATTTGAGTTACATTAATTTGATTACTTAGATAATTAACGAATACAAACACTTCTGCGTGGAAATATAACTAGCAATGTAATTATGCGAAAAGCGGGTTGTGTTAAATGAAACGACGGGTTCACTCGAGAAAAAAAAAGGTTGGGAACCATTGTTCAATATTAAAAAAGTAGCTTTTATCTGCCGCTTTCTCTCTCTCTGTGTGTTGTCAGCTTGTTTATTTGTTGGTGACCGCTAGAGAAATCTTTCGCACGTAGAGGTCTGCAAATTTAGTTCACTATAGACAAAGAGAGTTCCAAATATACCTAAAGCAAATTTTGGATTATTTTTTATTAGAGATTTTGTTTTTTTTATATTTAAAGAAAAGTTTCGTGTATGTCCCCGAATTTCCAAGTTCGTAGACGATTTCGATCCAAACATAAACACAATCCTAATTCTATCTTTAGCCCAATATAGTAAAATTTGGTCGGAATTTGTACAGATATTTTCGAACTTTCACGACTTTTTTTAAAAAGTTCCCATTTTGCCGAAAATGAGAAGTTTGTTTTTCTTGAATCCATATCTATTTGATACTTTATATGGCCAATCATATATTTTATACCCCTATATGGGGCAGACTTTTGTTAATCATTTAAAAAATGTTTTAAAACATGAAATAATTTTTTAATTAATTATTAAAGAAAATAAATCCATCGACTTTTTTTTCTGAGCGAAGAGGAAAAGACTACAACGCTGATTTCCCAAGTTACACCTTTACTGCCAAAAACCATTACTATGACGACGTATGCGACCTCGCGGTTGTGAGCTTATTTTATTAATCGGTGGATAAAAACAGTTTCGTTTAGAAAGACCGATCAGCATAGTGAAATATATTTAAAGTAATCCCGGAAATGTTAAGATAAATTTAGATATATTTGAGATTATTATCACGACCCGAGAAACGGGGAATGGGTCTGCTAATTGTACGTTACATAAAGAATAACACAATAACTATTAAAACAATTCAAAATTTATTTACAGGATTCTGCAGAAAATAAATACTGACATGATATAGATAAAAAATATTTTATTACATTGAAATATAAACTCATTAATTTACTCTCAGTTAGTTAAGTTTTCAAAATAGCTGATGAAATAGTAATGTTTGCTCTGGCAAATATCAATTACATGTATTTTGAAGCCCTCGGTTACAGATTTTGAATGAGAAATTAGCACGTTTACCTTACATTTTAGGATTTTATAACTATCCCCAAATTACTAACAGAGCACCATAGTTGCAAAACTCACATATATTACTTCTGAAAATAATTATAGTAAGTCGCGCAATCTTGTATATTTTAATAGATATATATATATACCTTTTCCATTTATAAATAATTCATTTTTTTTAGCTCATATGTGCCTAAACCGTGTTCATGATTGGCATTATTAGATTGGAAAATAACATATATCTTAATTTAAAAACTTTCCGCATCGACGTTGTTTCGTTACAAGTATGTTCAGTCGAACGAAAGAAAACAAGAACGAAAAATCATGCGTCAAGCAGAGATTATGTAACACTTTCCAACGCTTCCAAAATAATTTTACGAATCATACTCTTTAATAAGCTAAAAGATAACATCTAAGTAATCCGAATACTTTTATTTAGCCCTGTATAGGATCTATAGATGTGTATATATACTACATAGGATGCTAAATTTTAGTTCAGTTAGGAAACACGTAACACAGTTTAAAATTCTCCGTCTGGAGTTAAATAATACGGAAATCTGTTCCCGAACTTTTGTGCTTCCCTGTATAGGATCTACAGAATTTATACACACCACGTAATATACAAAAAGCTATTTAAAATTAAAATCGCGTTCAGTAACTTAAAACGCACTTCCAGGAATTATTGTTAACATACAGTAGAGAATTCTTTTGTGTGTCCCTGTAAATGAACGATGACTGCTATACACACAATATTCTGTAGTAAGTCTCTTGTAATGAGCCTTATATAAATTTCAATGCGTTTAAAATAGGGAAACATTATTTAAATAAACCGCAGACGATTTTTCTCCATAGACGTAATGTAACGGAATTCTTTTGACTGTCCCTGTAAAGTAAGTATAAGTGCTATGCACACCCTATTCCATATTAAGTTTCTTCTAATGCACCTTAGTGATATATATAAATTTCAATGCGTTTAAAATAGTGAAACATTATTTAAATAAACCGCAAATGATTTTTCCCCATAGACCGCAATGTAACGGAATTCTTTTGAGTGTCCCTGTAAAAAAACTATAAGTGCTACACACTTCTGTTGAAATAGGGAACATGCTATAGATAACGATTATAACATATAAAAATTGCAGGGCAATCCGAGCATATTCACGGGAGTTAGAGCACGGAGAGACGGCCAGACGGCAGACGGCCAGACAAACCGAAGTCATAAACACTTTTCAACTAGGTTGGAAAGTGTTAAAAAAAGAACTTCCCATGCATTTTAATCATCAAATTGTCTCAGAGAAAAAACGGAAATGGCCATTCGACTGAAAATTATGTCTTTTTTCAATTTAGATTTTTTTTTTTAAATAGTCTTGGAGAGTGGTTTTCATACTGAAATTATACCAAAATCTGAATTTTTCAATAAGAACACCCAATTTTGGTATCACATTTGGATTTTTCGGTAGATTATATCTTAGAATACCAAACGGGAAATCCTTTGGTAAAGAAGTCTATAAATTATGCACATTTAAGGTTTTGTACGCCTAATGTTAAATTCCTTATTAATAGTTGTAAAACAAACTGTAATGCCTGTAGTTTTTTAAGCATAATTCAAAAACTACTTTGCGGAATGATATGATATATTAGATTCACTTATTTGAAGCTTCTATAAATAAATTTCTCTTTGGAAATTTACAGGATTCAAGTCATATGTTTTTCAAAAAATTATTTTGAAAATATATATTTGTTGAAATTAATTGGCGAAAATAATATGAATTGAAACCTACAAATTTTTTAACATAATCAATTTCTAGAATCTTCAAACACGCGAACACAAAATTACAACTCATTCCACCAAGTAGTTTGCGAGTTATGCTTAAAAAACTACTTTAATTGAAATCTCATTTGCCACGATTACTAATAAATTTAACATTCGGAGTTGACGAATAGCATCATGTTTGGTATCCTATGGTAAAATGTATATAGAAAAAAGTAAAATAAGATGTCAAAATTAGGTGTTTGGTTCAATAACAATATGAAGATGACCACCTAAGCTTATCTTTTTAAATTGAAAAAAGACATATATAAATGGTTAAAAGTTACTACTGAAGTACAAAATGAATTCTTAAAACGAACAAATACGTTTTAAGATAAACAAATTTGTAAAATGATTAATATGCATAGTTTAAAAAATTGCATGTAATTTATAAGAGTTTTTAAATTCTTTATGTGTAACAATTTTTTTTACCTATAATTTTAAAAAACATTATAATTATGATTGGTAAAAAGCTCTACATATAAAACTAAATATATATTTCGTTAATGTTATAATGTGCTAGATAATTATTCTTGAACTATTAACGTAATGGAATTTTAATTGAAAATTAATTGCATCACGTTCTAGTAATAAATCACTTTATCTACGATTCTAGCTACTTTCTATTTTTAAAATTAAAAATAATTTACTTTAGATGTTACGTTGTTATTCAAAACATTTAATCTAATCTAATTTCATCAGAAAATTAATTGATTTTCTAATGATTCTTAAAATTTTCTAACTCTTTAAATTCGACTTCCAGAAATTACACCACACTGAATCAACATTTTTAAGAAAGTGTACATTTTCAATATTACATATGGTACTTCTTGAAGATGAAATGCATTTTAGAACTCTTTATCACGTTCTTTTTCAAAACATAGAATAATTGTAGTAATGTAACTGGCGTTTTATATTCTCGAAAACTTCATTTTAGAGCAAAACCTTTAAAATGTACAAGAACATTATAAACAAATGAATCTTAAAATAAAAAACTAATTTAAAAATCAACTAGGAGGGTCTTTTTTCTCATATTACATCACTAGCAAACCCGCCCGCACCAGGCCGAGTCTGTTAAGAAACAAGTTGGAAATTGTACGTCAAACGTGACAAATGAGGTGCGTTCGTACTATAGCTAGTTATATAAATATTCAGATCTTGCTGATTTTTAATTCTGTGAAATGAATTCTATCGTCTGCAGATTAATTTCTGTCATAAAATAAGTATCTCGGACGCTTGACGATTAAACATCGGAAGCTCACTAACAAGAAAGCACAGATTTAAAAAAAAATTCAAATTTCTTAATAAATATTTTTATTAATATCTCCTAAAGTTTTGATTCGATTTTAATAAAAAATTCAAATGTCTCGACAAAATTCTGCAAAGATAATATATCTTAAATTTTAAACCATTCGGTTGGGTAGTTTTTGCGTTGTTATATGCGGACGGACGGACAGACAGACGGACCAAGCGACGACAATAGGTGCTACGTTTTTATATAATTACGAACGCACCTAAAAGGTGGATTGGGAGCCCAGCCCTAGCCTAGTGAGTATTAAAAAATAATAATAGTGATAATAAAGTAAATACTGAAAAAACTAAATGGATAATGAATAGAATAAACGAAAAAAAATAATGATAATAAAAAGTAAGCTCGGACCCGGCACAAGTCTAATAAGTAAAAGTAGGACCCACGGACCGCAAAAATGGTGACACGCAAATCGTTACTATCTCTTTTATTTTCACATCAAAGCACAAAAAAAAAAAAAAAAAAAAAAAAAAAAAATGGACAGGGGGTAAGGTGAAAGATAAAATCACTCCCTTTATCATAGTAAAAGGTTTGGATGATAAAGATGTTAATATAGGAGCCCAATGCATTTCTCACGATTGATTTTGATCGCCCACAATCGTCCGTCGTTGGAAGGAAGAAAAATATGAAAAAAAGCTTTAGTAAAATATTTTTGAGAAATAGAATTTATTGATACTTTTTAAATAAAATATTTTATCAGAACCAAAAGGCACTATGTATCCGTACGTGTCCTTATTTTTCTTAAGTTCATTCTGGGTCGAGCAATCCTAATTTTAAGCGGTAAAAAAGAACAGACGTTTTTTTATTTATATCTGCATGAAGTTCTACGTTTTCCCGGAACGTTTTTTCACGAAAGCGATCATCAGCAATCAAAACTTGTCCATTAGCGTTCAATGAGGTTTTTAATTAATATATCGGCAAATTTTCTAAAAAATCAAAAATCTTTATATCAGGTGCATTGGGACCTATCATCGTCCAACCTTATCCAAATGTAAAAACTTCTACGTGCTGTATATTTCCCTAGCTATCCCCAACATACACACAGACAGACAAATATATTTCTTTTATTTATATAGGATGTTAAATCAAATTTAAAATATGCAGAATTCTTTATTTTAATAAGTACCGAGTGTCTAATTTTAAAATTCAATCTTTCATTGTAAATATGAAAGTTGCGTTACATGTTTATAAGTTAGTTGCTAAATTTCTTGAACTGTAATTTAAAAAATAGTTCAGATTTTTGTCTTAAAACCGCTGCTGTCTTAAGTTTGCGCTGTCTCAACCTGTAAGAATGCCCAAACTAACGTGTAAAGCAGAATCAATGATCATCCAGATTTTAACGCAAAAAGAAAAAAAAATCGATTTGTATTTTAAATTAATACAATTAATTCTTACAGGTAGAGATAGTGCAGCGCCATCTTTGACCTGAAAATTGAACTAGTTTTTATGTTGCTGTTGGCAATATTTATGCCTACAGTATTTCAAATTCAGCTTACAGTATATTCAAAATTCCTGCCTACAATATTTATGCCTTTATAGATGTCGCTTATTTCATTGCATATTTATTATAGGATTATCAATTAGTTAAGGATTTATTGAATTTCAAATTTCTCGTTTAATCGGTTTCCGTGTATTACGAACGTACATTTAATCTATATATATAAAAGAAAGTCATGACTGGGGAGATCATAAACGCACAACCCAAACTACTGAACCAAGAAGCATGAAAATTGGGGAGGAAATACTTCTTAGGGTGTAGATTTACACTAAGAAAATATTTTCAAAACAATTTCCCCAAAGAGGGGTAGAAAAGGGAACAAACTATAAAAAAATCATTAAATATCAGCTATTATATTTTTGTGACAAATGATAACATAATTTAATGCATTTTCCTATGCTGAATTGAATGGTTCTAAGTACATTATTCTAAGTCCGATAGTTCGTGAGATACAGCATATTTTGTCTAATTTCGCGATGTCTCTGGCACCAAAACCTCAAAATTCTAAAACCTTGTAACAAAGTTCTACGGATTTTGATGAGACTTGCATTTGTTAGTTAATAATTTTCAGAGATGGTTTTAGTATATTGCATATCATTCTATCGTTCTTTACCAAATTCTACTGTAAATGATCAACTAAAGTCCTTATCAGCCCAAATTTCATCTGACAAATTAGAAAATATTATAGCTCAAAGTCGTTCGTATCATTTTAAGCAATGCGAAGAATATTCCGGGTAAATGGCCGCAGTGCTCTAAAATACAAGATCAAATTCACCGATATATTTCGTTTGATTCAAGATCGGTTTGAAAAACCGACCAGCGCAGCGGGGAAAGCCTGCTAGTTTTTTATTTTTATTATTTTTTTTTATGTCAGAAAGCACATTTCCTTTGAGTCATTACGTTATTAAGCAATAATGTCTATGTCAAGGCAATTATAAATTTTGGGGAGAAGTCTTTAATCATAAGTAAAATTTACCAATCAGGTCTTCTTTCAGATATTGCCGTATATATATATATATATATATATATATATATATATATATAATATAAACATTAAATGCCTACTACACGTAACCTTTTATATTCCAGTTATCGATATTTCCGGTTTTGACATTTTTTTCAGAGCTTTGATTTAATTTATTTTATATATCTACAATATAAACAAATGTATCATATGTAAATACTATTCTTAAAGCCTATATTAAATATATTATTTTACATTGAATCATTAGTTTTACTATAAATTGCACATGTCTAAATGACAGTTTTAAATAATGCAATTTCTTCACAATGAAATTAAACAATTTGATGATGAACTAAATATCTGCATGCATGTCTTATCCAGAAGATAGCTTTTGTACATTTCAAGAACAATGCATTTATCATGAAGTTTAATCCATAAGTTTCTAAATAATTACACCCGAGCGTTCAACAATTCTTCATAAAGTATTTCATATTTCATGAATTAAATTTAAATGCAAATAATGATATTTCTGTGAAATCTCTTAAATACAACTCGTACTAGCAGAATATTTGATCGGAAGGAAATATTTTAAGTAAACTTATTTAATGGTTTAAAATTTTATATTTACCAATGTTAAACTCAAATATTATTCAACTACACAAAATTAATGATTGATTATTCAATTAAAATATTTTGAATTCACATTTATTTACGAATCTACAAATAAATATAGAAATTCTCGGAATAACATGAAAATTCTCTGAATCATTATTATTTATTCCCAGCAATTTAAAATTTATTCTTTCTTTTTTTTCGTGTTTTGTTACTCAAGCATGTTTTTATTTTATCACTATTCATATATATATTTTTTTTTCTGTAAGTCATTTTATAATTACAATGTTATTATTTTTCCATGCCCTTTATAATTTGTATATTTATTTTGTATATTATTTATTTAATTTATATATATATGTATATATATATAGATAGATACAGTGGTGGCTCGTTATTGGCTTTAATTGGGACACTAAATGCATGGCTACCAAATTTATTCTTTTCTTACCGCTATTATTAAAAAGAAATACTTTGTTTTAATTATTGTTAGAAGTTCTGCCATTAAAGAACTAAAATATTTCTTTTAAAAAATAATAGTATGAAAATAATAAATGTTCCAGGCATGCTTTTAGTAGCCCCAAAAAAGAAAGCCACGAGCCGCCACTGTATATGTATATTTATATATTTATTTATATATATTTATATATATTTATATATATATCACTTCTTTGTTTTTCTTTTCGTTCTATAAGTATTTTTTTACTTGAAACAGCAAAAATTAGAAGAATTGCTTATTTTGTGAAACATCCGCAAGTTGTTAAAAATTTCGTTTTTTATGAAGCTTCGTTTTTAAATATTGAAGGGTATTTTTACATACATATAAATGATGGGAAACTGAATAAATAGTTAGTAATAAGTGTTTAATATATCTCGGTTATGATACAATTATAATTACAATATTTACACAATTAAAGGGGGGAAAGGGATTTCACTGCAATCTATCAGCAGCTTGGTGCACACGACCTTAGAGTGTGTCGAAATGATAAAAAAACATCACCATTTTCAATATATTAAAACTCACATAATATGCAATTCAGATTTTTTTTTTTACTTCCTGCCTAAAGTATATATTCTGAAGTATTTCGAAATATACCTGATAGTATATATTGTGTCACTGACGAATAACTATATATTTTCAGAAGCACTTCTCGTAATGTTATTACATTCCGCATAAAGCAAAAATGATCTTTTGAGAATACCGTTAAATGTCGAATTCAAAGCTGAATCCAAATTTTTATTCGGAACTTTAAAGATAATTTCCAAATAATAAATTTGGATTCAGCTTTGAATGGCACGCAGTAATTTTCATTAAGTTAGTTCATTCAGGGTTCGTACGCTTTTACCATAATTTTTGAATAGAATTTTTCTATAAAAAGTTAAAATTTCAGTGCAAATTCACTTTGTTTAATAATTAAAATTCCTAAAGATACAACTAAATGTAAATATATTGCTTGAAGGTGCGTAAAAACATTTAAAAGCACATTAAAGTCCTTCTAAAAATTCTAAACGTTTTTAACCGAACTACTCGGTCATCATCAGTGAAAAACTAATTGTTGAGTTGAGTTGTTGTCTCTTCGCGTTTTCTAGCTTGCCCGGAATAAACCATTTTGCTGCAAGGGTTTGAAATATAAGGTGGGATGGGAAAGGTCATTCAACATTTCAAGAATAAATACAGGTTAATCAATCATGTATTAATTCATTCCAGACTGCGTAGATATCATATGATAATACATCGTTACAAACTATTTCTTTTTTAGATATTATTTCCAGAGACTCTCTTTTGATAGCTTCCTGGTGATTATTTGTGCGGAATATAATTTTGGATCCATTGAAATCTACTTTTATAGGTTCCGTTTGTGCTAATCTTGCTAACGTCGTCGTTATAGTCGACCTAATGCAAAATGTAACTAAAATGAAGTCTATAATTCCAATTGTTATCTTCTTTTTTTTTACACTGCTTTTTTACATTTTTTGGATGGGAATTTTTGCCTAATGCAAGAGATAGTGCTGAACTAATGAACCCACACTACTTCAAAAACATATCTAACCGAGATATCTGAATGTGTTCCATAGACAGTTCTTGATGTTCTGGTTAGAAACCACACGAATAACTAGTAGCATATAATTATACTACAAATATACTCTAGGTATAGCATATACAAGGGACAAAATAAAGTTGTTTATTGAAATATATGGGAAGTCGTATAAGACATTCCCAAGAATCATGTGTGAAGCTTTGGCGAATTTCCACGTATATAGAATTTAGAAAAACTTTCTTGGACGAAAGGGGACCTCAAAATGCCAATGTGTCAAGCTTCCCTAACTTCAGAAATTAATTGGGCCCTGGGAGAGTCCCGTAAAATATGTGTGTACGCCAAAATAACTTTAATAATAAAAGAAAATTCGAAACGAAAGATTCGCCTTTGTTTATTCACAATAAGAAAAACATTTTTATGAAAAATGATTTTATTTTACACATTACTAAAATAGACGTCCGATAAAAACATATGTACAAATGTCTTAAAAACTTTAAAACACAAGATATTATGTACTACTAATATCTATACTGTTATGTACTACTAATATCTTGTGTTTTAAAGTTTTTGAGACATTTCTATATATGATTTTTTTCGGACGTCTATTTTAGTAATGTGTTAAAATAAAATCATTTTTCATACAAATGTTTTTCATATTATGTATGTACGATTATGGATAATGGTATGGTAGTCAAAATTCGACGTTTCGAATTCAAATATCTAGTAAAAAGTGCCTGGTGTTCACTATAAATCCGTTCAAATTTCAAAAATTCATAAAAAATTATCGAAATGGAGAGTGTGATTTACACAATAAGACTAGTCAAAGAGTTGGATTTCATGTGCAAAAGAAAAACTAGTTCAATTTTTTAATGAAAAGAGACACAGAGTCCAGTTTACTAAAAGACAAAAAATGCTGATATTATTCAATCGGTATTTATCCGCACTTGAGGATATACTATGTTATTTTATAGATGAAAAATTAGCCTCATATTTATGTTTCATGAAATAATTAAAATTATTCTGCATGTGTAAAAAACTGAAATTAATATTAATAGAATACGAATTTAAAAAGAATGGAGTTTATTAAAAGATACATAAATGAAATTATATATGTATGTGCGTATGTCTTTATTATAGATATATTTATTTATTCACTCATTTATAGGTAGTCACTCTATTTGCTTAGATTTGTATTCCAGAGTTCACGATCAATACTTGTGAAATTTATGACTCTGAGGATTTCTCCCCAGGGATTAGAGACAATTCATGGATACACAATTTATCACTCTTGGCATTATGCAATCCCAGACAAGCAGTTTTATGATTATCAATTTCACTTTAATAATTGTCTGTAATGTGTAACGTGCTGGATTACTGATACTTATAATCCGCTTTTAAAATTATCTCTGCAAAGTATATTTCGAGATTTAAGAGTTGGAAAGCTTTTACATAAAACTATCTTCTTTTAGCTATTTTAAAATGTATTTTTAAAATGTATTTCATAAACATAAACTCATTAAAATCATTTTACTTATTTCGTTTATATATTTAATAATTTTTAAATATATACATACATACCTATATAAACAAATGTGCGGTTATGTGGATATCTATATATGTGTGTGTACACGTGTGTGTACACGTGTGTGTACACGTGTGTGTGAGTGTGTATCAGAGTTCAATTTATTCAATGAAATGGAAATATTTGTACAGTAGCTTTTAAGATGTGAGTTGCAAGTAAAATCATTACATAATATTTAAATCAAAGCTAACAGCAATATTAGTTCCATGCAATTAAGTTTTAAAATAACCTCTCCTTTTACTTACCCATCATACGTAATATAAGGTAAGTTTTGTAATCCTTTTGAAAATCAAAAAAAAAAAATTGACGGATTTACACGTTTTAGACACTGGAGATTCTGAAAAACATTTTTTTAGAAAAAAAATGTTGCCGTCCGTCTGTCTGCGTGTCTCTAAACGCTCTATCTCCCGAACAAATTGAGATAGAGACTTCAAATTTTGTATGCACTTAGTGTGTAATAATGGGAAGAAGCTTATTGAATTTCAGTAAGATCGATTATCCGTAACTATTTTTTTCGGATTCTCGAAATATTCGTTCTAATAAAAGGAATATAAAAATTTTCGAAATTGTTTTTTTTAAGGAGTGAATATAAAATACAATAAAAAAACATAAATTTTGCATTAAGAATGAAGTCGATCGTATAATTAGTTGCCGATATATCTGTAATCACATTTTCCACACTCTTCGATTTTTTATGACCCTGTATTTCATTTAAATTTCAATTCAAAGATATGTTTTAATTAGTAAAGAGACGCTTAATCTGACGCAGTAAACTCTTAGTTAATAGGATTATCAATTTTAGAGTTATAAGGATGTTTCTCTTACACAATTCAGTAATAGAGCATTTAAAGTTTATGATTTCATCAAGCCAGGGTTTTATTCGAATTGCAATGCATTTTATAAATAATTTACACATGTTTTATTTTCATATTTTATATTATGCATATCCCTGATGGGTAAGTAATACGGTGGCCCCCAACGACTAGTTTGTTGTTGTATTGTGAATTTGATATAACGGTTTAAAAAACTGTTTACACTAAAATATGCAGGGATTTTGTGCCTGAGACCTACAAAATCAGAATATAAAACAAAAAGTAAAAACAAATAAATCATCTGCTGTTGTTGGTTTCGTGTGTATTATGAAAAGTTCAACAAATCGACAAAATATTAATGTCGGTGTACAAATAGTCCTTTGTAGTGTCAGTGCCGATCTTGAATAGAGTTACCGTTATGGCATCAATGCCTCCTGAACACATAGAAGGTGTTCAAGAGGCATTGATATACCAGTTATTCAATTACGTTATACTAAAGTAACTGCCGTTTGTCATTAAGATTATGTACATTATTTTTTAAGATGCAAACCGATCACCCAAAATAAATAAAATTAGTATTTCTATATCTATTTTGATGTTCAATACAGGCGCTTAATAGAATAACCTTAAAATTAATTATTTTTTTCTTTTTTGAATTCTGTAATTTGATATAAAGACATTTGAATTAAACCTCATCCCAGGATACATTGTTCTGTAGATGTCCTGTAAAATATGACTGCTATCAGATGAATTTTTTTAATACGTATTTTTCGTAAAAGTTATGTGTAAAGATACATTTATGTCAGTTTTTCAGTTTTACAAAGCTGAGAAAACTTTCTTAATATTTTAGGATTGATAAAATATTCCCTGAATATCTCGATCCAGCTTAGTTTATTTTTGGTTTAGTTGATGTGATAGTGCAGAATGAATAGAATATTGATTTCGAAATGGGTGCCTGCGCACAATATAATGCATCTCTATGGCTGCACATTTATTAGAGAGATTTCGCCAGAGTAAATATTTTCGGGTATTTGAATTCCTGCAGATATTTGGCAATCCGTTTGTTTATTCAAGTGCTTTATAGAAAATATTAACTCTTAAATTCACCAGAATAATATTTTTAATTAATACGCCTCAGGTAGTATTAATAACTTGCTTCAAGAATAAGTATATTCCTCATGCAATAGTTTATCAGTGATGAATTTCTATTACATATTTCTTCCTACACTAGTTTATAGTTTACAAAAGCATAACAATTCTTATTAAATATAAAATATAAGCATACGTAAGTAGGCATGTTAAATGTGTTCATAAACGTGTAAAATTATCCTTGTAAGCAATACGTATAGTATTTGGGTATAATATCAGCTAAGGTCATTATATTTTATACATTTACTGCGGTTTACATATTGTTTGAAACTGTTTGTTTCATAATTTGCGACAATAGATAGAAGTGTGCTATACTTTTTGAAAATGGGAAGTTTCTATATTAGCTAATGTATAAGCTATTTTTTTATAATCTGTACAAAAGAATAAAATAGATACGCAAAAACTAAAAATTACTATAAAAACATCACTTTATTTCTGCAAATTTGACAATTTTAATTAATAATGAAAAAAGCATCTTTTCTCCTTTTTTTTCATTTTTTAGTAATTAGCGGGTAATTAAAGAACAGTATCATAAGTTAGAGAAGTATGTTTCTTTTCAGCTTTTAAAAGCAATTTTAGAAATTTTAGAAATATAACAGCTTAAGTTAAACTTTTATATGTAGTCTAAAATTTACATTAAGTTTCTATTATTGAGAATAAGAACTTTCAAGAATTAGCATCGCACACTTCTTAGTTGTAAGTTTATGTTACCGGCATATAACTTGTCAAAAATATAAAAGTCTATGGTTCAAACACTTCAAAAAATTGTTTATCTAATCTTACAAATTACACCTCTTTGAACATAGTCTTTCATGAAGTTTGTCAAACTGAAATTATAATGACAACTTTGATCCAACATCTTCTAATATTTTCTGTCTGATGTTCTGATGCTTCACGGTGAAGACTTTAAACCATCTTTCACTCTTCCCAAATTTCTTTCTGAAAATGTGCACCTCAAAATGTTCACATAAAAAACTACTCAGAAAGTAAAGACAAATTTGATTAAGTAAAGTTAAGAAAATTTTAAAATTTTCTTAATTAGTTCAATTTCTGTAATTTTTAAACTGGCATGTTTTACTTTTTAATTCTTTTTAGATTTAAAGAATATCTAAAATGTGCGTTCTCAAAAACAGTAATTGCAAAGATTTCATTATTTGGATTCATTATATTTCTACACGAATATATATATATATATTCGTTATCTTTCGTTGTAGGTTCGATTTCTTTATATGTATACCTGCAGTAAATTACCTGAAGGTGACATTTTGCATTAAAATGTATTACTAACTTTAATAGTATCAGGCAGTACAATTTTGAGGGAAAACTGAACATAAACCAAAGCAGTTGTTTATTTAAATGCGTCGAATCTTCTAATTCAATAAAATAGTGTAAATTAACTTCAGATGTACATAATATGACTGAAGATATATGAATTGATATTTTGGACAACAGATAAATTTTCAATTTTCATGAAAGTCTATATTTGTAATAGATCTCATTCTGTTTGTTTCAACTGTAATCAGAAAACTATCTTGAAAGATACAAATGAAACATTTCTTTCTTTTTTTTAATCATATTATCCGTTGTTAACTAAGCTATTAATGTTAGAAACACCCGTCTTCTTATCAAACTTTTATACTATTTTATTACTTTAGGGGAATGTTTTTTTCCTTTCCTGTTTGAAATACAATGCGAGTTTTAGTTAGCGTACAACTTGGAACTAAAATAACTTCTCAGAGCCGCAGTAGATGTCGCTACGAATGCGTGCAATGAGAAAGAGATATAAAAGGAAATTATTTAACCTCACTTCCCGACTCTTTTAAAATACGTCCAAAATACCTTTCAAAAGTCCGTCAAATTGTCATATTCAACTGTAAATAGAATTTTTATTGCTAAAAATTGTTATTTATGTGATAAAAATTCAGAACCATTTGTACGATAATTTTTTTGGCTCCATTAACAGTGAATTTGTGAAGGAGAGTTATTGACTATCAATACCCAAATTGGTTTCCTGGAGCATTGCATTGACCACCTCATTCATCATGTATAAATCCATGTGATTTCTATCTTTGATGTCATACAAAATATTTACTTTACAAGAAGAGGCTGAAATACATTATTAGACTGAAAAATACCATAACTGACTTATTTTCAACCACAAAAAAAGAAACACTTGAATCTATATCTAACATTATATTGCGCTATTGTGTTACCTCTGAAGATTCACATTTTTAAAATATTATCCATTAAATTTATTTTCCATGTTCTTTTCACTAAAAAGTTTTTTTTTTTGTACTATCTGCATCGACTTAACCGTTATTTCAGTTCAAATTTGTAGGTTAATTTAAACTCACACTGATCTAATTGTTGAAATCCACCTGGCACTTTTGATTAGTTTATCGATTATAGCAAAAAATTTTCAGGTTTTGGAGTCGAACCTTCAACAGGAGACGATACGAAAAAAAACTTACTACAACTCATTAGTAACCGTACATAAAATTGTATCTAAGCTGGTATTGAGCTATGCTGCATGATTTGTTCAGGTCTAGTATAGATATATGCCTCAATACATTTAGAGATTACATAGCAAACAAATGTGTACCATGTTATAGGGTTATAGTGTTGATACAGTGTTGATATGTGGCAGTGTTTTTGTTACAGTGTATATGCTTGTTTAAAGCATATGCCTTAAAAACAGAAATACTTACGTATACATACAGATACAAATTTCTAAATCAGCAAAAAATTATATTTGTAAAGGTGTACATTAAAACATGAAGGCGAAATACAAAGTAAAGAAATCTAAAAAAATGAAAAATATCAAACTTTTTTAAAGACATTATCACCAAGCATGTCAATTTATGTTTATAAGTACAGGTACAAACTCAGAACAAATGGTAGTATCACAAGACAAGACGCCGAATCACATAAATAAGCAAACAAGAAACATACAAATTCAGGAGGTAAGGGAAAATAATTAAAAAAAAATATGTTCCTTCTGTTCCAAAATGCGAATGTACTTCAGATATTAATTAAAGAGAATGAAAAATGTTATATATTAAATAAACAAAAGAATCATTCATTTTCCTGTATTTGTGGTAATTTTTGTTTTACTTATCAAATAAAAGCAGCAGAAAACATCCATATATTAAGTGTATAAAAATGAACACATACACAATACAGGTTGGAACTAAATAACTGAAGTTTTTCTTAGAATACGATAGGAAAAAATAACTTGCTATAACTCATAAGTAAACTAACATAGAATTACACCTAAGTTGATACTGGGCTATGCTGAGTAACTTGTACAGGCCTATGCCGCAATACATTTAGAGATTACATGGCAAAGAGATGAATTTTCAAAAATATGTTCCTTCAGTTCCAAAATGCACATGTACTCCAAATTTTAATGAAAAAGAAGGAAAAATGTTATATATTAAATAAACAAAAAAACCTTCATTTTCCTGTATTTGTGTTCATTTTAGTTTGACTCATCAAATAAAAGCAATAGAAAACTTCCGTATATTAAATGTATAAAAATGAACACATTCACAATACATGTTGGAACTAAATAACTCACCTTTTTATTCAATCTTTTTAGACAGAATACTATAGAAGAAATAACTTGTTATAACTCATTAGTAACCTAACATAGAATTACACCTAAGTTGATACTGAGCTATGCTGCATAACTTGTGCAGGCCTGTTCCGCAATACATTTAGAGATTACATGGCAAATAAATGAATTTTCAAAATTATGTACCTTCAGTTCCAAAATGCACATGTACTCCAAATTTTAATAAAAGAGATTGAAAAATGTTATATATTAAATAAACCAAAAAATTATTCATTTTCCTGTATTTGTGTTCACATTTTTGTTTTACTCATCAAATAAAAGCAATAAAAAATTTCCATATATTAAATGTATAAAAATGAACACATACACAAAACAGATTTAAACTTAATAATTCAAATTTGTATTCAACCTCTTTAGAGAAAATACAATTAATTAACAACCTGCATCTCTAAAATTAATAATGTGAAAATGATTTGATACATACAATGTAAGCTGTAATTGCTGTACAAAAACGTACTGTAATTCAAACGGTGTAAATTTATATTGTAGAACAAACGCGTTATTTATTATAAAAGTTTTTTTTATGTTTTGTTAAAGCCTTATATAGGACTTAATTATTTCATGAAATTGATTTAAGGCACATTATAGAAAGCTTTAAAAGTTTTCATAAAAAATGAAAAGTTTGAAGACATGATCTCTTATATCGAAATATGTTTGGGGTTAAATATAAGCAAATAAATAAAAAAAGAAAGAAAGTACTAATAATGAAATAATTTCTTAATTATTTTAATAATCAATACGATTGTCTACATATTCTACAATGACAAGTTTTAATTATTACAGTCTAAAAAATTTAAGAATCTTGTTTAAAAAAATATTTACTGATTTCTTAATAAGAAATAATTAAATGACTTTTTTCATTTATTTCATAGTTTTAAAATAGCAAAAAAAAAACATATTTCAATTAAGAAAATGAATATTTTTGCTCGTGCAACGTTTTTTGTTTTGCTTTTTAACTTTTTACACAAAACTTTTATAGATATATAAATCTGTTATTTTTATATTTTTAATTATTTTGCAATGATTTAAAAAGTAATTCTTTTTCATTTCGTTCGGCCTAAGTGTACAAAATCTAAGATGTTATTTAAAAGATCCTTAAAATATTTTTCCACTTACATTTTCATTGCGTATTTTTTCATTTTATTCCTGAACTAAGGTATTCTTTAGTTTACATTAAATCTTGTATTTGAATACGATTAAATATTTTTTTCTGAAAGTATAGTTTTTTTATTTTTAATGTATTTTATTTCTTATCTTGGTATTGTCTTTCTTGGCATTTGTAAATTGTAATCCTGATTTTACTGCATATCTAGAGGAAAAGAAGAAGCTTTCCTGACATTTTTCATCTCCCACATATTACTTACCCATCATACGTAGTATAGGGTAAGTCTTGTAATCGTTTTGAAAATCGAAAAATTTTTTTTGACGGATTTACACGTTTCAGACACTGGAGATTCCGAAAAACATATTTTTAGAAAAAAAAATTGCCGTCCGTCTGTGTGTCTGTGTGTCTGTAAACGCTCTATCTCCCGAAAAAATTGAGAAATAGACTTGCAATTTGGTATGTACTTATTATGTAATAATGGGAAGAAGCCTATTTCATTTCAATAACCTCGATTAACCGGAACTATTTTTTTCGGACTCTCGAAATATTCGTTCTGATAAAAGGTATATAAAAATTTTCGAAATTGGTTATTTTAAGAAATGAATATAAAATACAATAAAAAAACATAAATTTTGAATAAAACATGAAGTCGATCGGATAATTAGTTGCAGAGATATTTGGAATCCTATTTTCCACACTCTTCGATTTTTCATGACCCTGTATTTTATCCAAATGTCACTTCAAAGATATATTTGAATTGGAAATTTGACGCTTAATCAGATGCAATAAACCGCTAGTTAACAGGATTATTATTTTTGGAGTTACAAGGATGTTTCTTTCAAGCAATTCAGTAATCGAGCCTTTAAAGTTTGTGACGTCATCAAGCCTCGATTTTATTTGAATTGCAATGCATTTTATAAGTAGTTTACACATTTTTTATTTTAATATTTTACATTATGCATATCCATGATGGGTAAGTATTACGGTGGCCCCCAACAACTAGTTTTATTTTATCGTCGTATACTCGTTTGCAAAGTGCAGTGAAATTTTTATTTAATATCAAGGTGAACGACCGGCCAGTAACTCTTAGAATGTAAATCGGAAAGAAATTAGTGAAATCACCAATATAAAATTTGAAAATTTCTTTATCATTACTGGCATCGAAGTACATTAACATATAATAAATGACTCATATTCGTAATTAGGCAAAGGTTCAAGAAAAATAGGACAAGATCGAGTAAAACTCACCCCCCCCCCCAGGTTTCCGAACCGTTATGTTATATTACCATATAGCTTAGTAAGTACGTAGCTTCTTGACAAATATACAAAAATCTGAAAATCAATAATTTATAATTTTATGTCGATTTATTACGTGATGGGTATTTCCGATTATGGAAATGCATGAGTTTGTCACATAATGGAATCGAGATAGAATTATAAATTAATGATATTCGGATTTTTTTCTTTAAATGTGCTATAAGGCCTTCCTTTGTGCAAATTTTAAATATCTTGGGTTAACCTAAAGTATTGTATAGTTTGTATTCTCAAAACCTATAGAATACTTACTTCCCTTTGACCTAAAACATTGAAATTAAGCACGAAGAAGGTCTTACAACACATACAAATAAAATAATGGAAAATTTTATGTTGATTTCTTACGTTAAATTCCACAATCGGAATTTCCAAAACGTTTTTAAGGTCGTCACTTTTTATTGCATTAAGTTAGAATTTCGAAATTTTTACACAACAATAGAACCATGTACCTTATTATTTGAACCATGTACCTTATTATTAACCTCAGCCGTTCCTAAAAAAAGAATGGTCTTGACAGACAGACGGACAACAAACCGAGACTATAAGGGTTCCGTTTTTTCCTTTTAAGGTACGGCACCCTAAAAAAGACTTTTGGGTAAGGTTTTCTAGCGTGAAGTGATTTTGCGTAGTTGATGTTGTTCTCAACTGACCTGCTCATTAACGCAAAACTGACAGATACATTTTCTGACTCATTTTTAAACGCAAAGGAATGACTATTCAAGCGATTTGTAATCGAAATGAGTTTTCCAATTTTTGATAAATAGATTACTTATTGAATTATAAGCAATTCTGGTCACGTGACTACACGATTTTTCCGTTTCTGGCTCTGCTGTCTCTGGAATTCGGTTCAAAACACCGACTTTGGCAGTATTTCCTGAAAAATCTTTTGCCTTTACCAAAAAATAAAAAACTCATTTCACTGACAACGTTTCTGAATAAGAACACCTGTCAGTTTCATCCGTTTCCGAATAAAAATGAATTCAAAAGTGTGTCACAAGGTAGCTCTTTTGGATTTGAGAAGTTCGTGATCGTGCCACGAAGAGCACTTCATATTCCGGTAACCCAGCCATTTGCATGGGGCTGATGCACAATAAAGCAACGAAAAATAAGGATTAAGTGAGCTGTTTAGAGAATCAAGGATGTTTTCAATATTTTAAGAAAAGGTTTAAAGTATCCCTCTATTTTTGATGGAGAATCCAAGTTCATCTTTAAGATTCAAGGTGATTCAAGAGCACAAATGTCTGAATCACCACAAATCGAATTGTAAGAGTTACTGACATCTATAAAAATATAAAATTCAGGAAAATACTAAATTCTTTCATTTCTTTTCTTTCATTCCCGATAGTAAAAATCATAAAAACGAGATAAACTTGCTTCATATTCTTTGAGGTACGATGATCTTTGAAAACATCAGATAATCAGAAATAAAGATTATAACAGAACCCTTTTTTTCTAGAAGGTATTCTTCAAATAGCAAATCAAACATTTTAAGTTGATTTAAAAGAATAAATGGATAAGAATTTTAATTCGTTTCTTTTTCATTTTTATCGTCACTATCTGTGATTTCTTCAGGCGATTTTTTTATCGGAATTCCACACATTTTGACACAAACCATAAAATGAAAATCTGACTAATCGGGTACTTGAATGTGTTCATTTACGCTTAAATATTCGTTGATGTTTGCCTCTAACTTACAATTAAAAGCTGCTCATTCTACTTTTTTATATATCAAAGGAGTAGAAATATATATTTTGTAAACTAATAATAGTATTCATAAAAATTAAATAAATTAAAAATTTTCATTGACAATTAAAAAAAAATCAAATAAACCAAGATTTATCGAGTTAAAAAGTCCTTAGAAATTGTAAATTGGAAACATTTTACAAATGTTTTTACTATGATAATGATAAATAACTAAAATTAATATATTACTATGGTTCAGATTTAAATATCGTAAGGTTATTAATTAGCTGTTAATTAGTTTTAATGTGAATTAATGTGTTATTCTTAATTTTCTAAACTGTTTTTTCATAGTTGCTGAAAACTACTTTAACGCAATTTTATACATTCATTAAATTTCATCGAAAAGATAATACTCTAAATTGACTTCTACAGCTGAGTTATGCGAGTGTTATATTTCGCGAAGGGCATCCCTTTTGGAAAAGATCTGTATCTATTTATCATGTGCATCTATTTATCACATAACTGGTAAATTTTTATATCTTAAAAACCGAAATTCAAAAGAGTCAAGTAGTTTAATATTCCTTTAAAATTTTGCACTAATGTATCTAATAGTTATTAAGATTTGAAACTTTTGCTAACTATTGAAATTTAAGTCTGCCTTGACAAACGATCTTATAGTCATCTGTATCTGATAAATAATAAATATAAAGCTCTAGATTTAACTATTTCAGTGATGAGTATTGGCTTTTCCAACGACGTTCGCTTTTGCAAGAACAAGATGAAAAGGGAGATTATTAAAGAATACTTTGCGTGTTTTACACGACTAGCTGCTGTGAACCAGATAGTCACTAAAATAGAACTTTCTCAAAGTAGAGCTCACTAAATGAAAAACTTTCCACCAAACTAGATATTTTTAATCAAATTTGCATCACTTTCTTCGAAAAACATTAAGTATTTGCATGAACAAAGCAAATGTAAATCCTATGTCAGATAATTTAGGGCAAGTTAATGTTGTTTGAGTTTGTGAAACTGGATTTGTTGAGGACGGATTGAATGGTTCAAACTTTCAGCTCAGTTTGAAAAGAACTTTTAGACAAATTGAATAATAGAATCTGCATATATTTTCTAAAAGAATTTTAGGAAAACAAATAATTCGTTTTATGTATTTTTTTGCATTATTATTCTAGGCCCTTTTTTAAACGAGTGCTATTCATATCTTTATGAAGTATGGTATATATTTATGTTTATTTATTTATTTATTTATTTATTGCGTACAAAATATTTCTGAGTGATTTATTGCATTTTCAAAGGAACTCTTTTATTTTTTAAGTCAACAAATATTAGTTCTAGGTGGTAATTTTATTATATTTTTAAAACAAAATAGCTAAATTGCAGGGTTGTGAATTTTTGTTATCGTTCCTATGATTATGAAGAATATAGTTTAAATAATGTTTATAAGGATTTCTTTTACGTTAATTATAAATTATTATTTGGAGTAAATGATTTTTTATAAGTGTTCAAGTTGGCGTTTTAGAAGTCAAAACACTATATTTTTATGCCATAAGTTGAGATACTATAAATAATTCTAGTCTAATAATTACTGATTTTAATGTGAAAGTAAAATATTTTTTTCATTAAATATTCAATATTTATTTTAAAACTTTTAAATCAGTGTTAAAATTGCATAGAATTTTCTTTCTAAAAACTATTTTTCTCTATCTTTAACAAATCATTACTTTGGAAAAATAAAAGTTTCAATTTCATTCAAAACAATTTAGACAATTAAAATATTTTCTTAATCTTAAAAAAAAATCTTATTAATTAACATTTTGTTTCTTGTTCCTTACACTACCGTTATCATGTTGCAAATTTCAGGTAAAAATGTAAAACATTCACAAGTGTATATTAATAATGCGTTTTCTCATTTCTCCTAGAACAATTGTGACACAAAAAAGCAGAGTTACATATTTTTAAAGCACCACAAGTTTCTTTGCTATTTCCTAGAAGCTATCTGATTTCACTATTCTCAAGATATCGAGTCTCTCGAGATATAATTATCGATTAGAGGTGATTCAGAAAGTTTCTTCAAATTTCACTGAAATTTCAGATTTTAGAGCTATCAAAGAAAGCAGGTATTATATAAATATATAGATTAAGAAGATATTTTACATTTTGCAATAACTTGCATTTCAATTCTTTTGAAAAAAGTATACTTCCTAAAAATAGTAATTTTTTCTGGGTGACTGATTTTTATGGAATTTCTTTGGTACTACTTGGGTTGAAAATATATTTTATCAAAGATTGAAAAAGACACGCATAAAATAAAAAAATATATAGATGGTAAATGGGGGATATCGGGTAAAGGGGTGAATAGGGTCATAGAGTTATGCCATCATCATCAACAACAACAACAACCATTTTCAATCCACTGCTGGATGTAGGTCTTTGTTTTTAACTCCTCCAGATTTTTCCATTGTTTCCTGTCTAGTCATCCAATTAACACCTTTTGACTTTTTTAATTTCGTCACTCCAATATATATATACATATATATATAACGCTACCCTTTTGGTTCGTGATAAATACAAACACTTATAGATGTAGCTACATTCATTATCTACCTCTCCTATTTTTACCTTCTTCTCTCTATACAAGAAGAAATTATTGGATTCGTGAAAAATTGCGGCTTCCGGTTTTTCACGGATTTATATGTTTTAGAAGGTCCTGAATATGATTTACTGATTTTAGGTAATATCTGCCCATGAACTGTCTAACTCACGAACTACTGCGTAGAATAGGATGGTATTTCCTATTAAGTTTTATCCGGATGTGAAGTGGTGCTGTTTAGTTTTTGGCCAAATTACCCCAAGAGTGGGTGCCGCAAATCAATGGCTCGTTCGATTTATGTTATGATTATATCTTCAGTTTATGTGCGCAGAATTTATCGAAACATCAAATTTGGAATCCTCATGATAGGAATAGCTTGTCCTTCAATTTTCGTAACAAAGAGGGTTGTGCCAAAATTCGATGATTTGTTCTAAATATGCGATGTTTATGTCACCAGTTTAAATGCATAGAATCCAACGAAACATCAAATTTGGAATACTCAGGATAAGAATAACTTGTCTTTGAATTTTCGTAACTAAGAGGTCGGAGTCAAAATTTGAGGATTTATTGTGAATATGCGATGTTTATATAACCAGAATTCAACGAAAGTTCACGCTTAGCATCCCGAATATGGGAATGCATTGTTCAAAATATCTATTTGCTAAATCGATGTAATTTCTTGTACTATTTAAATCATTTAATTGGTTTGATTTATATAGAAGAAAGTTTTGTTATGGCTAGTTTAGATATACATACTAGTTTTGCAGGTACATACTGGTTACATATATATTTTTTTATTGTGCAGAAATGAACCAAATTTTGTACTTAAGTTTAATGATTAAAAATGTATATGTTGATCCAATTTTAAATTTTATTACCAGCAGAGGGCTTTGTTGATCTTTTTCTTATTTTAATTAACTGATCATTATAACTCTAACTTTGTCAAAAATTCGAAAAATTACGCTATGTGTTACATTCGTAATAGTTGATGCTAATAAATTAATACATTAGAATGGTATAGAAGAAAGCTTTGTGATAGCCACAACATACTAGTTTTGTATTTGTTCTGAACCAAGAGTTTAAATATCAAAGTCAACCGGGTGGGGAGGCCTACCTTTCGGCTTAAGCTCAACTAGCCCCACCCAACAGGTTTGTTTTCTATGCGGAGAGTTTAAATATCAAAAATTAATTTTGTGAAATTACATTTAACAGAATTGTTATTGTTTTACAAAACATTGGTTTCATCAACGCACTACTTGCCTTAGCAACCAGCCTATTTTTCATACAAAATTTCTGTACGATAGAGTGACTATCTATATTTTTTTCTATATTGAAATAAATATGTATTTCTAAGTTTTAAAAACTGAGTTGAAATGATATATTTGTTAGTTGCTGGGCACTATTTTTTTTAATTTCACATTAGTGTTAAAAAATTGAAATAATAAATTGAAATCATGATAATCATCATTAGGATAAGAAAATTTCTTCGTTCAAGCATTTTTAACACATCTTTAAAAACTCTTACAAATTTAAAATTGTGTTTGATTTTTCCCGTACCATCATTTTCACTTACAGTTTTTACGTAAATAATAAAACTTTCACAAGCACATATTAAAAATATTTTTTCACATTCAACCGAAAAAGTTCTTTGACTTAAAAAAACAATGATATTTTTAAAAGTACCACAAGTTTCTTTGCTATCTCCTTGAAGGCATCCAATTTCACCATTCTCAAACTGACGAGTATGTCGAGACATAATTATCGATTAGAGATAACTCAGAAAGCACCCCCAAACTTCTCTGAGTTTTCAGATCTTTGAGCTATTGTAGGTACCTTATATTATATGTATTATACGAAGATGTTCTACATTTTGTAAGAACTCTCATTTCAACTGATAGGCTAAGTGATATTTTTTAAAATAATATTTTTTCGGGATTTTTAAGATGTTGAGAATTATTTACATCATTGAATAGGATTTCTGTAAGATACTTTCATAAACACTATAAAAGAAGTGTGTAAAATCACAAAATGGCAAAGGTGTTTAATTTTATAGCATATTAATACATATATATATATATATATATATATATATATATATATATATATATATATATATATGTGTGTGTGTGTGTATGGATATTATAGGAAATGATACTATAATAAATATTACATAATTAAAATTATAATTACAAATTATGTGTAATTATAGTTATGTGTATCTAGAAAAATTATCCAGAATAAAACTATAATTGTAAAATATTTGAAAATATTTCATTCAAACAGTTTAAGAAACAAAAGTGTAATGTGGAAAGAATAACTTAACTTGCATGAGCATAAAAAATTGTCAAACAATGAAAATAATTTTTTTATATAATTCAAGTAAGTTTGAAGTTTTGTGAAATTTTTTTCATTAACTCAATAATCGTAATTTCATGCTTGAAGATAATGAACTTTTTTTATGTTATTCTAATAATTTCGTGGGTTTCTTAGTTTAGGACATGTACATTGTACATCCAGTTCTATAAAATAGAAGCCGCAAAATTAAATTTATCAGCTTCACTATTAAAAATATCAATGCACATTGGAGCGAAATATGGTTCAAAATTTGTGCAATATCGATTTGAACTATATATATATTGATGAACTATACAAATGTACTTTCGTTGCTTAAATTCACCTTTTTGTTCAAGCATTTTACTATCTAAAGATTATAACAACTTATATGAATAGAACAATGGTGCTGAAGCCATATTTTAGTTGAATGTAAAACTGATTTTTTTAAACAGTGTTATGAAGGAATATATAAAAAATAAGATGATAAAAAATTAGAGAATAATAATGGAACGTAACATCCTGACTACGTTGATGTATGCGGTAAAAAATAATGAGTTTCACTACGACGTAGTCAAGACTAAATAATATTAACCCGTGAACGCTACACTAGTGCTAATTCGCACCGACTAAAATTTCAAATGTTACCATTTTTTGAAATCATGCTTTCATTAATTTTCTTTTTCCATTAACAAAATGACATTTTTGATAAAAATAAGTATTACAGTTTGATTTTTCATTAAATTTTGTATAGTAATAATGTGCTCACTCTAATGCTAACAAAATTATACGCAGTTGAAGTTACCGAGGAATGAGCGAGTGCTGAATCGAAGTGTGGAGAACACGGATTAATTTAACTGAGAAAAGTGAAATAATCCAATTAATTGAATCGTAAAAAGTAAAAAAAAAAATATGTACTTTTTAAAGTACAAGCTCTCATTATAAAGTTTTTACTATAAAATCAAATAATTTCAAAAAAATTCTTGGTGGAAAGAGAAATTCTAAGTTTAGATCTTCAATGTCTAATTTTTTTAAGGTTCTGAAAAGTTTTGTGGACCAAAATTGCTTTTGGTGAATTAAAAAAACAATATTTTATCATTATAATTACATGACCATTATTTTTATCAAAATTCTGTAAGACATTTTTTTCTTTAATATTTTTCAAATCGTATGTTTATTTTCAAAAAGTATAATTTATTCCCTTTAAATGTAGTTTTCATTTTTACACTATAAAATAAATACAGTCGAACTCATTTAATGTGAGCATGGCTTAAACGAGGACACGTTTAAAAGGTGCAATTTGCATGTTAAAAATGGATCATCATTTAAACTATTTTAAAATTTTCACGGTTTTTACGAGCTACATAAGCAGGTTCATGGCTAACACAGCAAACAACTCTTCATTTCAACGTGATTTTTGGCGAAAAGTATGGTGAAATTTGGAAATAAATCCGTTTATTATCAAACATTGTTCTCTCTCAGCGATATAATTTCTGCATTACAATTGTATGTCAAAATGTAGTAATTTATCAGTTTTACTAGACAGAACTTAGACCGTTGGAAATGGTGGGATTCGGAATGGCAGAGTTGGCAAATGGTTGGGAAATGGTAGGTACAGAGATTCTACTAATTTGGAGCTTAATGTGAGCTGGATTCTGAACAGCAGACTGTTGGATTACCATTGAGCATCTGTTCGTTATTGGTATGGCAATGTGGACATATCTCACTGTGGCCAATATTGAACGACAATCAGCCAACAATTAGCCAACAAGTAGTGCAGTTTGTTGGCCCATCATTGGCAGTTTGTGGAAAACGTTGTAAATGGTTGGGATTCGGAATGACAGAGTTGGCAAATGGTTGGGAAATGGTAAGTACAGACATCCCTCTAATTTGGATTGTATATGCGCTGGATTCTGAACAGCAGACGTTTGGATTACCTTTGAGCATCTGTTGGTTATTGGTATGGCAATGTGGGCATTTCTTACTGTGGGCCAATGTTGAACGACAATCAACCAACAATTAGCCAATGCTGGCACAACCATCCTGTGCTACTTGGATAGGCTATTTTAACTAGCCTTTCAACGTCTCCTATTGCACATTTAAGATGAAAATTATATGTGAAATCAAATGCTCGAAAATTGCAGTGACTATTGAAATGTTAGTCGAGTTTTTTCCAAAAAAAAGGGTGGTGATCAGTGGCATTAATGTACGACATTCTTGTCCTTTGGAATTACTAGTTCTTTATATAATTTGACTTCAGTGTTGTGATTTTGTCCAAAGAAAATGACCCTCACATAGGTAAGATTGAATGCTTTATGTTAATTTTACGATACTAAGTTAACTTTAGAATTGAGATCCTGAGAGCAGTTAATAGTAGTAATTAGCTTTAATTATGTGTATGCTTTTAAGATTTTTATTATATTCGTGAGTATTCGAGTAGCGGTTACTACAAGGACATTTATAATTACCTTGCTTCTCGTAATAACGGAGTTCGACTGTACGTAATTTTTAATGCGTTCATTTATTTTGCTATCGGTTATAAATTTTTAGACTTCTAAAATAAATGCAGTTCTTTATTTGATTTGATTTGATTTGATTTGATTTGTTTTAGAATGTTTCTTAGGGAAAAAAACTAATTATTTCTAAGGATATTAATTCCCGTTTAAACTTTTTATTCTCATTTAACATTTAGAATAAGTAAGATGCATTCATTTTAATGACCTACTTTAAATGTAAAAATAACTACAGAAATCAGTTTTTACAGTTTGTTGATCATTATAATCATTCCAATTAAACTCTTTTTATCAACAATGTTTCAAGCATTTAAGAACAAAATCTTCATGACTTCTTTATTTACTTTAATTATACTTTTCTAAATAAAGCAATTAAATCTTCATGAAATAAATAAACATCTTCGTTTTATATCTTACTTAATTAACTGTTTTACATGTTTGTGTAAATTCTAAGTCACGGAGTTTTATTTTTTTTTCTTAGACATTCAAATTGTCCTCCGTCAAATTGTCAAATTGTTCTCCGTTAAATGCATTTGATCGAGTTTCTCTGTCATCATTTTACAGACATTTCCCTTTTCCCCTGTAGGGATTTCCGTGTCTTTATTTAAAGATATTTTTATATTTGTTATAACCTGTAATTCAAAATACGCACTTTTAAAATTCTTTTACAATTTTATTAAAAATATTAAAGAAATAAATTTGGTTTAAAAATTGTTTTATTAAAAATTAGAATATTTTAGATAGGAGAAATTCATCTCTGCGGAGTTTTCGGGGATTTTTATCGACTATCACTTTGATCAAAAGATAGAAAGAGAGTGTGGTTATTTAAAGAATAATTTTTATTTCAATCTGGATTTACAATTTAGGTAAGATAATTTTCAAATATTATTTTAGTCCATTTTATAATTTGTGTTAATATTTATAAAAAAAATTATAATATATTATTATTAGGAGTGGCAGAATTTTAATGACATATGCGTTATAAAAAATATATCAACCTTGTAAATACATAAATATTACAAAAAAATGTAATAAGTTTAATCTTCTAAATTTAAATATATGAAAATATTAAAAGTCATTCCTTTTTAAATAGCTTATATGTTTTAAATTTATTTTTCTTTTATTTACTACTAAAAAAAAAAAATTCCTTGCCAAAAAATATTCGCCATTATGAGAATATATATATATATATATATATATATATATATATATATATATATATATATATATATATATAATATGTATATTGTGTTAAAACTTCGAATTCTCGAAAACATTGTTAAATTTGCTGAAAAAAAATACATTAAAATTCTTTCATTAAAAAAAAAAAATCTTTACAAGTACAATAATTTTTTTTCAGAATAAATCATAAAAGACATACTTGGCCCAAACCAGTAACAACCCAAATAGTACGGTGGTTATAATCCCTGTCCGTCACCCGGTTGACATGGGTTCGAATCAGAGATGTAGTGGAAGCGATTCTTGTAAAGTCCTGCGTTAGTTACAGCGATTAGCATTAACTCTAACAGCACCTATATCTGGCGTGGAATCGGCGTTTTCTGTCAATGATTTCTTTTAATACATAAATAATAATAAAGATTTTTTTAACAGAAAAGTTTACAGTAGACTGTAAATTTACGGAATAATTTCTCTGTTATTTAACAGAATCGCTGTTTTCTAATCTCTGTAATTTTACATAAGACTTAAGATAACAGATTACCAGTAGATTCTCCCTAATTTCACAGAAATTTTTTTAACAGTGTATTGGTATTGACTGGTATCTTTATAACTGGATCTATAACTTACCATTTGGAACCTTTTTATGTCTTAATGACAAAATTTCAAATTTACCAGCTAGATAAAAAATGCTCAATTTGTGTTGAAGTTAAATGTCATAGAATGTTATGAGTATTATCCCGAAATCAGCATAAAATAGTTCAGAAGCACCCTTCATTTTGAAGGGCAAATATTCATCGTAGACATTTGTCATTAATCTTTTTTTTTTCTTTTTCAACATAGCTGACATAAACCTAAGTACAAAATACTAGAAAAGTTGCACATTATGAGAAAATTTCATGAACGTGAAGATAAAATCATTTCCTTCATAATCACATGCATTACATTTTTATTTATTTTATTTCTAAAATGCCAATTGTGATTAGGTAGTAGGTATGCGTAGACAGATAATGGCAAATACCCTGATATCCATACCATTATTAGACGACTTCCGGAAACAGTATATACTTACTATTCTTATTCTGGCACGATACTAAATGGAAATATTTTTTGTAATTCAAAAATTTCAGAAATGTCTAGACTAAATTTACAAATAGATAAAAAAAAAATCAGTTTTTCCATATTTTGAAAAAAAGAAAAAAACATATTTTACCAAATAAAAATTAAAATGTGAATGAACTTTTGTTACTTTTACCTGCTTTTCGAAAACGTAGAAACAAAATTATCGTTATTATTTATTACTTATTTATTTCATTTAATTAGTATATCTAATTATTCTTATAAATCACATTAACAAAGTTTTCTTTTGCCTTCATGTAAAAAACATATATATATATATATATATATATATATATATATATATATATATATATGCCATAAATAAAGATTACTTGCAGTGTGGTATGCTATTTGAAACCAAGCCAAAACAAAAAGAAAAAGATAAGTGCCCAGTTAAACTGATGGCATTGAGCTCACAGGCTATTCACACTAATTGTATATTATACTCTTATTTCAAAGAATAATGCGCCTCGAAAAATAAAGAAATCGACAATAAGGGGGATTATATCTTCTTTATACTTAACCAATGAACCCTCAAAACTAATCATGGAAGCGCCTTATCACAATGAACCTATAAATAAAATTTGAAGCAAAACGGATATTTCTATCAAGAGTTATCGTGTTACGTACATACATACATACAGAACGGGCGGGCATATTAGCTCTCAGTCTTTGATAGCCTGTGAGCTAAAAACTATTTTAATTCAGCCACTGTGTTCAGATTATTGACCAATACTCAACTGGTAGCAGCTCAACAGCACTAACTAGTAACACAGTACACCAACACTGCAAAAAAGAGACATGATTCTTAATCTAGCTCTTGCATTCTTAAGATTTATAAAAATAAAATATAACATCTTTTGACATACCCGTGATTTCGAAAAGCACTTCTTTATCTTTAGAAACCACAGAAATCAATAGATTTTCGACATTTAAAGAGAGCATTTAAGAAACAAAAAATTCTTCTGCTGCCTCAAATTTTCGGAACCGTTTCCGAGTAGTTTTTACAGTATATCAACAAGTTTTCCAACCAGAAATATCAATTTTTCAAGTATTATTAATTCAGAAGTAAACATTTTCAGCTGCGTAACGGAATTTATATATGCAGGAGTAAGAAAATAATATAAATTTTAATGTTAATGTTAATGTCAATGCTGGTAATTTATCATGTTTGTTAAACTTGAAAATGTTTATTTGAGAATTCACAGCATTAAAAAAATCGGATATTTCTGGTTGAGAAAACTGTAGCATACACTGTAATATCTACTCAGAAACGTTTCTGAAAATGACGGGCAGCAAAAGAAACTTCTGTTTGCGAATTGTTGTTTTAAATCTCGGAAATCTATTGGTTTCTGAGGTTTCTAAAAATAAAAGAACGCTTTTCGGAATCGTGAGTAACTCGAGAGATGTTACATTATACTTTCGTTAACATTAAGAAAGATAAGAGCTAGATTAAGTAACATTTAAATTTTTTTTACAGTGTACGACTGATTTAAAACGTTTTCTTGAGTATCCATGTAGAAAGGTCGAAGTAACCTTTGAAGGTCGAAGTAACCTCAAGTTACTATATATAAATTTAAAAATTATTTCGTTATAAAAGAGAAATTATGCATTATACAAAATTATATTTTTATTAGAATATGATTCCCTAATGTCTGCCGTAATGTTTGCCGAATATGATTTCCTAATCTTACGCTTCTGAGAAGAAAAAATTCTATCCAAAAATTGTTTTTCGAAGCTGTATTATGAAACAGCACTTTCTCTAAGGGTAAGATGAAAGTTTGATTAAATTTTCCCTAGGGATAAAATTGAAAGTGTGATTACATTTTTCTTAAAATAGCATGGAGTTTTATTTTTCTTAAATTCCTTTGAACAGTATATTGTTATAATATACAAAAGTCAAAAATCTCTTTCCTATAGCAATATATTTTATTTTAGTCTTTTTGTTCTAGTACAGTAGATAAGTAAAAAAAAACGTTTACATCTTTATTTGTGATTATTTTTAACTCTATTTTTCATGTACATAAAAGTAATATGCTATATATATAAATTTGAAATTATTTCGTTTTAAAACCGAAATTATACATTATACAAAAGTATATTTTGTATTAGAATATGATTCCGTAATGTCTGTATTATGAAACAGCACTTTCTCTAAGGGTAAGATGAAAGTTTGATTAAATTTTCCCTAGGGATAAATTTGAAAGTGTGATTACATTTTTCTTAAAATAGCATGGAGTTTTATTTTTCTTAAAGTCCTTCGACCAGTATATAGTTATAATACACAAAAGTCAAAAATCTCTTTCCTATAGGAATATATTTTATTTTAGTCTTTTTGTTCTAGTACAGTAGATAAGTAAAAAAACGTGTACATCTTTATTTGTGATTATTTTTAACTCTATTTTTATGTACATAAAAGTAATAGATTATATATGTAAATTTGAAATTATTTCGTTTTAAAACAGAACTTATACATTATACAAAATTATATTTTTATTAGAATATGATTCGCTAATGTCTGCCTAAAATCTTACGCTTCTGAGGTGAAAACATTCTATCCAAAAATTGTTTTTCGACTTTGTGTTATGAAACAGCACTTTTTCTAAGGGTAAGATGAAAGTGTGATTAAATTTTCTCTAGGGATAAAATTGAAAGTATGATTACATTTTTCCTGGAGCAGCGTGTAGTTTTATTTTTCTTAAAGTCCTTTGACCAGTATATTGTTATAACTATACAAAAGTCAAAAATCTCTTTCCTATAGCAATATATTTTATTTTATTCTTTTTGTTCTAGTATAGTAGATAAGTAAAAAAAATTTACTTCTTTAATTGGGATTATTTTTAACTCTATTTTTTATGTACATAAAAGTAATATGTTATATATATAAATTTGAAATTATTTCGTTTTAAAACAGAACTTATACATTATACAAAATTATATTTTTATTAGAATGTGATTCCCTAATGTCTGCCTAAAATCTTACGCTTCTGAGGTGAAAACATTCTATCCAAAAATTGTTTTTCGACTTTGTGTTATGAAACAACACTTTTTCTAAGGGTAAGATGAAAGTGTGATTAAATTTTCTCTAGGGATACAATTGAAAGTATGATTACATTTTTCCTGGAGCAGCGTGGAGTTTTATTTTTCTTAAAGTCCTTTGACCAGTATATTGTTATAACTATACAAAAGCCAAAAATCTCTTTCCTATAGCAATGTATTTTATTTTATTCTTTTTCGTTCTAGTGTAGTAGATAAGTAAAATAAAAACGTTTGCCTCTTTAATTGTGATTATTTTTAACTATATTTTCTTATGTACATAAAAGTATTTTTATTTAACTGTTAAATATTTTTATAAAGTAGGGAGTAATTTCTCGCAAATTCATTTCCTTGAGAATAGGAATATAACAATAAAGGTATTCCATTATCATTATGTACTGCAATATATTATTTTTGTTAATATCTTGTGAAAAAAAAAATGATATTAAAAATATTTTTTCCTACTATAAGAGGATAAATTACAGTAGATCTTTCAATTAAAACATTTCAATATAAAATTGTAAAAAAAATGTGTTTTTTAAATTGTTTTATTCGCAATTTATCAATGATATTGCTTTGAAAAACAAAATATATAAAAAGTAAAATTTTCTTTGCTTTACAAAATTCTTACGTAATAAATTGCATGATTTTTAAAAATTAACATGAGCTTTTCAGGAGTCGTTTTAATTTTACGAGAGTAAACGCTTTTATTAATACATTGTTGTTTAAATGGATTTTCCGGATTTTTTTTTTAATTTTCAGCGGCCGCTTTTTAAAAATTTTCACGAACGCTCTCAACGTATTTTTTTACGGACTCTACTTACGCTATTACAAAAGAAAGTTTTTTCATAATGGTTATAAGATGCATATTAGAACAGCATCGATACCAGTAGTAAAAAATGAATGTTAATATCAGTGCCATTTGTGAGAACAAAATTTCGAAAATTTTCACGTTTGTTGTAAAATTTGTGGTATCGCGCCTACTGGAAGTTTAACAATAGTTTTTTATGATAAAATGCGATATTTTGGCATTTTGTTTCTGTAAGCCTGGGTTTAGAACCAGTTTCTGTCGCATCATTTTAATGTCCTTTGAGGAATCGAATAAAGATAAAAATTTTAAAATCATCGACAATTTTTTTAAAGATAATTTCAAATTTCAAATGGATATATTTTTATTATTATTTATTTAATCGTGTGCTTATTATTAATCATGCATTTAAAATTTTTGATAAATCCCCAGTTTATATAAGAATCACTGAAACTTTTATTAAAGAAGTGTTTTTTGTAATTGCTTGTATTGCTTTGATTTGAAAATTGACGACTAAAACATATATTTATCATTAATATTATAGCATTCGCTTGAATTTATCATTAAATTAAATACATAGTGACTCATTTTAATATTTTAGTTCCTAATTGACCGTAATTTCAGTAAAAAGAAAATTACAAAATTTCATAAACTTCAGATTTAAGAAATCTGATAATGATTTTGTAGTCATTTCTCTATATATTTTGTAACTAAATATGTATATGAATATATATATATATATATATATATATATATATATATATATATATATATATATATATATATAAGAAATCTAATAATGATTTTGTAGTCATTTCTCTATATATTTTGTAACTAAATATGTATATGTATTATATATATATATATATATATATATAATACCTTTCCTCTCCCTCATCTACCTTATTCAGAGTATTACAATATTTATTTCTATCACTCGGTGCTTTTTAAATTATTTACTTTTGCGACATGGAGAATTTCCATTTATTACTGTCTTGGAATTCGCACATAATAAATTTTATTTTATGTTTATAGCCTAGATTTTTATTACTGGAACACTTTGGTGTTCATGTATAAATTTTCTCGTTTTTATTTTACTGTTCACACCAGTTATCTGAAGGTATTCAAGAGTTTATTACTTAGCGAATTTTCTTTTTATTATAACACATAAAGTTATTTTATCACGTATGCCTTTCGTAGCTATGCTACCCCAGAGGTTAAACCTTAGCGAACGAATGCCACTATATTAGCAACAACCATTTTTTATTGTCCAAATGTGATGTTTCCAGTTGAACACCAGAAAACCAGATAAGGAGAAATTTTCTGTTCAACAACCCCAGTATTTTTATACAGAAAATGTCTCCCTATCTCATCTCATTTCAGCAATTAAATAATACAAAAAAAAGTTTGTTAGAAATAATGGTGCCTAAGCAATAATAATTGGAAACCACACATTTGGACAATAAAAATTGTTATCGCGAGTATGGTAGCATTCGTTCGTTAAGGGTTAAAAATAAATTTTTATTACTTACTACTTATTACTTATTTTTATTATTAATACATTTTTATTATTCTCCCTATCTCATCTCATAATTTCAGCAATTAAATAAAATCAAAAATAAAGTTTGTCAGAAAAAATGGTGCCTAAACAATAATAAATGGAAACAACACATTTGGACAATAAAAATTGGTTATCGTGAATTTGGTGGCATTCGTTCGTTGAGGGTTAAAAATAAATTTAAAATGTGGAAGGGGTAAACATTTTTATTATTCTCCCTATCTCATCTCATAATTTCAGCAATTAAATAATATCAAAAATAAAGCTTGTCAGAAAAAAATGGTGCCTAAATAATAATAAATGGAAACAACACATTTGGACAATAAAAATTGCTTATCGCGAATATGGTGGCATTCGTTTGTTGTGGGTTAAAAATAAATTCAAAATGTGGAAGGAGTAAACATTTTTATTTGAGAACAAAATCAAACAAAATTAAGTGGGTTCTTTTGTTGCTTTTCTTAAGTACTTAGATAGATTATTTTTAAATAGATAAATAATAATAATAATATGTCACTAAAGCAAATAATAAAAACTGTATTTAAGTTATATTTCTTCATAGAGAATAAAATTATTAGCAGCATTTTCTTTATGTTTATTACTGAATGCAGACCGAAAACATTTGAGATAACTTATGGAATGAAAACAAGGTAGTTCAAGAGTACAGCAAATAAACGAAAGTTCAACTAAGTCTCCTAAAGTGAATCGATTGTGATTCTCCAAGGAATTCTTCAAGGATTCCTGTTAAGGAAATTTTCAATTATGGAATATTTATATTTATGTTGCACAAAAGAAAAAGTATTTTTATTAGTAATAAAAGCGATATTAAAACGATTTTTTTTATAATTTCGTTATAATTTTGTGACGATTTTACATCAGTTACATTTAGACATTTTAAATCTTTGTATGGCATATAACTTTTATAGCCATGTCGTTTTCAAAAGAAAACGATTTTAAAAAGAATAAATTATGAACATGAAGAATTGTTAAATCTTCAAAAAAATTATATATATATATATTATATATACATGAAAGTGGAATTTTCTTAGTATTTTTTAACACATAAAAAATCGAATAATTACTCTAATTATTACTCAAAATATATCAATGTACAATGATTTAAAAATACTTTAAAATTATTTATTTCAAAATATGCTTATTTATTGCATTCAATATTTCTCATGAACTGTTCAATATTATTACATTAAATTTTCACACATGTAAAATTTATGACTGGATCTAAATTTGTTTAGTATTTCACCTATAATACATTTCATGCATCGATAAATACAGATTTTGTTTTTTGAAGAAAACAGCAAATACTTTATTTTAAAGATAAGAATTTTGCTCAAATATATGCAAGGTTACTTTCAGTATGTACGTCTATGATAAAGCAGACTTTTTCTTACTGTCAATTTTAAGATATTTTGAGTAATCATGCACAGATGCTCCCATGTTACTTTTATATAAAAAAAGTACTATCCTTAAGACACGTGTTTTCTATTTTAATTTTAAACTGAATAAAATTATTTGTAAAATCTATTTTATTTTATTAAAGGTACAAAATGTTCTGTTTAAAAAATATGCCATCCAAGATATAAATTGTTGAAAAGTATGGAATATTTGCATTTTTTCGACATTTAACAATCGTACGACTGTTTGAAAATACATGCTCATTCAAGGTTTCAAAAGCACGATTTCGAGAAAATATAATGCATCTGGATATATCCATTTCAACTTTATTTTTTTCTTCAAAATAAATAGGTTATAACAGTAAAAAAAGAGATAAACTGATGCAACAAATGCATTTAATCTATTTAGATACTACACTTTACAGCCAAATATATTGCAACCATTTAGTATAAAATAAAAAATGCTGCGTTTGGATAAAAAAATATTGGTTCAGTTTCTTTATCTGAATACATTCTTATTGCTGAATACATTCCGGTAACATTCAATAGCAATAGTATTATTCAGGGTCCATTTATTTGCTATGAAATCCAGAAAATGTTTCTGTAAATTCCCAGCCGCGTTTGCAAAAAAATATTGACCTGCATCGAAATTCCGGTGAAAAGAGAATAAAAGAGCAGAACTTACCCATTTGTTGTTCTCATTCAGATACTTTTTCAGAAGAATACAACGAGACTAAGCTCATTCAGATGCGTTATAAATTTCGAAAACGATATGCATTTTCAGTTTATAACGGAAACATGAAAAAAAAAATAATTGAATCGACTCATTTAATTATCTACCATCTTCAGAAAATATTTACATATTGTTAATATTTATATACTTTGGAAATATTGGCATGAAATTTTCCCTCAATATTGGAGTGTTTATATTTTGATACTACACTGCAAAAAATAATTGTTGATTTTACGGTGTAATGCTGGCACCTCAATTGCTAGTATTATACCGTAAAATTAACAGTAATAAACAGTAAAATAAACATTAATACGCTAACGCGCATGCGCGGCAGTGAATTGTAATGTTTATTGCTGTTAATTTTATGGTATAATACTGGCAGTTGACCTGATTAAGAAACGAATTGCCAGTTACAGCCATTCTTTTAATTCTTCAAGCCTCACGAAATGTGGTTTTTCTTGAACTTTCTGAGCGATAAGCATTTTTGAATTGTTTTCCATGTTCCAAAACACTATAACTACTACGCTTAGACCGATTTAAAATAAGTGAAAATTGCAAAACGGATTTACCTTCAGCTTTCAGCTACCAAACTTCCACAACTTCTTCAGGCGAGAACTGCAGAGATTTTGGCATTTTGATAACTCGTACAGTAATCCCTACACTTTATAATCTAGGAAAAAAGTCTCACCGATACCCCGCTTATCATATTTAAAGAGATATTTGCATAAAATCTAATTTGTGTATGTGCATCGACATAACAAAAATTGTTTTTTTGTAATTTCTAATTTTCGTAACTATGATTTTTTCCAAACTTGAAATATATATTTATGATTATATTGTTCACCTACAGTGACTATTTGAAAACATTCCGTTGAACAATTTTAATTAAAATATTTGCGTTGTGCTTAAGCTATAAAATATTACATTTTATTTTTCGCTTTTTTGGGAAAGGAATTAAAATGTTTTTTTTGATTGCAAATCTTGTATGAAATCTCTAAAAATAGAAATAACACAGTGTCTGTACGATAGCTCATTTTTCAATAACAGTATTTCAGAAAAGAAAAATTCGCTTTATATAATTTCAAGATCCTTCGATTAAATAAGACGAAAACTATTTTTTTGAATTACTGGTATTCAAAAGTAAGCACCCGTACAAATCCTGCAAGACGTTGATTAATACCCCATGTGTCAGACACTTTTCATTTAGCTTTGATAAATGAAGGCACTGCAATAACGGAACCGTTTAATTTAATTAATAATGCAATACAAAATTGCATAGTTCGTCATTGTGATATTTCAATTGATTTATCTACATTGAAGTTTGTTTATATAATTGTTTTCCCAAAGCAATTTTTGAGTTTCAATCAGAAAAATGTTTTTAGCGATTACCACTTAAAAGTATTTTTTCTTTCAAAATTTTTATCCAGCTAAATATTTTTTATTTATTCCTTAGATTAAAATAAAAAAATATGCTAAGAGTGATTACAGTACACTTAATAGCTTATAAAACATTTCTAATAAACAGATCTACTAATTTAGTACAACATAATTGGCAACATTCTCAAGATCAATAACGATAAAATAAATTATTTATTAATAAATCTAAAAAAAAAAAAAAAAAAAACACGAGACCACAGATATAATTCGGTGCATTATATCTGTAATCTCGTAGTTTTTGTTTATGAAGTTCATTTTTCAAATTTTATTGCTAAAATAGTTTATTTTATCAATATTGATCTTGAGACTGTTGCCGATTGTGGGTACGAAACTAGTACATCTGTTTATTAAAAAGTTTTTAGAAAACTACTACTGTAATCATTTTAACGGTTTACTGTAATCATTCTTAACATATATATTTTTATTCTAATTCTAATAATTTTTCCTTTATATAATTATATTCCTTACATATTTAATGAAAAACATCATATAATGTGTACATTGAAAAATATATCATACTGAATAATACATAATACATAAAATCCACTTTCAAGAAAACGGAAATAATCAGATTAACTGGAGAAAGACTTTCTGAAGAGGTCTTGAATTCATTAAAATCACATAGCATGAAACTTGATCATTGTAGAGGTCAATCGACAAAGCAGCCAATATGCCTGCTAAATATTCAGGTATGGAGGCAGAACTCAAGGACAGAGACCCTCTTATTTGCTTACGTGTAGCACAATGTTGTACAGCTGCAATGTGGTTTTTAAATTGTATACAAAATTTGTACAACTATTTCTCCGATTCTAGAGGGATATGGAATGTCCTGGCAACATGTTTCGTTTCTCCAAGTATAACATTGAGATCATTATCAACAACTCGACGATGTGCACTGAAGACGTTTGTAAGAACTTGAATGCAGATTGGAAAGCTGTGTTATTTACATTAAGAGCAATTTCATTGAAAATAGGTAATATTACATGTGCTGCTAGGGGGCTTCTTAAAAAGTTACAAAGTACTGAAATAACATTCATAACATTAGTGTGGTTTTGTATTCTGCAAAAGTTTGGTAAATCAATGTCAAAACTGTAAGCTGCGATTATGGACATTTCACCTGCTGTTGAAATGTATGACTCTCTTATTATACTTTTAACAGAGCTACAGACCTCCTTTTCTATTCACAAAGATTTAGCTAAAAATAAACTTTTTAAGATACGGAATCCAGAATGAGTTCCATCTTTTTCAAATGATGAGATTTCAAGATAAAATAGTCCAATTAAACTTACTTGGTGAATCATCTAAATTAGGTGCGGAATCAGAAAATTCAGAAGAAGAAGTAGGATGAATCTGTTTTAAAAATGACGACAAAATCTGGAGAAGAATGGAAGCATCCCATTCTAAAATAATACAAACTCTAAAGGATGAATTAAAGAAGAGAGTTCATGTCTATAAAGAACATAATATAAGGTTTCAGTTCCTTCAAATATCACAAAATTAGAAGCCACTCAAATTTATGATGCTGTAGAAAAATTTCGAGCCATTTACAATTCTGACATAGACATAGAGCGCAGCTCTGCTGAAGAATTCATCCATTTTAAAGACTACTTTTCATCTTGGAAGAATAAAAAGTATGGCAAGTTATCGTGTCTTCGATTTCTACGCAGAATGTTGACTTCAGAGAAATTCAAAGTCTATCCAAATGTGTACACTGCACTCAAGATTTTCAACTGTACTCCAGCAACAACCAGGAAAGTAATTTTCTGCTTTTAAATGGATTAAGAACAATTTATGGACAACACAGAATCAAGAACGACTGGTCAATCTTGGAGAAATCGATATATCAAACATCACAGCCAGTCTCGATTTCGAGCGTTATAAATGTATTCGCAACTGCAAAAATGAGAAGAAGGTAATTTTATTAAATTCCCTAATTATCGCAAATTATTACTAAATATAGTGTTTGTAAAACATACATTTACCGATTAATTTAGATGTTTCTACGATATATATGTTTTTTATATGTGATATTAAATTGTCGTGAATTTTCTCTGCGTATTTCTACCATACATTTTGTTTGATTAAGTTAAAAGTTTCTCTGATTTTTTCTCAGATACAATTAAATATGCAGTGTTTTTTCTGTGATACCTATGATATATTTTATGTTAAATAAAATTGAATTTTTGTGCAGTATTTTGAAAGTTGCTAATTAACTGTAGTAACTATTTCCGTTATATATATTACCTATTTTTTACTGCAGAACAATTAATAAAATTTAAACTTTTGTCTTTGTTCTATACTTTATGTATGCAATTAATTTTAAATGTTTTATAGAGTTTAAAATTGAAGTAAATGCTTCTACAAAATATAGAACTTTAGATGAGGGAAAGAGGGGTGGGGTGCGTAAAATAAATGATTGCACCGGGTCGTCAGACATCTAAAATACATACATGTAATCATTTTATTTATATATATATATTATTATTAGTGTTTTTTATATATAATTTACTTTTTGCATATAAAAATAGATAAATGGCTTCTTTATGTTAAATAAATTGCATAAATTTTGAAAAAATTGCGTGCGCATATGAAACAGTGAATAGGTTGCCAAAATTTTCTGCTTTCGCCAAGACCATTTTCTCTAACTCGCCAAGGCCCCTATATTGGAAAAGTACCAAAATTTGCTTCTAAAAAGCATATTTTAATTTTATTCATAAGGATTTTGTGCTGAGAATTATTTGTACGATTTACTATTTTGAACATGTAATTAAAAAGGGTTATATAGTTATATTTAACATGCGATGAGATGTGATACATTACCGAAAGATGTATTATTAAAATCCTTAACTAAGATAAGAGGGATTGGTATATGAGAAAATACACAAACATATTCTGTTTCTATTTTACGTAGCTAATTATGGTACTTCATGCTAATTATGCTAATTATGATTTCTAAAAAGTCTAGTTTAATTTTATTCATAAGAAATTTATAATAAGAATCATCTGATTTATTTAATATTTTGAACATGCAATTGAGACGAACGGTGTAATTATGCATAATATGTGATAAGAAAGGATATATTATTGAAAAAGTTACTATGACATTCCATACTTATTCTACACAATAAGCATGTCTTATTCGAGAAACTATTGCTTAAATTAAAGTTTTCTGCAGTATAATTTCTCACAATATTTATGTTTTTGGCAACTTTTCCATAAATTTAAAACGCATCCGATTCATGCAATCTTAAGTCTGTCAAAAACCCAGAAAAGGGAGGCCTTAAAGAGTATTTCACTCATAACTTAACCTTCAGTCAATAAATTAATGAACCGAGGAGCTATGTGGCTCGTTGAAAACTTTGGTATGTTGCCAAATTTCAAAAGAATTTTGTATAGTAATCTGGGAGAGACATATCGTTCATCCAAAATAGTGCCATATGAAACTGTGAAATATTTATATTGTTTTCTATAGAACATAACTGATTTACAGCTGAATGATACAAGTTACTTGGAATGGCTCTCCATAAGATGCAACTTACTGCTTCAATGTCTTTCTCTTAAACGTGAAATAGTACGATGCTTCAGAAGAGAAAAGGTAGTCTCAGTGGTCAACAATAAATATATTTTATGCACTGCTAAACAATAGAGAATAGCAAAAGCCCGTCTTCTTAAAAGAAAATATATATGTCACTAATATGTCTTTATTTGTTTTTTCGTATGTTAAGAAAATTCGAATTCTGTACTCTTTAAATTAATGTCATCCGTACATTGCAAGATGACCCAGCATTTACTTTGCTTAAATGTTTTTAAGCATTAAACATTTTTCAAGTCTAATAAATTTACTTCCTGGGATGAAATATGATACTCCAAAAACTGCATTCATTTTCAATTTCCGCTGTATATGTTGATTGTATTGGCGGATTTCTTACATCTAAATAATATTAAATTAATTAAGATATTCATATCCGTCTAAATATTCTCTTATAGGTACTCTAAGGGGACATCCTAAAGGAACATGTAAATAATATTAAAATAATTAAAATATTCTTATCCGTCTATACAATCTCTTCAGGAGACTCGTTACTCTTTCGACTATTTTTATTATTATTTAAGTACGGATGAATCAAATTAAAGTATTTTTGTTTGAAATGATCTGAAGAAACGACCCATGGACTTAATTATCCTATATTTGGAGGATATGCATTTCATACCATAAGGAAATGATTGATGCTATTAAAAACTTTTTTACAAAAATGGTCGATGGATGGCGTTGGATATGTAACGAGGAACAAAAAATTTCGTAACATACGCATGAAAGGACATTGTATCAGAAATATAAAGGCAGAAATAATCTTTTCGGAACATTATTCGACGAATACAATTGTTCTGTTTGCCGTTGAAGTATCGCGTGTTTCTATATGAAGGTTGTTTCGCCAAAACACTGAAAACTCCTTTAAAGATATTCAAATGTATGGGAGGGAGACGTCATCGCTTACAGGTCCACTAACAACCTGTGGTTTGTTTAAAATGCTACTTTTTTTATGTGAAACAACAATGTATTCAGTTCAACTAGTATGGAGGCGAACCCAAGGGATGCCTCAAGCGGCTGAAAATGTTGTAACCACTGTTGTCGATTCACAGTCTAGTGACAATCCAGTGAGAACAAGTAATGTAGAATTTCCGTAGACAAATGTTAACGCAAATTTAGTAAACAGGAAAAGTTATATAAGATTACACGTATGTAACATTTCAGTCACGTGCTCCTGTGGGTTACGTCGGGACACGTTATTAATTTTTTTTCCTGAAGCCACCTTGGGCATATTGAATATAGTGAGTCTAATTTCAATCATCTTCTAAAAGTTTTCGTTCGTTATTATGTTATTCACGTCTGTTTTCCTTATGAGGTTATTCCAATCTATACATCAAGAGTTTGTTTGTGTATGGCGTGAAATACTAGATTTATATGTATGACACATCGTATGATAACCTTTGTAATGTTGTTTTACATTCATTACATGACAAGGCTTACAGTACCATATTCTTTGTAACTAAAACTTTTCATCGCATCAATAATTTCCCCATGGTCTGGAATGTATCTGCTCCAAATATGGAGGCGTTCCATTCGTAGGATGTCTTTCCAGAGCGATGCAAAATGGAAGACTTAAATTTGAATAAACTTACATTTAATAATTCTTTTTTTTGACAAACAGGATATCCTAAAGTCCCGTTACCTTCACAAAATGTTATAACCACTTTACTATTTAATATAGATAGTCTCTGTTTTTCATTTCTAAATTTTTTGCACTATCTAAAGTTTGTGCATCAGCACGTGTAAGTATTTGACGTGTGTTCATTCAGTTGCCCTCAGGGGCTCAAAGCGCTCTGCGTTCTGCAATAGCATGTTAAGCGTTAGGAGTTAGATAGTGTGTGTGATCTGTGTCTTCAGCATCGTAATGTCATGGATTTTGGATGCGTACGCATGATTCGTAACATCAGTGCTACCTGTAATTCGGTATGTACTTTCAGGATAACACAGAACACAATGAGTCTAATCCTGTGGTATAATAATAAATTGTTAGTCACGACTCCCTGAATAACAAAAAAAACTTTAGTAATGTAGTAGAATTGCCAAAAACAGCCACTATTAGTGTTCCCTCTAGGCCATTATTTAAGAGCGTTCACTCTGTCTTTTCTAAAATTTACAAAATGCACCCTGTCTTTTTCAAAAATAGTGAAATACAAACTTAGTTGTGTCCAGAGATCTCAAGCAAAACTCTTCCCCATATCACAGTATTTCTAAATGAATGTCCCGAAAGCTTGCAAAAATCACAAATCTTCCTTATTTCTTTACGAAAAACACGAGATTATGAAATCATGTTGTATTTTTTAAATACACTGTAAAATAAATGCAGAATATAAATAAATTAATGTACAGAGCTGCGTAAAGAACTGGAAACATTGCTATCTACGGATAGTAATTTCTAAGTGTGATTTCGGTAGTTTTAATTGCTTTGTTTTTTATTTTTGGGGTTTTTTGCTTTATTAAATTTTAGTTTAATAAGTGGCCTGTAAAAAACTGTAGATAATATACAGGGCTGTGTAAAAGAATTCACGCGCATTTCTGTCTATTGGTAGAAATTGCTGAAGGTGAGTTTTCAACTGTGTTATGCGTTTTCTAACTAAACTAAATTTTAGTATACTATATAGAATATATACAAATCTATAGATCTTATACAGTACTCCACAAAAAAATTCCAATAGCTTTCCACCTGTGGACGATAATTGCTGCAATATGGTTTTCACATGTGTTATACGTCTTCTAAATAGATTACTTAGGTATCTTCTGTATCTTATTAAACGCTGACTTTTTTAAAGTAGTCTGGAAGTACTGAAATTGTTTCTAAATCAATGCTTGATGCATGATTTTTAACTTTAAAATTCGCTTTCTTGCACTAAGACTATCTTTGAATCTTTTTATGCATAGGTTTTCTTAGTTATTTTAGTCTCCTTTTCTTATATGTTCATTTTTAGAACAATCATAAATTTTCGTACAGTTTGTTTTCAGGAAAAGAAATCCTCAGCATATTTCTAATAAGCATTCGTAACTATTCGTAGTCCGTTCGTGAGACAACAAAGGAAAATAATTGGTCCCCCCAAAAATAATTCTATGGTTTGTTTCACCAGTTGTTAATTTGTTTTTACTGTGAAAAAAATATACCAGCATTAACGGATATTTTACACTGGAATACTAATGCAACCTTGAATCTTGAATAAACGTTTAACAGTCCCAAACTTTTTTTCTTGCCATGCCTCACATAAGCAACTCTAAAATTATGATGTCCCCCCCCCCCTTTGACATTTTTCTTTTGAAGTGAGCTTTTATTCAACTGAGGGAAGCCGAAATTGCCAGTAATAATAAAAAATCAGTAGCACTAATCAGATCACAGCTTTTAGCCAATAAAAGAAGTAAGATTTTCGGTTTAATTTATTTTTTCGCCAATATTTCACTGTGGAGTAAGAGACTCACCAGATAATCTGGAATTTAACAAAAGATCTAAACCTTTAACTCTCTGTCCTTTATTATCAATCACTGACCACTATGTACATTCTCATTTGAATTTTAAAAGTGAGTATATTTATACACTAGGTATGAGGCCTCCAAAAGAAACATGAGACATTCACTATTAATACCTATTCTCGATATGTCCCTCTTGTAAGCCATATATAGTCTCTCTTCAGAGACGTACTCCCCACGTTGGAAACCCGGGGTTAAATTGAAGTAAAAGTAGCTGAAGAAATCAAATAAGTAAAGAAACTATACGTTATTCAACTAGTATGTAATGTTCCATAGTTCTACAACTAATCTTACAGATAAAATCATAGTCAAATCAATTAACGTTGTTTTCAGTTTCACTTTAGTTCCAATCAAGCGAGAGATCGAAAAAGTTGTAGCTTATAGTTAAATGCATCAATCCATCAGGTGCAAGTCCATTAGTTGTAGTATAGCTGAAATGATTTATGTTGTTGTATTTTTGGAATTGCATCGCATTTTCGCGTGCTTACGTCACATTATAAGAATGTTTTGATTTTGCAATTAATTGTTTCTATTCCTTTTACTTTCGAGATGTATTATATAATTATGCTCCAGTCTATATATTTTTCCAATAAAGAATACAACTTCAGTTAAACCCATAAAACTTTCTTCCTTTCTAGACTTTAATTTTTAATTCAAAAGCTTATTATGAGATACTTCTAGTCTGAATAATTTTATTTATGTAAAAAATTTTCATATTCTTTTGAAAAAAACCCACGCTAATGTATACACTTTAACATAAAAAATAAAATAATAATAATTTCTTGGATGAAAATACTGATTTTTTTTTAATCCAACTTCAAGCAACCACAACTTAAATTTCGCTTATGATTTTAAGGAATTTCCTAAACAAGAAGATTAATAATTTCGGCAACTTTTTTCCTGCAAGTTTAAAAACTCATCAGATGCAGACAATCTTAAATGTGTCAAAAAGTCTGCACAATGAATACCTCAGACACATCCGAAACAAACCTTAATTGTGGGTCCTGTTATTAATGATCAGAGAGGCGATGAAGCTGTTAACAAATTTTGGTATGTTGCCAAACTTCACAAGATCTTTGTTTCGCGTGTGGAAATGACACATCATTTGTCCAGAGTAGTGTCAATTTATACGAAATTGCTAGGTGTATTCTGTCTTCTCACAATAAAAGTTGTATTATGACATAGAATTGTTTGGAAGGACATTATTTAGAAGACAATTTCTCGCTTCAAATATTTTCTCCTAAAAATGAGATATGTATGTTAGAGAAAAATCGAATGCGATGGATATGAAAAAAAAATTTACATAAGAAACAAACTTTATGGAGGTTTCTAAGTTATAATTGTTTTAAAAAACAAGATGTTTTCTTAATGTGAAAATCAAAAAATAATAAAACGGGTTAGTCATACATGACTAAGTTCTCATATCTTTCGAACAATTTATATCTGCAATATTAAAAAATAAATATATATATTATGAATTTTTTATTACATGCAAACGGAATTTATTATTTGGAATGTAAAGCAATAAAGGGGATTTTATATGAAATATATCTACTATGTTAGCTATAGAATTTTCAAACTATGAAGCAAATATTTTTTTCAATTTCCTTCTAGAAACAGCGCCATCAACTTGAACAAAAATACCGCCTATTTTTTTCTGTGTTGTTATCCTTCACAAAACCACAACTAAAATGTGACGCATCCTGTTAAGAAATTTCCATAACCATCAAAACTATGTTGACGGTAATTTTTCAGTAAGTTTAACCCTTTACAATCTTTTAAAATTATTGTTTCGAAATAGCGATTACCCGTTTACTACCACTATTTCTATACTATAATCTTCGTGAAATATTCCTATTACAAATTTTGTAGAATTATACTATTAACATTATTATTATTACAAAATTAATGGTAGCCAGAGCTTAATTCCTAAGTAACGGTAGCAACAAACGTAGTCAAGTCATACTCGACAAACTGGTGGAAAGTGTTAAAAACTGAACAAAATGACACAATCTTAAATGTGTCAAGAAATCTATAAAATGAACGTTTTCTAACATATCCGATATAAGCCTGGATTGTGATCTCGATATTAATGAATAGACAGGCGATAAAGCTTTTAGCAAGTTTTAGTATTTCGCCAAAGTTCACAAGATTTTTGTTTGGCGTGTCGAAGTGACACATTATTTGTCCGGAGAAGTGTCAATTTATACGAAATTGCCAGGCGTGAATTCCACTGTTACTGCTTCTAATAATAAATATTGGATTATGACACAGAGTTGTATGGAAGGACATTGTTGAGAGAGAAATTGTTTGTTGCAAATATTTTCACCTGAAAATGAGATATGTTTGTTTCACAAGACCCAAGATATCTGTTTTTTAACATAAAAAATGAAAAATAATAAAACTGTTTGACCATACCTGTCGAAGTTCTCATACGCATCAAACAATTTATGTCTGTACTATTAAAAAATAAATATTCCGTGTGTTATTTATTGCAGTTATAGGTGGGTTATTAATTAACACATAAAAATAAATTACAGTAGAAGGTATTTCATATTAAATATATCAACTATGTTAGATAAAATCTGTTCAAATTATGAAATACATTTCTTTAAATTTCCTTCTAAAATTAATGTTTTCAGTTAAACAAAAATACCGCATAATTTCATAATATTTTCTTTCTTTTTTCCCCTTTAAAAAAACAAACTTAAAAAAGACGCATGCATTTAACAAATTCCATAACCAACAATATTTATAGTTCCGGGAACTTTTTCTCAGTAAATTTTAAAACTCATCAAAAGCAGACAATCTTAAATGTGTCAAAAATCCTATAAAATAAATGTTTCAAACACATCCGATACAAACCTTAATTGTGGGTCTTGATATTAATGATCAGAGAGCAGATGAAGCTGTTAACAAATTTTGGTATGTTGCCAAACTTCACAAGATCTTTGTTTGGCGTGTGGAAGTGACACTTTATTTGTCCAGAGTAGTGTCAATTTATACAACATTGCTAGGTGTATGCTACTGCTTCTCACAATACATGTTATATTATGACACAGAGTTGTTTGGAAGGACATCGTTTTAAGGGCAATTTTCCACTTCAACTATTATCTCCTGAAAAGAAGATATATTTATTGTTTCAGAGAAAACGAATACAGCGGAAATGTATCATATTTAGTTAATACAAGAAAAGCGTTTTATTTTTTTACGTAATAAAATTAACTTTATCTGGATTTTCAAAATTATAATTGTTTTGTAAAACCCCAAAAATCTGTTTTTTAACATAAAACACGAAAAATATTAAAACGCCTTAACTATATTTGACGATAGTTTCATAAGCTTCGAACAATTTACTCCTGTAATATTAAAAAAATAAATACATACTCCATGCATTATTTATTGCATTTATAAGTGATTCTTTAATTGGAACATAAAACTAAGTTACAGTAGCATACATTTCGTATCAAATATATCCACTATATTAGGTAAATACTGTTTAAATTATGAAATAAATTTAAATTTTTTAATTTTCTTTTATAAATAATGTACCAAGTTGAACAGAAATACTGCCTAATTTCATATTTTTTTCTTTCTATTTTTTCCTTTCAAGAAACTACAACTTAAATAAAATGCATGCCTTTAACAAATCTCACAACCAACAATATTTATAGTTTCGGAAACTTTTTCTCAGTAAGTTTTAAAACTCATCTGAAGCAGGCAATCTTATATGTGCAAGAAAGCCTGTAAAATAAATGCCTGAAACATATCCGATACAAACCTTAATTGTGGGTCATGATATTAATGATCAGAGAGGCAATGAAGCTGTTAACAAATTTTGGTATGTTGCCAAACTTCACAAGATCTTTGTTTGGCGTGTGGAAGTGACACATCATTTGTCCAAAATAGTGTCAATTTATACGAAATTGCTAGGTGTATTCTACTGCTTCTCACAATACATGTTACATTATGACACAGAGTTGTTTGGAAGGACATCGTTTAGAGGGCAATTTTCCACTTCAATTATTTCCTCCTGAAAAGAAGATATGTACGTCATCACAGAAATATCGAATACAGAGAAAATATTCTATATAAAGTCAATGTATAAAAATGATGTGTGATTTAGCTCTCATAAAAATATATGAAACAATTTATGAGTATCCCTTAAACTATAAATTTTTGAAAAATGTTTTGAAAAAACATTGTTGAAATGACATTGTTTAGAAGACAAATTTTTGCTTCAAATATTTTCTCTTGAAAATGATATATGTGTGATTACAGAATAAACGAGTCGGAAAAAAATGTACTGTATTTAGTTATTACTAAAATCAAATGTCATTTTTTTAAATAAAATGTTTAAATATGTTTATATAAATGTGTTATAACTAGGTTATATTTTAAGGGTTTTTTTTTTAAGTTATAATGTTTTGAAAAACCCCTGTTTTATTAAGATGGAGCAAGAGAAACAGTAATATTTGTTTTTTATGATTGACGATACTCTTATAAGCTTCATATAAATTTTGTCTGTAACTTTAAATAACAAATAGATGTTTTAATCATTTGTTATTACATTTATAGCTAATTCATTAACTAGCAAATAAAAAGTTACAATAAGTTACATTTCACATTAACTATATCCACTATGCTATCTGTAAAAAACTCCAACTACTGTTTTAATTCTTTTTCTTTTGTATATAGTGTCATCAAATTGAAGTATTAAAGCGTTATTTTACCTTTATTTTTTTTCACTTTCTGATACAAAATAATTTCCCGGGATTTATTAAAAAGTAGGTAACAACGAGTTTTTTTTCCGGACAACGTACTATTAAAATCTGAATTATGTACAAATAGTCTGGTAGCATTAAATAAAAATCCAGTTTATTATTTTTTCTTAACTATCTCATATTTCAGAGGGATTGAATAGAAATATTAGGAAAAAATATATTTAAATATACTTTAACTGTTTAAAACATACATTTTTTATAGAAGTTCGTTTAAAATATTTTTTTAATTCTTTCTTTTCATTGTAGATAACAAAAAATCATTTCAAAACTTCTTTATTTGAAAAACTTATTACTTAGTTGCTAAATTAAAGATAGGGTAAGCACAGATTTAAAACATCAATATAGTCGACATTCTCTTTTTCTTTTAAATTCTATGTTATTCTTTTCTAAATATCCGAAACCTACAAACAAAAACCAAAATAAAATAAAGAATTTGGAGCTGTCGAAACTGTCACAGTCCTAGGGGGGAAAAAAACTTCCAAATCTAGAAAAAAATGCTCAGACGTTTAGGGAATACATGAAAAAGATTTGCTTGGCACGAATAACTTTAAACAAATACTTCTTTCTATGTCGGTTTTTTTTCTTTGTAAAGATAAATAACGAATTTAAAAATACATATGAAATAGGAATTTGAAAAATATTGAAATGAAGTAATATATTTTTATTTAACTTTCGCAGATAAATAGCTTCTTGGAAAAATTTGAAGTTATAACCTCTTTCAGAATTTTAAGAGAAGCGTTAGAATAAAGAAATAGGTTTTTCTGGTTTACTTCTAACAGATGTTCTTAGCTTGGAATTCATGTTTTTAACTTATCTAATTCAGAAATTTCCATATAAATTTATTTTCAAATACTATTTGTTTTTCTTATGTTCAAGAATTAGACTTAAATAACAATTGTTTTATCCACATGATAAATGTGAATAACAACTATTTGATTTATATCATCTGTAAATATTTAAAAACACGATCACAAATAATCGCAAGAAGATGAGTCGTATATGAATTAGGTTATTTTTTCAGCGGAAAAAATTATTCATACAGTCATACATACATTGTAGGTTTATTAGCTTCAAAATTCAGTTTCCTGAGTTTCAATTTTGAGTTTCCTGAAACTTCCAAGTGTCTTGAAGAAGCATGTTTCGTATCAGAACAACTATACTTTTTATATTTTTATATTACATTTTTAAAACGTACCTTAATAGACATATGCTAACTAATTGGATGTGCTGTTTTCGAATACTAATTCGAAATTTACCAAAAATTAGATGCTCTTGTACTCTGGATATATATATAAAGACCGCAGTGCTACACATTTTACTGAAAAAAAACAGTTAATTATGGAAAGGCATTTAAGTAAAGCTGTCTGAGAACTATGATTGAAGAATTGGATTCCGTTTTATGCATTCTTTCATAATCGGGTTTCATCACATAATTTGGGGATAATGATGGTAAAAATTTGGTAATGAATTGAATGCCGTCGACTATAATACTATTAAAGTTTTGCCACAGAAATAATATTGCACACCAAGCCCCACTAACTAAAATACGCCAACATGCGTATTGATAATAAAACATTAAAACATTTCGGAATGTATTTGCCCCCAGAATTTACATGTTTATCGCTAACTAAATTGAATTAATAATACAAGTAGCATGTCTCAATACATAGTATACATCTAGGAGCGACCAAGTTGATTGCCACAGCCGGCTTGTAAATATATATTTTATGAAAAATATTTCGTTAATAAAAACTGAACTAAGTGATTAATTATTTTAATATTTATGGGTGGAAGAAAGCTGACTTCAATTTTCACTTAGAATTAGATTCTATACAGATATTAAACAATCATATGCGATATTGCTATTAAAATTTAGAAGATCTCTTTGTCACATTTTTGCATCATTCATCAAGCAAATCCTTTCTAACTGCTTAAAGAATTTAGAAAATCTTTCTAAAATGGATATTTGAAATGCGCAAACGGTCATATTATACAAATCATTTTTTAATATTTATGTAACAAAACTTTTATAAATGGATAACATCCATTCTTTACTAAATCAATAATATTCCGCTTGAAGGAATTTATGCAGGGTAACAAATATATTATAAATGCAATGTTGCATTTCAAGATTTTTTTTATTCTTTCGGAAATCCTTAAATCATATTAACGCAAGTATTAAAGCAATTACAATGAGAAAATTTATAAAACATGTTAAACAACGCTGCGCTACGGCAAATTATTAAATAAATTTATGTATAAATATATAACTTGTTCACTTCCGAATTCTTCTTTCAGTCCTTGTTACAGTAATTAAGTTTAATGTTTCTATAAAATATCCGATTAACATGTTGCCAAACTTTGAGTTCTATTTATTTATTTTTATTTTTATTTCAAATTTCTGTTTGTCCTTTTTACACATATATTCCATTCAGAAATTTTTATTTTTAAAATATTAGAATTCTTTTTCGTATGTGTTGTTTTACTATGTTAATTTTAATACGTGTTGTAAAAAAAATTGTAACTTTGTCTTTTTGTAGCTGGATGTATATGGATCACATCCATTATATAGTCTATTATTATGGCAAAATATTGTGTTTCCTTTAAATATATATATATATATATATATATATATATATATATATTTATTTATTTATTAGCGGATGTTAAAGTAGATGAGCATATACATGAAATTTGAATGAATGCTTTTTTTTTTATCTTTGTATTCTTGTTAGTTAAAATTTTTTATGAAACTTTCCAAATTTCTTATTCAATGGATTCGGTTGATTCTTATGAAAAACTGTTGATAACAAACTGTATTCTTTTTTCTTTTTAATGATTGATTTATTTATTTCGTATGTATGTGATGGTTCATGTTTATATTCAGAGTAGTTTGCAAACACAAAATCTATGTTATTTTAATGAATGCTATATTGAAAGATTGCTAGAGTGAACTTGATTAATAACTCAACTTTGTTTTTATTCACGGAAATGTTTATGCACTTTTTTTACAGTAGTCAATGGACGCGCATTTCTCCAGATTTCAATATGATTTTAGAACACTGTACAAATTGCATGATGCGATACGATTCAACCATTTATCTGCTACCACAAAATACAGTCAGTAAAAGATAAAATACGTTATGTTAATCGCTGAAATCTTCAATAAAAAATTAAAATTCTAACGTGCAGCATCACATACGAGAGCAGTTTGATAAGTTCTCGGATTAACACAGAAATGGAACAAGTATGACCAAATGACAATGTTGTTTGTAAAGCATGATCCTTTAGATGACATGCCACTGAGTTTCAGACGCGTGAGTTTATTGGTTATTCCTGGGCGATAAAGTAAACAAGTTTTGACATTTTCGAAAAATGGTAAAGTTTGAGCTGTCATAAAATACTTTGTTAAAAAATATTTAACCCCCACGAACATACAAAAAGAGTTACAGTCTATCTTAAAGGATTCTTGTCCTTCATATTCGACGATAAAAAAGTGGGCTGCTGATTTTAAACATGGTACGAAATCAATTCACGTTGATGAACGCTCAGGAAGCCCAAAAACCACTACAATAGACGAAATCGTCTCCAAAATTCACAAAGCCGTATTGAATGATCGCCGATTAAAGATACGCGAACTTGCTGACATTGCAAACATCTCGATAGACCGTGTCCACCATATTTTACACGATGTTTTGGATATGAAAAAGCTTTCCGCTCAATGAGTACCGCGCTTGTTGAACGTCGACCAAAACTGCCAAAGAATGAACATTTTTCAAGAGTCTTCTGAATTGTATTCTGTTGCAAGTTGAAAAATAAAATCAAATATTCTCAAAAATCTTGTATTTTCTTTTTCAGGCAAGGAACTTTTTGAACCACCCTCGTACAGGGCTGCACTAAAGATTTCGCCTTCAAGATTGTATCTTAAATAGATTGAGTTGCATTGACAAATAATATAAAATTATCAAAAATCTTGTGTTTTCACTGTCATGCCGAGAACTTGTCAAACCACACTCGTATCTTAGTTTCTTAGTTAAAAATAATATTAATTTTGTTATAAAAATAGAAAAGTTTTTTATCCAGTTATGCCTTTTTTTAAAGTAATTAGTTTAATTTATTCAGTTACTTAAGAAATTATATCTAGCAGTTTTTTTTTTGTTATTCAATATATAAAAATGAAAATTCATGTTCGTATAATTGGTAAAAGTACAATAACTACGATAATAATAGCGATCAAAATCCTTTTACCGCTGTTCATAAAATTCCTTCCTTTTCTGCTGAAAATAAATTTGAAACTCCTTGAGAAAAGTTGTCCGGAGACATTTAAGGAATGGATTTAAAAAAGAATTGCATGAACGCTCAATTTATGCATAATTTATGAAGCAGGGACCACGTTAAAAGATGCAAATTTCTCGCATAACCTTTGCATTTTATCATAAATAAACGCAAACTACGTTCGCTCCTTAAAAATGTGGTAAAAAAAGTAAATATGTCCCCTTCTCTTTAATGTAAGTGGGTTAATGAATGGGAAACTTGATGATAGCTCTTAATTAGGGCCACATATTAGGCCCGACATTTTCGTTCGAATAGATGTGCATGTCGTTAATGTAATGACCATGTTAGAGATAAGAAAATTTTTGCTTCCCGTGCTTGATTATGAGTACTTCTAAGCCAAATTAAGTACGATTCAAGTATTTATCATCACATCTTATAAATAAATAAAACGTGTAGAATAAATAGAATTTATTTTGAATCTGCATTTATTGGAAGAAGAAAATAAGATTTGAATATCTATTCACGCTGATGCCGACATATTCATGATTACTATTTACTAAAAGTACCATTTTTGAATACATTTATATGCTATTTATATATGATATTTGTTGTAAAACGTATAAATCGATTTATGTGAGTAAAATTCATTTTTCTCTGTTTATTGATTATTTTCAATTTAAGAAGGTTTTAAAACGTGTAATGTAAGAACTTCTTTTTTTTTTTCACATACTTTCCACAGCTATTAATGCTTCTTTTAAGACTTTTAAAAAAATTGTAAATCATTCAAAAATAAATGCGGTATTTAAATATGAATAATTTTATTACTACATACTTAAACATAAAGTAAAATTTTATTTAAAAATCGAATTTTTATAATATTTTGTTTAAAAGTTTAGATGACCTGTAATATCATTTATATATGGTATTTGTTGTAAAATTCATAAATCGATAAATGTCAGTAAAACGCATATAATTTATTTATTGTTCTATTCTTTTCCCAGTAATTTGATTTTGTTCACATATTTAACACAATTACACATTATAAGACGTTAAAAAACTGTAGCCACGCAAAAATTGAATTGCAAAATAAGCATTTAACCCTCTAAGCGTGTGGAACGTAATATTCCGTTCACTAAGCTCCAGGTTTCACTGCATTATATGCAATGTTTAACATAATATAATTCTATAGATTTAATGAATTTTCAAAACATCGAAGAATGATTAATACTCTCAAGGGTTACATTCATATTTGCAATTAAGTTTTATTTATAATGCTGAAAGTATCATATTTTTTTAGCATTTAAAACAAAACGCGGAGAAAACAACATTACAATTTTACCCTTTTTCAAAACGCTCAGAGGGTTAAAAATGAGTATTTTTGTAACTACACTGTTACAAATTTTGCCCTGGGTTGAACCAACTTTTGATGCAACAGCAGCTGCAACCATAAGATGGTAAAATATCGTCCGAGCAGTTGGGGTTATGTTGGAACGAGATTTTACCCACTTTTGGTGTTGCAGTAGCTGCAACACCAAAAGTTTGTTCAACCTAGGACAAAATGTTTAAAAGTGTAGCAACTAAAATTGAAATAAAATTTTATTTAAGCATGTCATTTTGCATATTGGTTCATTCAAGAATGTCTGCGCTTTGTTATCAATAATATATTTTACTAAACTGTTACGACCACAGTTTACAAATAGATTTTCTTTATTTACAAATGAATATAAGGTCACACAAGGTATCATTGTTGGGTTGAAACAACTTTTGGTGCAAAAGTAGCTGCAACCATAAGATGCTAAAATATCGTCCAAACATTTGGAGTTCTGGTTTAACCATAGCTCCAAATGTGGAAACGAGATTTCACCATCTTATGGTTGCAGCTATTGCAACACCAAAAGTTGGTTCAAAACAGCACAAATTTTTTAAAAGTGTAGCTACTTAAAAATTAAATAAAATTTTATTTAAGCATGTAATTTTGCTTGTTGCTTCATTCAGGAATGCATGAACAATGATATAAATAATATACTTTTCAGGAATGTTACGACCAGAGTTTACACATAAATTTTCTTTATTTACAAATGAATATAAATTTCCTTACTGGACTATAAATCATTCTATTTTTACGGCAGTTTTTACAAGTAAAATATGTTACTAAAAAATTTGTCAGAAATGAAAAAAATATATATCCGATTATCGGATGTTTTCAAAGTTCGGAGCAAAATTAAAACTCGATGGAAAAAATATGTGGATCGGAGAAATACGCGGTTAGCAAATTAATATTCACCAAGATATGGAATTTTGTATGATGTAAAAAAGTAGTAAATTTTACAATACAGCACACTGATGAGGTGTAGAATAGTGGAATGCATATCCCTTTCACATCGGAAATATAGGATCACGCAAAAACATACTCTGTGCTTTCTGATTTTAAAGTCACCCAAATATCACGGGTCTATAGAGAAAAATCTCCAATCCTTACCTGCACTACTACGGTGTCATATGCAATAAGTAGCACTCCTTCCATTTGTTTTATGCTACTACACTTTAAAATATATATATATGCTAAGTCGAAGCAACTTTTGGTTCAGCAGTAGCTGCAATCATAAAATGGTGAAATCTCCTTCCAATATTTGAAGCTCTGGTTGAAAAATAACTCCAAATGTTGGTACGAGATTTCACAATTTTATGGTTGCAGCTGCTGCAGCATCAAAATTTTTCTCAACACAGCACAAAAATTTCAAAAGTGTATATTCAGTATTCTGAAGTGGTGGTGGGCACACTCAGTTCTTTCAGCTGTAAACCAGGCTGAAATATAGTCTATAATATCACAATTATTACATCTTATTGTTTTGTTTTCTGTGCATCAGCACACCCCCCCCCCCCCCCCGCCCTTTGTATTTTGAAATTTTGAACTATTTTTTCATGCCGTACAAAATGCCATACCAATGTGATTAATTATCAGCAAACTGCATATTCTACGATGCATGAACATTTTTATCACGACTTTCTTTTTGCTCCAAATTTTTTAATCCCCCTTGGTGTATATATATATATTCAAACCACTTCAGAATTTTAAGCATTTCATTCTTACTGAAGAGTATTTATGAAATTAGCAGAAATAATTTCCTAAATACTTTTCATTTTTTAGAAGGTTGAATCTCTTAGAAGTATTAATAACAAAGCTACAAAACAATTACGATATAATATCGATAAAAGTTTTAATTATTGAACACTATAAACCACAATGGTATGTATAACAGCATAAAAACTATTTTAGATAATCGATTTTATTCCTTTATGAATTTCTTTTTAAAATATCGTTTGCCTTTCAATAAAATAACTCTGTAAAAACAAAGTAACTAACAAAATATTTATATCCGATCTATAAACTAAATGAATAACGTTGAAGTATGAATTATTCGCTTATTTTATACATAAAACAAGATTACAAATAGAAAAAAATCTTTAAAGCACTTTGGTATTGATGCTCCATCATTGATTTTATCGACGATAAAAAGATAACTAATACACATTAAAAATATCGACAGCAACATTTTAATTTCCTTTAATGAATCAATAATAATGTTTTTATCGGAAATCTATTGAAACCTTGCGTAATAGAAATACTTCTAAGCTTAAAATTTTTTTTTAGGAACATTCATATTACGGATACAGAAAACAATTTTCAGTAGATAAATTTTATAAGCTAGCTTTGATAAAAATCTTTAATCAATTATGTAGGATATCGTTCACTTAATTCAAAATTTATTAACTTTTTGCATTAAATTGTTATTTATTAAAATAACGATTTATTTTTTTTTCTTTATTCTACTTCTGACTTTACAGATTTATGAAGATGTTAACGGCAAATAATGCAATTGCAGAATTGTATTACAATGTTTGCATTTTTAACTTTGAAAATGTATTAATCTGTTTTTATGTTTCAAAATATATGATGTATCAAACTATTGTTAGTGGAAAACAAATGTTTTCTGGGTCTATTATTTATCACAGAAACTTTTCCGGGGGTATAAATCTATGGGTATTGGCACAAACATACACATCGATATTTTTTTACCTTTTATTTGGTTTGGAACAATTTATTGCTTTGAAAATTGAAAATGTTTAACTGGAAATCTTTTCTATATGTTTCTTCTATATAAAAGAATGCATATAAAAACGCTTGTGATATTAGTAAATGTATTGGGTTAGATTGGGTAGATAGATTAGTAAATAGATTGGAAACAAACTTTAGAATTTGCTAAATATGTCTTATTACACCTAATGTGCGTACGGTTGTACAACAATTTTTTAAGATAATTTTTCGCCTTATTTAACCACTGGAAAATAATAAAAATTCTGTGAATAAACGAGAGCATTACGAATTCTGCGATTTAAATCTGTATTATTATATAAAGAGAGAACACCTGCTTGACTGACTCATCAACGCCCAGATGAAACTACTAAAATCAGGATCACGATATTTGGACAATAGATTGCTATACAACAATAGACCTAAGCAAGCAATAGACCTAACACAACAGACCTAAGCAAGCAATAAGAGAGGACTTTTGAAAATTCCCCCCGAAGGTGGTTAAAGGTGGGGGGTCACAGTTTTAGGTCATTTCGCCATATCTCAGCATCAGTTTTAGGTAGGAGCGTGAAATTCAGGAACACAAATCTACTGAAATAATAGTTAAACATGTATTTCAGAGATTTTATAAATTCACCCGCTAAGGGGTTAAATGGGGGGAGGGCTTAAGTAAAAAAAGAATAAATCTTGCAACGATAGGGTTACAAAAATAAAGTCACAACAATAACTACAACAATGAAATTATAACAAGGAAATTACAGCAATGAATTACATAAAATACAGCTAAGCAAATCTGCTAAAATAGTTAAACATGTATTTCAGTTATTTTAGAGATTTGGTAGCCAACATTCGCAATGAATCCGATTATGGAAGATTAGACGAATAAAACCACTATTGCTGATTTTTGATTAGACATTTATCGTAAGACATTCTTCCAAGGAGGTCGACACATTGTCTATCCAAGCGAAGCCGGGTCGGAACGGGCCGCTTGTATAAAATAAAAATATTCTTTCCTTAAACAATGGTACTGAACTCCTTGGAAATTCCAAGGATTGTCTGCACTTTGATTACATCTCGGTGTTAAAAAAATGCCAGTACGCTGCATTGAGAAATGTTGTTTTCTGTATGTTTTCAGTGATACCTAGATTTGCAATTCCAGAAGCATTTTATGAGAAATAATAATAAAATAATAATACTGTAAAACAGTTGTACTTTACGAATAATAGTATCAGTGCATCATATAACATGTATCATTGCATCATATATCATTGCACATATTCGCCAGTGAAGGACAAATATATACATAAATGACCAGCAACTTAACACAAGTGAAATAGTAACAACTAAGAAAAAAAGAAAGAAAGATGAGAAGAACGAATTTCAAGGATTCAAGGGTTTATCACAAGAGTTTTTAAAGTAAAGTTTTGAGGCATAGCTGTTTAACAATCTTTAATTTTTTTCGCTCAGTTCTTGTACACAGATTCTTACATTGAATTCAAATTCAACAATTGATTACACTTCACAAACTTTTTTGAATGACATCACTAACAAAATTCCTGTAAAAAGAAACTGGATTCTTGTATTTTCCCCCTTTAACGTTTTTATTTCATTTTAATCTTAATTATATTACATCTTATTTTTATAATATAATTAAGATTCTGTTACATTTTAGTTTACTTTTTTAATTTGACATTTGCTCCAAAATCAAGACTCTAATAAATGAACGAACAACTCATTAGAAATAACACTGGAAATGTAATTCAGGATATAGTTGACTGCAATTTCAACAGCAATATCTGTTTTTAGTTATTTAATAAATGTATTTTCTTTCATTTCAACTTATTCGGAGTTTTCTGACAATAGCTATAATTGTATTTAAGGAACCTAAATATCAAACAAAATTTGTTATTTGAATGGATGTCTGTACTCTAAAAACGACATTTTCAAAACTGAGCAAAAAGTACTCAAATCTGAGAATGTTGCATAGTCAAAATGGCTCCGAATCAAAATTACTCAAGTTTGAAACATGTATATACTCATTTCTGAAAACATGCACACACTCAAGAATAAAACATCGTGTGCTCATATTTGAGTATGTCCATGTTTCAAAAATGAGTATGAACTGACTTCTATGTGCTCATTTTTGAGTATTTCCATGTTTCAAAAATGAGTTTGAGCTGACCTCTATGTGCTCAGTTTTGAGTATGTCCATGTTTCAATATTCTGAGTATTTCTGGTATTTCAGAATTGAAAGCATTGGGTCGTCCTATTTGAAACAAAAAGTTTCATAACAAAATGAAAACATCGATCTATTCAGATTTGAAAGTGTAATTTTTTTTTCAGTGTACATGCTAAATTAACGGCATTAACATTAACATTAAAATCGATATTATTTTGTTACTCTTGCATGTATAAATTCAATTACGAAGCTGAAAATGTTTAACTGAGAATTGATAACATCCTAAAACTAATTTCACGATTCGAAAAAACTTATTAATACACTAAAATAAGTACGCGGAGACCTTTCTGAAAATCAGTGGCAGCAAAAGAAACTTTGCCTTAATAAATCCTTCTTTAAGCCTCGAACATTTATAGGTTTCTGAAGATTCTAAAGATAAAGAAAGCTTTTCAGGTTATTGTATATTTTTAGTTCGTGATTATATTATATTTTTGTAGATTATGAAACTTTTATATATTTTTTAACAATGTACACATGTCCACGCACACACAGAAAGAAAGGTGGAAAATTTTTGGATTTAATCCATAATTAAAAGTTTAAACTTCAAATATTCTGTGTAAGTTTAAAGAATAAAAAGTTTTTAAACATATGAAAATTAAGTTTTTATGAAAAGAATAATTTAAAATACATATTGGTTTAAAGTTTGCAAATATTTGCTTTCTTTTTATCTTATTTTGTGCATAGAATAACAAATTAGCTCAGATTGAATATTTTTTTTCTATTTAAGAACTTTGAATTTTAAATGAAAAGGATGTAATGAAAGAAATTAATCCCATGTTCTTCGAAATGAAATATTTTAAACTTTAGTATTCGTTAATAAAATTATGTATTTCTTGTTTCATATTGAAAAAGAATACTGTTTTCACACCATGTAAATGGCACAAAGTATATCAGTGTGAGACGTTCAGGCAGTTCCGGAAGTTCAGGCCATGTGAAAGAATACTTTCTGTACAAATGTCTGGTTATACAGAATAGAATGAAATATACTTTAACTTCAAAATTTATAGATTCAAACTTCGTACTTATTTCTATTTGCTGGAGAAGAATTATTATTATAGTAACTCTTAAAATCTCGTAATCACAGCTTGACAAATAATAATAGACTTCACTTAATTTATCAAAGAATATATTGAATCATAAAAATATAAACAATATAGGTATATACAGGTAGAGAAAAGGTAGAAAGTTCTCAACGAAAACATCTTAGGCCGCGTAGTGACCCTACTTCACGCAGTCAATTCATCTCATCGTCTACTGCTCTTTTGAGTTTTGAAAAACTAGGCCTACGCGCTATTACAAAAATGTCGTCTGTCGTAGGCGGATTTCTTTTTTCAGCGTTTGTATGGTCCCTCAAATTTGAAAAGCAATATTCCCTAAAAAAAATTTCCGCCTTATTTTTGTGATATCAAATAAGTCAAAAAAAACTTTTAGAAATTACTGGTGTGTAAATTCAGGGGAGTATACAAACGCGTTAAAATTCGCCTACGACAGCAGCCATTTTTGTGTCAGCGCGTAGGCCTAGTATTCCTGGGGGCGGTGGTTTTGAATTACCATTATTCCACATCTCATATGTAACTGATTTCATGGGGAAAGAACTTAAGCAGGCACCACTGAATTGCTCTGGCACTGCCATCTATTGCAACGGCGAAAATCTCACGGGAGATAGGTGATTTCCACAATACGAAGGTTTTGTATTTGTTAAACATAAAATTATAATTAAATTTATGCAAAATCTGCATATATCAATAAAATATTTTCCACTAATATTATATGTAAATAACAAGGCACATATCACCAGCACCCATCTCATCTAATTAACAACGAATAAAATTATTTTACAATTTGTCAGTAGTTGATATTAATCTTATCAAGTACTGACTGTTGTGTGAAAATTAATGGGTTTTGGTTTATACTCAATTTCCCCACTCCATTTTGTTATTTTCATACATATTTAACTTATTTTACATTTATTTTATCCTTTTATAATCTCTTTTTCAACCAATAGTAATCTTTGCTATTTAGTTACTCTGTTTTATACATATCTGTAATAAATAGCTACTTCAACTTTCATTTCTATGCAAATTTATCTCAGCCTCATGCTCATCTATTCTGGAATGTTTTTTCCTTTTCGCCAATTTTCTATCTGTAATTGCAGAGCATATTTTGGTTTACATCTTTTTTTTTTTATAATACTTTGCAGTGCTTCGGCATGCTTTGGTTTATCACTTGGCGTGATTCTGTCAAGCATCAGCTAGCGGTAAACCTTTCGCATAGAAGCATGCACGCAGTGTTCAGAATTCAGAGTTCAGAGTCCAGCCTTTGCCGCAGAACCCTCAGAATCCATAGAACGAGCTTGGAACCCGATAATGACCACTCTCAGAACTCAGCCACGGCCAGAAAATAGACACTTATGCTAAGTCCTTCCTTCGTCTTTCGATAGTTTAGTTTAGTATCGTTTGAATTTTAAAAGTCATCCTTTTTTTTTTCTTATACAATGCTCATCCCTCTCGCAATATGTTTACTATAATAAAGCTTGAATCTGCAGTTTTATCATGATTTTGAAGAAATTGCTTATTTTAATTGAAGTCATATCTTTTACGAATAATAGAGTATTTGTATAGTATACTAGTTTATAACGTGCAAAGACAGCTTGCGTACATTATGTATCTACTTTTACGCCCAGCTGTTTTACCGGAATTCAAGTTCAGAGTTCAGAGTTCAACCTTCGCCGCAGAACCCTCAGAATCCACGGAACGAGCTTGGAACCCGATAATGGCCACTCTCAGAACTCAGCCACTGCCAGAAACCAGAAACTAGACACTTATGCTAAGTCCTTCCTTCGTCTTTCGATAGTTTAGTTTAATATCGTTTAATTTAAAAGTCATCCTTTTTTTTCTTTTACAATGCTCATCCCATTCACAATATGTTTACTATAATAAAGCTTGAATCTCCAGTTTTATCATGATTATGAAGAAATTGCTTATTTTAATTGAAGTCATATCTATTACGAATAATACAGTATTTGTATTGTATACCAGTTTATAACATGCAAAGATAGCTTACTTACATGATCTATCTACTTTTACGCCCAGCTGTTTTATCCAGAATTCAAGTTGATATGAGTATATTTTGTTTAAGTACTTTCTTATTATGATTCTGATTTTTAATATTCCATTACAAAGTAAAGTTTTTATAGTGGTTCAATGTTTCCTTTAAAATATTAAAGCCATGCCTGTCGATGACACAAATGCGAGGTTGTTAGTAGGCTCGATGAAAAATTGGCGAATGTTTTTATTATGAAATAAATGTCATTGAAATTTTAACCAGTAACCTCTATTCAATTATACATGTCTGTTTGTAAATCTTACTTATAAATTCAGTATCTACTATCTATTTTGGGGTAGTAAAATACCATTCATTCTTTGTAAACTGAATCAACCTTTAATTTTTAATCTAATATTTACCATTAAACTTCTCGCACTTTTTCAGTCTGTGCAAGAAGTGTTAACTCTTTCTCTTCCCCTTTCTTCAATAACTTATGTTACAACATGTGGTTTCAAAACAATATCTTCATAAATTTTTAATTAGAACAATTTTAAAAAGATTTTTATTTCATGTTAATTAAATAAAATGGACATTGTTTACATCTTAAAATTGTTAACTCTTTTCCTTTACATTAATAAAGACATTTAAAATCATACCATTCAAAATTTATTTAATTAGATTGGTGTATTTTTTAAAATAAATAACAATCATAAAAACTTATATAATCAAAACAGAAAAACATCAATAAATAATGTCAGCGAAAAGTAATGAAGTATTGGATATCAATAGGCGATAAGCGATTGCTACATATTCTTTAATGAATGATTTTATCGAAATACACGTAGAAATGAATATCGAAATGCTATGTATAGAAAATCTACATTAGCATCACATTTTACTTAGCTTTTATGTTATTGAACAAGTTCCATTATTTATAAGTTCTTCCGATAGTGATGTGCAATATCCTTTAAGTGAATGAATGACCCACTTATGCAGAAGCCATCCGATACATGTAATATCTTACTTGTTATTGAAACAATTATTGATTTTTTTTATATTATTGCCGATAATGAAAATCAATCATTATATTTTCATCGATAAATCATGCCATAGTAATATGTACTCGTAGACAATATGTGTTAAAGTCTTGCATGAAAATCAATATGAGTTTAACTTTCATCTCTCTGAGAATAGTGGATTCTTAGAAGTATTATTCGCTTGATATAAACATTATTTATTTAAGGAAATCAGTACTTTTTATTTTGAAAAAAATGACAAAAATGTCGAGTATCAGATTTTTATCCTAAAATGAACCTTAACATCTATAAAACATTGTGCCCAAATTTCTTAATGATCTGGTAAATAGTAAATGTAGATATGAGGTGGTTACAATGACAGTGGAGTAAGTCCAAAAATTTGAAAATCTTCAGATTTTTTATCACAAAATGAAATTTAACATATATAGAACATTGTGCCCAAAAATCTTGATAATCTGATAAATGGTAAAGTAGATATGAGGTGGTTAGAAAGACAGTGGAGGAAGTCAAAAAATTTGAAAATCCAGATAACAATATTTTTATTGAACGTATATTAATTTCTGTTAACTGTGCCAGTCAAATAAGTCATAGCTCACTTAGGTAGTCGCTAGAGGGACCACTCAATGCAATAGCAATACAACAAGTTTTACAAAATCCTTCGATTCACAATTCACTAAATTTTGACTTACTCTACTGTCATTCTAACTCCTTCATATAGTATTAATTTTACGTATCTCTTTTTAATATTTCTTTTTTGTAAATGAAATGTTTAAACTCGTTTTTCTCAGTTCGTATTTTTTCGTATTCTCTATTTAATCAAATTGTTAAAATTCCACAATAATTGAGGAAATTGTCGGAATCTTTTTTAATGCTTCGTTAGATTCTACGAGAGATAACTAAGAATCATTTTTTTATATCTTTGAAATGTTTGTTAAACAAAAATCTGAGCTCAAATGTATGCAGTTTTTATAGATTTATTCCGTATACATCCATTTATTAAATTCTTTTTCTTCTGATCTAATATTTGTATCCAAACTCCGATACTTAAGTTTCTAGAACAACGTATTCTGATTATAAAATTTAGAAAATAATCTAGTTTGAAATACCAAAATTAGAAAAGAAGATTATAATTTTAAAATTGTTATTTTTTTAAATCAATTAAAATATATATTTATTAATTTATTAACCATTTAAGCCTTTTTATTGGCTGCTGTAATGGTTTTACTTTATTGAAACATGATCCAAAAATTAATATACGTCTTATTTACAAAATGTATATATATATATATTTTTGTACTGTCCCCTTTAACCATAGCTGCCAACTTTTACGCTTTTTTGTTACCACTAAAAATTAATAGAAATTTTTGCTTTATTGAATCACATGATTTCGGCGATTTAATAAGGTTAAATTTACTATAAAATGCTAGTGGTAGGAAAAAAGCGTAAAGGTTGGCAGCTATGCTTTAACTGTTCCCCAAAGAGATTGTACTTTAAATTAAATTTCGATGTAGCGCTATGCAGTTTTTAAAAATGACAGAAACATTGTCTCATAAATTTGTTAACGAAACATTTTAATGCTAATTTATTTTGTAAATTGTATATTTTGTTAGTTTTCAAATTCGTTTATCAGGAATTTATTCTAATTTCTTCAGAAGACACGATAGCTTTATAATAAAACAGTTCTATAACTGTATAACGAAATAAAACTTCAATTACCATTACTACATAATACAATAAAGAACCAAATTGTATAGTTTTTGATGTATGTTTTGGGAAAACGACTAAATATCACTATCCTAAATTAAAACAAATAAAATCTTATTTTAAATGGTGAATAGAATAGGACAAAACATGTGAAAAGAAGCAACATAAATTTTATGAAAAACATTTATAGTTTAAATAATAAATACTGAAATTGATTTTTAAAAAACTACAGTTTCTTTTATTAAATTAAACAAAAAACTTTAATTTTTTACTTAAAAATGCAGGCTTCTCCATGTTTCTGGAATAGCTTTAATTAATTTCATGCACTGGAATAGGAAATAGTTTGTGGAAAATAATTTAACTTGAATTTAATATACATAAAAAAACATACGTATAAAAATTAAAGTTAAAAAAAGAAATGTAAATTAAATAAAGGAATTTAACAATGTGAAAACACAATCAAAGCCATAAATTTAATCATATGCGGAACAAATTATTTTCTAATTTTATGTCCCTAACAATAACCATTATCGATAGCATATTGTAAGATAATTAAAATGTGCCTTTGCCAATTTTCCTTCCATTCTATTATTCATTAAAATAATGGCTTAATCAACAAAGAATCTCCAAAAGTTGTGCATATTATTTAATATCGCACTTGCACATTTCATTGATTTTTATAAAGCGTTTAATGAATAAGACAGGAATTCTTAATAAGTATTATGAACGATTTGAAACGTCCGTGCTAATTGAATACCTTCCATAATTCCAAATATTTTGAAGAATGTCTTTGAGATGAAAGAATTTATTTTTAGCTATGAATATTATAAAGCAAAAACATATCCGTGATTAATCCTGACGTCAAATGAACGGTGGAAACGTCCTAAACCAACCGTATCCCCTCTTTTCTTTCTTTCTTTCTTTTAAATTTAATTACTTTTAAACATCTCATGATTTTATTTTTTACACCATCGAATAGGGGGGAAATGCACTTAAAAAAGCAATTTGCTTGAAAACTGTATCTCAATTTACTGATTTTTTTTAAGTTTTTAAAAATAATTTTCAAGCATGAAATTTTAAAAAAAACTATATCGCATGCATCCCGATTACGAAATATTAACCCGTTTTCACTTAATACAATATAAACGGTTCAGCTAAACGTTTCCGACTGATATCCGATAACGAACTTAAAACTTCATCAATAAATAAATAAAAAAAATACAAATGAAACACAAATTTAACAGACATGTAATAGAACTACGCGCTTAAATCACTGAAAATAACAGAATCAAAAAGGCTGCTATAAGTTGCAAAATATCTGGCGATTTCCTAGGCTATTAACTTCTGGCATGCAGGTAATACGAAAGTATGGCTTTTAATAAATTTCAAGACTTTATTTGAATGCGTAATTCATATTTATCATATAAAAATGCTTTTGTTATTGTTAGTGGACAATCTGGAAAATATATATTAAATGTAAAAAAATTATTACAAGTTTTAATGCAAAAAATATATTATGTAACCCGGGAAACCTGAGTTGGAACATCTGGCTTTTGTAAAGCAATGAATATGAACAATTTTATCAAAGACAAACTTTTCCTGAAAATTACAATATGCATGCTTACTGAGCTGATTATTAAAAGTTAAATATTCAGAAATTTGGAAGAATATGTCGATAAAAATAGAAAGAGTTTAGAAATTAAGCTGTAAATTCTTTAAACGATTAAATAAACTTAGGTTTAAAAAGAGGGGTACCAAGAATATGAAATAGCAAAACAGGAGTTTATTTTTAGAATGCAGGAAAAAATTACTTAACTCAATTTTTTTTTTCATGTATTTTTCAATGAAACTTGTACTTTGTCTGTCAAAAAAGTATTTGCTTTGACCTGAACTCGGAACTATTTTATACTATACTACAATTATTTTTTAACTCTTTTTATTGTATTGATTTATTGATTTATTAAATAATCCTTATATAAATAGGCGTTTAAAGCATCAAAAATACGTGTTTAATTACGCAGGGGAAAAAAAATCTTCGGCATTACATCTCTTTGCTGATTTGGATATATACAAAAGTTTATAATTATGGAAAATAATGTAGTTAGTTAGAATGGCTCTGGTTCTTGAAAAAAATAATAATAATAGCTAATATGATCGTTAAGGTGCATTTTTAACACAGTGCCCGACTTAGACTATCTAGGACCCTGGGCAAGCATTAGATGGAGGCCCCCTTCTATCTATCCATTGAAAAAAATTTAAGAATTATTCTGAAATGACTAATACTAATCTTCATACCAATTGCATATAAGCATAAATTTCGTACCAAGTACTATTCACAACTGTATACAGGGTGCCACAAAAAACATGGTAATAGCTTTAAGAGATGATAGAATACACCTTTTGGTTATACGAATACAAGTGCAAATGGTGAGCTATTAAAGTAATGTTAAATACAGGTCTTTCGGGAATTCTCGGCTATTTATCATAATATCATTAACACTTTCTACGACAGTATAAAATTTAATCTTTGTCTTGCATCAACATGTATTTGGGGGATTCCATCATATGGGAAGGCACGTGCATGCATGCATTTATACTAATAGCGACAAATTTCAGCACTTGTTATGTTATGGCATTCCTCATGCATAAAGTACTTTGGTATAAAATTTCATGTTGTGACAAATAGTTTAATTTTTTTAAACATAAAGCAGCAGATAAGAGTTGTATGAAATTACAGTAATCTTTTAATTAAACTTTTCTATTTTGAAAAATTTTTATCCAATCTGGAAGAATAAATTAAATATCACAAAATGAAATATACTTTAAAGTAAAATCTATGTGAAAGCAGAGAGGGGAAGAGCGCCCCCTCTTCTAAATCTGAAAAAACAAATTTTAGTCCCATTTGGACGAGTTTTATCATTTGGCTTCCCTTTAATGAAAACTTACATCTGCACTTGGGGAGGGGGGGGGCAGTTTCCCCTCATGCCCCTGCATTAGTCGGTCCCTTTAATCAGATTTCCAGAAAACTTGTGTGATTATAGAAAAGAGCAGTGTGAACGGTTCCACTAAGATATCAGAATAATGGAGTAAAGGTACCAAGGAAGTTGGGATCGACACATGATGGCTGACTACTGTTGGACCTTACAAAGAGATGACCTGGAGAGAAACATTCTACACAATCATACAGGAAACGGTTTTAACAGTAACGGTTTTAATAGTAACAGTTTTAATAGTAATGTATATCTCTGTTTTGCAATACGTATCTCACTCAAAATACAATGTTACAAAATATGTAAGATAAAAAATCTTTACATATTTATACAAGTCCTTACATATTTAATGTTACTTTTTTGCACTTGTGCTTGTGCCGTTATCGGATTGTTGGCTTTATTGCAAAAACGTGAGCCAATGCAGAAAATTTGCTATTATTTTTCTATTCAGTACACCAAAATCACTCTATAACCGTTGTCTAACCCCATGCCGCATAATCACTGTTCCCCGGTGTATTCAATAGAACAGAGACACCAATGAGAAAAAAAAGCAACATATATTTTTATGGGAGAAAAAAAAAACATATAATCTTAGAATTAGTTACTAATTGAGATTTGAAAAGTAATTTGTACTTGTTTGTTCATTCAAAGAATGTTACTTAAGAAAGTTTTTAAGAAAATGTCATTTTTAAAAAAATGTCAGTTTACTAACCTTAATTTAATTTGCATAAAAAATATACTTATTCAAATAAAAATTCGAATTAAAATTTCAGCAGGACTGAAACTGCGCTGTAAATTAATAACACTGACAAAGGATGTGAATTCATTTTCACTTTGCTAAACAACGCATAACCAACATAGTGAAAAATGTGTCCAGACTGGCGATCGAACCCAGATACCCAGGTATAGCGCACCAAGTGCTATACCATTTAAGCCATGTGGGCGACATACAGTCTGGCATTTTTCACTTATACCTTGACACGGCTGCAACCTTGCAGCGCAAGATGGAATGTCAAACATGAACACACTGCCCAGCGGCGTACATGAGACGAATGAATTCCCAGCTTGCGCTGCAAGGTTGCAGGGTTTCTGGGTTCGATGCCCAGTTTGGACACATTTTTCCCTATGTTGGTTATGCGTTGTTTAGCAAAGTGAAAATTAATTCACATCCTTTGTCAGTATTAAAAATTAAAACATGAATAAATATAAAGAAATTCGATAATATCTAAACCCAATCAAAATCATAAATTTAATCATATGCTAATCTAATTTATTTTCCAATTTTATGTTTCTAGTAACAGCCATTATCAATAACGTTTTGTAAGAGAAATGAAATGTACCCTTTGCATACTTTGCTTTCTTCCATTCTTCATTAAAATAATGGAATAATTAATAAAGGATTTTCGAAAGTTGTGCATTTTGTTTAATATCGCATTAGCGCATTTCATTACGTTTTGTACAGAACTTAGTGAACAAGGCAGGAATTCTTAATAATTATGAACGATTTGAAAAGTTCTTGTTAATTGGTTAGGTTCCACAATGACAAGAATTTTGGGGGATTCCTTTCAGATGCAAAAATTTATTTTTAGTTATTTTTATAAAGTGAAGCATGCGAACATTCTTAGCAAAGACTAAATTTTCCATAAAAGCATAATATGCATACTTAATGAGGCGATTATTAAATATTCAGCGATCTGCAAGAATATGTTAATAAATATATTGAAGTTTTCGAAATTAAATTGTCAATTTTTCTTAAGTCGTAAAACAAGCATAATAAGTTTTAACAGAGCTAGCTACAAAGAATATGAAATAGGGAACCATGAGTTTCTTTCACAATACGTGGAATAAAATTACTTACTCTATAAAAGAAAAATTCACTCGCATGCATAAGCGTTTAAAACATTTAAAACATACATTTGCTTAATGCACTGTATGGAAAAAGGAATTTATTTCCTATGTACTCATGCTCCTTATTTCTTTATATTATAAACTTTTTGGATAATTAAAACGGCACATTATTTTTAACAACACACAATAAATGAAACACCTATAATTGCTTTAAAAACTTTCATAACAATTAAATGTGCAGTTAAAAAAAAGGGGGGGGGTGAAATCAGCTGCTTTAAAAATAAACATAAATATAAAAATTGTTATATATTGTAGTCAAAATTGACAAAATTTGTCGATTGGAATCGAATTTTTGATTAAAAAATCCGAACATGCATACTAGAAAGGAACACTCACGAAGAGCCAGGTACTGAATGCTATTTCTCAATTTAAATTCTATAAACTCAAATGAAGAGTACGTTTTTTCATTAGCAGTAGATGCTCTTGCTGTCAAAAGTTGTTGAATTCATGATTAGCATTTGGGTAGCTCAGTAGGAAGAGCATTAGCACATCAAGCCAAAGTACTTAGGTTCGAGTCTTTTCTCGTCATTTTTCGCTGTGTTGGAATAAATCTCAGATATGATACTCCAACCATTGAACATGATTATTAATTTTTTTTATTTCATCTTTTTGATTGTCTAACGAAAATTTACATGTAGCTAAAGAGTACCAAGATATACAACTCCAGCAAATTGTATAGGAAATCATTACTTTGGAATAAAATTATTCAAAAATCTTATACAAGAGCAGCTCACGAGAAGAGCGCGAAGGAAAATCTATATATAAATTGCCTTAATTGAATAAGAATATCTTAACACTGTTAGCAATCCTGAATTAGTCCTTCTTATTTAGTTATCGCGTTTTTTGCGTTAGAAGCAAACAGGATAAAATTGGTGTTTTTAATATACATCATATGCATAGATGCTGCATGAATATACAACGGCATAATCGGTACGAAATCATCACGCTACATTTACTGATTCACAACTAATTTTAATTTTTACGTGATAGGAAAACTTTACAGTATTACTGGTACTGTTGTCGATATCTTGAAGATTATGAACCATTCACTAATACCATTGATTTTTGTTGCACGGTCAGCAATTTATTTGATTGGACAGCGTTTATTCGGGTAAGTAAAATCTGAAATTTCCCTCAAATTTTAAACCAATGGGAATGGAATACATTCGTATTTTTAAAATGTCTCCAAAGGTAATTAATATTTTTACTTTTTTTTTCTGTGTAATGTTTATAATTTTATGTGTTAACACTTCAAAAAAAATTAAGTATATATTTTAGAAATTATTGGACAACAAAACAAAAAAGACCTCCTTCATAATATTAATTTACTGAGGAGATATTTTTAAAAAAATGCACCCATACATTTCGCACCCCAGCGAGAGGATTTTCAGATCTCGCAGACGAACACCTTTATCAATCAACCTTCTTTTATTCGTTGCATTCATCGTAAATTATCCTATTGTTTTGTGCATTTCTTTCAAGACTATCACATTTGGAAAACGTATTAGGACTAGACATTCCTCTTTTTTGTAGCCGCTACCATTGAATCAAGTAGTTTATCCAACGTGTTACCTTATTATAATAAGTAATGTATATAATAGAATGCATATAGTATAATGTATATAATATAAGGTATTTAGAATAGTTTATCAAGCAGGGCGGTCGCTCTGCCAAGCCAAGCTAAAAAAAAAAGCGCCAAACAAACAACGCCAAGAACTGGACTTTAGACCGCTACTGCTTACATACAGCAAACAACTTTGCAATGTTAAATCGACCAAACATGCCAGATTAAAATATCAGATATAAAATGAACCAAGCGTCATAGAAAAAGAAAACGAAAACCAAAAGAATCTAATGAAGAAATTCTTCAATTGGAGACCAAACTCATCTTCATAAGTGATTTATAAACAGAGATATAGATTTTTTTTTAAAACGTTGAGTTACTTAAAATGATCACTGTTTTCTTCGTCAAACTTTTTTTTTCAAACAACCTACAGATTTAAATATAGGACATAAATGAAAAAGGATTGCATTTTTGGACAAGTAATAACCTAATCTACGTGCTTTTATAAAATACAGTGAAAAAATAAATACATTTCTATCCTTAATTAGCAAAAAACTGTTAATTAACTTGGCAACTAAAAAATTCTGCCAAAACAGAGATAAAACCCCGCCAACGACCGTGTACCATCTGTATTATAATAGCACAAATCAGTTACGGGTTAATCATATCAAATTTCATCTGCAAGTCAGCCATTTTTTCTGAAGATATTTTTTTTTAATAAAACTTCCTAATTATAAGAACACACATTTTATCAGACAATTAAATGTGACTGCAAATTGTGGCCAATGACTGTTTCCAACAGGAATAGAATGAGAAATTGCGGAGTTAGAATGTCGATCTGGGTGGCGTAGAGGTAAAACGTTAGCACGGTACGCTGAAGGTCCCAGGTTCGAGTCTTCGCGCAGGTCAATTTTTCACTCATGTTGGTTTAGTTCATTTAATTGTCTGATAAAATGTGTGTTCTTATAATATTGTAAAATAAAGTAATCAGACGTAGTGTTCGTGCTTTTAATATATAAAAAATTTACATTTTTAGAAAGATCTCTAAAAAAAAAATTAATTTTGAGGGAAGAGGTACCTTTTGAAATGTATACATTAAGAGTTATCGGCATTTAAAATTTCTTTTCAAACGTAAACAAACTTTTCGAAATGGAATTGAATATGATTAATTTATTTCTATAAAACCACGGTAAAGGACAAGCATTTCGTTCGCAGGCTGAGATCCTTTGACGTCATTTTTCTATGAATTAATGGAATCCAGTTGTTAAATTGGTTTTTGTTTTAGAAGTTAAGTTTCCATTTAAATTTATTGTAAGAGTACAGTGTTTAATTGAATAAAATAATGCAAATCTAAGAAATTGCTAAGATATTTTGCTACTTTTCACCATTAACTACGTTTTATAAAGATTCGCCAATCAATGGGATTTAATGCTAATAATAAAAGAGCATGATATCACGTTTGATTTCAAAAGCAGCGCTGACGCGCGCTATGTACATGTTCCATTTTTAGTCATCTCATGGATTAGTCAGTGATATTTTTTAACGAAGGATAACAAGTATTATAACAAGCCACATTTATTATGTTGTTCTTAAGGATGTAATTAGTTTAATTGAAAAATCTACTGGTATTTCTAGTTAACCCTTTAAACAATAACTGAAAGTAAAATGTAATTTTACATAACATTCTCATGTTAATTTCATAGAGTAGATTATTTATATTATGTATAATCTATTTAAAAAAAAGAAATGATATCTACAAAAAATAACTTTTCAAAAGTAAAAAAAAAAAAAAAAAAAAAAAAACGAAAGTTGGGGCTAGAAAATGGTGTGATATCAAATTTCCAAGCTTTTATTATAGTACTTATTTAACTTTTTTCCATTAAATAAGTTATCATATATATAAGTCGAGTGCTACGTATCTGTTAATAGAAATAGTTTTCTCCTGTACTAAATACATCCTAACGTGTTTCTGAAAATTCAATGTTTTTCAAATTATGCATGATGGGCTTGGCGGCCATCTTTCGATATTTCTGAGCACCCAAATTTCTAAAGTAAAAGCGTAATATGTTTGCAATGTAATATGTTTATAACAATGTCGAACTTCAGATTTTAACTACGGACGGATAAATTGAGGAAGACTGTTATTTTGATAAATTGATTTTTACTACTTTGAAATGATTAATTACTCTAAAAAGTAAATCATAAGATGAATCCTTAATATAAGTCATCATTATTTTAAGACACAATTTTCAAAACATACAAGTCCTTAAACGAAACGCTTAAAATATTTGCTTAAGTTACAATTTTGAACTTCGGATTTTAACTACGGATAGGGGTGCTTAGAATTTTGCGTATAATATGGAAAGATGGCCGCCAAGCCCATCATGCATAATTTGAAAAAAATTGAATTTTCAGAAACACGTTAGGATGTATTTAGTACAGGAGAAAACGATTTCTATTAACATATACGTAGCACTCGACTTATATATATGATAACTTATTTAATGGAATAAAGTTAAATAAGTACTATAATAAAAGCTTGGAAATTTGATATCACACCATTTTCTAGCCCCAACTTTCGTTTTTTTTTTTTTTTTTTTTTTTTTTTTTTTTTTTTACGCTTGGCTGTTTTTTTACTTTTGAAAAGTTATTTTTTGTAGATATACTCTACAGTATATAGTATTATTCACCTTAAATCAGTCAAGAGTGTGATTTCAATCGAATCAAGTTTTTAACTAATTATACGCAGTTTTAAAATCTTAGCGGTAACCAGAGGTTAAAATGTACCATGCGAACAAATTTTCTCGAATCACTTTGGTGTTTTACAAGCGAGTTAAAGGTTTTATTTTTTTTTAATAAATGGGTATCCATTTGCAAAAGAAAGATTATCTAAGTTAGTGTCGAAAAATGCAAGGCATAAATCTAAAAAACCTGCCCAACATCCCTAAAAAGATGCTGTAATTTTAGTAGTAATTGATGCATATTAAAACTAATACACAGCTTTGATTACTTTTACACGTTGAGTATTATATTACACTATATTACACTATATATTACACTATATTAGTGTAATCATTGATTTTTAATCATTTAGAAATCACATGGAGCATTTTTAAAAATGAATTTCTTATGTATTATTTTCTTTAAAGAACATTTTTCTCGTACAGAAAATTTATATATTTTGTTTCCAAAACATGCTGTATGCACGTATAAAATCTTTGCTTGATGTCAATTATAATTTATCGAGGTTTTCAATACAAAGAAAAAATCTTAATTTGTACGTCCACCATTCCCTTAAGTTCAGTGATGATTAGTGGTTTTTTTTACGCAATTTGCTTTTTTACGCAAGTGTCTTTTTTAACACTTGTACTTTCATCATTTCTCATTAGTAAATATCTAAAGTAGACAAGTCCGGTGACTGTACATGCCAAAAGCCTTTATCACCGTTCCCTTTGCAAATAGCTCAAAAACATGGGCAAGTCATGTTCTAGACGTGTGAATCATTGAAGAGGATCTCTGTTAGTTGCTTCACTTTCTATTTTTCAATTTTCCATACCAATGTCGAGTTTTCGCACTTAGTGTGTTCTTTTCTTTTCTCATTCGATATTCCGTACGTGAAGAAAAAAAAATGTTTCTTAATCTGCGAAAATAAAATATACAATAACCTCTTCTAAGTTATTAAAAATAATACCTACGATTCCGCAAAGCCTTCATTATCTTTAGAAACTCAGAAACGAAAATATTTTCGAGATTTAGATAAGCATTTATATAAAAAAAAATAACTCGGAAGAGGTCATTGTATATAATCTTTCGTGGTTTTATTATATTTTCCTAGATTAAGAAACAATTGTCTCTTTTTACAATGTGCCTGGGAGATGGATTTTCGTGGACCACGATCCTGTATTGAAATTTAATACATGTATGAGGCCAAAGCAAAAAATTGATTTAATTTGATATAATATAATATGTAATTGATATAATATAATATGTATGTATGTGCTGATTTGTACTGCGTAATACGATAAAAAGCATTCTAATCAGAAATATAAAATTTTGGATGATTATTTGATTCAAGTTTTATTCCTCCCAATATTCCTCCATTTTTGAATTTGATCAAAATTAAAAATATCTATTACATTAGGATTTACGAAAAGACACTTCTAATTTATTTCTAATTTGAATTTCAAATTCGTGTTTATATTGCCTGAACGAACTGAAAGGAAAATCCAATCTCAGTAAATATCTTTTAAAAGCACTAAATTTGTATTTCACGAGCAAAGGAATGCTTTTCTTGTCAATAAATCTAATATCGCGACCCATTAAGCATTAAATTACTCCTTCATAAATAAACTTGAAGCTATTTTAAAACGCAATTCATTTGACTCAAGTAAATTTAAAAAATATATAAAACAGGAATTTAATAAAATTGAAGGTAATGTATCAAGGTTTTTTATTTATTTATTTATTTATTTATTTAGGTAATATAGAGGGGAATTTATTATCAAATATACTTCTCTTTAAAAAAAAACACATTTGGATTAAGATAAGTTTCCAATTACATTCCTATTATCGGCATGTATGAAAATGAAAAGCCAAAAATTATATACTGAATATTTTATTATTTTTTTCTTAAGGATAAAGAATGAAACATTACAAATTTGTTAATGAAGAGCATTTACGACACTGCAGTTTAATTTTTAGAAAGTTAGTTTTTTTACGGACATTAATAAGTTTTCTATTACACTGTTAAAAATTTGCAGCAATTCGACCTTTTTTTGAAAAATTGGTTACATAACCGTAATTTTACTGTATTTTGACCATAATATGGGCAATAATATGGTCGAGTTAAATTACGGTTATGTAACCAATTTCTATAAAAACGGTCAAATGACTGGAAAGTTTGCTGCAAATTTTTAACAGTGTAAACTTCGACATTCAGTATCAGTAATGGGATCAAATTATGCAAGTTTATTTATAACAACCTTGTATAATTTGATTGAATTTTCTAATATATTAAGAATTACTTCTTAATAAATTTTATAAATGTGTTACTTGATGGCAGGTTCTTGGGGTTTTCTTTTTATTAGAATGATACTAAATTAAAAAAAAAAATTTAAATACTCAAAAATGTAAATAATATTTCCCTATTTCTGTTTAAATGATTTTCAGATTTATTTTTCTCATATTTTATTTTAGAGATATATATGTATTTAGATATATATATGTATATATTAATTGTTCTTATTTTTATTTGTTTTTAAAGTAATTTTACTATGTTTTTGGAGAAACATGTTCATTTTTTGACGTTGCACCATTATATCTATGAACCAACTTATGAACCAACCATATTTTATTTACTGAAAAACGTTGCAATATGAAAAACAGAATTGTACACTAGAATACTTATCCCAATAACACTACCTGTATTTCGTTCTTTTGAGTAACTGGGAAAAAATTCAAGCAGAACACTGACAACTGACATGTTTTCTAGAATTGAAACACATTTCTATGGTTTTTTTTATGTTTAACATAAAATTTAATTAGACATGCAGTATTAGTAATTTTATATTATATATTTTATATTACACATTTATTTAAGTTCTAAAATATGTTAAATGATTTTTTTATGTTTAATTTTTAGTAAAAGGCTGCATTTTACCAATGAGTTTTGTTCTGTAACTTTCTCTCAGATTTTCTATTATCCAAGTTCATTGTATTTGTAAGAATCTGTTTGAATGCATTAAATAATATATCAAAATATAAATATATTAAACTAAAATAAATATTTAGTGAAAAGATAATTATAAGTAAGGTTGGTTTCAGTTGTTTATTTATAGTTTATGCCTATAATTTTAAAAGTTTTTATTTACTGATGAAATATCATCTCTAAAACCATAAGTTGTTTTAACATTTTATTCTATTTGTTCCAGGTAAGTGGAAGATCTTTTGTCTCTAAGTGGATGCATATTCTTTTTATTAAAGTAAGAATTATTTTAAATAATAAAAATATTAAATGTGCTTTGTAAAGTTTTATTTACACTACGGTTTATCTTGACTGATTATTTTAAGATCTATGAGATCACAGCTACATTAAGGGTATTTACCACAAAATTTCCAATTTTGACTGACAGTTTGGCCATTTTATTGCAAAACAACCAACATATTCTGAAATACATCGCAGTTAAATTTCATGAATATTAGCCATCAGGGTTTTTACAAAAACTTAGCAAATGCTTGCTCTAAAGAATAAAATCTTTATAAGCATTTACCATTTTTTTTTACTTTCAAAATTAAATATTTATAAACATTTATGGCATCAACTATTATTTACACTACGGTTTAACTTGACGGAGTATTTTAAGATCTATGAGATCACAACCCCGTTAAGGGTATTTATTAACACAAAATTTCCAATTTTAACTACAATTTGAACCCTTTTAATCCTTTAATTTTTTTCTGTTTTACACTGATAAAGCAGATTTCAGTTATCCTTGAAACGACCGTATCTAGTTTTAATGTTGGATTAGTTTGAATGCGTGTGTTTTAACGTTGTTAAGCTTTATTTTATATCTCTTTACCCACACAAAGTGAACATTTCCTGGCTATTGTCGCAGAGTAGGGGATTATTGCAATCAACAGGTAGGGAGCCTTTTGTACTAGTAATCTTAGGGAATTTTCAATTTCGAAGATAATTGCCTTCTTATTGTGCTGCTGATAAGTAAGCAGGCAGAAGAAAGTGGGAGAGAAATCTCGCAGCGTATTAAAGCGTGAGGGCGTTTGCCGTATTTTAAATGCTATTGCATTTTTTACTTTAGTATTCAAATGGTTAATTGAAATACAATCGAACTCGGTTAATACGAGAAGCAAGCGAATTAAAACAGTCCTCATATTAATCGTTACTAGGAAAACTAATGAAGATAATAATAATCTTAAAACACACACATAACTAAAATAATTACTACTATTTATCTCAATGGTAAAATTAACTTAGTATCATAAAATTAACATAAAATATTGAGTCTTAGTTTTGTGAGTGTCATTTTCTTTAGACAAAATCCCAATACTGAATTCAGAGTCTCTAAAGAACTAGTAAATCGAAAGGACATGAACCTGATTAATGCAACTGATCACTTTCCTTTTTTTCCGGAAAAAACTCGGCTAACATTGCAATAGTCATTGCCATTTTTGAGCTATTGATTTCAGATATCCTTCTCATTTTAAACACACACATAACAAAAATAATTACTACCATTTTTCTCAATGGTAAAATTCACTTAGTATCATAAAATTAACATAAAATATTGAGTCTTAGTTTTGTGAGTGTCATTTTCTTTAGACAAAATCCCAATACTGAATTCAGAGTCTCTAAAGAACTAGTAAATCGAAAGGACATGAACCTGATTAATGCAACTGATCACTTTCCTTTTTTTCCGGAAAAAACTCGGGTATCATTGCAATAGTCATTGCCCTTTTTGAGCTATTTATTTCACATATCCTTCTCATTTTAAAACACACACATAACTAAAATAAATACTACTATTTATCTGAATGCTAAATTTAACTTAGTATCATAAAATTAACATAAAATATTGAGTCTTAGTTTTGTGAGTCTCAGTTTCTTTAGACAAAATCGCAATACTGAATTCAGAGCCTCTAAAGAACTAGTAGTTCTAAAGGCCATGAACCTGATTAATGAAACTGATCACTGCCCTTTTTCCCGGAAAAATTCGGTAAACATTGCAATAGTCATTGCCATTTTTCAGCTATTGATTTCACATATCCTTCTCATTTAACAGTGCAATAAGAGACATGAAAAGTCTGGTCAATATAGCCCAGAAGCGTGGTTCAAAGATAAAAACAAATAAAAGTCTCTTTCTATGCACCTTCATTTCCATGGTGCAGTTGTAAATCTTACAAAGAGGTACTGTTTGAAACATACTCATCCATCCCGTCGGGGGTTTCATTTTTTGAAGACATTGTTTTGCATATTTTGGGTGGAAATTTCCTTGAAAGTTTAAATTCTATCGCGAAGCATGAAAAGGACAAAAAGCGTGAAAATCTAAATGGTGAACAGTTCTTAATGTGCAAACTACTTGTTTTAACCGTGTTCTCATTTTAGCCATGCTCGTATTAAACGAGTTTGACTGTATCTGCTTGATAGTGGTAAAATATTTAATATCGGCAACGTTCGCGCGAAATTGTGTTATTTTCTTTTTTAACGGAATTCCTCCTCCTATGTCTTTAAAAATCTAAATATAAAATTTAGTCCTGTTCCGTTCATTAGTTTTACCTACAGATGTCGCCGAAGTTGTTTTATAAAAATTCTGTATTTCTGTAGACATTTATGAAATGTTTCGTAAAATACTTTTTTTTTTGTTAATTTGCAAAATAAAAAGGAATAAAAGATTTTTTTTTTTAAATAAAATTTTGAATGCATGGAAAAGAAGGTAATTGGATTTTAAATTACCTTCCGAAATTTGTAAACAGAGTTTTAACTAAGAAATTCAATTAAGGAAATCTACTTGCAGCTTAATTAAAATATTCTAAGCAAATTAAAAGTTTTCTCTTTCTCTGTGCTTTATTTTATCAAATGTAATGCATTAACTTTCCGTTTAATTAGATAGTATCTAGCTTAATACACGTTTGGGTTTAATTTACGTTATGCACTGACTCAAGAGCAGTAATATAAGTTTAATGCGCACTGAAAATCTGGTCCTTTTATTTCAGAAAACGTAAATGTGTGATTGCTATTTCTTTGATAGTCGAGATAGAAAATTACACATTTTGTGAAATTTTCAACGTATACTGTATAAAAATAAAAATAAAAATCATTGCAATATCTATTAGCTATTTGGAAGCCAGTGTTTTATTTATTTATTTATTTATATCAATGCTTTATGATTCTTATTATTTATTTTTTTATTTCAATACTTTATTATTCTTATTTATTTATTTTAATACGTTATTATTCTTATTATTTATTTATTTATTTCAATATTTTATTATTTATTTGTTTATTTATTTCAATACTATTGTATTTATTTATTTATTTCAATACTTACATTTTCTTATTTATTTATTTTATTCGTTTTTTTATAACCTCTCTTATTGATGAAACTTTTTCTAATTAATCTCATGTTTTTTGTATTCGGTATTTTGTAATCTGTAATTTTTTTCTTTCAATTTTTCTTTTTAATTTTGTATTTTGTATTTTACTTTGTTTGTATGTGTTATATTATTATTATTATTATTATTATTATGACCACCCTCTGTAAATTAATATATGTATTATAGTTATTTGAGCAGCATATGTATAGAAGACCATATAATCCTGCGAATTGGTTGTCTTGCAATTGTTTATTATCATAATAATAAACATTGGCTACATCTAAGCCATAAACCACTCAGCGGTCAGTTCCTGCATGGGTGACTTATTCACTTATATTCGGTAAAAAAATTACAGTAATTATTTACTACAAAGACGTAAAGAAAAGACTTCTCAGAACCATTGCTGCTTTTAATTGTTGTAAAACATTCTAGCCAAATATGGCCCATTTAGCTGCGATTTTTTTTTTTCTTTTCTTTGGTTACAGTGTAGTACATATTATATTTTCCTTTTAAGAAAAAAATTTCTCAACTTTTCTTTATACCTTCATTTATAGATCTCATTGAATAAAATTTAATACAATATTTATAACACCATTGAACACAATCGTGGAAATATTTGTTATCTCCTTAGCAGTTTCCTTCTTTTGTGAATTTTACGTAGTACTAGGCAGTTAATATGTTTCAAGATGAAAAAAAAAAACCTTTATATGTCATCGATTTATACTTCTTTGCTATTGTTCTTCTTCGTTTTGTTCTTCTTTGTATTCTTCTTATTTCTTTGTCTCCTTTTTAGTCTAGAAGTTTGAAAAAATTCCAAAAAATTTGGCACGCTTTTTGAAAATAATTATTTTTATTAATAACTCATAGCGAAAATATTATCTGCATTACAAAAATAGGATGATCCATCATTTTTAAGTTATTTTTAATCACTCTTATATGAAAGTTATGAAATAAACAAACACTAATACTTATAAACTAGCAGAAACCGTTATTCACAAATACTTCATTTATAGCATTTGAATAGGCAATTCTAGTCTTTTACAAAGGCTTTCCGAAAAAAAAATGTTTTGGTACTTGAGTGAAGCAGTTTGAAGAGGGAAAAAATCGTGTTTCCCTGAAACTTAAAGGCCACAGTTGGCAAAAGGCCAAAAGTTAATGAGTCTTCGCAGCAATTACGTCTAATGGTAATTACACCTCTTCCATCATATTTCATTTTATGGTGTTAAATGCATTATTTTCCTCATTGTCCAAATAATTTGTAAAATATATGTCGGTAGCAATTCATTGATACAACAAAGAAAGCACTTGACATTGTATGATAAAGGCGGTGAATTATTGCATTCAAACCCGGTATTTTCTGATTTTTTTTTTTTTACATTTTATTACATAGTAGTAAAACTGGGTATGAGAATAATACTAGAAAGCTTTGAAGAGTATTTATTGATAGTCGATTTTTCTTGGGCAAAAGCTTAAACTGGATAAAAGAAATGGTTATCATTCTGGAAATATTATGTTTTAATGAATAAAATAATTATGTTAAGTAAAACACGTTTTAGTGTGGACAGTTTGTTAATGTTCTTTTTAACATACCCATGCGCTACCCCCCCCCCTCAGGTGGGATAAGGCTAAATGATTTGATTTATAAACAATCATATATTAATAAAAATGTGATGAACTAATCATATATCTGAAATGCAGTGGTGTGCAAAACTTAAGCAACAAATGCAAAATGTTAATTTTTGAACACGTGAGTACTCAAAAGAAAATAATATACTAAACATGAGGTGTAGCATTAAATACTATCCCTGCAGTACAGATAGTCGATGTGACATCTCCTTCACGTTACAAATGTTTCACAAGTTTTACAGTCACTACAGTGAAACATAATTTGGTATCTTTCATTCGTCTGATTATTACTCTCAAATGATCGTTATTTGGTGACTCCACCGAGAAGTCACTGTGACTGTTGGTTTGTGACGAGTGACCAGGTGACATTCCAATGAAGTCACCTTGTGATTCTCGTGTGACCGTCATTTAATGACTCAATTTTGAAGTCATCCTGAACGTTGCATTGTGATGAGTCACCAATTAACGTCATAATGAAGTCACCATGGTGACCGAGATTCTACTGGGGAGTTATTATTGCGTTCCTTTATACAAAAAAACCAGATGATTTCGTTTTTCTGTCACTTAGGGACTCGTCAGAAACCAACTGTCACGGTGACTTTATAATTGAGTCTCTAAACGACGGTCATATAAGAACCACAAGGTGACTTCATTCTAAAGACATCTGGTGATTCATTTCAAAGTATCAGTCATGGTGACTTCTCAGTGCTTTGATTAAATGAGAGTAGGAATGAGACGAATAAAAGATATCGCATTTTGTTTCACCGTATTGACCATGACACTTGTGACTATTTGTGACAAGAAGGTGATATCACATCGATTAGATATGATCTTAGGGTAGTACCTATTTGCTACACTTGACGTTTATAGTATTTTATTTTGAGTACTCACGTGTTCGGAAGTTAAAATTTTGTGTTTGTTGCTTAAGTTTGCACCCCAATGTATTACTATGGTACAAGGATAGGTGCAGAAAGTTACATTAAATTCTGCTGGAAATTCTGGCTACAAGAAGCAACTAATTATAAGATATGCGGTTTTACCCTACTTTCCCCTACTTTATTAAAATTTTTAGAACACAAACAGGTTTTATAATAGCAAGTTGTAATTCCTAAGGAACCATCTGTAATAACTAAAAGAGAAGCTACGTAATGCAATTCGTATCTATTTCTGAATAGACAACCATCTATAGTATTTCTATTGTTGCCACAGCCAAATAGTCTTAATATTTTCCTACCATTATTTCCAAAAATAATCTTTGTGGCAGATTTCAACTAGAAACAGAATAGACAATTATAAATATTTATTACACTAATGATCTCTGTCTATACTAATATTATAAAGAAGTAACTAATGATAAGATATGCTGTTTTACCCTACTTTATTAGAATTTTTAGAACACAAACAGGTTTTATAATAGCAAGTTGTAATTCCTAGAACCATCTGTAATAACTAAAAGAGAAGCTACGTAATACAATTCGTATCTATTTCTGAATAGACAACCATCTATAGTATTTCTATCGTTGCCACAGCCAAATAGTCTTAATATTTTCCTACCATTATTTCCAAAAATAATATTTGTGGCAGATTTCGACTTGAAACAGAATAGACAATTATAAATATTTATTACACTAATGATCTCTGTCTATACTAATATTATAAAGAAGTAACTAATGATAAGATATGCTGTTTTACCCTACTTTATTAAAATTTTTAGAACACAAACAGGTTTTATAATAGCAAGTTGTAATTCCTAGAACCATCTGTAATAAATAAAAGAGAAGCTACGTAATACAATTCGTATCTATTTCTGAATAGACAACCATCTATAGTATTTCTATCGTTGCCACAGCCAAATAGTCTTAACATTTTCCTACCATTATTTCCAAAAATAATATTTGTGGCAGATTTCGACTAGAAACAGAATAGACAATTATAAATATTTATTACACTAATGATCTCTGTCTATACTAATATTATAAAGAAGTAACTAATGATAAGATATGCTGTTTTACCCTACTTTATTAAAATTTTTAGAACACAAACAGGTTTTATAATAGCAAGTTGTAATTCCTAGAAACATCTGTTATAACTAAAAGAGAAGCTACGTAATACAATTCGTATCTATTTCTGAATAGACAACCATCTATAGTATTTCTATCGTTGCCACAGCCAAATAGTCTTAATATTTTCCTACCATTATTTCCAAAAATAATATTTGTGGCAGATTTCGACTAGAAACAGAATAGACAATTATAAATATTTATTACACTAATTATCTCTGTCTATACTAATATTATAAAGAAGTAACTAATGATAAAATATGCTGTTTTACCCTACTTTATTAAAATTTTTAGAACACAAACAGGTTTTATAATAGCAAGTTGTAATTCCTAGAACCATCTGTAATAACTAAAAGAGAAGCTACGTAATACAATTCGTATCTATTTCTGAATAGACAACCATCTATAGTATTTCTATCGTTGCCACAGCCAAATAGTCTTAACATTTTCCTACCATTATTTCCAAAAATAATATTTGTGGCAGATTTCGACTAGAAACAGAATAGACAATTATAAATATTTATTACACTAATGATCTCTGTCTATACTAATATTATAAAGAAGTAACTAATGATAAGATATGCTGTTTTACCCTACTTTATTAAAATTTTTAGAACACAAACAGGTTTTATAATAGCAAGTTGTAATTCCTAGAACCATCTGTAATAACTAAAAGAGAAGCTACGTAATACAATTCGTATCTATTTCTGAATAGACAACCATCTATAGTATTTCTATCGTTGCCACAGCCAAATAGTCTTAATATTTTCCTACCATTATTTCCAAAAATAATATTTGTGGCAGATTTCGACTAGAAACAGAATAGACAATTATAAATATTTATTACACTAATGATCTCTGTCTATACTAATATTATAAAGACGTAACTAATGATAAGATATGCTGTTTTACCATACTTTATTAAAATTTTTAGAACACAAACAGGTTTTATAATAGCAAGTTGTAATTCCTAGAACCATCTGTAATAACTAAAAGAGAAGCTACGTAATACAATTCGTATCTATTTCTGAATAGACAACCATCTATAGTATTTCTATCGTTGCCACAGCCAAATAGTCTTAATATTTTCCTACCATTATTTCCAAAAATAATATTTGTGGCAGATTTCGACTAGAAACAAAATAGACAATTATAAATATTTATTACACTAATGATCTCTGTCTATACTAATATTATAAAGAAGTAACTAATGATAAGATATGCTGTTTTACCCTACTTTATTAAAATTTTTAGAACACAAACAGGTTTTATAATAGCAAGTTGTAATTCCTAGAACCATCTGTAATAAATAAAAGAGAAGCTACGTAATACAATTCGTATCTATTTCTGAATAGACAACCATCTATAGTATTTCTATCGTTGCCACAGCCAAATAGTCTTAACATTTTCCTACCATTATTTCCAAAAATAATATTTGTGGCAGATTTCGACTAGAAACAGAATTGACAATTATAAATATTTATTACGCTAATGATCTCTGTCTATACTAATATTATAAAGAAGTAACTAATGATAAGATATGCTGTTTTACCCTACTTTATTAAAATTTTTAGAACACAAACAGGTTTTATAATAGCAAGTTGTAATTCCTAGAAACATCTGTTATAACTAAAAGAGAAGCTACGTAATACAATTCGTATCTATTTCTGAATAGACAACCATCTATAGTACTTCTATCGTTGCCACAGCCAAATAGTCTTAATATGTTCCTACCATTATTTCCAAAAATAATCTTTGTGGCAGATTTCGACTAGAAACAGAATAGACAATTATAAATATTTATTACACTAATTATCTCTGTCTATACTAATATTATAAAGAAGTAACTAATGATAAGATATGCGGTTTTACCCTACTTTCCCCTACTTTATTAAAATTTTTAGAACACAAACAGGTTTTATAATAGCAAGTTGTAATTCCTAGAACCATCTGTAATAACTAAAAGAGAAGTTACGTAATGCAATTCGTATCTATTTCTGAACAGACAACCATCAATAGTATTTCTATCGTTGCCACAGCCAAATAGTCTTAATATTTTCCTACCATTATTTCCAAAAATAATCTTTGTGGCAGATTTCGACTAGAAACAGAATAGACAATATTCATAAATATTTATTACACTAATGATCTCTTTCTATACTAATATTATAAAAAAGTAACGTTTGTGTGTTTATTTGTAGGGGTTATCTCTAGAATTATCGAGCCGATTTCAAAAATAATAGTAGCAAAATTCTGGTGACATCTCTATTCCAACGTAGGTTATATTTTATGTCGATACAACAATCCCCTAGGGTGTGCAGGAACAAAAAGTATACCAAAATCTTGATTTCTGTGTTATTATTGAGATTAGAAACGTGAAATTTGATGTGGTGGTGACTTTTAAGATTTAAGTGCGCGCTAAAAGCTGTTTCTAAAAAGTTCAAAATTTAAAAGGGGAAATCAGTGAAAAACGGTCTAAAAACGTTCTAAATTATGATTTATTTGTATTTTTTATGGTTAGAAACTAGAGATGTATAAATAAACTAGATTTTTTATCCCTCCAAGCAATCGAAAGACTTCATGAAATTTAATGCAATACAACGGGTTGTTACGCAGCTAGTAATTAATAATTTGAGTAATCATCGACGATTGCTACTAATTATTTGAATTTTTAAGTCAGCTTTTAGGTACCGTACACAGGGCACGACTAACCCTACATAAGACCATGAGGCATACATCTAGTTGGGTCTCCGTATAACATGTTTTTAGCCCCAATTTGTACTCATTTTAAGAAAAACAAGAACGAAAAAAACCATGCGTCAAGCATATATTATGTAATTCTTTCCAAAACTTCCAAAATAATTTTACAAATCATTACCGTTTAATAAGGTGAAATATTACATCTAAGTAAACAAATTGGAGAACGCATAACATATTTAAAAAACAAATTTCAGGAATTAGCAACAATATTCGGAAAAATATCCGAACTCTTTTGTGCATCCCTGTATATGACCTACAGATTTGTACATATACTACATAGAATGATAAATTTTAGTTCAGCTAGGAAATGCGTTGCACAGTTTAAAAGTCCCTTTCTGGAATTTCCGTCAATAAACGAAAATGAACTCGAGAACTTTTGTACTCCTCTGTATATGATCTATAGAATTTATACACACCAAGTAATAGACAAAAATTGAATTAAACTTAAAAACGCGTTCAGCAATTTAAAAAGTACTTCTAGCAATTATTGTTAACAGACTACTGAATTATTTTCTGTGTCCCTGTAAATGAACGATGAATTCTATACACACAATATTCTGTAGTAATAAGCCTCTTGTAACGCACATTAGTGATATATATAGCCATTTCAATATGTTTGAAATAGTTAAACATTATTAAAATAAACCACAAACGATTTTTTCCATAGACCGTAATGTAACGGAATTCTTTTGAGTGTCCCTCTAAAGTCTAAAGGAACTATAAGCGCAATTCACACCATATTATATAATAAGCCTCTTGTATTGCATCTCAGTGATATATATCAATTTCAATATGTTTGAAATTGTGAAACATCATTTAAACAAACCGCAAATGATTTTCCTCCATAGACCGTAATGCAACGAAATTCTTTTGTGTGTCCTTGTAAAAAACCTATAAGTGCTATACACTTCATTTTCAATACCAAACATGCCATAGCAAATCTCAATAACGCATATCAATTGCATGACATTCCAAATATATTTACCCGAATTAGAGCACGGACAGACAGACATACAAACCGAATTCATAAAGACTTTTCAACTATGTTGGAAAGTTTTTAAAAGAGTTGTTTTCTGCTTTGGAGAACCCCATTTAGAGTTGGGGGACCAGAGAAATTGCTCCATTTTCCCTTGCGATGATACATCTGATAAATTGTGAAATTTTAGAAAATGTAAAACTACATTTTATATTTCAAATTATTTAGTTAAAGTCAAAATATTAGAAAACTTGAAACAAAAATTCCTCGTGATAATTTCAACAAAAAATGAAGTCAAGATTTCTTCAGATTTTCAATGCAATAATCAATTCCTTAAAGGAATAAATTAATAAAATCTCAACAAATTTGACGTAATATATATAAAACGAGGAGTAAAGATTCTAATTAGAATCTCAAGCAAACTTTCGTGCTTTATCAAAGAATTTAGTTTTCATTTATATAATAACAATGTAAAAAACAGAAACACTTCTAAATTAGTTTTATGTAAGCTGTCTTTTTATTAAAAAATTACTATAACTCTTATTGTTAATAAGAATTTAGTTTCATAACAATTTTAGAGATTGTTGAAACAGTTGGGATGAGCCTAAAAATCTGTGACTGTTTTTCAATGAATATTATCTTAGAATAAAATACATGACAGAGAAATACGGGCATTTTATTAAAACGGAATAACAGCGATTTAAAAAATCTAAGAAAATAAGAAGAATTTCAAAGTATAAATCTTATGATAAACCTGTCAAGTGCAACTGTGCGATTTCTTTGAAGTTTTCAATCTATTTCAGTTATTTTTTGGAGATACCGTATAATGATAAACTGCCAAGCCAATTCTTTTTACGCTTAAAAATGTACTTTTGCACTATTAAAAGATAAAGTAACGATTTAGCTTGAATTATCATACTTTTAATTGATAAATATGCAAGTATCGAATCAAATAAACTAATTTCGATAGCAAAATTTAAAATATCAAAGTGATAAAATTTTGTACAAATTTAATAAATAAAAATATGTGTTCACAACTTTAAAATGTAACTTGGATTTAAAATTTAAAAATAATAATAATTTTCTCTATCATGCACAGTTTTGTTTATTAAATCACCGTATATATATATTTTTTTTCAATATATCTTTCACCAATAAATTTTATAGCTATGCATTCTAATATAAATTTTAGAAATTTTGTATAATGTATGTGCAAGTAATGGCTATGCCACTAAACTCCTACAAATTTGTGATAACAATTATGAGCACATTGGAAAATTTTATAGATTATAGCATCGATTTAATATTAACCTCATAGCATAGATTTATATTATTTATTTTTTTATGCATAATTCTTTAATAAATCTCTTCCTTACTAGGTTTTAAGCTGTAAAAATATACGGAGTAAACGCTGCAAAAAGTACGGAAGAACGTTTTATTACTATGTTTATTCCTTGAACACTACACTGTTAGGAAAAATCCATTACAAAAATATTTATCTTGCACTCCCAGACTGTAATCATAAACTGTATAAAAACATTATGTGGTAACACTTTAATGTTTTTATTGATTGGTTCAGGCACTCAATTTTAGTATTTTATTGTCATAAATATGACGGTAAACCATAACAGGTAAATATTTATTATTTAGTGTCAACATACCTATTGACATTTCGACGTTTAGCAGTAAGCCAGTAATAACATTAAAATGTGTTTTTAATAACATAATCATAGTATCAGTAAGTTTAACATAAACCTGATATTTTGATGGATTTAAAAAGATTGTATTTATGTGAGTAATCTAGCTAAAAGTTCACGAGACTAAAATGAAACTTATATCAAATTATTTATAAATTTTTATTACCATTGAACAAAAATCAATATTTTCTTTTTCAACTGACAAATTTTCAGCAAATAGTCAATAAAAACATACTTAATTCTCTATATTTCGTTTTATGTTCAGATTTAAGCAATAAAAATAATCTAAAACGATACAAAATCGAATTATGATGTATGGACATGGCGTAACATGGTTTAATTTTTCCATTATATATATTTACTTATCTATAAACCTTAATCTTTTTCTAGAAAAAATGTGTGTAATTTTTTATTTTCACAATACGTTAGGGAATTTGGGGAAAGGATAATTAAATCCAAACCGTTGATTTATTTCAGACATTTTATACTTTTCTCAAAATCAGGAAGGTAGGGAGATAGAGACTTTGTTAAACATCGGCCAGTAGTGGCCATATTGCTGTAGGAAGGATCATAGGCGTAGCGTGACCGAAAATTTTGGGGGGGCACAAATGTTTATTACGCGCGCACGCACACATTCCCATATATATACCGTGGTATCTTGGTTAAAAACGGCCTCGCAGAAAATTTTCACATTGGGTAAAAGGAATTCAGTTTCGATCTTCTAGCTCCCTAGACCTAAAAGTTTATTTTTCTTAAACATTCGTCGTACAGCATTTTTTTAATTTTTTGCAAAATGTTCATGTGATTTTTAGCGTTTTTTCGCGTTTTGCGACAATTTTTTAACATTTTCGTTAGGAATTAAGTTTTAATCTTTTAACACAATATTGTAAAATTTGTCCTCTGCCTTTTTTTAATTTTTTGCGAAATTTTTATGTGATTTTTAGCGCTTTTTATCTTTCCGAGGCAATTTTTTAAACATTTGTACGAGAAATCTGGTTTTATTTTATTTTATTTATTTATTTATTTTGCCGATATAATACATTTTCTACTCTGCGATTTTTTAATTTTTTGAAAATGTATTATGCGATTTTTCGCGTTTCGCGGCGATTTTTTTTACATCAGTAAACGGAATCCAACATCAATCTTTTAGTCCGATATAGGAAATTTAGTGATCTACGATTTTTAGATTTTTCACGAATTTTTTATGCAATTTTAAGCGTTCAGCGGCGATTTTCTTAAACATTCGTAAAATACACCTTGGTTTCAATTTTTCAGCCCGATATAGTAAATTTTGACCTCAGTGATTTCTAAATTTTTCTTAAATTTTGTATGTGATTTTTAGTGTTTTTCCGCATTTTGTGGCAATTTTTTGACATTTGTGATGCGAATCTGGTTTCAACCTTTTAACCCATTGTAAAATTTGTCCTCTACGATTTTTAAATTTTTCATGAATTTTTTATGAGATATTTTGTTGTTTTTTCGCGTTCTGCTGCGATTTTTAAACATTCGTAAAAAGAGTCCAATTTTAACCTTTCAGCTCATTGTACAAAATTTTGAACTCTGCGATTACATTTTGTACTCAATTTTGTACTCACTGATTTTAATCGCGAATTTTTTATGCGACTTTTTGCGTGTTTTTTTTTTTTTTTCGCGTTTTGTGGAAGTTTTTAACATCTGTAACAGGAATCCAATTACAACCTTTTAGTCCAAATTATTTTAGCCCAATATAGTAAATGCTGGCTTCTTTTCAATAATGGTTATTCGGAACTCATTATAGCGAATTTGAATTCGTTCGAGAATTTGTTATGCGGGGTTTAGCGTTTTTTCGCGCTTTGAGACGAATTTTTTGACATTCGTAAAAGGAATCAAGCTACAATCTTTTAATCCAATATAATAAATTTGGTTCCCTGCAATTTTTAAGTTTTTCGTGAATTTTTTTTTTCAGTTTTTACGCATTTCGAAGCGATTTTTCTAACATTCGTAAAATAAATCCGGTTTCAGTTTGTAAATACAATACCGTTAATTTTGTCCTCTGCTATTTTTTAATTTTTAGTGAATTTTTTTATGCGATTTTTTTTTTTCACGTTTCGTGAAGATATTTTCACATTCGTAAAAAGAATCCGGTTTTAAACTTTTAGCCCAATCGAGTAATTTTTTTTTTCTCTTTTCAATAAAGTTTATTCGGAATCCGTACTATGATTTTAATTTTTCATGCGATTTTAACGCTTTTTCGCGTTTTTCGCGGCGATTTTTTGACATTCGTAAAAGGAATCCAGCTACAATTTTTTAACCTAATGTAATAAATTTTGTTCTCTGAGATTTTTAAGTTTTTCGCGATTATTTTTTGCAAATTTTGCGTTTTGCGGCGATTTTTCTACATTCGTAAAGGAAATCTGGTTTCAACCTTTGAACACAATATAGTAAATTTTGTCTTCTATGGTTTTTGAATTTTTCGTGAAAATCTTTTTTATGGGATTTCTTTTTCACGTTCTGTGGAGATATTTTCACATTCATAAAAAGAATCCACTTTCAATCTTTTAGCCCAATACAGTATTTTTTTTTCTATTTTCAATAAAGTTTATTCATCATTCGTACAATGATTTTAATTTATCATGCATTTAAACTTTTTTTTCTTTTTTGCGTTTCGCAGCAATTTTTTAACCTTTGTTACAGGAATCGGTTTCAATCTTTTAGCCCAATATAGTAAATTTTGTCCTCTGCAATTAAAAAAAAAAAAAAAAAGAGAGAGAGAGAGAGAGAGAGAGAGACTTTTAGCGTTTCTTCGCATTCTGCGGGGAATGGAAGCCGGGAGGGATCGTAAAAGGAATCCGGTTTAAAAATATTGTATTAAAATCGCTTACATGAAAAATTGTACCCGATTTTCTGCGGTTTTTCTCGGTTAGCGGCAATTTTTTAACACTTGTAAAATGAATTCGTTTTCAAGCTTTTAGGCCAATATAGTATATTTTGTCCTCTGCACGGTTTGAATTGCTCGCGAATTTTTTAGTGTTTTTTCACTTTTTCGGCAAATTTTTGACCTTTTTTTTTTCGAAACGGAAAGAACTAACGCTGTTAAATTTTGCTTTCCTGCGATTAAATTAAAGTTAGAAGATTTCAAAATTGTCGTAACGTGAACTACGATGCTCAAAATATTAAACTAATTTGGGTCGAAATAAAAAAATTAAAAAAATCATGGTTAGTTTGATTCGAGACCAGATCAGGCGTAGCCTGCAAGGATGGACGCTGTTGACAGCAGTTGGACCCCACTACCAGGTTCATTTAATTCGAGGTTCACTTGGAAAAAAAACGACCAAGTAAATGAGGAAAGCTCCGCTAGATCATTTTATTCGAAGTTAATATTTTTGTAACAAATATAATAAACAGCACCACAACAACTGTATCTGGCGCCTGGTAGGGGGGGGGGGGCACCGCCCGCACCACCCTTGGTACGGTCCTGATAATAAATAAAACACATTTATCAAACTTTTAAGACATTTTAAATAAGTTTAAACGGTACTTTTAAGAAGTAACCAAACATTTAATGTATGTGCGCCTGCAAGATTTATGGAAAATTGCACCTTCGTTAGCACCGGTTTTGCTTAACAACGGTATTTCTGGAACAGATTGCCATCGTTTACCAAGGTCAGCTGTATCACTTTTTATGTATCATTTTAGGCCAAGCATAAAAAATTTATAAAATGTGGTATTACTTGCATTGAAATTTGCTTAAATTACATTCATTAAGACACCAAAAAAGTTTCGTGCAGGAAAAATAATATTTTATTTAATTTGACGTTACCATTATTAATTTACCATAAATAATTTACCATTAAATTTAAATAAAAAATTTTAAGTTTTCTTATGGCATTTGTTTTATTTTTATTTTATTTACAGAACTTGCAACTTTACTCCATTATAAAAACATATGATTAATCTCAAGTAGAATAATTATACATTTTCAAAAAGTCGAATTTGTCAATAACCGTTTCAAGTAAAAAACCAGCGTATTTTGAAAATTTCTCAACAGAAAGTGATTTATTCAATTGAATTACTAATATTTTAATCTCCAAGAACCCTTAAAAATAGCAGAAAAATAAAATTGGTGAAAAATATACATCACAGTGTTAATAAAAATATATTTATTGAAAGGGTGCGTTTACGCACCTTTGGCCGAAAATGGGTTAACTTTAAAACAACTCTTTCAAGAAGGCTCACATTTTGAAAAAAAAAATCATAACCATTGCATCTCAAAAATGCGAAGGTATAGCAGAAGATTAAGTGCTGTCAATAAAAAAAATAATAAGTAAGAGAGAAGAACATATTTAATAACTAAATGAAGAAAATATTAATTATTTTTTATAATCTTAGTGATGTGTGGTTGCATTCCATTGGTAAATAACTCCAGCGACACAGCTCGGAAAAGCAGGATATTTATGACTTGATTAAATTATAATTAAAGTTACAACAAATTAAATGAAATATATATTGCAGGGAAACAGAACTTCCGCTGTGATAAACACAACAACATTTTCTAAAGTCTACCGACGGAATGAGAAGGAAAAAAAGTACATGTAGATACTAACCGCATACAGCAGAAAAAACAGCTGACCACATTGAAATTGTCCGCAGCTGTAAGAGAGTATGATAGTTCAAACTTTCGTTTAATGAATGTTCGAATCAGGGTTTGTACTGCACAACACAATTTTTGCTACCAAATTCATTACTTCAAAGAAAAAGAGCTGAGCTATCTATACTGATCTGACATCTGTTAAGTAAAAAAAAAAATGAAGAAATATAAAATGAAAATTAAAGTATTTATTTCATTTCCATCTTGGGTCAATACAAGACAAGTCTTAATTGACTGTATCATATTTTAGAAATTGATGTTCAGAAAGTTGGGGGGGCACGTGCCCCCTCGTGCCCCCCCCCCCGAGGCTACGCCTATGGGAAGGATGCCTTCAGGGAGGACTTTTAAAGGATGAGTGGACCGAAATATCGTCCTTGTACAAAGAAATCTCAGAAAACCTTGCACAGTCAATCCGCCCAAAGCGCAGGATTCGCAAGGTTCGCAGGACCCGCGAATATCGGCATTTCATTCCCAAGGTTCTTGTTTTGTGGCCAGCATGTTAATCACTGGGTTGAGAGACCTCTCTCAAAATCGACTTATTAATTTGTGTCTCTATTTATATATGTCTTTTTTTTTTACATTTTATGGATTTGCATAAATTTATGTGACAAGTTTTTTTAGTCGCATTATGTTATATTCATATTCATCCCATTTATGTTTTTCTTCTCCATGCTAAAAGTACTGAAATAAAAAATTCTTACAAAAACCCTTTCGGAAACATTGCAAAAAAAAAAAAAAAGAAAAAAAAAAAAAAAAAAAAAAAAAGAACTTTTTTTAAATATTTCCTTTTGAATAAAGGAAAAAAATATTGTAGATTTTTTTGTTTCTGTTTTTTTAACTTCAAGCAAAAAGAAAAAAAAATTAGACTTCGCATACAGGTCGGAAAAATGCATAATCTAAGAAAAAAAGAAAAGAATAAAAGTAGAGGGAGAGAACGCAGCATGAACATGTAAAACATGTTCAATGGAAGGGTAATTTCGAAGAGATTTCAAGCAATTTTTCTTCAATATCTACGAAAACTTGGCATTTTTATCTTACCAGACCATTTTAATGAAGGAAAGAAAAATGGAAGAGTAAAGGAAAATAAAAATGTAAAGACATTAAAACAGAAAATGTTTGTAAGTTTTGAAGTCATATGAAAAAGTTTTAGCTATCATTAGTTTGATGAAAATATTTTTGAAAATGTAACAAAAAATTGAGAAAGATTCTCATTATATTAATCGTTTTCTTTAGTTGCGGTAGAAATTTACGCTTTTGGTTTCCTTTTTTTTTTTCTTTTTTTTCTTTTGCAACTAATCTTAAAATAAATACAGAGTTCTGTAAATAAGGTTAATTTGGACATTTAAATAAAAATCAATTCATAATAACTCATAGTGTTCAAGTTAAATAATTAGAAGTTATAAAAGAATACAATTTTATAAGTATGAAAAGGAAATTACTAGATAAGGTGCCTATGTAAATATTAGTTTTATTAATCCGTTAAATTTTACTTGAAGCTATGTTTTAGCCAGAATCACAATTCCTTTTTGGGGAGAGAGAGGGAGAGGGGAGAGAAATGATTTAAAATATTACAAAAATAAATAATTATAGAACACAAAAGATATGAATTATAACTTACTACTCAGCGTATAACCAAAAAATTAAAAAAACGTCAAGATCGGAAATCGAACCCGGAACCTTTTTTATTACGCACAATTTGGAGCTATCTGGACGTCATCCAGTCTAGCTTTCTCGCTCTTATGTATTGGTACGGTTGCGACTTTGCAGCACAAGATGGAAAGTCAATCATGAGCACACATCTTCAGTAACATGCATGAGACGAATTAAACACAGCATCAGTGAATATATATATATATATATGCTAATTAAATTTTCCAGCAGCGCAGAAATTACGCTGTAAATTACTTATATAACACAAAGGATATGAATTATCACTTACTACTCGGCGTATAACAGTGTGAAAAAACGTCCAGACCGGAGATCGAACCCGGAACCTTTGGTATTATGCACAATTTGGAGCTATCCGGACGACATTCAGTCTATCTTTCTCACTCTTATGTACTGGTACGGCTGCGACTTTGCAGCACAAGATCGAAAGTCAATCATGAGCACACATCTTCAGTGACATGCATGGGAAGAAATAAAACCAGCATAGGTGAATATATATATACTAATTAAATTTTCCAGAAGCGCTGAAATTACGCTGGAAATTACTTATATAACACAAAGGATATTAATTATCACTTACTACTCAGCGTATAACCAACAGGGTGAAAAAATGTCCTGACCGGGGATCGAACCCGGAACCTTTGGTATTACGCACCAATGTTCTACCATTTGGAGCTATCCTCTACTATTTGGAGAAATAATTATTATATTTATGCCATTTTTAATATGCAAGAAATTTTTTTTACTAACAAATTTTGCAACATATTTAAGCATTACAAGGTGGTAAAATTGATTTAATACAAAAGGCTTTTGCTTTGTGCTTATTTCAATTACAGCACAATTACTTGAATGCCAAAGAGGGACTGTTCAGACTGGGAACCAGATCTGTAGAGCATATATGTCCCTCCCGGTCCCATTATTAAGGTCTTAAAAACATAAAAACATAATTCAGCTGGAGTTTAACCCGCCAGAAAACGCGACAGGGGGCGGGGTGGAAACAGACATGATAAGGTGAATGTTAAAACTTTCATTTAAACTGTTGTTACGGGAAGATGTAGCTTCAAAACTCTTTTAGCCCTTTAATGTCAAACGCTGGAATTAAACTTCAGAGTTTCGCCAGTTTTGTTGATTACAAATGTATGCGTTTGACAGACAGTGGATGTAATGTATGTATGTAGTATGGTGATATGTAAAATGCAAATTTGTTGATAATATTTAAATAACTACAAGTTGATAAAATAATACAAACTGATATTTAATTCTTGGAAATACATAATTTTACAATCCGCTATACTTAGCCTTTCAAATATATCAAGATAAAAAGTTAGAAATCGTAATTTACACAATAACTACTGAATGTTCCAATTAGACCTAAAACAGCCAATTGCTTTCTCAGCCGTTTTGGTTCATGTTTCATGAATGATGGAAGATATAGGACTGGGCATTTCCGATATTGAAAGTCTAAAGTCATCGTTTTCGTGATCCGTGAATTTTGCTTTTTGCATCTAATGCGTTCGAGATATTAACAATTTAAAAAAAATCCCTGACGGCTCGACCTACAGGCACAGATACATTTCGAAGACGCAGACCGTGGGGTGCCTGTTTGTTGGGAATTGCGGAAGAAATGACCTTTTTGCCATGATGCTGCAGTTGGGACCGCCCACTTCCAAATCTAACTTGTTTGTAGGCGGAGCTGGTAGGTTTTTTTTTTATTTTTTTTTTATTTATGTTTTATTTTTTGCTATAAGGGTTGGTCCTATAAAAAACTTGTCAATATAAAAGTTTTAGATAATATTAAGAGGATTTATAATAAACCTAAGTAGGTTTGATATCTTGTGAATTGACGAAGTTATGAATTTTTTCTCTTCTAAACCCCTCTTTCCCCTCCCCCTTTGGTCATTTTTAATGATATCTAAAATCTGTCATACATAAATTTTTGGCCCATTTCCTAGAAGTAATAATAACTTTAAACGGATTCGATACGTATCATAATTAAGAAGTTATGGGATACTTTCTGTTTTCACAAAAATCCCCCCATTTGCCCGCCCCCTTTATTCGATTTTGCCCATTAACGAACATGATCGAGATTTTATGCCCCTTGATTTTATGTATCAGTTTGGAAGAGATTTGTGCAGAATTGTTGAAATTATTGTGTCCATAAAAAAATGACATAGATAGATAGATAGCTACAGTTTTGAACTGGGGGTGGTTTTGGGTTCTGGGAGTCATGATCGGTGTAGATCTGCAAAAATTCCAACTTAGGGGATAATGTAATATATAGTACATCTTACGAAATCTACCTAAAACAGAGAGTTATTCAATTTGTTGATACGTCATAAATAAGATAATTTTACATCTTACATGTATGACTGGAATGCTAAAGCAATATATATTATTTTATTATTTTTCTCAAATCCATCGGATTATTATTTTGTTTTTATACATTCGTTATAGAACTTCGTGTTAATGAAAGTGTAAGAATAGAGACAACTCGTGATCTTATTACAAGGTAACAGGAATCAAAATTTTAATAACCGCCGATGGCAAACAAAATTTTTGTTATCCAAGCCAACCTACTAGCCACATGGTTATCTTGCTGAATATAAATATGATCATATAAGATTATAAATATGATATGGGTGGTTTTCGCGAGATGGTTGTAGAGGTGGAACTCAAATAAAATATATTCTTTAAAATATCTTCTTTAGACACTTTTTTTTAGAATTTGAGACCGATATCTACCTACATCTCCGATACCTACATCCACATCAAGATGTTTGTAGTTAAGTGCTTGTTTTCTTAAAATAATTTTAAATAAACCTTTTCCAAGCAGAAAAGAAAAGCTGAAAGAATGTTACAACAACGCTATTACAGCAGTAATAGTAGCAATAATACACTGAGAAAATGACACTTTCAAATCTGAGTAAATCGATGTTTTCAGTTTGTTAAGAAACTTTTTATTTCAAATATGTCGACCCAATGCTTTCAATTCTGAAATACCAGAAATACTCAGAATATTGAAACATGCACATACTCAAAACTGAGCACATAGAGGAATATCATACTCATTTTTAAAACATGGACATACTCAAAAATGGGGTCAGTTCATACTCATTTTTAAAACATGGACATACTCAAAAATGGGGTCAGTTCATACTCACTTTTGAAACATGTAAATACTCAAATATGAGCACATGATGTTTTATTCTTGAGTATGTGTGCATGTTTTCAGAAATGAGTATATACATGTTTCAAACTTGGGTAATTTTGATTCGGAGCCATTTTGACTATGCGAGATACTCAGATTTGAGTATTTTTTGATCAGTTTTGAAAATGTCGTTTTTAGAGTGTAGTGATAGTAGTAATGACACTATATTCAGTCATCGTACTCAAAAATCTTGTCTCTTTTGTCTCAAAATCTTTTGACTTTCTCTTTCGTTATTTTTTGTGACTTCTTTTATGATTCGGGAGTGTAACAAATCTAACAAAATAGAAGAAATCTTGTCAGTCTTCAGTCATGCAATCTTATTTTTATGTCTATTTACTTAATTTGTCAAAGCTTAAATTACAGATACAGCTAAGTAGTAGAATTAACATTATCCTGCATGGTTTTTCACATACAAATAAATCATACTAAATGGCTACAGTTTAAGTAACTCTCATTTTCGTTTACTTACAGAAATCACTCTTATAAAAGCCCTACCATCTTTTATCATGTAATTACATTCTCACTAGAAATTTATTATGCATCTGTAAACTGATAAATGACATTGATTTTTCAATTAAGTACTAAAATATTTTTGACCACTCCCGTTGGTTAACGAAAAGTATTACTGATAAAAATAAGAACTCCACCCTCAATGAAAGATAATGTTCTAATAATAGTAAGAACTTATAACCTTATAGTATTTATTAATTGAATTCTACGGGACTGTTTGGGCTATTTTGAATAGGTTGAATGATTACAGTAATTTTTTTACATCGATTTATTTTATAAATCTTTCATTTAACAAATCCATTTATTAGCTATCGTTCTAATGCATTGAATTTCATGATTATTGTGTTTGATTTCTTTCGTTTCTCTGATACGGGTTTTCGTGACACAGTTTTTTCATAAATGACATTTTGTCACTACTATCATCTACATATACTATAACAAATAAAAAGGAAGACATATTTTTCTCTAAATCTAGATAAATCACGCCACACTGTTGCTATTACATTATCTAAAGTGAAATATAAAATCTTACTTGAGTTAAAACATCAATCTCAATCTTAAGTTCAACATAAATACGAACCACTAATCAATCATACTCAAACTACATTTTCTAAAACTTTTCTTCACCTAAAGCTAAAACTTTTTATTATTTTTAACTAATTTAATTAGAAACATCACAATCTGTCCTTTATCTCACCTGTAAGTTGAGACAAAATACCTCTCTACCTCTGCATTTTAATATCATAACAAATGATAGAAAAAGAAATTTAAACTTATATAAAAGTTTTGTTAGTGAACCAAATAAATAAATAAAAGCAAAATATGGAAAAAGTTTTGTTAGTAAACTAAATAAATAAATAATTGCAAAATATGAAAAACTATCTTAAAATGACAGTGAAATATTTCATTTAGAAAGAAAAATGAGGTTTCAAGCAGATTTGAGCTGGTTGTTACATTAATTTAATGAACCCGGAATCACTTTCAAACAATTTAGGAATAATATGACAGCCATTAACTGGGAAATATTATCTGCCTATTCAGAAATACACGACATGCCACATTATTCTGAATCCAATTCAATACCTTTGACTAATGCTGGCCATTTATCTGATTTACCTATATGGATTTCAGCTGATAGTCATTCCGATACCCGCCATATTCTAATAATTTGAAATGACGACCTCCATCTATTAAATTAGCTATTCCAGAAACTGAGTATTACTGATTTCTCTCGTAAGATTTAAATGAAGGCATACATTTTCGAGTGTTGTACAAAGAGCTCTATTAACGGCCAATGAATTCTGGGAAATGTGTGTTTGTCGACGTATTTTTAGTTATTTTTAAGATTTTCTAGTAACCCATTTGCATCCGAAGCGTGGATTTCGGGAATTTACTTTTTATTGGTAAATTCCGAATTCCCACCAGAAATTCTGAATAGTCATTTTTGCTTTACTTAATGACGTTATTTGATTACATAAAGTAAAAATTCTTCTTTCGGAATTTCTGATTAAAAAAGAAATTCCTAAATTGGACGTATATATGCGCTTCGGATGCAAATAGGTTAAAAAGACCTTTAAATATACGAGGACTCATTATATATATATATTTTTTTTACATTGCGATCGTTTTTAGGTGCGTTCGTAATTACATAAATACCTAGCACCTATAGTCGTCGTCTGGTCCGTCCGTCTGTCCATATATAACAGCGCAAGAACTATCCAACCGAATGGTTTGTAATTTAATATATAGAATCGTTGCTGAATTTTCTCGAGTCATTTCACATTGTATGAGAATCGAATCAAAACTTAAAAAGATGCGAATAAAAGTTTTATTCATTCTATTAAATCCTATCATACGCAATTAATTCAATGATATCCCATGATAGGTAATGATTCTAGGTTGCCAAAGTGATTATGTCCTATTTAAGATGGAGTCATGTTATTTTCGTATTACTTAATTTAAAAAACGAGTTTGTCTACTAAAACTGTTTAATTATAGCAATCATATAATCTACCGACAGTTTTCTGCATAGATGTTTTCGGAGAAATAGGTATTAAATGGAAAAAGTGTCTCAATATGGATTTCAAGTTCTGAAATTTTCAAAGCTAGGCTTAAGTTTCCCATTGGAATTTTCAGTAAACGTCAACAAAAGATAAAATGTTGCCAACTTAAAATGTACTTATTTTATCACGGAAATTACTCATATCATAATAACAGATGATATAATTCATTGCACTGAAATAATAACGATGATTTCTTTTTTTACATTGTCTTGTATTGGATATTTGCGAATAGTATAATTTTAATGTAACAGAATTTTAATTAGTTGTTTGTAAAAGTGTATTGAAACTTAATTTCATAAAATAAAATTACTATCTATAATATGAAAATCTGCACATAAAATAAATTTTGTATTCAGGAATTTTTTCATAAGAGGGCTACAGCTATTGCACCAAATTCTGAATATTTATAAAGCTAGTTATAGTACGAACGTAAACAAAAGAAAGGGAGAGGAGTTATTTTAAATTAGTATTCGACAAGTTGGGAAAATGAGAAATTCCACGATAAGTACTCAAACTTTCGGAAAAAACTTTTTGAAAAGAAATTACTATATACTAATTCTCAATTATCTTTAAAATTCTTTAAATAATGGCCATAAAATACTTAGTCTTTAGATTATTTAGTCCTAAATGCAGCCTTTATTGTTGTTGTTATTGTTGTTGATATCAATTTCTTTTCCAGTTTTCTTATTCTAAGATTCATATAGCATAAAGCAAATTTCAGCAATTATTGGTTAGAAAGTATGACGTAAACACGCACTTTATCTTAATCAAAGAGTTATCCCTGGTGTGAGAACTCTTGAATTACGACCATGCATTGCATGGTGATTTGCATTTGTATAGATGTGCTCAATCCTTATTCCCTTTAATGTTTGAACAAGAGTTTTGAAACAACATGTATATGATTATCATAATTTGGGGCAGAATTCCTAGCTACTCTTTTTTTAAGGGTACTATAGTAGACGAGTAAGTTTTGAGATTTTGCGTGCAATTGTAGTGTCCTAAATCCCAACTTTTTTACGTAAAGAGCTACCTATTCTGTTCTCTCTTTAATCTAGAAAATCTGGTTATCACGATTATTTTTTCAATGATATGTTAATTAGGTAACTGTGGTTGTGTAGTAACTATATATATATATATATACATCTACCGCACTATATATATATAGTGCGGTAGTAGATGGTATTAGTGAATTTTGAACGCCTCTCGGCACGGTTCAATTAGTTCTCTCGTGAAAGTTGAGCCATGTGTTAACTTGAAGTGCTGTTTTCGAAAAGCAGTTTTGATAGAGTCAGCGGCTGTGAGTTTCCAGCAATTGGTGGAGATTTTGAGTTTTTTACTTTAAACAAATGCATCGGAATCTACGGGATTACATTTATAGTTTATATTATCTTTTAAGGAGGATTTTCTAGATTCCTGTTTAACGAATTGTGAGGACATTGTAGCCGAATTAAGTGAATTAAAATTTAACAAGTTTTAGGAAAGGATTTTCTCCTTCTCAGTCATTCGTAAATTAGGTTGAATTTTTAGGTGCGTTCGTAATTATATAAATACGTAGCACTTATAGTCGTCGTCTGGTCCATCCGTCCGTCTGACCGTCTGTCCAAGTAGAACAGAGCAAAAAGCACCCAACCGAATGTTTTGAAATTTAGTATATATAATAGTTGCAGACTTTTGTCGAGTCATTTCAAATTTTATGAAAGTCGAATCAAAACTTAAAAAGATATTAATAAAAGTTTTCTTTACTAGGGGGTTAAGCCCCCTACTCGCTAGCACTCGCCAACCCCCGTGAATTGCAAAGCAATTCATATTAAGACCGCTACGCGGTCCCAAACAGTTCTAGCCGGAATGAGTACTACCATAATCATTTTAACATATAAAATTGACAATTTTTTTTAATTTAAAAAAAGTAATTGAAAACTTCGTTGAAAATGCAATTAAAAATGCATTTATATTGGTGCTACCAATGGACATAAATCATTTAAATACTATGAAAAATGAACTCGGAAAAACAATTAGTTTAAAACTCATTGCTTCTATAATATGAAAAAGAAATTATTTTTTACTTCTTCAAGACAGTAACAGATGGCAGCACGTGTAATCTAAACAGTTGATATTTTCATTCTCTCCGGTTTTTGTGCAAGAGAAATTCGTAAATAAATTCTAAATAAGAGTTGAGAATTTATTTGGAATTAACGATATTACTAAAATTAAAAAGAGCAATCATCTCATACGCTTTGGATTACGTACATGTTATTTTATTTTAAATAATTGCTAGTTTAAGTTTCACTGCTGTCACAATGGCCGCCATATTGGAGCTGGAAACTACTATTGTTGCCATCGATAAGCTAGAAATTCAGCCTTATTTCCGCGCCACGTAAGAGAAATATATATATAGATTCTATTAACTCCTATCATACATAATCTATATAATAAAATCGCAAGTCATGTGACTGAGGAAAACAAATAGAGGCTGGCCATTTCTTTTTTCATATGCCAGGCGACCATTTTTATTTTTAAAAAAAAATTTATAAAATTGCATAAAAGATAGACTTTTAGAAAGATCGTTCAAAAAACTGTTCGTTTGAAAGATGAGTTACATTAAAAAAGTATAGATTTCGAGATAACTTCAGTTGAAATTACTTTAACAGCCCAATATTCATCCCAATAGCCATTAACGTAAATAAACACGAGAGAATCGTTCAACATGATTCATAGAAATATTAAACCATGGAGGTAATCATTCGCAAAGCAAGATATCCATGGTGAATTTTGCAGCGCTATCTTCTGTCAAAAAAAATTCGCATCTGTAAACGTGGCATACGTAATAAGAAAAAAGAGAGGCATGCTCACTTCGCTCATGACAGACGATATAATTCATTTCACTGAAATAATAACGAAGCTTTTTTTTTACATTGTAAAACTAGTTATAGTAAGAACGCACCTCATTTGTCACGTTTAACGTACAATTTCTAACGTTTTTATTTTTGATCGTCTGAATTAAATCTACACGCTCCACTACTGTGCCTCCCCTTTCTTACTGTGCTATAAATAAATTGCTTATTTTTATTAAACTGTGTCATGGCCTCCTTTCAAATTGACAGCCCCGAAGGGCATGTCACAAAATAAGAACGTTACAATAAGGTACTTATCACAAAATGTTTGCTAAACATAAAACTTTTCGCAATAAATTAGCATCGGAGTTCGTAAACGTTCTTTAAATTTAATGCAAAATCCTCAGTATTTGCCTCATTGATTTAGAAACTAAACTCAGCACTTCCAACAAATGATCAACCAAATATTTATTCTAAGACCGAACTCAAAAGTGCACTTTAGGAACTTTAAAATCTTCAGTCTTGCAAATTTAGTGTAGAAATTCTTCTATTTAATTGGCAATGGTATAATCGTTATCCTAACAATGGAAAATCTTACATATAAATATACATTTTTTATTCTAAAAATCAACTAATTTCTTTATTATATTATCTTACATTCAAAAGGTAATATAAATATAAAAAAATTCTAATTATTTTGCATGTATTTCTGTTGTGTCTGTCTAGGTTTAAGAATATAATAAGTAAATAGGAAGTTAGTAATATTTTTAATGTAATGATCTAATTTTTAACCAATAATCAACTTTTTTTTATATAATTTATTATTTCCTTTAAGCAGAAATCGCAATAAAATATAAACATTTTTGCAATTCTCCGCTATTGCTAATTTATAATTGCATTTTACTGTCTTAATTTTTTGATTTAATCATATTTTCTGAGCAAAAATCAACAAATTCACGTTAAGCATCTCGTTAAGCGTCTGGGAAAAGTGTTACTTTTTCGGTAATTAACAATAACGTAATTTATACTTAATTTGCACTAATTTAAAAAGAAAAGATGTATTTTTAATCTCCTAATACTAGCATTTCAATATATTTAATTAAGATTTATCAAGAAAAATCAATAAAAGAACTTCGGACAAACATTTCTAGCTATCAAGAAAATAACAAACACAAGTTCTCTAATACTTTTATCTTACCATAGGTTAATTACACATAAATATGAGCGTAGTTATTTATATCTTTATTAATTTCAGTTATCTTTTCATGGATGCATTTGCGGCACGATTATAACAATAATTCCACTTAATATTCGAAGATTTTAAATCCTTTCAAAGGGATATAATAGGAAAATGAATTGCTCCGATGTGAGAAATCTTAGCTTTTAAGCAAATCTCTGGAGATGATCTTTTACCTAGCATATTAAGTTGTTAAACATTTAATATTTCAACAAATTTCTGAGTAATTGATAGGATTAGCCGTTGCATGAGGATGATATTTTAGAAATAAATTGTTTTTATAAGTCAGAACTTTCATAATGTCGAATATTTTCAGCTATCTTTTACCTAAATAATGTATTGTAACAAGTGGCATATTTTATCAATATCAGTTTTACGATTATTTCATTCTTCTTTCAAAATGTACGTGGAAGATATTTCTAGAAATTCCGATTAAAAGCAAAATTTCCAGCATTTAGCCTCATTGATTTAGGAATAATATAAACCTCAACATGCCCAATGAATGATCAATTGAAAAATTATTGTAAGACAGAACTGAAAAGTATAATTGAAAAACTTTAAACTTTCACATTTAAAAAAAAACTAACTACGGAACTAATGTTTTGTTAATGGCTTTTCTTGTCTTTTAATGGCCTATAATTATCTAGTCATTTTAAATGTGCTTCTGTACATGTGGGTTTGAAAATAAAATTAACAAAATATGAAGATAATAATATTTTAAATGTAATATCAATTTTCAATATTTAGCCTCATTGATTTAGGAATAACATAAAGCTCAGCATGCCCAATGAATGATCAACTGAAAAATTATTGTAAGACAGAACTGAAAAGTATAATTGAAAAACTTTAAACTTTCACATTTTAAAAAAAAACTAACTACGGAACTAATGTTTTGTTAATGGCTTTTCTTGTCTTTTAATGGCCTATAATTATCTAGTCATTTTAAATGTGCTTCTGTACATGTGGGTTTGAAAATAAAATTAACAAAATATGAAGATAATAATATTTTAAATGTAATATCAATTTTCAATATTTAGCCTCATTGATTTAGGAATAACATAAAGCTCAACATGCCTAATGAATGATCAACTGAAAAATTATTGTAAGACAGAACTGAAAAGTATAATTGAAAAACTTTAAACTTTCACATTTTTTTAAAAACTAGCTACGGAACTAATGTTTTGTTAATGGCTTTTCTTGTCTTTTAATGGCCTATAATTATCTAATCATTTTAAATGTGCTTCTGTACATGTAGATTTAAAAATAAAATTAACAAAGTAGGAAGATAATATTTCAAATGTAATATCTATTATTTGGACAGTAATTGAATTTCTGTGGTCCATGACTTCGTTTAAAAACAATCACAATAAAATAAAAATATATTTTGTAAGTTTCCGCTTTTTAACTACGGAAAATTTATAATGTTTGTTACTCATATTACTGTCTTATTTCTTTGATTTAGCGATCGTTTCTATGCACAAATCGAGAAAAATCTACCTAAAATATACTTTAACATTTATGCAATAAATTAATAAAATAATATATGATAATTCACTCCAATTTGAAGAACAAATAGGAATTTTTTAATATGTTAACATTTTTGTAGCTTTATTAAAAATGAAAATAGAAAGATAAAAAATATAACTTTACAAAGAAATTTGTAGTTATTAACAAAGTAACAAACGCGAGAATCTAACACTTTTATCCTTTCATAATACACAGAGACACATGCGTACTTATTTATATCTCTCAAATTTTCAGCTATCTAGAAGCTATTTTTCATAAATGCATATCATGCGCGATTAAAATAAAGATTGTTCTGGATATCCGATGATTTTAAGTCTCTCAAAGGGACATGAGAACCGGAAGATGAATTGCAACGATGTGAGAAATCTGAGATTTTGAGCAAATCTCTGGAGATGATCTTTTATCTAGTATTATTAAGCTGTAAAACATTTAATATTTCGCTGAACAGCTGAGAATTTTAAAAAATTAGCCGAAGTATGAGGGCGGGTATTTTAGAAATAAATTGTTATGATACAAGTCAGAACTTGCATATTGTCGATGATTTTCAACTATCTTTTACCTGAATAATTTATTGTAATAGGTGGTAACAACATATTTTATAAATATCAGTTTTAAGATTATTTCTTTTTCCTTTCTAAATATATGTGGGAGGTTCAGATAAAATTCAAAATTTTCTGTATTTAGCCTTATTAGTTTAGACACTAAATAAAACCTAATACGTCCAATTAATGATAAACCGAATATTTATTATAAGTTTTTACTGAAAGGTTTCTTTTTAAAACTTTAAAATTAAAATAGAGAACTAAAAATTTTTTAATGGCTTTTCTTGTATTTTACTGGCCTATAATTATCTAGTTATTCCATATGTTTTTCTATAAATGTAGACAATAAAATGAATAAAATATGAAGATAATAAAATTTTAAATATAATGTCCATTATTAGTATAGTATTGAATTTCTGTGGTACATGATTTCGTTTGATCTACGATCACAGTAATGTAAAAATACATTGAAAGTTTCTGTTCGTAAACTGTGGAAAATTTATGACGTTTGTTACGCATATTACTGTTTTATTTATTTCATTTAACAATCGGCCCCACCAGTGACTGAGAGGTTGTGCTCTCGAAGCTGGTAGACGGGAGGTGCTGGGTTCGTTCCCAATCGCGCCCGTCGGCCTAATCGTTCGGAGTTTTCGTGGTTTTCTTCGAGCCGTGGATTTATCCATGCGTAAATACGGGTTAGGTTCCCTTAGAAAGACCCCCACGAAGGGCACTCCTCCCGGGCCTATATCCCTAGTGTAGATAATTGGCCGTCAATAATCAACCCAACCCAACTCATTTAACAATCGTTTCAGTGCATAAGTCGAAACGAAATCAATCTGAAATATTCGTTAACTTTTATGTAATAAATTAGTAAAATAATCTATGATTTTGCACTCTAATTCGAAAGGAAATAAGAATATTTTAATGTATTAATATTTCTGTAGTAATATGTCTGTAAAAAAAAAGGGTAAAAATATAACTCTAGAAAGAAATTTCTAGTTATCAAAAAAATAACAAAAGCAAGAACTGTAAGACTTTTATCCTATCATAATACACATAGACACACGTGTATTTATTTATATCTCTAAAATTTTCAGCTATCTTTTCATAAATGCATATCAGGCTCGATTATAACAGAGATTATTCTTAATATCCGATTATTGCAAATCTCTCAAAGGGACATAAGAATAGCAAGATGAATTGCTACGATGTGAGAAATCTGAGCTTTTAAGCAAATCTCTGGAGATGATGTCTTCTATCTAGCATTATTAAGCTGTTAAACATTAATATTTCACGCCACTTCTGAGTATTAGAAAAGATTATCCGTAATTTAAAGATAATAGTTTTAAAATAAATTGCTATAATAAGCTAGAACTTTAAAAATGTGCAAATATTTCAAATATATTTTTTTATATTTTTCATTTTTTAAGACTTTGTTATAACAAGTAGTAATAGCGCATTTAATCTCTTTGAGTTTTGCAATAATATATATAGCTAGTAAAGTCTAAAAGTCATTATCATAAAAGTGATTACATCGATAAATATGTATTATCAATAAAAATATCTGTATAAAAAAAACAATGGTGTTGATAAGCATGTTATATAAATACAGACATTTCTTTTTTTTTTTTCAGTTGTGTTCGTAATAATTCAAATACGTAGCACTTATTGCCGTCTTTTGGTCCATCCGTCTGTCCGTCTGTAGGCATCTCCTCTGAAGCCATATGGCCAAAAATGGCCGATGCTTAACAAATATTAATTCCCTAAAACTTAAGGTGTCGTGGGTTAAACGTGGGTTATGTCTTATGGTGCCCAACTCTCTCCTACATTTAAGAGAAGAAGTAAAATAAATTTTATTACATTGTTAGGATTATAACTTATATGTACCTTATTAGATGTTTACAGAGGCTTGTTTAGCACCAATATAAGAAGACAAAAGGGAAACTGAGACAAATTGCTATTGCTATATCATGTGATTTCCTCAAAAAGCTTGAAACATTGTAACATATATTACTGTTCCTACTGAAAATGTCTCGAAATAAATATTTCGCCATACTAAGGATTGTTTTATTCAAGATTCGATTTTCACGAATATCCTATCGGAACAATATTAAAGCATACTTTTTATAAAATATATTAACATAAATCAACATACATAATTACATAATTAATTTTTGTTTTCTGCTATCATACACTTTATTGATACATTCCCTAAGTATTGAAATTAACGGTTTTATAAACTAGTATATTACACACCTTTAAAAACCAATCATTTACTTTTTATTCTTTTCTCCTTAAAGCATGTCCACAGAGAATTTTATTTCAAATACCAAAGGAAAAAATGGAAAAAAGAAAAAGATTGCATAAAGAAAGTCTTAGTAAAATTTAATTGATTAAAAAACCGCATTTAGAGATAATAAAATGAAATCTTTACAATGCCTACGCACTAAGCCTTCTAGTTATGTAATTTAATTGGATAAATTTATTTCTTTAGAGAATAAAGATGAGTACGCAGCAACAATAACAATATATATCTTTTTGTGGGATGGTCAGGGCTTTACAAATTTGATAACATCTGGTAACGAGGAAAAAATTACTATTCGCCAGCAAAAATTGTTTACCCCCCATCCTCTTTCCCGTCATTGATTTAAGATAAAATACAAGAGTTTTTTATGAATTAATTGAGAAAAAATAATAACAAGCATAGTTTAGAATTATTAGTTACATAATTTAAAATAGTACATAATTTAGAAAGATAATATAATATATAAACTATATTTTCTAGTAAAACTTATAAAACTTATAACCACTTATAATCACTTATATTATGTTACAAACTTATACAACCACAAAAATCAGATTTAAAACTTAGAAAAAGAATGAAAAAAAAAACTCGATTATTTTTTAGCATTGTATCCAATTTTAGATGTCACAGAGGCTGGATTGACACAATTTCTTGAAATATCCTCTCTCCCCCCACATTTTAATCACGTGACATATACTAGCTGGCTATAGCTGAAAAGAATGGTGTTTTCTGTGCATGAGTTGGAAAATGCCTTTTAAATTTAATTCTTCCATTAAAAGTACGAAAGAAGAGGAAGATCACTGCTTACCGCACACGAGTAGGGAAGAGGGAGAGAAAAAGAGCCATTTGTGCTCATTTCTTATGTCAATTTTTTTACAGAAATCATCCCGAAATATTTGAATGCCTAAGAGGGACTGCTCAGACTGGGAACCAGATCTGTAGAGCATAGATGTCCCTCCCGGTCCCTTTATTAAGGTCTTAAAAAAAAAAATACATATTTTAGCTGGAGTTGAACCCGCCAGAAAACGCGACAGGGGGCGGGGTGGAAATAGTACATTACAGGTAGTTCACTGCCAGAGACATACCTCCAACGCGACACTGGGCAGTGAAGATGGTTTAAGATTGAATGATGTTCTCAGGAGCGGGTCAAGTTAGAAAGATCCATCAAGAACTTAAAGATGTTTTTTAGTTTATTTAAAAGTGCTGGGCGGGAAAGAATATTATCAAGCCAACCACTAGGGGGAGAAGAGGGGCGACGGATGTGCCAGCGAGCTGTAAGGGGGCAGTTAAAATAGAAGTGTGAGGCTGACGCCTCTGCGCCGCACTCACAGGTGGGAGTTCGGGCCCTTTTAAATCTGTTTAGATATGGCCCGAAAGGGCCGTGTCCCGTTAGGAAGGCAGTGGTTGAGGGAGTTAAAGTAATAAGATTGCAAGATACCGCCGGGACTATGTCATAGGTATATCTACCTTTCTCTGAGTAGTCCCAGTGGTCTTGCCACTGCTGCAACATGCGCATTTTAAGGGATCTTTTGATATAGGAGTGGGGCGCAGGTAGCGAGATGTCTATGGATGTTTTTGTCGTTGCTTCCTTTGCTAGCATGTCCGCAGATTCATTGCCGAAGATCCCCTTGTGTGCTGTCACATGACCTAGCGAAGTCTTATGTAGCAGGTTACTAAGTTGGGTTTTAATTTCGTGGATTTGTGGATTGATGGTTCTGAAGGCGTAGATTGCCTGCAGGCTGGATAGGCTATCACTATAGATGGGGATTGCAATGGTTGTTTGTTGTTCCGAAATCCATTCTAGAGCTTTGTGGATGGCAAAGAGTTCAGCCTGATATATAGAGTTGAAGTTGTCCAATCTGCAGGCCCACCGGTGAGTCAGCACTCCGCCTTCCGTAGCACAAAAAGCTGCGCCTACGCCGGTTTCGGTGCATGAGCCGTCGGTGAAGACTGTTAAGCGGTGGGAAGGGGAGTAGGAATTGCATTTAGGGTTAACTTGGAAGTGGGAAGTTTCATCAGCTGGGTGAATTTGCCAGCTCTGTATCTTGTGTTGAATGGTTAAATGTGGGAAGTGGATTTGTGTTATGGCATTATTATGTAGGTGTAAGATGTTACTCCTTTGAAATTCGTATAGAATGGTAAATGTGATAGGAGGGATGCCGGTAATGACTGCTAGTGCATCACTAGAAATAGTTTTATATCCTCTAGAAATCTGCAGTAGGAACATGCGTTGGATGGATAATAATTTTATTTGCGCTGCCTTGGTTAGGTGGCCTCCCCAAATTCCTGCACCATAAGTTATGATTTTTTCTGTTGTTGTTGTGTACCATATTTTAACATTGTATTTTTAGTACCCCATGATTTAGATGTTAATTTAGTGGAGTTGTGGTAGTAGTTAATGAGCTTAAGTTTTAAGTAATTTATGTGTGCAAACCAATTTTGGTGTTGGTCTATGGTTAGGCCTAGAAGTTTTAAGGTGGAGACATGGTGTACACTGATGCCATTAATTCTGATGGTTGGTTTCCTTTTTAGTTTGTAGGGTTTCGCGAATGTGAGGGCTTGTGATTTTGCAGCTGATAGTTGCAGGTGTAGAGACTCCAGGAGCTGGCAAAAAAAGGGAAGGGCTGAAGCTGCCTCAAGTTCTAAATCCAGACGACTTCGACCAGAGAATATGAAGCTGAAGTCATCTGCAAAAGCAAAGAGGAGAAAGCCTAAACGATCTAATTCTTTAAGAATCAGGTTTGCTATGAGGAGCCAGAGGATTGACCCAAGGCATGAGCCTTGAGGGCATCCCTTCTGTTGGTTGTGGCTGGATGTACCTGCTCCCCAGTTGACTAGAATGCTTCTATTCGATAGATAGGTTCTGATGACTCCAGCGATGTTTCCTGGGCAGTTTAGAAGACAGAGCTGTAGTAGGATATCTCTCCATTCGACATTATCGAATGCTCCTTTGATATCCAGTGATACAAGGGAGGTGTATTTTCCTTCTTTAATTTTTAAGGCGCAGGAAGATAGAATTTCATTCAATGCTTTTTCACATGATCTGCCCCCTCTGAACCCAAATTGCCGTTCATGTAGAAGATTGTTTGATTCTAAGAAGAAAGTTAGTCTGTTAACGATTAGCATTAAACAACTTGGTCGCCAGATCAAAAAACTTGGTAACCAGTGGCAACCGGGCGACCGCATTTGTCAAGCCCTGGGGATGGTAGATGCATGTGAATATTTTACATTCTCGGCACATTAAATCTCGTGATGTGATGCCAATTTATGCTATACTGTGAATATACTGCATAGTTAAATGTTAAAAATGTGATCAAATAACTGTCATTTAAATTTTTGTAATTCTGAAGAATTCTATGAATTGTTTTGTTAAGACATATTCGGATATTAGTGTAGTTTAATTAAATTTTGCTAATTTAATTATATTATATTTTAAAGCTCCTAATTGCAGATCAGCAACGATATAATGTATAAAGTTTATGAAAATTTCCACATTTTTCCACAATTAAATCTAAGTATTTTCAAAATATTTCACATTTTGTAAAACTTAAACTTTCGTCTAAGATTTACACGACAAAATACTTTCTATTTAAGGATTTCCCAATTGAAAAATGATGATTTTTTACAATTTAGAAAATTTATACAAACTTTACATTTGTATTAAAACACACATAAATTAAAACACACACATCTCTCTAACATGGTTTATTAGTGAAAAATTGCAGACTCGGGAATCGGCTGGAGTGGTTCAGTGCTTAGAGCAGCAGCCCAAAACGCTCTGGACCCAGGTTCGATTCCTGGCTCTGGCTAATTTTTCACTCCATGTTGGATTATTGTATTTAATGTATGTTTGTCTGTATAATAATTGTATATCTTTAATTTACATTTGTAGTTTTGTAACATTTTTCATGGGAAATTTGTCTCATTTTTAAAGGTATTAAATGCGTTTCTAATTTTCAAAATTAAAATATCCACACGTTAAGTTTTTTTTTCTTCTGCTCTTCTTTTTTTATATAAACAATAGGAAAAATTTGTTTGCAGTAAAAAACTTAAGAACCACTACATTTTTCCATAGCTTGTAATTCTGCATGTGAAACATGTGAAGTTGTTTTTAAAATTGCTCACAAAGCGTAAAAGCGACAGAGTGAAAAATTGCCCAGGCCGGGGATCGAACCTGGATACTTTGGAATAACGCTCCAACGCTCTACCATTAAGCTACGAGGACGATACCCAACTTGGAATTTCTCACACTAATATGTCGGAAAGGCTGGGTATCGTACTCGTAGCTCAATGGTAGAGCGTTGGAGCGTTATTCCAAAGTATCCAGGTTCGATCACCGGCCTGGATAATTTTTCACTCTGTCGGTTTTACGCTTTGTGAGCAATTTGAAAAATAACTTCACATGTTTCACATGTTTAATATTTAATAATGGCGTAGTTTCCCTGCTGAAAATTAACTGAAAAATTAATTCAAAATATTTGTAATTCTGCATTTAAAAAATCAAAGTTGAATGAAAACAACATTATACATAAGTTGAAAATAAATGTGTGGTGTTAAGCATATTTCCACACTTATTTTAAGAAATAAAATTATAACTTCTTTCAAATATTTCTTTATTTTGTTTAGCCATTGAAAAATGGTATAAAAATTAATAACTCAAGTCCTTTTCCCATTTATTCTAAAAAAAAGAAGTAAAAATATTATAATTTGAATATATATATAATATACAGGGTGGTTATAATATAAGTGTCTGTATTCGGAGTTGTCTGTAGCTTGAAGGAATAACCTGAATGAAACCAAAATCGGCACACTTACTATTCGAGAAGGGGGAAGAAGACTGGAAAATTAAAAAAACAGTTGCAATAATCACCAACAGATGGCAGTACGGGGCCTGTCAATGCAAACACCGTTGTGTACCGTGGCGTTGTCGCAGACCTCAATGACTTAGAAGATCGCATATCACAACATGTGGGAAACATCATACCTGATGCGTAGTTGATCACGTCGTGCACCGCCTGGATTGTGTTCTCCAGCACAATGGCCATGTGGAACCTGAACTTTTTCGGCACCACCATGCGAAAGCGACACATTCACTGTGACACTTTCCAATAAATTAGGTTTGTCATTCGGTTTTACGCCTTAATTATTTGTTCTTATATTACACATTACATTTCACACTCAAAAGCGCCATCTGTCGGCAATTATTGTAATTATTTTTTTGTTGTTGTTCTATTCTTCTTCTTCTTATCGAATAGTAATTGTACCGATTTTGGTTTTATTCGGGTTATTCCTTCAAGCTACAGACACCTCCAAATAGAGATATATTATAATCATCTGGAATATATATGTATATATATGGGGTAAATATTGAAAGAATAGAGAAAATTAAAACAGAGCATTTATTAAACTGTTAAGTATAATCCATTTTTAGGTCTGTTGAAAATAAACCCAAGTTTTTTTCTTTATGTCGCTAATGTTTCACAGATTATAAAAAATATTATATATAACATCACATTAAATGTAAATCTCTAAAGACCATATAAAATTTAATAGGTTTTAAACATCTGATATAGAAATATAAAGGGTGCCGGAAGTAAGATATATTTAAATGATAAAATCTATTTTAATACAGCTTTTAAAAAATAATAAATGTTCCGATTAATTGACACACACAGTGTAATATATATATATAGATAGATAGATAGATAGATAGATAGATGTGTGTGTGTATTATTACAGTTAATTGAACTTTAATAAGTGCCAAATGATAAATAACCTATCCTAAATCCACAATACTCAATTTAACCGTTCATTGTCATAGCGAATAATGTTATCAGAAAGATCAGGAAGATCTACTATATATAAAACCCTGCGAACAATTAAAATCCCGGCTACTTATATACAATGTAACACAATTTTTACCATTATCAATGAGGTTAATAAACATTTTAAATGGAACACAATTTCACTTCGACATTTAAAAATTTAATATCGTTTTTTTTCAACACGGAAAAACGTTTTAGACCACAATTTAAGGCTGTTGCCACTCAGTAGTCCTAAAACTATAAATACAAGTTAAAGTTTAAATATTGAGTTTATGGTAACATGTTACATCTCTAACTTGTTTTCAATCAAAATGCATTCATCGGCAAATATTTATTTTTCGTTTCTAAGATAACTATTTTTAAAACAAATATTACAAATCACTAATGCAATTTCCATTACATTAATTACACTGATCCATACCATGTTACTTCTAACGTTCATATTGGTTGCATTCGTAAAACAGTATTTAAAATCAAACACTATACCCATACATTAAGAAAGTAAAAGAATGGCTTTAGTTCACTTTCCTTATTTTCATATGATTAGACACTCCTCAAAATAAAACTTTCATAACTGATGTGCGAAATTACGTTTAATCTTCGTGGAATTAAAGTTCTTTCCCAACGGCAAATTAAAGTAATACGTTCAGAAATTAGAATATGGTGGAATATTTCAGGGTCGCATTCAAATACTCATTATCAAGTAGGAACTATTCTGCTAAAGACAGCATTATTCCAGCAAGAGAAAAAGTTTTTATCAGTTTATCAAAGTACTTTTGTAAACCATTCCAAGCAATTAAGTGGCATAAGGGACACTTGGTCATGGTTGAGTTGACACAAGGAGTTTGTTAACTTGAGTATTCGGAGGATCATGTTCATGGGAAAGTTAATACATCAACATGGAAAAACGTTTTAGACCACAATTTAAGGTTGTTGCCACTCAGTAGTCCTAAAACTACAAATCCAAATTAAAGTTTAAATATTAAGTTTAAGGTAACATGTCATATCTCTAATTTGTTTTCAGTCAAAATGCATTCATCGGTAAATATTTTTTTTAACCTTTTCTAAGATAAATATTTTTAAAACAAATATTACATATCACTAATGCTATTTTCATTACAATTATTACACTGCTCCATACCATATTACTTCTAACGTTCATATTGATTACATTCTTAAAACAATATTTAAAATCAAACACTACACCCATACATTAATAAAATAAAAGAATGGCTTTAGTTCACTTTCAATTACTTTCGTATGATTAAACACTCCTTAAAATAAAACTTTGATAACTGATGTGCGAAATTACGTTTAATCTTTGTCGAATTAAAGTTGTTTCCCAACGGCAAATTAAAGTAATACGCTCAGAAATTAGAATAAGGTGGAATATTTCAGGGTCGTATTCAAATAGTCATTATCAAATAGAAACTATTCTGCTAAAGACAGTATTATTCCAGCAAGAGAAAAAGTTTAATCAGTTTATCAAAGTACTTTTCTAAACCATTCGAAGCAATAAAGTGGCATGAAGGCACGCTTGGTCATGGTTGAGTTGACACAAGGAGTTTGTTAACTGAGGTACTAGGAGGATCATGTTCATAGGAATGTTAATACATCAACATGGAAAAATGTTTTAGACCACAATTTAAGGTTGTTGCCACTCAGTAGTCCTAAAACTGTAAATGCAAGTTAAAATTTAAATATTGAGTTAAGGTGACATGTTACATCTCTAATTTGTTTTCAGTCAAAATGCATTCATCGGCAAATATTTATTTTTCTTTTCTCAGATAAATATTTTTAAAACAAATATTACGTATCACTAATGCAATTAATTTCCATTACATTAATTACACTGCTCCATACCATATTACTTCTGATGTTCATTTTGATTACATTCCTAAAACAGTATTTAAAATCAAACACCATACCCATACATTAACAAAATAAAAGAATGGCTTTAGTTCACTTTCCTTATTTTCATATGATCAGACACTCCTTGAAATGAAATTTTCATAACTGATGTGCGAAATTACGTTTAATCTTCGTCGAATTAAACTTGTTTCCCAATGGCAAATTAAAGTAATACGCTCAGAAATTAGAATAAAGTAGAATATTTCAGGGTCGAATTCAAATACTCATTATCAAGTAAGAACTATTCTGCTAAAGACAGCATTATTCTAGCAAGAGAAAAAGTTTAATCAGTTGATCAAAGTACTTTTGTAAACCATTCGAAGCAATAAAGTGGCATGAAGGGACACTTGGTCATGGTTGAGTTGACACAAGGAGTTTGTTAACTTAGGTAATCGGAGGATCAAGTTAATGACATCAAACGGGAGCTTTTACAAAACCATTCACATCTTCTTCCGATTTTGCATATTATTTTAAGTTTTTATTTACAAAATTCACTTATAATTACATGATGTTTACTACAATAGTTTGGTCTTTTCCAATGCAGAAACTACTAAACAAACTACCAGCAGTAACACAGGTTTGATTTTTATATTTTTATAAATAATTGTAGCAATAATGATTAAATGGGAAAAGGTTCATTTGGAAATCTTTTTCCATTTTGTGTAAAAGTAATTATTGGTTTTATAGTAAAAGCAAAAGAATGTTTGTAATAAAATGTTTGAGATACCTACCTATCTCCTAAAGAGATATTTTTAAAATCTTAAATATAAACACAATAGTTTTTTTTTTTTTTTTTTTTGCTTCAAAAAGTTTTAAAAAATAACATTAAAGTGATATAGGTCCCTAACTCAACTTTAAATCAAAATACTTTTATTCCGTAAGTTTCATTATTACTAAAACCTCTTTCGAGGAATGAATGTTTTTCGAGGAATGCGTTTCTCATAGGTTTAATTCTGATATTTAAAAAGTTATATTAATTGTAATACAAAAAAATATCTTCAAAATTTGTGCTTTTACAAAAATTCGAGATAGCATCTTCTCAATTAACTTTGACTTTTTTAAAAATAATTCTAATAATTCTGATAGTATATGAAATAATTCAGTTGAATACTCCATTTAAGTTTGTCAAAAAAATTATTATTGATTTTACAGTGGAAGAAAAAAAAATGCACGCATTAAAAGGGCTAACGGATACTCTTTTATATCAATATACGAATTTCTATAGTTTTTTTAAATCCATGTTGAAAATTGCTTATCTTTTTATAAAACAAATGGGTATATTCTACTAACTAACTATTTATTTTCCTTTTTCCTGGTAATTTTTCTTTCAGACGTTTTAGATAATTACTATTGATTTGAAATATAATACTAGGAATGCTAAATATTACTCAACTAAAGAAAATTGCGCAAAAGAAAGAAACCTCGTTCATTTCATAATAAATAAATGAACTCCCATAAAAGATGCATAATTTTCTATGAATACAAATACGTAGGCGGTTATTAAATGAACGCAATGCATCATTTTTAAAAGTCATTAAAGTTTCTTAGAATCAATTCGAAAAATGGCTTGAAAGAAAGTGCACGTTTCTTAGCTTAGCTATTTTATATGACATAATTTTAGAAATTTATGATAAAAGATATTCTTCTTAGTTGCAAAAATTTCAATACTTTATAAAAGTGAACACCCTATTTTTTTCCATTTGAAAACTATAAAAATAAATTCAGTGTATTTTTGTATCACTCAAATTAATTTGCTATACATGAGATATTATCTTCTGTTGAAAAAATTATTTTGTGCTCCAAATAAAGATGTTTGAGAAAAGGTTTACTGTAATGTTTGAAAAAATTGTAAGGCTTTTATTGTGTGATTAACTTTTTGCATATATTTAAATTTATTAAAAATGTAGACAAGTTCAGAGGGGGGCGGCGTTGTAGTCACAAATAGTTAGATGATAATTTTTCATCGTTCTTCCTTTTACAAGAGAAAATAGAATTACGTCTTCTGAATTGCCCCTTTTTTCCGAAAAAGAGTTCTTTATCTTTTGATATCACATAAAATAATAATTTTTTTGAGATTTAAAGAAGCATTTATAAAAACAAAGTTTATTTTGCTGTGAATGATTTTCGGAAACGTTTCCGGTTATTTTTTAGTTTTCTCAATCTGGCATATAGGTCATTCGGATGTTATTAATTCTCAGGTAAACATTTTCATGTTCAACAAACAGGTTTTACAAACAAACATGATAAATTAAGAGCGTTAACATTAACATTAAAATTTATATTATTTTAGTACTCTTGCATTCAGTTGCGCAACTGAAAAGGTTTACTTGAAAATTGATACCATCCTAAAAACCGATATTCCGGTTTGAAAAACTACTCTATTCCGAAAATCAGTGTCAGTGACATAAACTTTGTTTTTTATAAATGCTTCTTTAAATCTCGAAAATATATTAGTTTCTGAGGTTTCTAAAGATAAAGAACGTATTTCGAAATCATGGATAACTTGAAAGAGGTCATTCTATATTTTTGTACGTGGTTATATTATATTTAATACTTTAAATAGATATTTGTCTTTTTTACAATGAAGGATATTGTTACTTTTTTGTATGAAAATATTACAATGAAAACAGAAACGTAATATGTGAATTTGATTATAAGACAGAAATTAGTAAAATATTTCAAATATAAAAAGAATTTTACACAATGTTCTTGTGGAAGTGTTGAAACGTCCGTAAACATTATCTTATTACAAACGTAACAAGAAATCTTTTCACATATAAAACAAGTTCTGAATGCTTAAATTCATCTTTGTCAAATTGAAATAAAGAGTACACACAAAAACATGTGATTCCATTACCTAAAAGATGATTAAAACTTTATTTATATTTTAAAACCTTAAAATAAATCGAACACTTTCGGCTGTGAACCCAGCCTTCACCAGGATTTATAATTAAAACAGGTTTTAAAACACAAACGTCCAGATCACATTCTTGTAAACAGTATGCCTCTGTACTGCGAAAATAAAATTTTAATCATCTTTTGGATAATGGAATCACATAGTTTTGTGTGTACTCTTTATTTTAATATAGCTTAATTTAATCAAAGAACAGTAAAATGTGATTTTTTCCCATTTTTTCCTTCTTTCCTCACCTTTTAGGTAGATTTCGTAAGAAATACTACCTATTACATTCTCACCTAAGTTGGAAATTTTGAAAAATTTTTGCAGATCTACGCCGATCATGACTCCCAGAACCCAAAACCACCCCCAGTTCAAAAGTTTATATCTATCTATCTATCTATCTATCTATGTCACTTTTTTCTGACCACGATAACTGGAAAAATTCTGCATAAATCTCTTCCAAACTGATACATAAAATCAAGGGTCATAAAATCTCGGTCAAGTTCGTTAATGGGCAAAATCGAACCAAGGGGGGGGGGAAATGGGGGGGGGGCTTTTTGTGAAAACAGAAAAATCCTCATAATTTCTTTATTATTATACGTATCGAATCCGTTTAAAGTTATTATTACTTCTAGGAAAAGGGCCGAGAATGTATGTATGGCAGATTTTTGATATAATTAAAAATGGCCCCAAGGGGGGGAAAAAAGGGGGGTTTTAGGAGAAAAAAAATCATAGCTTCGTCAATTCACAAGATATCAAATCCGCGTAAATTTATTATTAATCCTCTTAGTATTATCTAAAACTTTTATATTGACAAGTTTTTTATAGGACCATCCGTTATAGCAAAAAAAAAATTAAAAACAAAACAAATCGCTGCCGGCTCCGCCTGCAAACAAGTTATTTTTCGAAGTAGGCGGTTCTAACTCCCGCATCTTTTCGAAACTGATACATAAAATCAAGGGTCATAAAATCTCGGTCAAGTTCGTTAATGGGCAAAATCGAACCGAGGGGGGGGGGGGGGAAATGGGGGGGGGGGCTTTTTGTGAAAACAGAAAAATCCTCATAATTTCTTTATTATTATACGTATCGAATCCGTTTAAAGTTATTATTACTTCTAAGAAAAGGGCCGAAAATGTATGTATGACAGATTTTTGATATAATTAAAAATGGCCCCAAGGGGGGGAGGGGGAAGGGGGGTTTTAGGAGAAAAAAATCATAGCTTCGTCAATTCACAAGATATCAAATCCGCGTAAATTTATTATTAATCCTCTTAGTATTATCTAAAACTTTTATATTGACAAGTTTTTTATAGGACCAACCGTTATAGCAAAAAAAATTAAAAACAAAAAAAATCCCTGCCGGCTCCGCCTGCAAACAAGTTATTTTTCGAAGTAGGCGGTTCCAACTCCCGCATCTTTTCGAAACTGATACATAAAATCAAGGGACATAAAATCTCGGTCAAGTTCGTTAATGGGCAAAATCAAACCAAGGGGCGGGGGGGGGGGCTTTTTGTGAAAACAGAAAAAAAAACCATAATTTCTTAATTATGATACGTATCGAATCCGTTTGAAGTTATTATTACTTCTAGGAGAAGGGACGAAAATTTATGTATGACAGATTTTTGATATAATTAAAAATTGCCTTAAGGGGGAGAGGGAAGGAGGGTTTTAGAAGAAAAAAATCCATAACTTCGTCAATTCCCAATATTTCAAATCCGCTTAAATATATTATAAATACTCTTAATATTATCTAAAACTTTTATATTGACATGTTTTTTATAGAACCAACTCTTATAGCAAAAAAAAAAAAAAAAAAAAAAAAAAAAAATCCTTGCTGGCTCCGCCTGCAAACAAGTTTCGTTTCGAAGTAGGCGGTTCCAACTGCAGCATCATCCGCAAAAAGGTCATTTCTTCCGCAATTCCCGACAAACAGGCACACCACGTTCTGCATCTTCGAAATCTACCTGTGCCTGTAGGCCGAGCCGTCAGGGATTTTTTTTTTATATGCAATGGAACCGACCGACCGTTTGGACGAATGTGAATTATTTGAACTCTCCTGTAGGCTCGCTGTACAGAGACATACTGTTTACAAGAATGTGAACTGGATAATTGTGTTTTAGCACCAGTTTTAATTATAAATCCTGATGAAGGCTGGGTTCACAGCCGAAAGTGCTCGATTTATTTTAATGTTTTAAAATTTAAATAAAGTTTTAATCATCTTTTAGGTAATGGACTCGCCTAATTTATGTTTTTGTGTGTACTCTTTATTTTAAGAAATCTTTTGTTTTGTATTGAAATTCGGATATCCAATATCCCTTCGTCTAATTTATGAGTTTTAGAGAACATGGTTCCTGGCAAATTTTCTTTCACTGTTGTAACCATCGTTCCAACTCTTATATGCTTAACATTATATATTCATATTCGCAGCGTCAAATTCTCGCCAAGCTTGGCAACACTTGATCAAATATAGCCAAAATTGGCGACAAAAGTAGGTTGCCATAAATGAAGACAGCTTAGCTATAGCTGAGTAATTTAGCAAAATTCTCATTCAAATTAAATATTGATGAAAACTGGGACTGAATCTGTTGCAATAGGGTTCCACGCATTTTTTAGCTTCTTGTTTTCCAGTAAAATTAGCGAAACAGAAAAAAAAGGAATAGCAGGCTATAATTTCCTGCCTGTAAAATACATAAGGATTTTTCATAGATAGGTTGTACATCGGCTTCTCGTGTAATGATGACGATTCGCAAGCAGCTGACGTACAACAGAATGACGATGTGATAGCTAATTTTGAAGTATTAACATGTATGAGATAGAAGAAGTCTTTGGGATTGGTACATCCGACTAGTTTTTCATTTAATTCAGATATAATCCAGTATTCTTTCTTCTTATCTCGTTTTTAGAGAAACTGCTCATTAAACGATCATGAAAATTCAAAAGCTTTTTTTTATGAATTAATGGCAAAAAATAAATTATTAACTACGAGATTCGTTATACAATTTCTGCTTTACCACCTTTAAAATCTGCCACTTGTTTGAATAGTATAAAATAACCATTACAAAAATATTAAACTATTTACGTTTTATAGTTTGCAACGACTATTTCATGGCATTAACATAAAAATTAAATCAATTAAAAATAGATGCCATTAAAATCTCTCTTTTTTTATGAAACTCACTTTTATAAATTACCAATCAAAATTTATTTAGTTGTTATTTTGTTTTGAAAAGCGAGAAACTAAACAAAACAGATAAAGTAAGCTAAATATATAAACATGTTTATTTCCAATAGCAGAACTCTTTTATTCTAAGATTTTTTTTTTAAGTTCATAAGATAATATAATTATACTGATCAGCCAAAATAATTAATATCAATTACGTTTTCATGTATCTTAACCAAATACATTAATAAAATAATTCTAAATAAAATTAGCGCTTATATTTTATTTTTCGCTTGTTATTTGTAATGAATTTACAAACGAAGTGGGAATTATATTTAAAATAAAAGAGAGACGATGTTTACTTAATTAATTCATAAATGAATATTGTTTTATAAATCTTTAAAAGGAAAAAAAATGCAATTACAACATAATTTGTTGTTCATAAAAAAGATTGTGGTTTATTGGATTGTATTACCGATATCTCTTCATGCTTATTTTTCAAGTAAACTGGCATAATTTTATTGGATTTTGTTTCTAAACAGTGTCATTTATTTTTATGTGATTCCATAACAGTTATCTATTTACTAATCAAGCTATCACTTCAAAAAATATTAGCAGGATAATATTAGAAAATTTAATCAGCAACGAAATTACTTTTATTTTTTAAAACTGCTGTTGTGTAACCATAGAAGAGAATCAAATATTAATTATATTTATAGGTATTGAAAAAAGATGTATGTAGCGATCAACAATTAACTCATTAAACAGTAAAGAAATAATACAGAAAAACGAAAAATAATGCGATGTGAATTAATTATGATACATTTTCGCTTATCATGATTTTTTTAAATATCGCAAAAAACTAGAAAGAGAGAAAAATAGAAAAATGAAATTATCTTTCGTAAATTTTCAAACAATAGGTGTCCAAAAATAACAATCAACGTACAGTATTAAAATTGGAAAATACCACTTTCGTTAAAACGTTTAGCACTTTAACCGCCGTGTGAAATGCATATTATTCACATTAGAATTGTTAACTGCGCCGTGTGATTCGTGTTTTCTTAGCACAGGGATCTTCGTTTCATAAATATGTTTCGTAACATAAATTTAAATTTGTAAACAATATCAAACAAATACTATTTAAAGACAAGATATTATTTGTTTAAAAAAATCTGATTAAAATTACCATCTTTGTTGAGGAATCCACTTATCGAACATTTTAACTCAGAATTTTAGTTAGGATCTGAAAATCCAATCTTATTTTTTTCTCTTAGAGTGAAATATAGGGACCCCCCCAGATTGAAAGGCAAACACAAGAAAGGGAGGTTAAAAATTGCGTAATAATAACACAAAAGTTGCAATCGTAATAAACTGTTTCAGTTTAATTAAATGAATGTACTGGAACAGTTGTCACCAAATGGTGGACCGCAGTTTGCGCACGGACGGCGACGAAATTGTGAATAACAGAAAATAATGTTTCAGCGTAAACGCATACCATACAGGTGGTAGTCGTGGGTGCGGCCCTACGTGGATAACGTCTCCCCCTGAAACTCTCTGCCCCAATTCAGATACCGATTTTACATTAGGGTATGAACAACACCTGCTCCTGCTCCCTCCATCCTCTTACTCTTTTAGTCCGATCTTGTTCTTGTATAAGTGCACGCTTTCTATTTCTTCATTTCATTCTTATTCAGACTTCTTGTTAACGTTCGATTTGCTTGTTCCGGCGATTGTGTTTCCTTCGCATTAGATGGAACAAAAGAAAAGTTGAATCAGAAAACAGACAGTTTCTACCACAATGGGCTGACTTATATTGCTTCACGTTACCAAAACAGGTTGGATCAGTATCTATTTGTATTATATGTCAGCAAACTGTAGCTGTAATTAAAAGTTCTAATATTAAACGGCATTATGACACTAAACACAAACCATTTTGCATTTGGTAAAAAAAACCTGATAGGAAGTAATCTCCGGAAAAGTAAAATTCAGAGTTTATGTTCAGATTACATAACATAGGCACAAATCATGAATCGATCTATGATTGAGCAAGTAAAATGTTCGGAGGCTTCATTGTGTACTTTTTGGACTCTAGCCAAACATATGAAGCCATATAGTCATGCAGATATTGCAAAAGGGTGCATGTTGAATGCTGTAAGTGCGTTATTTGAGAATAAAAAGGATATCATTAACACTATTCGATGTATTCCATTATCTGCTTCTTCAAGTACAAGGAATACACAGGTTTGGTAGAGGAAACTATAAAACTGAAACAAACTTCAGCTGCCTTAGGTTGTTGTGCTTTAGCTTTGGACGAAACTTGTAACGTTACAGATATTCCAGATACAGCACAGCTGATTATTTTTGTTCGCCACGTGTACAGAACTCGTGCACAGTTTTTTGAATACCTACTGACTATTTTACTCCTATAGTAAGGAACTACTATAGGACAGGATTTATACGAGGCTATAACAGAGTATTTCAACCAATCTGGATTGGACAGTAAAAATGTTATATTGGTAACAACAGACGGGGCACTGGAAACGCTTGGGTGTAAGAAAGGCTTGGTTCAGTGACTCAGCAGTGATCCAAAATGCAATGAAATTTTGACATCCTACCATTGCATCAATCGTCAAAGTGTGCTGTGTTGAAGTCTGAATCCCAGTCTTCAGAGTGAAGCGCAAACGGTGATACAAAGAATTAACTTCATAAGGTGAAAATCATGTCTTAAGTACCGTCAAGTTATCTCAGTTTGACGACTTGCTTCTCCACAATAACGTGAGATAGCTAGTGACATTAACCTAGGATTAGTGCTAGACAGATTTTTTGCAATACTGGTGGATATCAAACAGTTTTTTTTTTTTTTTTAAGTAGTGATCATAGACCAGCAAATGAACTTTTAGTCTTCTTCCTTCACGTTGAAGTAGCAACCATCGCATTTTTAGCTGATCTATTTAGGCACTTGATTCTCCTAAACCTCAAACTACAAAGCAAAGGTAAACTTGTGTCTGAACTTTTCTCAGAAGTAAAAAGCTTTACCCATAAACTAAGATCTTTACCCATAAAATTGTTTGCCATGTTTGGCTTAACTTATGTGTGCAAAGCAGCATTATCGAAAATGAGCTTAATTAAGAACCGGTACAGATCTCGACTCACGAATGACCTTAATAGCTTGACGATAATCAAATGTGCCAACGTGACCCCAAATTTCAAGCAGATTCTTCAAAATAAAACATGCCATTTTTCCCACTAAACATTAACCACAATCAACTTTAGTGAGTAGTCTTTTTGATTTTATATGTACTTTGTATTCATTTTCTTGTATTCTAAAAATCATAATAAGAAACTATTGATTTGGTATTATGCACTTCATTTCACTGGTATCAATAGTGTTTTGCACGTAAGATAATAACTCATTTCAAAGAAAAGTTTAATAAGCAAAGCAGGTAGCCTAGGTTAATGTAAGTAAGCGTAGTGGAGGGAGTTCGGGTGGGAATGCTTAATTTCTCTAGACCGCAAAAGTTTGGCAATGTTTTGAAGCAGGCCTGCGGGTAAAATAATTGGTGACCTCTGTGCTGAAACGAACATAAGGAAAAATTTTCTCTAAAACTGAAAACTAAACTCTGCGGCACTACAATCCTAAGGTTCGTGGCTATCAGAGGTCAACTCTGCTTTCTGGATCATGGGCCCTGAGGTTCTATATAGTGTATGTGCCGGTCGTAAGCCTAACACGAAACCCCCAGTGTTTAGTTTCCAAGCAAGATTGATACCCATTTTATTGACACAGAATGGGTAGAAGTTTGAGTGAGCCTTGTGTAAATGTGGAAGAGAACCTCGGAGCTGTAGCATGGCAACGAGACGCGCTGATCATTAGGCTACAAAAGTTTTTTTTTTCTTATTTATTCTCAGGCAACGAAAATGTTATTTAACTTCGTTCATAATCGGAAACTATGTGTCACTTTACTATCTTCTCCTACACTCCTGGGCTTTAGGGATATTCCCGGCTTTAAACCCAGTGGGTTGACCGCCCAGAAAGCTGTCTCCTGTCACTTTTCTAACATTAATGTGCATGATTGAAAATTGGTCAAAATTGCATCTTTGTCTAAAAAGCATTAAAAAAAGTTTTAAAACCTTACTTTCCTATTGTTGATTTCTGCATTTATACAATTTTTAGGTAGATTTCGTAAGAAATACTACCTATTACATTCTCCCCTAAGTTGGAATTTCTGAAATTTTTTTGCTCTACGCTGATCATAATTCCCAGAATCCAAAACCACCCCCAGTTCAAATCTTTATATATATATATATATATATATATACAGTGGAACCTCGATTTTACGTTACCCGCTTCGTACGTTTTTCCGCTTCGTACGTCATTTTTCACTGGTCCCAACAAATAACCTATACTGATAATAATAAAAATTCCCGGATTTTGCGTCATCCATTTTGAAGATTTCCCGCGTCGAACATTTTTTCTACCGAGAGGCGGAAAATATTTTTTTCTTGAATTTTGCTTGTTAGAAACAAGTACGCCACGTTTTACTCTAGAGCTCAATACAGGATGAATCAACACTGCCATTTAAAAAACCTTCGACCAAAAACTGGGCTATTTTTTAATGTTTCCAGACATACAAGGTTAAAGAGTAAAATTGCCATGGTGGAAAACCGTCAAAAATGCGTTTGACCCATTTGCTGTGTGCAAATTCAGACGGAAGCAAAAAGTAGCGTCATTTGTAATCGGGAAAGCCAAGAAACCTCGCTGTTTCAAAAATGTAAAAAGTTTACCAACTGATTACGACGCCAACCCAAAATCATGGATTAACCAATCACTTTTTGAAGATTTTCTTCGGAAATTGGATAAAAAGATGTGCATGCAAAATCGAAAAATTACTTTATATCTTGACCAATGAACCACTCATGTTGATCTCAAACTAAAGAATGCGCGTGAGGAATTTTTTCCCTCCAAATTGTACAAGCAAACTTCAGACGTATGATTTAGGAATAATCAGAGCATTCAAAGTGCCTTAGAGAAAGACACTAAAAAAAACGCACTTCTTGCACTAGACTCTGGGGGTCTCCAAGATGCCTGGAAGCAAAATATTAATGTGTTAGAAAGCCTTCATTTTATCTGTTCTGCGTGGGATAATATTGGGAAAAAGTACATTTCCAATGCTTTTGTAAAAGCGGGATTTCCGAAGTTAACCGATGCAGGATCCAGTGAATCACATTGAGACGAGACAAAATCGGAAGAATTTATTGTAAATATTGAATTTGATCATCCAGAAATCAATGGTCATGAATATATTGAATGTGATAATGATGTTGATACTTCAAGGATTCAGACCATATCTGATTTCATTACATGTTATGACAGTGGAGATGATGAAGACGACGAACCAACAGAGAGAGTGCCATCATCAAAAGAAGTTCTTGAAAGTTTGAAAATTGTAAAAAACTTTTTATCTGCTATTGTAAACCAAGAACTGAATTTAGAAAAACTTGTGCAAGTATTGAAAATGCTGTAAATAACATTGTGTCTAAAACAAACAAACAAGGTAAAAAATCAGATTATATTTAGAGTAATATGATGAATGCTATTTTCATTTCTTTTCTTTTCAATATCTTAGTTTTCCTTAAACCCCGATTTTACGTTTTCCCGCTTAGTACGTTATTTTCCGTCGGTCCGGTGAAAAACGTAAAACCGGGGTTTCATTGTATATATATATATATATATATATATATATATCACGATAACTTCAATAATTTTGCACAAATCTCTTCCAAACTGATACATAAAATCAAGGGGGATAAAATCTCAGTTAAGTTCGTCAATGGGCAAAATCGAACCAAGGGGTGGGGGAATGGGAGGGGGAAATAGGGGAGGGCTTTTGTGAAAACAGAAAAAACATAACTTCTTAATTATGATACGTATCGAATCCTTATAAAGTTATTATAACTTCTAGGAAAAGGATCGAAAATTTATGTATGACAGATTTTTGATATCATTAAAAATGGTCTCAAGGGGGGAGGGAATAGGGGTTTAAGAAGAAATAAATTCTTAACTTCGTCAATTCACAAGATATCAAATCCGCTTAAATTTATTATAAATCCTCTTAAAATTATCTGCAACTTTTATATTGACAAGTTTTTTTATAGAACCAACCCTTAAAGCAAAAAGAAAATTAAAAACAAACAAATCCCTGCCAGATTCGTCTACAAACAATGGTATATTTCAAAGTGGACGATCCCAACAGCCGCATCATGGCAAAAAGGTCATTTCTTCTGGAATTCCCAATAGACAGGAGCCCCATGGTTTGCGTCTTCGAAATCTGTCTGTGCCTGTAGGCCGAGCCGTCAGGGATTTTTTTAATGTTGAAAATTCTATATTGTGTTAAGAATTTTAAGATTAGATGCTGCATGTCTGAACATCGATAACTAAAAATCAATAAACAGATTTCCAAGAAAACACTCTTTATGAGTTTACGCATTACTTACAATCAATTAATTTCTTATGTATATCTTATAAATTCAAGAAACATAATGGCATGATTTTCGCTATTATCAGCCATTTATTTCGCCATAAGTTAGAAAGGAAAATAATTATGTATAATAAACTTGTGTTTTTATTATTATTATTACTATTATTATTTAAATTCAATAGAATAAATCGCCGCCAGTAAATTACTTTCTTCCACATTTTACCATTTAACATTACTTCACTAAACTACTAACCGGTTAATTTATGGTAGTAACGTTTAAAAACGTTTTTTTTTCTTTTTATTTGCTTTAACTGGTGCTAACTTCCTAAATGTATCTGTAATGAATTTGCAACAATAAAACAACAATTTATTTAATCCATAAAAAGTGAGATAATTTATTGTTTTTGAATTTAGATAAGTTGTTGCTGTACATTATTTTCTGTTATTTTAACATCACTTCAGAAATTTTTATTTTCACTTAACAAAATCGATTTTGTTATTTAATGAGTATTCCACAAAAATGCATCTGTATCTTAAAATCAGATTTTAAAAATGCAAAAGAAATGCCATAGTATCCTAAAATTATATTTAAACTTCTAGAGGTATAATATCTTAATACATCTTGAAGAATGTTTCTGGATTCTTCTTCTATTAAAGCTTGTTAGAAAATAACCAAATGGATAACGGAAAAAAATCTTGAAAAATTCTTGTTTTGCTAATAAGCTTTAAAATTATTGATATCTTGCTTTCATAGTTTTGCTTTACATAACTTTTTTTTTTTACCATTACAATTTTATAATGGGTTAGAACATTTAAGATTACAGGCTTAATTAACATCGGTAACCAGAAATCCTTAAATAAATTTCCAAAAAACATTCCTAATGATAATGTATACAGCTTATATATTACAGGATAAATAACATTTTGCAACTATAAAACTTATTAGTCGTTATTTCTTAGTGTTTATTATTATTGTTTATTATTAGTCGTTATTTCACCAACACAAGTAAACAACTAAGCATTCTAAAACTTGAGAAAATGCCAGAATTCTTTTGTTATTTAAATTCATTAGAATAAATCTCTTCCAAACATATTATTTTCTTCCTCGTTTTATTATATTAACATTGTTTCAGCGAATACCTAGCCAATTAATTATTGAAGAAACTTTTAAAAACATAACTTTTACTTGTATAAACTCTCATTAATACAAGTAACAGCCCTTGTATTGTCCATAGATATACTTATATAGATTTTTTTCTTCAAATTCACTAAAAAAAGAGAAACAAAAAACAAATTTTATCAAAAAGTACATGTTAGCTAGTAAGTGACACACAAATTCAAGATCTTATCCCAGCAATAAAAATTTATCAAACACAGAAATTCTACAAATATCAATTCAACATTCAATTGACGTTAACATTCAGGTAAAACAAAATATAAGACTTACTGATTTTTTGACATTTTTATCCCAAAAAAGACCAAATTAAATCCTTGTTTGTTTGGAGGAGGTACAATACTTTTGAATTATATAGTATCATATCAGAAAATCCAGAGAGATATGAGACTTTTTCTATGATTATGTAAACTCTTCTAGATCCAGATATAAGCGAAGCGGTACGTATTCACTTAAAATCTAAACTTGGAGATCCTTTCACTTGAAGGTGACAATGGGCATTGGCGCAAATGATGCTACACTTTTTAAAGGTATCATCTATAATTAATTTAAAACTATTAAACAACAATTAAGCTTAAGAAAGTGAGATAATTTATTCTTTTCGAAATAAATTGGTTTTTTATATCATTTTCACTAAAAAAGAGAAACAAAAAACAAATTTTATCAAAAAGTATATGTTATCAAGTAAGTTACACACAAATTCAAGATCTCATCACAGAAACTAAAATATATCAAACACAGAAATTCTACAAATATCGATTCAACATTCAATTAACTTTAACATTCAGGAAAAACAAAATATAAATCCTTATTTGTTTGGAGGAGGTACAATACTTTTGAATGTTATTGTATCATATCAGAAAATCCAGAGAGATATAGGGCTTTTTCTATGATTATGTAAACTCTTCTAGATCCCGACATAAGCGCCGCGGTACGTATTCACTTAAAATCTGAACTTGGAGATCCTTTCACTTGAAGGTGACAATGGGCCTTGGCGGAACAGATGCTACACTTTCTAAGGGTATCATCTATGATTAATTTAAAACTGTTAAACAACAATTAAGCCTTAAGAAAGTGAGATAATTTATTCTTTTTGAAGTAAATCGGTTTTTTATATCATCTTTCTTCTCTTTTTAACTTTTCGCCTGAATTTTATTTCTTCAATAACTAGTAAAATCACTAAAAGTTGGATTAGTTAATGAACATTCATTTAAAATATTTGAACATTTATAAATTATAGAAAATACGTATATGATGTATTTTTTTTGTAAAGTCTGTATTTTGAAACACATTTTCAGTAATTACTTGACCTTGATATGAATTGTCTTAAACTAATTACAAATGTTATTTTATAGTGTCTTTTAAAAAGTGTCATTAAATATCATTTTAAAATTTTCGTCTGTAAAAATTAATATAAATAAACTTTAATAAAAAGGTTATGTAAATCATATGAATACTAGGAAATAATATGCATTATTAACTGTACTTTGCATATGAATACGTTAATCATAGAGAATATATATGTTGTAATTAAAATGGTCATCTATATAAAAGAGGAATCCTGATAAGTCTATTAAAATTGTCTCTGATCTTATTAATTCTTATTTTTCTCTGTTATAATATTAGCTTTATGTATAAATAAATAACCAGTATTTGTCCTAATTTCTAATTAAACCTGCATTTTTGGAAAAAGATTTTTAAGAGGAGACCACTTACAGTCAAAAATTTTATCCCAATTAATTATTTCAGAAATAATTATCAGATAATAAATAGGGAGATGAGATACCTAAAATCATGGGTCAGTAGAAAAAATGCCCAATCTTTAACTGCATGGAAAGATGCTGTATGGCAGGAGGTAGCAGCCATTCCTATTGATATTGTTACAAAAGTGATATTGTTACTCAAGTAATAACATAGGGAAATCCAACAATGGAAAGGTGTCCAACACTGTTTATGTGCAACAAAAATAAACGGCCAATCTCATACTGTTTGAATAGTTATCTTTGGCGACGTCCCATGATGGAAATTTCTATAATTTCTGACACGAGAAATACGTTATCACAATTTGTGTCATCATCCAGAAAAGTTACATAAATAGGACTGCTACAAAGAAAGTTTCGTTTAGTCCTAAAATATTCTAGTTTGAGAGAGTTTTGTAATAAGCGGCATATGTGCTTTGGTAATTTTATTTTGCTGTTTATAGATTTTTCTTAGTCTACGACGTGTGTTGCTACATTATTTATAAAGTAAATTGCATTCATCAATTGAGAACCTGCCTGTTTATTAAAATTCTTCTTTAACTGCACTGAAATTTGCAGATTTTGTAAAATTATGCTGTTTTTTTACTTTATCACGCATAATACCATGATTTAATTCTGTCCTTAAAGGCGATAGTGATTGAGCAATTAAAGGTGTAAAGCATGCAGAAATAAAATTTCATTCATAATAATCAGTTCACAGTTATTAAGTCTCATTATTTTCTTTGCATCAGCGCCCACTATTGTCGAAATATATTTTTTCATGCCATATGAAATTCTGTACTACGATGAATATTAACATGTAAATCGCATATATATCTTCGACTCTTTTATCTTTCGTTATCACAATTTACTTTTGCATCGGCATCTCCTGTTCTCGTGATTTTGAAATATTTTTTTCATGCCATACGTAATTCCGTACTATGATGATTATTAATATGAAAACTGCATATACCGGGTATCCAAAAAATACGGAAAAGGTCGAATAACTCGAGAAATACACATCGGATTATAAAACGAAAAAATTATGTTCAATATCTTACAAAAAATTATATTCAGTGATACCAAAGTTGACCCACCACCTTATCCTCCTGGGGTTGAGAAGGAATGCAACTTTAAAATCATAAATGAGAACTCCCATTTTTATTGAAGATTCGGATTCTACGGAAAAAAATAAATAACTTTTGCATTTAATATTATTTTCGGATCATCGTAGATAGCGCTGTAATCGAGCAAACTGCGGCGTTAAACAAGCACCCCGAATCGTGAGAGGCAAGAGACTCACGTTAATGAAGCATCGCGAAGGGAACAGCTACTGTATCAAAGTCGTTGTTCTTGGGTAAAGCTTAAAATAGTGCATTCATTTAGAATTTAAGCAGTGGCTCCCTTCCTACACTCGATGGAGGGAAGGACGCAGCCTTTTCTGTTTAGTTTCTGTTTTTTTAATTTTAAAATCAGGACTTCAATGAAAAATAGGATTTCCTTCTCACAAAACGAATCTGACCGCCTTTTTTTCCATTACAGCACAATCTACAATGATCCGGAAAAAATGTTAAATACAAACATTACGTACTTTTCCGAAGAATCCGAATCTGCTATAAAAAATTAGGATTCTCATTCAAAATTTCAAAGTTGTACCCCCTCTCGTCCCCAGGGGGTGGGGGTGGAGGGTCATCTTTGGTATCACTGTATAGCTTTTTAAAATATTTTATTACTTTTTTTCCGTTTTTCAATCCGATGTATATTTTTCGAATTCGACCGTTTCCAGACTTTTCGGACACCCAGTATCTCGAAATCTTTCATCTTTTATCTTTCGTTATCGCGATTTACTTTTGCATCAGTGTCTGCTATTGTAGATATTTTGGAAATTTGTTACACGTCATACGAAATTCAGAGCTCCCACTCCTTCCGATTTTTTAACACCACTTTTTTCAAGGAAAATTTTTCTATTTAGATTTTTTCTTGCCATTTTTGTAGAAACCTACCTCGAAGGGTTTTTTTTTTTCAAATGTTGTACATTGTTGTTTTTTTTTTTTCAAAAAACGGACCAGTGGGAGCCCTGGAAATCCTGTATTACGGTGATTATTAATACTAAACCGCATATATCTCCGACTCTTATATCTGTTGTTATCACGATTTATTTTGCTCCGTTTTTTTCCTGATATTTGAAACAATTTATTTCATTTGATATTTCATTCACTCTGCAAGTAAAATTAAGTTTAAGCAAGTTATAAATCTTCTTTGAATTCTCGAAATATTCGTTGCAATTTATATTGCAACAAATAAATCACAAAAGTAATCAAATACGAAATTTTGTTAAATAGCTTCTAGTTTAAGATTTATATACGAAAGTAATTAACTTTTAAAGGTAAAATAACTATTTAAAGTTCTAAAGAAATAAATTCTTGTAACTAAACAATTTAGAAGTTAGATAAATCTAAAATAAGTTTTAAAAACTTTTGCTACGTATGTTTGATACTTCAAATAAAACTTTACAATTTTTTAATATGCATTTCGAACAAATATATTAATAATCTTGATAAAAGTTTAATAAAGATAATAGTTTTACGATTTTTTAAAAAAATACAGTTTAAATCGTCGATATTATTAAAAAAAGAAAAAGCTACTACATCATTTTATGGAAAATATGTTAAAACAGGATTTTACGAATTTTCGAAAGTTAAAAAGATTCATATAAAGCATACTAATTTGAACACATATGAACACATTTTTCAAATCATAAGTTTTGCTTTTCTGTTTAAGCAATACGTAAAAATGCAAGATACGCGTTGTTGAAAATTCTCCTTCACATTATGCTGTCAATAAATCATACTGCAGAACAAATAATACAAATTGTTAAATAATGCAGAAACAAATTACTTAAACTAGATTGTAAAATGTAACATTCGGATTTAAATAAATGATTCGATTTGTAACTGACATATGCAGGTACAAATTTAACAAAAGAAAAACAAAATAACAGAAAGTGAAACGTAATTTGTTAAGTGACACTATTCTTTTTCTCGCATTTGCGTTTTAAAAGAGTAAGAGAAATTCTTCTTAGCAAGTTTTAAAAAAGAAGCTTCAAACGTCAGAAACCTTTTTTTTTATTCGTTCAAAGGATAGAGTTGGATTTAATGAGAAATGATAGGAAAACTAAAGAAAAATACATTTCGGGTTTAAAGGTGACACAGGATAAGGAAAAATCACACACTAATTAACCTTTTGATACACATTTCTGAATAAGATTGAGCATATTTAAATTTTCCAGAATATGATTCTATGAACATTTGTCATTTCTTCAAAAAAAATTAAACTATATTTTTGTAATGCAAAAAACAAAATTAAGCAAAGTTTTCTAAATACTATATAGAAAATATTATTTCGTGCAAGATAGTTTATTTAGAATATAGTTATCACCATTAAAGTTATTTTTACATGTAGTTATGTATTAACTAATTACCCATTTAATGTAATTTTACCATATTTGCGAAAACAAATAAGAAAAATAAGGTGAAAAGTTTAGAAAAGTTGATAAATAAAAATTAAAGTACACAAACATCTGTTTCACATCATGGACCCTACTTTTCACTTTACAATCAAAAATGCACTTTGTTGGAAAATCTATCATTCCGAAATACTGTCAATAAGTCATATTGTAGATGTCCCAATACAAAAATTTAAATGATACTGAAGTAAATTACTTAGATTTCAAAATGTAACTTTAGGATTTAAGTAAAAGGTTTTATTTGTAAGTGACACCTGCAGGTATAAATTTAAAGAAAGAAAAACACAATAACTGAAAGTGAAACGCAATTTGTTATGTGACACTATTTTTTTTTCTCACATTTATATTTCAAAAGAGTCAGAGAAATTCTGCTTAGGAAGTTTTAAAAAGAAGCTTCAAACGTCAGACGCATTTTTTTTTTTCAATGGATACAATTCGATTTAATGAGAAACGATACGAAAAACAAAATACAAAGAAAGCTCAGTTGACACAAGGAAGTATAATGTGACTCCGGGTAGGAACAAATCCATTCAACTCCCCAAGATGCTTGTAGACTTGTGATGCATACTTCTAAATATTATATTGGTTTTCCTAGAATAAATTCCAATGGATATTTTATATTTCTTTTTTTTAAATGGATATTTTATCTTATTTCAAAAAATAATACCTAACACAGTATTAAATTTATTAATTGTTTTGAAATCACCCATATAATTATTAGTATAACTATTAGGTTTCGATACCAATTCCCTACCTAAATTTGCATTATATTTTGTTTTTAGTATGATTTTTTATGTTTTTAGACAATTTAACTTTATTTAAAACAAAAATATTTAATCATTTATAAAATATTTATGCCCAAAGAAACTTTTTTTTAAAATTTATTAACTTTAATTATTATTCAGTTTTTTTAGGAAACATTTTTTAGATTCCAGAACAATTTTCCCAAAATCAAGCTATAATTTAAAAAAATAATAATAATAATAACTATTTGCTTAACCTTAAATAAATTGTTATTTTAACAAAAAACATCATTCTTTTTTTTTATTTCATAGTTAAAAGCTAAACTAAATTGAAATATTTCAATTTAATATTTTATGTGTTAAAAAAATGTCTTCTTTTAACTAATTAAAAAATTACAAATACAAATTACAAAATAATACAAATGATACAGAAGTGAATTATAAGCTAGATAGGAAAATGTAACATTCAAATATAAATAAACGATTTGATTTGTAATTGACACATATAGGTACACATTTAACAAACGAAAAATAAAATAGAAATTGGAATGTTATTCGTTACTTAACATTATTTAAATCTTTAAAAAATATATTCTTATGAAATTTTTAAAAAAAGCTTCAAACCTCAGAACTTTTTTTTTGCTCGTCGGTTACAATTAGTTTTAATGAGAAATGATACGAAAAACAAAATACAAAGCCATTTCAGTTGCCATTCGTAAGTAATATGACACTGGATATAAACAAAATCAACAATAACCGGACATGCTTTTACATTTATGATTCATATTTCTAAATATAGAGCCTACTTTGACTTTCTAGGATAAAATTTAATGCACCTTTTATATATTTTTTAATCTATACTACATCCTTTTAGTGCAAAATTTAAATAAACTTTAAATAATAAATCACATACCATCTAACATGCTTTTAAACGTGTGATGTTTATAAATAATATAAAGTGCTGTTTGATTTTTCACAGTAAATTTCAATCAACATTTTATTTTTCTTTAAAAATTTTTTTGTACATTTATAAAGAAATATGTATGAGTAAACTGCCTGAAATATTATATAGAAAATAATATTTGACGCAAAATAGTTTATTTAGAATTGGATAATCTGAATAAAGGATATTTTACACATACTTCTGTATTATTTTACAAATACAGTTTACCCACTAAATGCACCTTGATTTATTATCTATATATGTGAGAACAGTTGTAGAAATAAGCAAAAATAAAAATCATTAACGATGGAAAATAATGTATTTTGACGAAATGCAACTGGAAACATTATGCATAAAATTCTCGAACACATTATCTAACATGTTTCTAAATTTCTGATGTATGCATTTAAAATATATAAAAGAAAAATATAAAAATCACAAAACAAAAAGCGAGAATTTTCTGAAATAAAATTTAATAAAGATTTATATTCAATTTTAAAATGTATATTATATTATAATAATAAAAAAATAAACCGTTTGGAAAATCATGCAGAAAACAATATTTGATTCAAAATATTTATTTAGAATTAATATTACTTTTACATATAATTATGCATCATTTTACAAAGAGATGTACCCATTTCATTTCTTTCTAGAAGTGAGAACTGTTTAAAAATTATACAAAATAAATGTTTAAGCATGGAAAATATCGCAATTTATGGTACTCCAATTAATAAATTATGCCTAATATTAAAGTATATTAAATTCGGATTACACATTAAACAAAGCAAATTTCACTTCTACTTTAGATATTTCAGTTAGCAGTAATAGAATCACTTGTAGTTTGTCTAATAAAAATTATTTTACTCTTGTCAAAAATTAAATAGGATCAAAAAACTTTAAGGATGTTCACAAAAAAATATTTTACCCTGCGAAATATTTTGACATAGGACACATTTTTAAACTTAAAAGAACAACACTTGCTGGCTTGAAGAATGCAATGATTTTCAATCGACTAGTTTTTCATTTTTCGATAAATGTATTATCTATATGTTCTACAATGAATATCTTAAGCTATAAGCGATTGTTGTCTTATAACGACCTTTTTATAGTGCTGTCGGGCAAGGAAATGCAGTTCAAAACTCTAACTTTTATAACATTCTTGGAAAGATTCTCTGCCTTTATCAAAAAATGAAAAAAAAAAAATCCATTTTGTGACTTCTGAATAAAAGCACCTGGCAATTTCATGCGTTTATGAACAAATATGAATTCAGAAATGTGTCAGAAAGTAGCCAGTTTGGATATGAGAACAGACTTGATTGGCAACATTTTCATATATTTTCTTCTAAATTACTCGATGCATTGCATGGAAAAAAAGATAAAGACAAACAATTTTGTTTAAAGAAGTTTATCAAATTATATTTTCTATAGTTATTCTTTGATATTTTTAGAAATACTCTTACAGATTTTTTAACTAGGAAAGTTTATGAAGATGGCGAAAGAATTTTCTTCGTTTTTTTTAGCACTTATTTTAGAAATATAAGTTTTATGCAAATAAGCATGCAAATTTATTTAACTAATAAGGCTTCGTAAGAGCGCAAAATACAATTCCTCTGAAAAAATGTAATATAAATCTTTTGTTTACATAAATAATCTGGCAATTAATGATGAAATTATTTTTACAAAATATTATTTTAATAAACTTTAAATAAAATATCTCGCATTTTGTTAGTGAAAGAACACAGAATATTATGTGTTAAAAAATAAAAAGATTTTCAATTTATAAACACAACTGCAGCATCAAAAATGAAATATAATAAAATAGTAAACTTTCACAAAATAAAATTAAATGCTATTTCCATGAAGCGATACTTAAGTATTTTTCATTAAAATAACTCCTTTATTTATTTATTTTTCATTTTAAACAATAGAATGGTTAATATGGTGAGCTTTTCTCTTTTGAAGTGCTAAAATTAATTTAAGTTGGCATAATAACTTCAAATAATACACGTTAAGCTTATTTTAAATTTTGTAATACTTTTACAGAAGGTAAAATATAACTAAAGAATGTATAAACATTTGCTTACGGTAAAAAAGTATTTGAACAATTTTTTTCTGAAAATAATCTTTTAAGCAATAAAATACAATTTAATAATCTAGGAAGATCTTTTAGATAGATTATTATTATTATTATTATTATATTTATATGTATTACAATTTTCTTTGAAGCAAATTAGACAAATATAATAGTGAGAGATAGTAACCTTAAATAATACTACATAAAGTTCTTAATAATGTCATATCACAAAATAAATGGTGGAAAACTTGAAAACAAAAGCAAATTTTGTCTATATAAAACATAAAATATAGCCAAAATTTAGAATAATGACTTTATTTATAACTGACAAAAAAGGTTTTTAAAAAAAGACAACCGAAATACTTCAAAATTAAACCTAATTTGTTAAATAAAAATGTCAGCTTTCTTTTCCACACTTTTATAATGTTAAGGAACTAAGAAAAAAATCTTTAAAAAAAACTTGAAATCTCAGAAAAATGTTTTTTTCCCCTTCAAGTAGCACAATTAGGATTAATGTTGAAAGATGTTAGAAACAAAATATAATATCATTTTAACTGACACATGCAAGTGAGAATTTCTGGCTCCGAACCAAAGTGATTTATTTGCTTTAATGCTTTTATCTTCACTGCTATCATTTTAAACTCTTTAAATCATGTACGGATGCTGAAAGAAACTTTCTTACAAACATTCTTATTTTTCAAATCATTTACAGAAAAGATTCGCATAAAAAGAAAATTAATATAAGTATACGTGGAAAACATTATTCGACGAAATGTGATTTGTGTCATATTTATGTAATCGATGAAAATAAACCTCGATTTTTATAAATATTAATTATTTGCAGTTACATGTGAGAAGATAAAAAGAAAAATCGTCAGAGAAAATTGTAGGAAATACTAAAAATTCCTTTTCCAATTCTTGCAAAAATAGATCTGAAAATTTTCTAATTTAATGCAAGTCTGCTTGATAAATGTATAAATTTTACAAGTTATTTTAAATTCCCAAACATTAATGATGGTACCTAAAAAAGCATTTTTCTGTTTTAACAAAAGTCAATGTTCATTTATCTCGAAGATTATTGCCACTTATTGTATCCCATTTAGGGTATATTATTATTTTAATATGGATTATATTCTATCTAAAATATATATATTTCTACTTTCTGTCTTAACACGATCGAAATATTCATATTGTACAAAATAAAAATTTTAAGCAATTAATTTGTAAGTTAAAATATAAAAAATTGCATTGGTCATGTTTTTCTACATTAAAATATTAATTTAAGTAATAAATTAATCATGGGAAAAATCAAGAAGTATTTTTTTTTCTTCGATTTCAATATGACAGCAATGATGAAGAGAAAATTATAGCAAATATTGAAAATTCCTTTTTCAACTCTTGCAAAAATAGAACTAAAAAATATCTAATTTAATGCAAGTATGCTTTATAAGTGGAGAAATTTTACAAGTACTTTACTAAGTTCTCAAACATTATTGATGGTATCTAAAAAGCATTTTTCTGCTTTAACAAAAGTCAGTGTTCATTTATCTCGAAGATTATTTCCACTTATTGTATCCCATTTAGGATAGACTATTATTTTACTATGGATTTGGTCATATCTAATTAATATATATATATATATATATATATATATATATATATATATATATAATATATCTACTTTCTGTCTTACCACGATCGAAATATTAATATTGTATAAAATTAAAATTTTAAACAATTAATTTGTAAGTTTAAAAAAAAATGCATTGGTCATGTTTTTCTACATTACTAAAGATTAATTTAAGTAATAAGTTCAAGATAAGGGATAAGTTCAGAAGATCAAGATAAAAGATTGTGTATTTGGAATATAAATGATTTATCGTAATTTGCCATTATTCTTTGACCAAGAATATTTTAACCTTGGTCAGGTAACGAAACTTTTACCAGACGAGCACTCCAACTACTCCAGAGAACTTTGCATCTTTGGGGGCTTTTGTATGCACTGGAAATCAGAATACACAAATGATATTTTTTAATCATATCTTAATGGAAAGCTTTTCGCATTATCGTGTATTCGTGTGTGGCATGTGGATGCGGAGAAGTGCAGGTTCAAAGGTTAAGAAAGCAGTGAAGATGACGGCATGTGATAGACCGAAAGCCATAAATTTATGTCAGGGGTATTGATGATTCGGACAAACAGAATCATAAAAAAAAGCAGGTGGTCTTTGGACATGAGGTTCTCACGGACATAGCATCAGTAGACACACAGTCTAGAACAAGATAAAAATAAAGGGAAGTAGGAAATTATGCGGACACTGAATAGCCAATGAAAAGAAACAAGATATGCAAATTTTAAGTAAAGGAGGGCCAAAAAGTTTGGTCCAGCAAATCAGAGAAAGATGAAGACACGCCCTTCTAGGTGGTAATTTTGAGAGAGGGGTCGCCGAAAAGAAGGAGAGATTCACTACTTGCTAAACATCGAAACAAGGATGTCGCTCCCCAGAAGAGAGTTTTTAAGAAGAAATATAAAGTGAGACCGAAGTTCGGAAATTAACAAAATATGAGAGAGTGTGGGTCTTAGTGTTATAAAAAGGTTCTATAAGATATAGTGCTTCAAGAATAAGCAACACGCCAAGCCCCAGATGATGAGGAAAATGCTCTCCAAAATCTAGTGTCTCCAGGAAAGTAAAGTTATACTTTTAAGTCGTTTTCCAAGTATTTCCTCCTTGCCAAATTGAGTATTTTATAACATAGGGTATTGCTGGTAGTAATGCCAAAAAGAATTATATTATTCTTCATATATAAGCGGATTAAGTATGTTAAGATCAACTATATAAATTTGTAATATCACATAAAAGAAAATAAGTAATGACGATTCCTCTATTGATTTTAATTATGACTGTAAATATTGTAAATAAACTTTAATGTTAATTATTTGGAGTCTTCTCATTTAAATTGCTTAGTATGTATTTATTTATTTAGGTTTCAATCTTTAAAAGTCAGCTAGGGGCAAGAACGATTGTTCTTATAAGGGTAATGGGCTACTTCGAAATTACACAATGCAATGGACTAACATATTCTAAACTTAATCTCTAAGGACTCTTTTTATTATTATATTCTTTGTAAATTAGATTATTCTATTAGCCAACCCCAGAGAAACATTTATTTATTTCATTTTAAAATTTAATTATGATCTACTTGTCCCAGCAAAAGGGTTATGTTGGAATGGGCAGCAATTAGAAAGGAAATTAAAGGATAAATTATCAAATAATTAATCTAACTGAGCCAAGCATATTTCTCTTCAACATATCTAATAATCAAATTCACAACATTTAGATTACATGCCCTATGCTCTACTATATGAGTTACCATGACCTCTTGGTATAAAATGAGAAAAATAATTTTGAATAGTCCTAAATAGAAACAGAGATATAAATAGATACCTGGATATATATACTTAAATAGATAGGCATGACAGTTCCAGATAGTCATTACATTCATACATTGCGACACTATCCTCCCCAGTATTTTTTCATCATGTTAGAATACAAGTACAGCGCGGTTTTTATAATTAAAATTAAAGCTCGATTTTATATAAATAAATAGAAAGAGATATGGCAACCACTAAAATAGATCTAGTTAAACTGTAGTCTAGTTAATGTTTAAATACTCTGTCAACATAAACACGGTCCTAAATTTTTAATCTTATATTATAATACGAGAAAATCTTGCAACTTTTTTTGTGTGTATATATATATAACCGTTAAATATCAACACAGAAACACCATACAACGGGGTGAAGAATTAAATAGGAAAAATGAACACGTACCTGTTTGAATAATATCCAGAAGAATGAAGAAAAAAAGAAAAGAAAAACAGGAAAGATGAAAATGAAATCAGTTACGAAATGTATTCATAAACTATCAAAAATAGAAAAAAAAGGAAATTTTGAAATAATTGAATAGATAAAATAATTTGAAATAAATGTGGAACCATGGCAGAATTATCAAGCCCAAATTACCATAGATTCCACAAAAAATGTATGATTGCACGAACTAATTAGCTAATAATGTACAAGATTTGGATAATCATAGATTATTAAACCAAACATTTATATTTACACATGTATATGTATATATATATATATATATATATGCAAATTTTATTTTAAAAACGGCTCTAACGATTTTGAATAAATTTTGTATACTACCGTTTTGGATTCGAGAAGACCATTAGGCTGGGTCATGTGTTCGAAAAAATTTGATTAGTTGGTCATTGCGGGTCACTACGGGTCAGGTTCAAGCTAATTTTATCTAAAAAACGGCTCAAACTATTTTGACTAAATTTTGTATCCTACCATTTTGGATTACGAGAAGAACATTGGTCTAAGTCACATGTTCCAGAAAATTCGATTAAGGAGTCATTACTGGGTCACTACGGGTCAATCTAATTTTAGCTAATAGTCAAGCTGAATAATGGCTTTAACAATTTTGACTAAATTTTGTATTCTACCATTTTGGGGTTCGAGAAGATCATTCGTCTGGATCACATGTTCAAAAAAAATTAGATTAGTGGGTCATTTTGGGTGACTACGGGTCAGGGTCATGCTATCAATTTTATCTAAAAAACGGCTCAAACAATTTTGACTAAATTTTGTATCCTATCCTTTTGGATTACGAGAATATCATTAGACTGGGTCACATGTTCGAGAAAATTCGATTAGAGGGTCATTTTGGGTCACTACGAAGCAAGCTAATTTTATCTAAAAAACGGCTCTAATGATTTTGACTAAATGTTGTATCCTACCGTTTTGAGTTACGAGAAGACCATTGGACTAGGTCACATGTTCGAGAAAAATAAATTTCTGGATCACCTTTTCGTCATTACGGGTCAATGTGAATGCAGGTTGAAACAGTTATTAAATTGTTGAACATTTGACAGTAAACAAAATTGCAAAGTTGGCAATATTCCGCAAAATACCGCGAAATTTCGTGAAATGTTGGCAACATTGGCGATATTTGGCGGGAAAATCGACTTTTAAGCTTAGCAATGCCAAAACACATGCTTGGCGCCAAATGAAAGAATGTTGCCAAGTTGGCGACATTTCGCCAAATTTTGGCGATATTTTGGTGAAAAAATTGGCTTTCAAAATATGAAGGTATTTTCTAGAAATCCCCAGTAAGAACCGAGATACATGATTCAACCAATCAGAGTGCATAGAACATTAAAAAAACATAATTCAACCGATAAGAGTACATAGAACTGATTATTATATGGTGTATAGAGAATTTATTGTTATATCGAATTGAACACAAAGCTAATTTTAACCAAGCATAGCTCGGTCTTCCCAGCTGGTAGCTAATAATCATTTGATTTTACCTTGATACTAAAAATCATGCAACTATTTTGATTTAACTCAGGATTTAAGCTCTGTAAACTTCAAAAATTTTATTTATTGATTTACAACTAGATACGAAATAGTCTAGTCTAGATCTTATAAAAGGCGGACAATGGTAAATTTATTAGTATTTGGTGACGAGCAATCAAAGGGTTGCCAGAGTACTGTACAAAGCACGCCATTCTCATCAACTACAAGCAGACCTTAAATAACATCTCGCCACGCCTAAAACTAGATTTGAATACAATGATATCTTCGCGGTACATTCGTGGCACATTCACGCTACATTAGACACTTAGACAGCCTATAAGGGAGAATATCTTCCACGCACTTTAACTTACAAGGAGAGTGCCAAGCTTGGTAATCACAGATTTTGATTATTTTTATATATGTTGTAGGGTAGAAGCCCCTTAGTCTCGGGTTCAATGGATTTTATACAACGCTCCTTAGTTCTCGAGAAATGGAGGGGGGGGTCTAATATTACAACACAACTTAAATACTTACTTTGTAACACAATAACTAGGTTGGTTGTAGCTCAGTTGGTATGGCGTCGGCTCGTGGTTCAGAAGGCCCGAGTTCGATGCCGGAACGCGCTACGTTTATTTCTCTCGCTCTTTTATTTTTTTTAATAAATATACCTGTAATTATAATTTAATAATCTCAAAAAAAAAAATTTTAACATAATTAAATTTTAATTTAGCATTTTTGATTTTTAAACCATTATTAAACATTTCTCATCATTTAAAGAGCTTTAAAAAAATTGAATCTATTATTGACTGGTAAAAATTCAAAAATCGTTACAAAATCAGCATATTAACTATTGAATTACAGAATTCTTCTGCCATCGCAATAGAAAACGAGGATATTTCAGATGCTGGATTATTTGTTAAAAATTCATTGTTTTACAATAAAATTTTACAGTACTTCAACGCATTTGTGACATCACTTTTCTGATTTTCATTGAATCCCGACACTTCAGATTGATCTTGCGAACTACAGCTTGCTTCTTCCATTTTTATACGTTTATGAGCTGTTATAAAATGATACGCACTGTTATAAAATGATACGCACTTGTGCGATAAAGATTGAAAACAAAATCCACTTAACTGCATCAAACTAAAAAAAAGAAATTACCAAAGTTTGTTGTGGCGCCCTCTAGTTACAATAATATAAAACTAAATATGTTGTAATTTAATTCTTATGCTAATGTTTAATATACTTATGCTTCTTACTTTAAAAACAGAGTAGTATTATCATCGCATTAACTTCCCTTATTAAGGCAATTTATAAATGATGTTTCTTTACAATCACGAATTGACACAATTGTTCAATATCGTTGCATTGATAAAGCATATATGGAATACATTTTAAAAGTGATTTTTTAAAAAATCAAAAATGCTCAATTAAAATGTAATTATGTTAACAAAAATTTTATTGAGATTATTAAATTATAATAAGTATATTTATAAAAAAAAAAATTGAGAAAAAACAAACGCAGCGCGTTCCGGCATCGAACCCGGATTCTCCGAACAACGAGCAGACGCCATACCAACTGAGCTACGACCGACACAGTTACTCTGTTACAAAATAAGTATTTAAGTTGTGTTATAATATTAGACCCCCCATTTCTCGAGAACTAAGGAGCGTTGTATAAAATCCATTGAACCTGAGACTAAGGGGCTTCTACCCTACAACATATATAAAAATGATCAAAATCTGTGATTACCAAACTTGGCACTCTCCTTGTTAGTTTTGGGGACAAAACACGATTCATTCACACAAACCGTCTGTAAACGGTGACTTCAAGAGATTATAAAGAAAAGTAGTTCCTTTTCATCAATATTCCATTAAACAAAGTAATACCGTCTTGAATGTCATCTTAATAAGAATGAACGTTTAGAAACTATGCGAAATTAAATTAAGAACTGAAATTAGCAAAGCTTTGACGAAGAAAGTTTTAAAGTTTTTTAACATAATAATGTTCCGGTTAGTCAATAATTTTTATAAAACAATAAGTAATTGCAATTCATGCGTAGATTTACATTAGTGACTTCATGCTAATAATTCATGAATCATAACATAAGCAATGTAAACGTTTATAACATTTATAAATGTTCATATGTATTTAATAAAATATACATGAAGAAAATGTAGTTATTTATATCGCTCTACCCTGAAGACATTTTAATTTTGTGCTTGAATATTTCTGAGTCTACAAACTATATCTCACAGTTTATTTTTATCATATTTTATTTTTTCTCTCCTAATATGGTTGATTCTATTTAGTTATTTTGCTGTACTCAGATACTTTTTCTCGCAAACTTTTGCATTTATCCAAGAGCATTGGCAAAAAGAGAAAGTATTACTTTCTTTTACAAAAGCTAGAAGATGTCAAAACTTGCTTTAATTCAGTCTAATATATTTTCTACTTAGTACACTCATTCTTCTGTTGAAAGATTATACTACCAAAAGAGTAGCACAATTTTAGTTTTTCATCCTTTTCATTAGTACTTAAAAATGTAGTCATTGACCTGCAATCGATATTTTTCTTATATTTTGTGGAAAAAAAATGCAGATTCTAGTTTTCTCACTTTAACTACGTTCTGGATGTCTTACGGCTGATTTATTTGAGCTCTTAAAATATTTACATTAAGCGAAACAACTTGCATCCTGTTCAAACCACAACTTTAATATTTTTTTTCCAGTTGAGAATATTTTTTTTTCTTTCAATCTCTTTTGATTTGTAACTTTTTATGCTTTCATTCTTTTTTCCTCTATTTTTTATTTCTTCCTTTCCATTTGTTCAATTCTTTAAAAAATCATTTTCTAGTAATCAGAATTATTTATCTATTTTTCTTTTTTTTCTGACTCTTTTAAATCTGGTTTAAAGATTATGACAGAAAATTACATTTATTTTATATACTTTTATTTTTTCTTTTAATAAGTTTTTAAATTCTATAATATATCACTGCAATTTGTTGGATATATTCATTATACCAAACTATTAAGAGTTACATAGTGAGGTCCAAATGCCTAGATTCCAATAAACTGAATCATTTAGGAAAATCGAGAAAGTAATATCTCAATTTATAAAAATTATAAAATACAAAACATAATAAAATTTCCCATAAACATATTACTGTAGTGCGATTGGATATTGTTTTTAGCTTTTTGGTTCAGGTTATGTTACATAAGGAAAATGTTATTCAACAAAAACATTAAAACAAAATTCTTTAGTAGCAAACCAATATTGGTTACACTGCTAATACAATCAATATTGCATTAATCAAAGATACTTCCATCGAAATACTAATATTGATTAAATATTGCATTTTTAGTGAATTATTTACAGAATAGTGCCCAATAATTTTAGCACTTGGACTAAAAGTAAAGATTCATTTCAGCTAGGTCTTGCACAGAACAATTTCTTTAATTTCATTAAAATTTTGAAGCCAGGATATTTTAACGGAGCACTGAATTCTTTCGACGACACATGGATGTGGCTTTGATGGTGTTGAAGCTGTTATTTGACGTTACAACAGAATTTCTAAATTCATATTTTTTCTCAGCGCGTAAACAATTCCGGCAACTTTTAGAACAGAGCTTTCTAAAAAATGCGTCTGCATTTTCAAGTAGTTCGAAAATGCCACTATTAGAAAAATATTGATTTTACACAGAGGAGAAGGTGGCTGATTTTATTGTAATTACCAGAGCCATCTGTGGGCAAATAATTGGGTTAACAACCGATACATTTAGATTATCTTCTGTAAAGGTTTCACAGCGTTAGCATAGATCGTTCAATTACAATCACATAACAATTGACAGTGCCATCTGAACCTCGGTCGGATAAGGAACAATGGAGCAACGTGCCAACATTAAATATTGCCACAGAAAATTTTTAAATGACCCAGACTGTTTATGGTAATGAAGCATTGAACCTAAAGAACGTTTTTAAGTGGTATGCAAGATTTCGAAATGCTGGAGAGAGTACTGAAGATGATCCATGGCCAGGACCATCACTGGCTGTTCAAATTGAAGAAAATGATCAAAAAGTGACAGAAATTCTTCGAAATGATCATTGTACATCTACCAGGCTAATCGAAGAGCTCACAAAAATTCACAGCAGTCCCTTGTTGCACGACAGTGAAACGGCCCACAAATGCAAAATTGTGCGCGATTTCTTGGCCAAAATTAGGATTGTGGTGCTTAATTACAAGCTGTACTCACTTGATTTAGCCCCGTGTGACTTCTGACGCTTTTCAAAACTAAAATTGACAATGAAAAGAAAGATATCCAGAAGGCACTGTGAATTCATACATTATTAAATAAACAACGACGCTGTGAAACTTTTACAGAAAACCGTCTAAATGTATCGGTTGTCAACTCAACTATTTGTACACAGATGGCGCTGGTAGTTACACGAAAATAAAATCAGTCATCTATTCAACTTAACAGACTGTACTCTGGATATATTTCCAATGAATGCTATTGCAGAAAAAATGTCTTCAGATTGAAAATGCTGGCAATGAAATATCGAAATATTTTTGCGATATCGGTGCAATATTAATCGTATATATTGAGAGAATATTTCATCAAAATATTGTCAATATTGGCCAAGATATAGCAGTACAAAAATATTATCACTATATTGTTGTGAAACTGGGATTGCCAGCTAGAAAATTTAAACACCGATAAGCAAAGCAAAACAACAACGAAAAATCATGCATCAAGCATAGATTATGAAACAATTTCCAACACCGCCAGAAAACTGTAACGAATCTTCAACGTTAAAGAAGGTGAAAGAAGATATGTAAGTAAACAATTTAGAAAACATATAACACGTTGAAAAATGCAGTTTTCGAAATTACCTTCCAGTGTCAAAAAAGTAGTCGAATTATTTTGTGCAGTTCTGTTTATGATCAATAGATGTGGATATATAGTATGATAAAATTTAGTTCAGTTAGAATATTCACATTTAGCAATTTTCGCCAATCGATGGAAATGCACTCGAAATCTTTTGTACAATCCTGTATATTATCTGAAGACTTTTGTACACACCCCCTATTAAGCTAAAAGGCAACTTAAAACTCACTCGTAGCAATTACCAAACGTAAACGACAATATATCTTTATTGCGTAGCCCTGTATATGAATTTATTTATATTCCACGAACTTCTATTAGTCTACTAAATATAGTTGAGCTTGAAAATGCGCAAACACAATTAAAAACTACCCTTAAGCAATTCACTCCCATAGTCTGTAATACTTATGAATTCGCTTGTGTAGCCCTGTATATGATGAACCCAGTTTATAAACACACACGTGCTATGAAAAAAAAATTGTTAAACTTAAAAACGCAAATCACACATAGACTGTAAATATCAAACATGTACTGTAACCAATATCTTTTGTGTGTCCCTGTAAATAAACGCAATGCACACAAGAGAGCAATTTATAGTACACCTCAGTAATGCATATAATTTCCATTATGTTTGAAATAGTGAAATATTACTAAATTACACTGCAGACGATTTTTCGCCATAGGACGATGTGTAACATAGTTCTTTTGTTTGACCCTGTAAATGAATAATGAAAATGCTTTGCACCCCATATTCTACAAAAAGCATGTTTTAATGCGCTTCATAATTATATATCAATTTCATTGTGTTTTAAATGACGTAGCGTGATCCAAATGAACTTGAAACGATTATTCCCCACTGACCGTAATGTAACGGAAAACCTTTGACTGTCTCTGTAAAAAAAACTGTAAGTGCTACACACTTCAGTTGAAATAGGGAACATGCTATAAATAACAACAATAACACATAAAAATTTCAGAGCAATCCGAGAATATTTACGGGAGTTAGAGCACGGACAGACGGCCATACGACAGACAAACCGAAGTCATAAACACTTTTCAACTAGGTTGGAAAGTGATAAAAAGCACTGGCTAACGAATTTTAACTTTTAGCATTACATAAAAGTAAAATAGGTTTTTTTAACATAATGACTAACGGGGAAAAAAAAGAATATAAAAATTACCAGTGGGATCCATTGGACCCATTTATAAATATATGAGATTAACAAAATACAAATAAACTCCTGATTTATAATGAGTATAATAATAAGTAATAAGACATAACTTATAGAAAAGAAATATTTTTTAATGATTAGACACTTATTAAGCGACGTCAAAGAAAGAATATTGATTTTGGCTTGTACGTATTTATGTATATATATGGGTGTTCACAATTTTTTCAACTTCCACTAAACGAATTTGAATATAACATTTTAGACCACAATTCTTATATACCAGGGAAGGTTTTAAACTACAAACAATCATTATATCACGTATTTATTATTTTACAGGGAAGCATCAAAATTTTCAATTAATAATGATCTACTATTTATCAATCATAAGCGATGCTGCCAAATAAATTGACTTTATAAATACGAGAGTGGCAATATTGAATCAGTAGATTGATTCGACGAGAGGATTTTGTGCGAAAATTTCGTGAGCATACGATTATTGCCAAGATATTGTTTGCCGACTTGTTTCATTCGTCTAATCCAACTTATCTAGGCGAGTATTTTCAAGTTCTGGAATGTAGGTTGCCAAAGTTCCGACAAAAACTTCCAATTTGAGTTTGCGCGCATTGCGTATGTCGCCTCTCTTTTATTTATAAAAGCACTCTACTAGCGACAGCAGAGATTAAGTTGAATGTGGATAACAATAAAAGGTTGTAAGAAAAACATCTTGAAGTTGAAATTACTTAGAGCTCCTATACTACAGGCTATTATACCGCCATTTAATAACCTAACGAACCAGAAACCAAGCTAAAACTGGTTAGCTTACCGTAGTAGCGGATGGCGAGTGACAGTGACTGGGACGTCAAACACCTGCTCGGGCGGTTTCCGAATGCTGAGCTGGGTTACAATATGGCGATTATTTTGGGAAACAAGATGGATATGCGTCAGCTCCCCCAAATAGGAGTCTTAGTTGTACTAAGTTACTCAGTACAAAATACACCAACTGATGCGTAAAAAGAAAAAACCCAAGGCACTGTTAATTACTGTTTACGGTAATACTGCCACGGCACTGTTAACGGTTATTTGCAATAACCTGAGTGTTTTTGCACAATTTCAAGCAAATCGTAGATTAAGAAACAGTAAATTAAAGTCGTTTTAAATTTTTATTTAAAATTACTTGTTTTTTTTTATCTGCAATTACCCTGTACATGACATACAAATGAACAAAAAATGTTGCTTTTGGGTCCCACGGGCACGTCTTGGTAGTCGAAACGTTAAATATACGTATAAAGTTTCTTACATTAGCTTAAAATATTTTTTACAGCTTCCAAACTATGGTTTACTTTTGACTCTTCAAGAGAACCTGAACACATAAATTTCCTAACAGCTTTAATTATTAAATAAAATGTAATAAAATTTAAATTTCCCTCTAGATTTTTAAATCCCTTTGTAAAAGAAAATAATAATAATTAGTTTTACTTAATCCCAGTAAAGTTAATTCCACCGTAAAATCCTTTAGACGGCAGATGATTAACAGTTCTCTTTTTTGCAAACAAACGTTGCTATTAATAAACATTTTTAAAATAAGACTTATTTCATTAATTTCATCTCCAAATCTTCGCATTCAAAGCTATTTTGAAGTTATTTTTATGCATATTTACTTTTTTTCCTCAAACCATTTCTTAAAAAAGTAAATTTCATGAGAATCAATAATTAAGATATGTATTAAAATATTTTTAATGCTTTTGCATTTAATTAACTAATATATTTTTATTTCCTTAAATCAAGATTTGCGAAATTCTTTAAAAGAATTAATAAGATTAAAAAGAATTTGTATTGTTAATTTTAAAAATTATTTTGATTTCGCCATGGAATTTAAAATCCTAATATTTATTTAGTTTAAATTAATACGTGAAAGAGAGTTTGTTTTCTTAAATGAAGCTACATTTTTTATGTCATTTGACTTTTAAACAATTCCAAAGGATTTCGGCAAGATATACATTATTGTCTAACTCAACGCTGTTTTATTTATAAAATATTCCTGTGTCTGCGCCTGCATACATGCACAAGGTGACCCACTCAATAATGTTTGAAATGAATAAAAAACATAAAATCAAGAGGAAACGTTTAGTAATCTATATCAAAAACACATAATGATAAAGAGGCGTTTAATGATAAAAAGATTCAAAGTGACTCTCTTCTATAGAAAGGGCAGGAGAGAGCCTGTTCTTGAACTCCTCCATTATATATGAGCATACCTCGCTGCTAAACTTGTTAATAGAAGTTGAAATGGGGTATTTCAGCTGAGTTATAGCCGTAGTATTTATCTGCCACACTTTGCATGTAACCACAAATAAAGAAATCACATAGATTCAAATTTGGGAATTATGGTGGTCATACAATACCGCATTGGAAATGCAATGTGTAATTGAATCCAACGATTCTAACGAAGAAGTGCTGATTGACCACTTCGGAATCATCCACCTTTAGCGCATTTACCTCTACGGTCAAACTGATATGACACAGCCAAATCGCAATTGTCTTATATTTGTTATAAAAGCGTACCTTTTTGCGTGTGTGTGATCTCCACGGCTGTTTGATGACATCATATCCAATACCCATGTACAATGTAATCTTGCCCTATCTTTCTGAAACTAATAACTATGGAACAAATGAGAAATTGTGGAAATGGGGTTAATTCATCATCCAGAAACTTTCGTATTTGTCTACGCTTAGTGCTTCGTCGATAAAAGATATGTAAAAAATTGCCATGAGATAATTTTTTATTTCGTATCAGATGAAAGCGTCGGAATAAAATACATGTAGGACTTTCTCTGTCCCAGTAACAATGACTTTACATGTTCAGACTACACATTTGAAGTCATCCCTCACTAAAACAAAACGTACCGCAACTGTTGCCCGGTTTGCAGATAAAGTGCACGTTAGAGTTATCTGGCTAATACAAAAAGTTATAAAAAACATAAAGACTATAATAAAGATAGATTTTATGGGATGGGAAGGGACTGTAATTTCTTTCCAAACATAGATATAAAAATTAACAAATGTCTAAAAAACTCATTTTGCTGTATGCATATTTCTTGGAGTTTCACTTCATAATTATGTTTTTAAATAAAATACTAATTTATTTGTTTCCTTATTTCTTATGACATTTTCTCACATATTTGCAGGTTAAGAGTGTCAAATTTGCTTGGCCCAAAAACCTGCCTTATGGATCTTCATGCTTTATATTATATATAAAATCATATAAGTTAAATTTCTAATTTATAAGTTACAAAATTTAAATACCTTTCCTATAAAGATACAAATGTAATCTAATATTTTAATTACTTATACTAAAACATGTTGAAATTATACTACATAACTTAATCCATCCTAAAGTTATCTTGATTACACATTATTTGAATTCACGTATTTTACAATGTTATAAGCAAGAATAAATTAATACTTCTAAAGGAAAACAAAAAAAAATGGATTTTTAAATTATATTTTATAAATTATTAATTGCATATCCTTATAAACAATACCTTAATATGGTAACTTAAGTCATTCCATAACTTATGGTCATTCCAATCAAATATAATATTGAATTAATTCTACATCTCTTTTCTTTCAAAACTGTTAAAAATCTGCTTTATAAATGATAGTATTTAAAATACTGATAGAACGTTCATTTTTACTATATATTCAACAAGCAAGTATTCTTTTGAATTTATGTAAATCTTGGAGAAGAATATATTAAAATAAGATACCATAAATAAAAAGTGCTTTTTAATAATGATGGCTATCTTTCATTGTTTAACTTAAAATATTTTTTAATCAAGTTTTATTTTATAAGAACGAATTGCATCACTATTGCAATTTAGTCCAATATATTTTATTCTTCCTAATAATGATGTCCATTGTTTGACGAAAATTTAATCTGAATAATGAAAAAAAACTTATGCCATTCATAACAACCTTTTTAAATTAATACTTAAGAAGAAAAGGAAGTTTTTAGAAAATCTACGTTATAAAAAATTTTAGGAGAAAATAATTACTATATTGTTACAATGAAAATGGAAAACTGTGACAGAGTAAAATTAATTTATATTCAGATAATAATTATTTCAGAAATTACAAAAGAAAAAACATTCATTTTTCTTTTCTCATACTTTAAATTGCATTTAAAGCTCGATTTCGTCCTCAGTTCAATAAATATAAAATATCAAATACATATTCCCTTAATCTCTGTTTTGTGTCATAGTAAGTCGATGATAAATTGCTTTTTAAAAACTTTCAGTGTGCTACACTGCATCACTCCTCTTACGTGCAGAAAAAATTATTTTAAATGGTTTAAAGCATATAGCTGTACTGAGATCACTGTGCCGTAAAAAAACATCCCATTCTCTATGTAAAACAATACACACTGTATGATGTTTAATATACAGCATGTGTTTATACATACATACATATACATACATTGGATATACACAGGATATCCCAAAAAGAATATCTTAACTTTAAAATTCATTAACTATAATAAAAAAAAAGATTAAAAAATGTGGCAGTTATAATGTAACTCATACATTTTGAGAGCAGTAATTTTATATTTGGTTCAAATTTTAGTCAAAAGATGGCGATGCATTCTCTCGATCTCTAAGAATTGTTTAAACTCAAGTATAAAGATGGATCAAAGTTTACTCAGTTTTATATGTTCTTTCTGTTTAGCTGTTGAGACGATAAAAAAAAAGTTTAGACGTTTTATTTTGATTAATCATTTACGCAGACTGCTATTCGACAAATGTTTGAAATCGACTAATATTTATATTTAACTAATATTATAGTTATAATTGACATTATATTTATAAATATAGTTATAATTGACATTATATTTATAAATATAGTTATAATTGACTAATATTTGAAAAAGTTTTTTAATTATTATAAGCCAAATTTATGAGTTTCTTACAAACATGTCGCTTCGATATCTTTATGGTTATTATAGTTAATGAACTATTGAGTTTTAAATTGAGTGTGTTCTTTTTGAGACGCTCTGTAAGTCTGTTGTTAGGAAAAGGTTACACATGTTTGTCAAACCTTGACAATGCAAAAAATCCAAAAGACATATATTTTTGTAGATATTTAAATGATACCAATGCATATTATAAAGAATACGTAAATCATACAAATTATATCCGTTAGGCTTAACGGTCATGTGTATACTAATTTAGTGATAATCCACTAATTACTATTATTAAGTTTTGTTTCGTATTTTCAAAAAAAAATATGGTCTTACTCGAAAATGAGTTAATATAATAAATATCCTGAAAAAAATAAGTATATACTACATATATATTATGATTTGTTTCAAGTATTTGTATTAATTCAACGATTCGAAACAGAATTATTTGGGAGATATACCTTACAAAGTATGCATGTGAAATTCTTCAAGGGTTGATTAATTAGGAAACTTTTTTAGCTGCACAATTTCTGAACATACATGTAGAAAATATACTACAGGTCCCTTAGTTATTTTCGGTCTAGTAAATTTTTGAAATTAAAAAAGTGCAAGAATCTCTAGGAAATACATCGATCCTTCATTATTCAATTGTTATATAAGAATAAAATCTAATGATCAAATACAAAATGATTATATAAGTACATTGATTGTCATTTCTAAAACTATCAATTAAAAACTCTTTATTTTCAAATTAAAAAAAAATGACAAAAATGCGTTTATAAAACAAAATTTTAAAAAGTTTTTATGTGAAAAACATAAAAAAAAAACTCTCGATTTTGTTTTAAAATGTCTGATTAAATAAATCTTTTTTTTTTTTTTTTTTTTTTTTTTTTTAATGCTCTTGGCGACAATTGTAAATTTCTCTATTTAGCTTTATTTATTACATATCGGGTCATTTTGTGTTAAAAATAATTACCTGAAAACATTCCCTCCTAAGTCAGTATATTCATAAACAAGCGTTGTCAAATAAAATTACTTCGCATTCAAATAACATGCCTTTAAAAATACTGCATTTTCTGAGCCAATTTATATTGATTTCGATTTATTCAAAATAAACAAGGAGCTTTAAAATGCATTTTTAAATTGTAAATTCACATTCAGTTACATTGAAGAGCAAGAACAATTATAAAATATGTATTTTGTTACACTTTATTAAGCTTCAAACTTGTCATTTTTACTCATAAATCATACTTGAGATTATTTATATATTTTTTAAATATATATTTTCAAATTGAAGAATTTTTATAATGAAGCAATTATAAAACATTATGTAAATTTGTATATTTTTCCAGTGAATAAACTTTATGCAGTATATATGTTCGTTGAGTATACAGTATTCTGTGATACCAAAATGAAATTCTATGGCAGCGGTCTTCAACATTTTATCTCTACTGTACCCCTGGCTTAGGTTTTTCATTTATGATTAACCCCATCTTCACTCATACCTTCACGCAAAAATATTTGTTATTATTTCTTAGAAATATTAAAATGTTAATTAAATAATCCAATAAATCAAATTAACTTAACGACATTTACAGGCTTCTATTTTAATATTACATTTTACAGTTTACTTTGATTTTTTTTTTAATAATAGCTGCCTAAAAGAAATCAAATAAATATAGTGTTAATTTTAATGGTGGTAAGACAAGTTACAAAAGCTATTCATCTTGATATGCACATGCATAAATGTGGTTCTTGATAAATCCAATGCGATGTTGGAACTGAATGCTTATAAATAAGTTGAATTAACTATAGATATCATCTCAAACAGGAGCTGCGTCAAATTTATTGTAATATCTATTTTTAATAAATACACAAGTCGGGACCGCTCTTTTTTGTCAAAAGCATTAACTATTACTGTCTTACTAAGTTTCTATACTCTTATTTCTCTGTTAACCAGAAGACAATGGCATTTTACTTTTTAAAATCAGTTAATGCTCAGTCCAAATCTTAATCAATTTTTCAAAAGTTTTGTCTTTGTGTTATAGCTTCTTATTGGTCTTTTATTTTTTCTGTTTTCCACCATTACCGATATTATTTTCGCGTAACCATGGTCCTCCACGTAATCCCAGGGGTACGTGTACCCCAGGTTGGGAATAGCTGTATCTATGGTATCGCAAATTCTATAATTTCACATTTGCATTTTAAATCTTTCACTTATTTACATGTTATGAAAATTAAATCAATCTATATCAAAAAAATCCTAATAGAAATATTTTAGATATACAGAAATCATTGATTAATGTATTTTTCACCTACTAAAATAGTTTTATTCGATATGTAAGATTTTCTTCTTTCATAAAAAAGCGATGCTTGAATTTGACCCTAATTACGGAGAAAGATAAAGTGTCATCTTCACTTTGCAGTTATTCGCTAACGATAAATTTTTCAAACTATTTTTATGTTTTTGGTTTGCCTTTGGAGGTATAATTCTGAATAGATCTCTGACAAAGCGGCAAAACTTTGTGACAGATGAGAAATTTCTTTCACCATTTTCATATTAAAACTATTAAAATCATCGCACTAAATTATCTTTATGAAGTTGGGGAGGATGAGGCATAGTGGTGCGCTTCTGGAGTTTTTAAATTTTTCTTCTTAAATTTTCAAATCAATCAACATGAAATAATTTCTGAATACAACTTAGTTCCTTATCTCCATGTATTAGTTTTCTCAAAGGATAATTCTTAATATTTTTCTAAAGAAAAAATGCTTTTAAGTCTTAAAATTGTGCCTATCTGTACCCTACGACTGCTTCCAAGGAGACACCGCATAGGGTATAGTGAATCCTGCATAATAAAATGTAAATTACAATATTAATACATATTTACAGGACAAAGTACTTTATTACAATTTTTCAGACATATTTTTCAGTACAAAGAAAAAACAATTCATTGACTTTTCATGCATAAAAGTGTTTAAATGAATTTCTGAGCATAATGAAATTTAATGTATAAATATATTTATCAAAATTTTACTTAGGTGTTTAATTTTAAATGAAAATTACTTAGCAGGCGTTAAACAGTATATAAATAAGATAATTTTCATTGAAACAGCCTGATGACTTTAGTTACAGCAAATTAAAAAAGTACACAGTTAGAGTTAGCTATATAAATATATTTATCGAAGTTTTACTTAGATGTTTAATTTTAAATGAAAATTATTTAGCGCTCGTTAAACACCATATAAATAAGATAATTTTAAGAATAATTTTATTTGCAACAGCCTGATGACTTTAGTTACAGCAAATTAAAAATGTACACAGTTAGAATTAGTTATTTATGATTTAAGTTGTATAATTGTTATGTTCTTAAAAAATAAAGAAGAAAAAGAAAAGATAGCAAATAACCTTCTAATTTTTTTTTCCTAATTTTCATATCAATTAGTAGCTGTATTCTTCAAGATATCAAAATTGCACAGAAGACAAACGTATTTTTTTTATAACAAAATACACTAGAACATTGTCTTTAAATTTCAGTTGCTTTTTCTTCTATACTTCTAATCTTTATTAGCCCAAAATCTAAAATTCTGAAGAAGCAAAATTTTACTTTTGTAGCTAAAAACAACTATCTTCTTCTAAAAGGAATACATTCGACTTTGACTATTTTATTTAAATCATACTCCTCATTTTTTCATCACTCTATGATTTAAGAAAATATGCATTAATAAACTTCCATTTATAAATACTAATATGAAGTTAAAATGATGAAAAATAAATATATCTTGAAGGGTTGGTCAACTGTGTCCCATCTCTCCCTGTAATACAACGTTAACATTAACTATATTAATTTGTGGCTAAAATAATGCAGTTCATAATTTTTATGTGAAATCTAATTTATTAAAACAAATAAATTAAAAATTCAGTTGGCAAGTATACACTGTAAGGGAAAAAAAGGAGAAAATCATTACGAAATATATTGGCAATTTTGATACTATCATTCTATTAAGAAATTAACAGTCATATATACTTTAATTTCTATTTGTTGTTTATAGTAAGAACGGCAATAAGCATGTAATTGCTTACAGCTAAGCTTATTGGTTTCCCGATTGCCATTAGGATTTTTTGTGATTTTCTCCTTTTTAACTCGTTAGGTGCGTTCGTAATTATATAAATACGTAGCACCTATTGTCGTCGCTTGGTCCGTCCGTCTGTCCGTCCGTCCGTCCGTCTGTCTGTCCGTCCGTCCGTCCGTCCATCCGTCTGTCTGTCCGTCCGTCCGTCCGCATATAACAACGCAAAAACTACCAAACCGAATGGTTTGAGATTTAAGATATATTATCTTTGCAGAATTTTGTCGAGACATTTCAAATTTTATTAAAATCGAATCAAAACTTTAGGAGATATTAATAAAAATATTTATTAAGAAATATGAATTTTTTTTTTTTAAATCGGTGCTTTTTTGTTATAGGAGCTTCCGAAGTTTAATCGTCAAGCGACCGAGATATGACAGAAATTAATCTGCAGACGATATAATTCATTTCACAGAATTAAAAATCATCAAGATCTGAATATTTATATAACTATCTACAGTACGAACGCACCTCGTTTGTCACGTTTGACGTACAATTTCCAACTCGTTTTTATTTAACTTAATCTGATCCATGTAAGTAAAGTAAAGGAGCCGTGCAAGCCCTGAGTATAATTTCCATCCCTGAGCAAATTAAAAGTATTAAGAAGAAGAATACAAAGAATATTTTGCAAATTATAAAATAGAGCTTAATATAGATAATAATTTCATTAATTATAACTCTTTACGTTGTATATGCTTAATTATAGGCACATAAATACAGGGTGATTATAAAAAAAAACTATCCCGATATATGAGCCCCTAACTATCATACAGTTCACAGAAACTGAATGAAACTTTGGTTTAAAGTATTTTGAGGTATGCACTCAAGAATCATATGAAAGACAACAGTTAAATTCTAACAGTTACACTTACAGTGACAAGATTTCTTTCAAATGGCAACACCTACTTTTTTTATATTGGAATGTGATCTTCATAGTGAAAAACCATAAAAAGCGTTGGAACGGTACCTGTAGCTCGAAAATCGCCGGCGCTAGACAGACTAAGAAGAGTAGTGAAAACAACCAATAAGGACAGAGAAGCAACAGAAAACAAAACATTTTATTGTGTTTCATACATTTTCCATTTTACACACGACGACACTTTACATGCGGCAGATAGTGGATAGCACTGAACAATAAAATGTTTTACTTTCTGTTGCTTCTCTGTCCTTTATTGTCTGTTTTCACTTTTCTTCTTAGTCTGTCTAGCGCCGGCGATTTTCGTGCTACAGGTATCGTTCCAACGCTTTTTATGGTTTTTCACTATGAAGATCACATTCCAATAAAAAAATAAATAGGTGTTGCCATTTGAAATTTTCGAAATTTTGTCACTGTAACCGTAACTGTTGTTTTTCACGTGATTCTTGAGCGCATACCTCAAAATACTTTAGGCCAGAATTTCATTCAGTTTCTGTGAACGGTATGAGATTTATGGGCTCATATATCGGAATAGTTTTTTTATAATCACCCTGTATGTGTAGCCGTATCATCTCACTTGAACAGTATAGCGAGCTGCTAGCTTAGTGACTAGCTTTGCTCGATGCTAATACATAGTTCTATCCTTTAAACCTTCATACTTCCTTAGGAGTACTTAAACGAATGACTCTCGTTTAGTAACCTGGGGTAAAATTTATCGAAAAAGCCAAATATGATGTCAAAATCAGATATTCGTATAGAAAATTTCATATTTTGGTACAGTTTCGCTGTGAAGATTACCGCCTAAATTGAATTTTATAATAAACATATATAATATTTTTGAAAACAGACAATTCCCAGTCAAATCGCTTATTTCGCCTTTTCTGTGACAATTTAGAAATATGTATGCGGTGTTTGTTTTCTTTCTTTCTTTCCATTATTTTTTTCATTGTCTGATTGTACGTAAGTTTTTTATTACACCTGATCATTTAAGGTAAGCTTAAATTGGGAAAGTATAATTTTATTTGTGTAATAATATGATCACTTTAATGGATTCAAAATAAATTTCTATAAAAAAATAAACATTATGAGATGAATTAAAAATAAATGCATTTTTAATTGAAGTATTGCAAAAGTGTTGTAATCCTATCTTTTTTTAACCTACAAAATATCCGTTTGCAAGAAAAAAAGTTTCGAATATTTTGGTCGTTAACGGTTAAAGTTTGCCTGGTACTATGACAAAATATTTAATCATAGAACTAAATACACTAGAAGATGGATCTCTATAAGCCAAATAGGACGAATTATTTCAGTTAACCATTCATTGTTGTACATACCTAAAAGAATAAATATTAAATATCTTTCACATTGGTAATATTATTTTATAAAATAATAATTATAGAGAGAACAATGGCTGTTGATATTAAATTTTTAAATTCAAGTAAATAAAATATTGTTCACATATTTATTCATCTTTATTTAATTAAACGCGATTTTTTGCTCTTTTTGCATTTACTTACTCATATTTTTATCAACGATATAATTCTGAATATAGTAATCCTTTTTTTTAATTACGCAATTATGTTCTATAAATATATATCCATCTTCTTATATTAATTAATTTAATATAAATCTTAAGAACGAAATAAAGTTCCAACTAAGAGAATTTAATCTAAGCCACAATTAACCTTGTTATCCCGCGATGATTTACATAAATATGCTCTTTTAAACACTCGACAAAACTATCTTTAAAAGAGCTTTTAATGATTTTTTTAAAATGAAATTTTAAACTTCTTTATTAAAAGAAAAGAAAAATATTTTTCTCTTAATGTATAAATGAAATAAATGCAGTGCAATTAATTTCCATAGGTCTTTAAAATACGCTGAAATTTTAACTATTTTTTTAATTATATTAATAATTTTATTTTAAATCCTTTTAACACAATCTAAAAAAGAATTAAAAGAAAGTACTTTTTCAAAACTTACAAAAATATTATTTTTACTTCGGTCACTTAATATTTTTTTCACTTTTTTCTGCACTTATGATGTTGTATTTATACAGTAAAGATTAAAAGAAGAGGTTATTGCAAAATTAATTTTCTTTAGATAATTATAAAATATTTACAAAGCAAATAATCTTCTTGAGTTAGTTTAGATGTGAAAAATATTTATTTATTGGTAAACGACAATGGTAGTAAAATCTCTTGAAAATTGTGGTTGGAGAAAAAAAGATTCCTTTAAAAAATAACATTGAGCATGAGATTTGCTAACATAAATCAGATGTTTGGTGACTGTATGACCTGGTGCTGGTTTTCACACTCGAATGATCATAACTTGTGCTAATTTTTTCTCAACAACATTGATGTCAAACCCTGAATTAGTTTAGATATGAAAAATATTTATTTATTAGTTTAGATATGAAAAGTATTTATTTATTAGTTTAGATATGAAAAGTATTTATTTATTAGTTTAGATATGGAAAACATTTATTTATTACATTAGATATGAAAAATATTTATTTATTAGTTTAGATATGAAAAATATTTATTTATTGGTAAACGAAAATTGTAGTAAAATCCCTTGAAAATTATGATTGAAAAAAAAAAAGATTTCTTTAAAAAATAACATTTAGCAACAGATTTACATTAACATAAATCTGGTGTTTGGTGACTGTATGACCTGGTGCTGGTTTTTACACTCGAATGATCATAACTTTCTATTTTTTCCCTCAACAACATTGATGTCAAACTAAATAAAACCCTAAAAATTAAAGTAAATTTTTCTGTTATTAGAGCTGCAAGTTAAAGATTTCCACTATAATATGTACATTTAAGTTTTACCAATAAATTTCAAAGTATAAAAGCCAAAACAATTTGTAAAATGTCACAAATGTCAAATAAGTAAATAAACCATTCGAGAATGAATGATTGAAGAATCCAAATGTATTATAAAACTTTTCTGCGCAAATATTCACGTTACACTGGATTTCTGTTTTGATATAATTGAATTGTCGATAAACGACACATACGATCCAAATTATGTCTCTAAATTCATTAAATACACTTTCCTACAACATTCAAAATATAAATATTATAATTAAATTTGTCAAAACGTTTAATTTAATTTCTATTGCTTACCTAAATTATCATATACATATGTTTAAAGATTAAATGTAAACTATAAAACTGAACAAAGGAACAAAAGATCAATTCAAGTTAAATAGGAAAGTATTCAATAGTTCAAACTTTAAAGAATGTTTAACAGTCAGAGAATTGCTTGTTACCCACAAATAAGCATTGAAAATAACTGTATGCAATAACAACAGTAAATATTTATAAATACTATTTTACTTATGACTTGTCATCAGAATGAAAAATCGAAATGTTACGTTTCTGTTACAGAATTAGCTATAAAATAAATAATTCTTAATAGTAATATTTAATTCTTTTAAATATTTATTTTTTAAATGGTTCCAGTATGATGAAACTACATTTTCGTGAATATTTAATGAATACAAATAAATGGAATCGTTGCCTTTAAAATATATACATTAATTAATATTTTACTTTTTAAAAGTCTTATCACATTTTTAGCATTTACAAGCATGTTACTTTATTGTATAAAATTTTAAGAACAGCTGTAATAAACTTATTTTATTCGTCTAACATTATTCCATATATGTGCATTTTACATAATTGTCTTCTATACAACAAAAGCGGTTTCTATTACACTTTAATAGATGTACAAATTTACTGACTAATGTTTGACTGATAATGTTTTTGCGATAGTAGTACTTACTTTTCATTCGAAAAGGTCTAAACTTGCTTTAAATAAATGTGGAAACAAAATGTCTTGATCAAACAAGCTTCTTGTTAACTAAATTAGTGTGGTTTATTTAAAAAGTTTCGCGAGTTGTATTTAATCTATTTATAATATTTTCTAAGAGTTTATAAATGTAGCATTTATCAAAAAATACTTCAATTTATTTTTATTTTTATTATTAATTGTAATAATGGGAAGAATGACATAGTCTTTGATGAACGTAAAAGCCTGTATTTCCCTATATACTCATATTTTTGTGCAATGGAATTTATGTTGAAAAGTAATGTAATCAGTTCAACATCTAGCTTTATTGTATTTCGTATCTGCCTTAGCAAATTAAGTGTCCTTTAATGTATGCATTAAATTTAATTTTTTAATGATTTATTATTTATACTCTTACACGTCCATCCGCATGGGATTTGACTTCTTATGTTCCTATATACTATTTAACACGTTGATCGACCACCCAAAACGTGTCTGTATCGCATATATATTTTTTAAAACATTTGATAAATTAATCGGAAGTGTAATATCGAGATATAATACAATACAATCAACTTAGAAGGATATGAAATTTACAAGCTCAATACCATATATGAATGGAGTCTCCCTTAAAATAAAAAGAAAATTTTAAAAAAAACTTGGATTAAATATACCAATAACCCCAGGCCCCTCAATAATCAAATTAATAAGAACAGACGAGGGAAAAAGCAACCATTTAACAACCTCAGTAATATACATATATAAGAGAAAGTTTAAAAACAAGGAAGGAAAAGGGGTTTCACATATAGGTATGACAAAACGGAAAATAGAGGAAAACATTAAAGAACATGAAAGAGATGTTTAAATAAATAAACCACATCAATAGCCCGAATAAATAAAAAATCCCTAATACAGATAACCTTTAAAGAAGTTCAGCAACTTGGAAATTACAACTTAAATTATGCTTTAATGCGTGAAGCCATTGAAAAAGATACAGAAAAAACAGAGACATGCAATGATCTTATGCATACGACAATAGACAATAGATGGCGTTATCTCTTAAATTTTGAAAAAAAAAACTGGAAAAGGTAGAATGACATCAAGAGGCGAGAGTGAAGGTCAGAAAAACTGAGGATGCCCGAGACGATGGGCAAAAATATTTTTTTAGCAAATATAGATGTTTTTAAAAGGATTGACTTCTTCTGTTTGGAAGAAAGTAACGTATATCTTTGTGAATAACATCTGCATTGACTGTTTGCATGTGAATTTTGTTGTTAATGTCTGTGAATGGTAGCGTAATGTGAAAATATGTGTATATAGTAGACATTATGAAAATAACTTAAAAAACGAGTCTATATCGTCTCATGCGTGACTTGCATTCTGTGTACCGTGAGACCATGCGGTCTCATGGAAAATTATTATGGCACAAGGTTGCCGACCCCGTGTAAAACTAACAATCAAAAGTTGCTGATCGCCGGGAATCAAATACATAAGAGGTTGTTTGGATACTTTTAAGGAAGTAATCAAAGGCTGGTTGTTCAACGTGTTAAGAATACAGGAGTAATCATTAACAAATAACTGAGAACTAACGCTATTGAAAATTCTATAAAGTGTGCCCATAATTGAAGTGCATGTGTTTGAAGGGCTCTAGAAGATAAACTATTTGGAATATTTTTAAAAGATTTGGTATTTATACTATTTAAAATATGCGGAAACGAGTTATGCAATATAAACTATTAGCTCGAAATTTTACCAGTAGAGGTCGCTTAAATGTTAGGGATGTTTTATTAACAAAAATAACTCATTTTAAATCAATATCTTTTGAGGCGACGATATTCTTTCACAGAAGCGCTATAATTACTACCATTTTGATTTTTAAAAAGACACTTTATTAACAGAGCGTGTTTTTTTTTGTTTTGTTTTTTGGCTAAAATTTTAGTGCTCACGAGGCTTTCCATGGCTAAAACGTTAAGCTATAATCATGCGAAATCTATTTTTGTAAAATTAAATTAACTGGTAGGAAATTCCCTATTTCTCTTTTCCATTTCTTTTTTTTTATGATATACAGTGCCACCTATTGGAATTTTTAAAACTTTTTTATTATTGCAGAACTTGGTTTCGCATGCTCTAAACTGTATAAATACCAAATATTTTTAAAATATTCCAAATAGTTTATCTTGTAGAGCCCTTCATACAAGTGCGCTTTAATTATGGCCACCCTGTATTTGAAAAAAGGCACCTAAGATTCCTTGTGATACTTCAAATACAAATATACCATAACAATTTTTAAATGTAGTTTTATTTTATGTAGTTTTACTGGATATCTTTTCTAATATATTAAATTACTGCAATCCATGGTGCGTGTACATAAAAAATATCATTTATAGGATTAAAAAAAAAATACCTTCATTGTTAAGCTTACAAAACATTTGGAGATCATATGCTTGATTTTGCTTATAAGTTTAAAATGCATGATCATCTGAACGCGTTAATTATTTCAGTCACAGAGAAATAAATCTAAATTTTACCGAATTTAATATATTGACATTTCCCATTAATAATTTCTTAATTATATACATATATTTATTACATATTTTCTTAACTATATTTATAATTAGTTCTTATTACATTACAAACTATTATGTATGCACTTTTTATTAAATCACTACCATTTAATAAATACGCGTTTAGAACTATATTTTTTATAACATACTTTAGACACATTTTTCTATTATCTACACGAAGAATGAACACATTTCTACTTATTGCATTTTTTTAAAACTGCCCTTTATCACGCATGTGTCAAAAAATATTTATTTCCCTCTCAATTTCAACTTAAGAGCTGTCTCGTTGGTTTAAAAAACACTTCTTGAAAGTAAAATTCAAGTTTCACCTTAATTACGTAGAGCAATGAAACCACTCTGGCATTTAGTCATTTATCACACTTTAACGACGAAGCGTCCTTTTTCAGCCATAATCTTCTTTAGTTTTTTACCTCGGTGCAGACAGAATCACATTAAATGGATCTTGAAGCAATGCCTAATTTACGGCAGTCTTTTAAGAAAGGAATTCTTGCTAAAATATCTTGTTCAGCTGGAAAATGTTACGAGTAACTTATAATCTAGTATAAGCTTTATTTTCTAAAGTTTTAGACACTAGTTTCATTTTCTCGTTTGATGTATGGTAAAAGTTTCTGAATTTACATGTTATGCATCACGTTTCATCTTTTATTTTTGCATCCAGCATTATTTTTATTTTGCTTTTAATTTTTTTATGTATTTTATATTAATCTTGTTATTGTAAATATAGTGGAACTCGTTTAATACGAGCCCAGATGAAACGAGAACACGGTAAAATGAGCAAATTGCATGCTAAGAATGGTTCATATTTAAACTAGTATATTAAGATTTTCACGTTTTTTACGATCTCCAAAAGTAGGATCACGGTTTATACAAACGAAACATATGTTCATTTCAATGTTATTTTTGGCAAAAAGGCGAGAATAATTAGGAAAGAAATCCCTTTCTTATCCCTTAATCCCTTTTTCGCTCTCTCTCTCAGCGATATTATTTCTAAATTAAAATGTCTGTCAAAATGTAGTCGGTTTACCAAACGGTTTTATCCGTTTTACCAGACAGAATTTCATTCTTCAAGATGACTCCCCGACACTTCTTCATCTAAGAAAATACAAATGAATTCCCTGAGGTCTTGAAAGAATGAAAGAAAAAAGGAAGATGTAAGGACGTTTATATATATATATATATATATATATATATATATATGTGTGTGTGTGTGTGTTATGTTCTGCTACATTTTAGATCTATCCAGCCGTCAATGAAAGAAATGTGGCAAGCATCCTATAACTTAAATGCAGTCGTGTCATGAAGTCCAAATAGTAGTAGCCGAGTAAGTGTAGATAGACGAAAAAAAGAACACTATTGCACTCTAATCTATTTATTTAAACTCCATCATCTTAATTTCTGGGGGAGTGCTCTCTCTACAGAACGATATTCTTAACACTAGAACTTCTACAAGGATCTGATTTCTCACTGCAACGCCAACATAATTTTTATTAGACACACAAATCTTGCTTCTCTGCCTCCGTCAGCTCGTTTTACGCTAGAAGCGCGGAAGAACAATTTCGCAACATGTGACCTATTTTAAACAATGCATGCTCAATTTCGCCTCGCACTGTCTTTTAGCTATGAATTAATATTGAAGAGATGCGCCTCTCCGGTGCTTTCGGCGGGAAAAGAAATTTCTAGAATACCGTAGAAATTTAAAAGCGCGGGAAAACTCATAGAATAATTTTGGCTTTTACGTATTGACAATATAAATTTCTCGATAACAAAACAATTTAAGAGAATGATTTTTTAGACTGTCAGGAAAGGTAAAATCGCGAATTTACACAGATTAAAAGAAATAAAAGAGACTTAAATACGGGAATAAATAGGAAATATTTAATATAAAAAAGAATTTAAGAAAATTGGTTTTTTAAGAAGAAATATACTTATAAAATGTGATTTTTACATCTTATTTGATGGAAAATAAATAGTGAATTTTAAGTAAGTTAGGATAAAAAGTGTTTTAAATATGACAGTAATGGAATATTTTTAAGAAAGGGAATATTTTAATAAACTAGGGCTGTAAATGGAATATTAATAAAAGGAATTTTTTATAGAATAAATTTAATAGGATATGGAATTTTAAATTTTGTAATATATATATATATATATATATATATATATATATATATATATATATATATAACAAAATCACTTGCTACGAATAATCACTTGCTTACGAAGCGTAGCACCTACAGAGTGAAAAATGGCCAGACCGGAAATCGAACCCAGACCCTTGGTACAGCGCACCATTGCTCAACACCATTTAAGCTATCAGGACGACATCCACTCTGGCATTTCTCACTCCTATATCTTGGCAAGGCTGCTACTTTGCACAACAAGAAAGAAAGTCAATCATGAGCACACATATTTTTCACTCTGTTAGTGATACGCTTCGTAACAAGTGATTATGAACATCTTTGTTATATGTACATTAATTTCGAGCTTAATTACCTCTGTGCTGAAAACTGACGTAGAGAGATAAGGATGTTTCAAATACGGCTCCTTTGGAAGAATTGTAAATTAGCAATGGAAAGGAAGGAGCGTAAAGAAACAATTATTTGATTCTTTCTTTAAATCCGGACTCTGGGCTTTATTACCTTTACTGGGTAACTTACCTGGAATACATTAACGACCTTTTTATTTCTCTTTTTGCACTCTTAAAATGAAAGGGATATATGAAATCAATAACTCGAAAATTGTAGTGACTATTTCAATGTTAGCCGACTTTTACCGGAAAATTTATGATATTATGTTAATTTTAGCATCAGGATAATTAGAGCAATTAATAGTTGTATTTATTTTATTTATGTGTGTGCGTTTAAGATTTTTATTATATTCACTGATATTATGATGTAGGGCTTAATATGAGAAATTTTACTATTTCCTTGCTTCGCGTATTAACCGAGTTCGAATGTATTGTAAAATAAATTACAATTCTTATTATTATTTGTTGTTGTTGTTGTTGTGAACTATGATTCTGTTAGACACTTCAACATTCTAGCTTATGAAGAACGTAATGGACAACAGTTATACATTCATTTATTTATTTTCCCCTTGTTTTATATTATCGTATCCATTCTAAGTATATGTTTTTAATATATACAATAAATTTGCTGTTAAGAACTTTTCGATGATAATAATTTGGGACTATAATAATAATAATTCGATAATAATAATTATTAGAAACATCGGCATTCTAATTTATAAAGAACGTAATAAGCAACTGTTCTGCATTCACTTAATTTATTTGACTTTGTTATACATTATCTTGTTCATTTTAAGTACATCATTTAATATTTACAATAATTTCACTGTTAAGAAATGTTCGGTGATTACGATTTTCAGTTTATCTGTGGAATTCAATTTTTTGACTATACAATAAATTTCAATTTATGATTAAAGTATTAAATATTCAAAGCCCCATTTTAATATCACTATTTCAAAATATAGATAAAATTATAACAAATGTTCTAAACAATAATGTTCAGTATTATAAAAAAAGGAATATTGTGAACGAACACAATTTCTGTATATATATAGATATGCAATTAACTATACTTTTTTATTTGATTTCTGTAATTACGCCTGAATTTAATTTTAATAGTTTCCTATATTCATGTGTTCATCATTCAACTTTAGTTCCATATGTATTTCATTTGAAATGTGTAAATTTAATTGATGAATGAATAATTGTTATGTAACATAAATGGATAGAGTTTAGAAAGATTTCAAACTTAAAATTCGTAATAAATGAAAGCCAAAATTTCTTTACCTTGTAATTTTGTAATATTAAAAATCGTAATTTTTAACTAGTTTAATTCATAACATCATAATTAAAAGAGACAGTTTCTTATTCTGACCATTTGCTTTTCGCCATAAAAATCACTTTTTGAAAGAAAAAACAGAAGAAGTGCAGATAGAACTCTCACCCTGAGGGTTCCGTGCTGTTATGCCATATTACCATAAAGCTTAGTAAGTACCTAGTTTCTTAACAAATATACAAAAATAGGAACTGTCTGCTTATACCTAGATGTTTCTTGCAATTGTTATATCGTAAAGCTGCAATTTTTTTAAATTATCTATTAAATCTTTACCAGATTTGGTTGTGATAGCTGACGAAAAAATGGATTACACCACATTGTATGTAAAAGTTAGAAAAAATATTGTCTTTAACTGTATTGCTTCTAGTACTACTTTCGCTTATTAATGGCTGTATGCCCATCGAATATAAATATAAACAAATTTCGTCTAAAATACGTTCATTTTGCATGAGTCCCGATTATGGGAAATTCAAATGTTAAAAAACGTTGTTGTAAAGCCACAACTTTTTTATTTCATTGAGTTAGAAGCTCGAAAGTTTTACAAATAATAGAGCAGTGGACCTTCTTATTTGATATTAATTTCAACTTGATACCTTCAGCCGTTCTTGAAGAAGGTGATTTTGATAGACAGATGAACAGATTAGTTTATCATGTAATAAATCGGGATACAATTATAAATTAATAATTTTCGGATTTTTTCCTTTACATGTGATATAAGACCTTCCTCGTGCCAAATTTCAAGATTGCTGGTCAATGTGTTATAGGTTCAACCCTATAGGATTTGAGAGTGAGTTTGTATGAAAAAAAAACGTTGTTTTAAGTTCGTAACTTTTTGTTGCATGGAGTTAAAAGTTCAAAATTTTTAAAAAATACAGTAAGAAATTGGATCTTATTATTTGGTTTTTATTTATACTTGATATACGTTCAACCGTTCCTAACAAACTGTCTTGACAGACAGATGGACAACATACAAACTCACTATCAAAACCTATATGATACTTTCCGTTGACCCAGAATCTTGAAATTTGGTATGAAGAAAGGTCTTATAGAATACGTAAAGGAGAAAATTTAAAAACCATTAATTTATAATTCTATTTTGATTTATCATGTGACAAAACCGTTTGACTAAAAAGTTGTTTTAAAGCCTTAATTTTCAATTGCATTGCATTAGAAGCTCGAATATTTTACACAACAATAGAACCATGTACCTTATTCTTTGATATTTATTTTTCAACTTGATACCTTCAGCCGTTCCTGAAAAAAAAATGGTCTTGACAGATAGACGGACAACAAAGTTATCCAATGCCAAGCCATATAAGGGTTCCGTGTTTCTTTCATTTTGAAAAAAATAAATAAAAATGTTTTATAAGTTATTTTTGATCTTGTACATCATACAAAAATCTTAGATAACACTTAATTTGATGGGCCTTTGAAATATTCCTCCTACAATCTCTGAAGCTTTCAAGATATGAAAACGAAGATTATCAATATTTAGTGTCTTATCATTTTTTAGAAATTTAAACTTATAAAGGTTCAATTTTATCGGTCTTTTCAATGAAAGCTATTGTTCTTTTATTGTCTTAACTTTTATGAAAGACCAAAAAAATATATATTCTTTAAAGGAAATAAGATAATTATTTCTTTTAAAAGAACAATAGGTACATTTTTATTTTCCAGAACGCGCGAGGTGAGTTTGTAATTTGATAAGAATAGTTGCCTTTTCATAAGAAAAATAAAAACCACTGTTGCCACAAAAAAATTCTTAATCACTAAAATATAAATAAGTATTTAAATAATATTTAATCTTTGAAACGAAAATGCACACAATAGCGTTTATATATATATATTACGTTATCATATGTATATATATATTATAACTCAATAATTGGCATAAGGAAAAAAACATAGAATCGTAGATAAAAGAAAGATTATTTTTTTAATCAAACCACTTTGTATTTTTGAATTAAATAATATACATTTCTGAGATAAAACAATATTTTTTTCAATATCTTTGCATTTGTGCCTAATACTTTTAATGTATCTTTCAGAAAGTATGAAAAGCAGAAATTTTTATTTAACTTAATTTGAAGTATTTTTTTTCCATTTATACATATTTCAAATTGTTATATTAGAATAAACAATACAATAAAGGTCTTTGTGTAAATATAATTTAAGTGTGCAATGATTACCTATTTTTTATGGGAAAAGCAGTGATTTTTGTGCACTGATTTATTATCATTCATCACTGTTTACTAATAGTTAGAAAAAATGTATGAGATATATAAAATATTGAATAATAAAAATAATAACCCAATTCGATAACCCAATTTTCAATAGCACTAAACTACAATTTTTAATTTCAGATCTGTTTGATGATAATGATGATATACGACCAATTGGTAAGTATCTGAGAATGCTTTTTCCTTTTTCGTGCAGTTCATTTTTTGTAAGTCACATTAAAATAAGTTATTTTGTACAGTTTTTTATGTTATGAAATTTAAAACAATCCTGTACACCTGAAGACATTCAAAAATACATTTACATATAATATTTAAATACTTTAATAATACCTTCTTTGTTGCATTTTCTTTCTTCAGCTTACTTATGGAAAATCAATTAAAACAAATCCTTTTAAAATTGTTAAAGAAAGAATATAAATTCTACATGAATCTAGATATTTTTAACTGTAAAAATTAAATGGAAACCATGTCAGATATTAAATTTTAAAAACTTCCATTCAAAAAGAAATATATGTATGGTTTTTTAACTGCATATTAAATTAATGAAGAAATTCCTATTTTAATTTAACCCTTTTGATGAATTCTTCTACTTTAGCTAATAAATAGAACAAAAATTTATTGGCAATGATTGATGCTATGAAATTACAAATTACTATATTTCATCATTTTTACTTCATAATTTTAATCTACGAGCCTTATTTTTTTTTCTGTGTCTTATTCAGAATAGTGTCAGTAAGTTTATGCCACTTTTTATATTGTTTGTGTTACTTTTTTTTTTTTTTTTTTTTACATGTATTAAATTTTCAGACCATGTTGAGCACGGTTTTGACAATTTTTTTTAAACAAAACTTATTTGTTTTACAAAACGGTGAATCCCGAAAGAATCTTAAAGTCAACCCTATATGTTTTGTTTTTAAAAATGGTGAAAGTTTATTTACTAAATTAAAACTTTTTTCCGCCACTTTTTCATTTTTATAATATCGAAGATTTACGTTCCTCAAATTAGAAGTATTTGATTAGTCAATATATTAGATTTGAGCATTCTCTTCACATATTTATATACGATATTCTCAATTCTTTTTAATAATTGTTCAGGATTCTTGAAGGTTTTTATTGAAGAATTTTCTATTTATTATTTAATTAGTAACAAAGGTATTACTGGAGTTTCAAATTGAAACATTCGACATGTTTCAATTGAAAAATAAATATTTTTACAGCATTTTTTTCTTTTTGGTAGAAATATGTCAAATATTTTGATTTGGAACGAGTAGTAGCTTGTTTGAATTTTGATTCACTTCGGTAATTGATTGAACTAATTTTAATCCCAAACACAGACTGTTCTAATATGATCAAAATTTAATTTAATTCCCTTTCTCAAGTATATTCCATATCATGTAGTAATTTTTCATAATTAAGAATTGTTTCTCAAAAATATATTTAAAAATAATAATAAAGCTGAACTAGCACAAATATGTCTAAAAGTATATAATTTATCTTTATTTGCTATTTACAGACTTAAAAGTGAAAACTTTAAAAAATTAAATAAAATACACTTACAAAAGTTTTGTTATCCTCAAAATACAAATAAATAATATCACTTTATAAAAAGTGAATCATATTTATATGCTCTTAAAATTCTCATATTCTTAAAATATTATGTTTGAGTATTACTTATATTGTTATTCTTATTACATGGCATAAAACATTTCGAAAGTATTCATCAATAGTATCTGAAAATATTACAAAACATTAAAATTGGGATAATATGAAGGTGTATACATTTTGCTCATGAAACTGTAAATTCATGTCTTTTATAATAGTAATAAATTACGGCTTAAAATACTTTCTAATTTTGTAATGTCAACTGTTTGATAGCTTTTTAAAAAATTACCATTGTATGAATTTTATATATGACGTTTTAAAATGCATTTTTTTTACCTTAATTAAGAAAGAAAATATTTTCTATAACACAAAAGGCAAATAACGACAGTAGAAAAAGATTTGTATACATTAAATTTCAAAAATATATAATATTTAATGGATTTTACATTTTGATATGCAATTATTAACCATTATTTTTTATTGATAATTTATTTCTCTAAATATTTCTGTTAAGTTCTACTCACCTATAAAAGAACGGCAAATATAATGCTTAGTAACATTAATAATATATAATTAGTTGATAAGTTTTGTGAACACATGAAACTTTCAAGCCTGAATAATAATATATTCTCAACAAGTTTTTGAAATTCTGCACTAACTTAAAATAAGTCCGGCAAAATGTGTTATTTTAAATTTACATGAAAATATTTATTTATGGATATGTTTTATGGTTTATAATAATTATATTTTCTTCAGTTTTAGATAAAATGTATTATAAACCCTTGTAAAAGTATTACATGGAAATTTTACCAGCATCCAAAGCTTTGCCTTAGGTGTTCATTATTTACGTTAAAATAATAAAAATCTCGCCCACTTATGATTGATGATTAACTAAATACATAAACGATTGAATAAGCTTTGCGAAGGCGTTCAGTCAAGTCTATTTTACGTCTCTAAATCACTATGTTGGAATACATCCTCAGCTAATACAAATGGCTTTAGCAGATTTTATTTTAAACAATTACTGTGTAGTTTACTGGTATTATTTGCCATCAATTAATTTTATAAAATTCTACATTTATAAAAATAAATTAATCTTAACGGTGCCATAATTGAATAATTGATTTAATATTTTTCATACAGCAAAATATTAGTCAAATTTATAGCTAATTTTTCTAAAACAGTTTCTACATTATATATATATAAATTTATTAAACTAATAATGTTTTAAATATTTTTTTATTATTAATCTTTATATAATACAAAAATAATTTCATTTGCTTATAGGAATTTAAGAATATTTTAAACATTTTGAGCCGTATTAACAATGTCCGTATCTTTTAATCTCTTTTCAACTTTGGAGATTTGTTATACCCACCTAAAACTCTATCCTTTAGGATCAGGGGTCGGAAGTAGCGCGCACTACAAGTAGAGAAACTACAGTAGTCCCTACTTTTTACAGTACTTTGTAGTGTAGCGCGCTACCTTTTCAAAAATATATTGTAGCGAGTAGCGCGATACAAAAATAAAACAATAGTTTGTAGCAAGAACCGACGCTACATTTAGCGCTACTTCAGGGGGGAAATGCACAATTCTGCAAATTACATGACCGAAACTTGCTTCTTTTATGCGAAATTGTTTGTGCTGAAAAACTTCCAAATCTCAGCAGCAATTTCATTTTTTTCCCCATAGATTTTTCCCATGGGTACTTGCTGTTAAAATCAAGCACTAACCTACTAAAGGAATTAATGTTCTTGCTGACAACATTTGTCTATGTAATCGTTATTAGGTCTTCATGTTTTAACGCCGAGTTTCTTATTGTTCGGAATTGCTTTATTTACAGATTTATTTATTGTTTTCATTTAGAGTTGTTTTTCAGTAGTTTTCTAGGTATAATATGTCTCTTAATTTTACAACGAAATTTGTAATGTGTGTATAAATTAACATTTTGGTAACAAACACACACACACAAAATATATATATATATATATATATATATATATATATATTCTTGTATGTCATCTTTATCAATTTTTTAATGCTCTCGGTTATGTTGCATTTATTTAACTGTATCTCGGCTGACGCGATATAAGGAGGGGTCATTTAACTATTTAATCCGTGTCTTCAATTTCAAGTGTACATTGAAACTTTTTACAAAATGTGAAATTGGCGAAGTAGCGACTACTTTTGAAAAATAGTTTGTAGTCGCTACTTTTCAAAACAAGTAGTCGTAGATGCAGTTAACTACATTTTCGATAAAGTAGTTCTAGTTTTAGTTCACTACAATAAAAAGTAGCTTTTGCGACTCCTATTTTAGGTCACTGATCCATTATTCCTGTTCATACATCTCCATACCTCTTTAGATAGCACTAGTATTAAATTATCTTCATAACAATTAAAAATCAAAACAAGGCTGTTCTAAAAATAAAACCATTTACATTCTTGGATGATTAATACATATATAAAAAACGGAAAATTTTGAAAGAAAGATTTTTGTAAAAAAGACAAGAAAATAACTAAGAATAAAGATTAGAATAAAAGTAGTCTACTCATAATTTCTTGTTTCTGCTACTAAATTTTCTAAGATTAGAATAAATTACCGTTTTGTCAGATTACTATATTGATAAAGTATGCAAAACATGTATAAACAGTTAACTTGATTCTTAGATAAATTATCTAAATGATCTAAATATAATGCAATTATCGCTTTAAAAAAAAAAAAAAAAAAAAAAAAAAAAAAACATTTTTTCTATATATGCAACTGAAAATGTTCAAGTTAAAAACAAAAGAAATGGTAAAAGTAAATAAAATTAATGAATTAAAGAAGTGACAAAAATGCAAAATTTATACAGTGATTAGTAAAAAAAAAAAAAAAAAAAAATGTGATTTTGTGATTTCGCTATCAACTTTACTATTTTCTGATCTAAAAAAATTTGCCTTAATAATGTGCTACGGTATAAACAATTTCTTAATTTAATATTCACTTACTACTGATAAAATTAAAATGATAAAAAAATATTTGAAACGTTTGTATATGCATATTGGTTGAATACAGTTTGTATTTGTAGCTCTGAATTTGTAAATTATATATAAAAAATCTTAAAAAACATTAATATTTTAAAAATTACGTTCTCTTTGTTTTAATTATCTGTTTAAAATCAGAATAAAAATTATAACTTATTTAATTTTTTATTATAATTCATTTATTTTGTTATACATTTAAGTTAGCGAATTATATTACTTTAATTGATATGTAGTTAGCTCGCTAAAAATAATCGCACAAATATTCAGTAATTTTTTTTTTGTTTTGTTTACTAATAAAATACTGTTTAATGTACTTTCAGAGAAAATTCTATATTTGCAAGTTATACGTTTTAAAAAAAAATTGTTCTTTATATAACTTTAAAAAAGGGAATGTTCTTATAACAGCATCGCTGTGCATTATGGCATGGCATTTGCATGCATTCAACTTCGCAAGCACTCAATATACCCTGCATTGTTTTCGATGAATTTGTTAAAACACATTTTTTTTGTATTTATTTACCATTTTCTATTGCATGTACGTTATTATCAGATAATTAATTATTTTTATGAATTTGTTTATAAACTGTTATTAGTAGATATTTGCATTGTTGTACATCTATCCCTCTGCCAAGAAAAGCTTTGACTTTTTTAATATGTTTCTATATTATTTTAAATTATTTCCAAATATAGAATTTTGTCAGTGATAGATTAATCTTTCTCCTTCATTGCCTTTCAATAGAAAAGTAATGTATAAAGAAGCATTTTTAGTAGATTTTTGCACATATGTATTCATTTTTTTTGTCATCAGAAAGAATTTTTATATTCATGTTTTTGTAAAAACTTTTTTGTCAATGTCCGTAGATTAGAAATCAATACGCTTTGTTATTATATTTTGCTCATATTGATATATTTTTATGTGAACTCAACTAAAATTTATTTCAGGCTTTACACACAGTTTTTCGATGTTTTAACCGTTGACATATGCGTCCAATTTATTTCAATTGCTATCACATGAATTTTAGTAAGAGTAACAATTATAAAATGTATTTCTCCTTTGAAACTTAAAATCTAATATATCAACACTATATTTTGAAAAGTATAGAAATTGTCTTACTTAATATTTATTTTTCAGCAGCTACTATTGCGTATTTACTTTACAAGGTACATTTTTTATATACCTGTCAGGTTATTATCACATAACATACTGCAGTCACATAACATCAACCAAATCTAGTTTAAATTCTTTTGTTTAAATAGTTACGATAAAGTTCTACTTGCCACTAAGAAATACTAATAATAAACTAGAATGGATTTATAATACCATCTTTTAGTTAAATAAAAATAAACAGCTGTTTAAAGTTTTTAAAAAATCAAATCAAAATACATACATAAAAAACTATGCAAAAACTTTTCATTTAAATATTTTTTTTAAAGCGGCCATGTTAAACAAACCTATGGATTAAACATTCTTTTTCAAATGCTGGAATTACGAAGATGGCCACGCAGAATATAAAACCACCATAAAATTAGATTTTATATTTTTAACCCTAATGACAAACTTTACATAAACTTTTTTCCTTAACATTAAATTCGCTACTTTATTTTGTTTGCATAGCGTATTATTCCCTATAGTTATACTTTGGTTATACTTTGTTTCTGCATTATTTAAACTAAATAACATGCTTCGCAAAGTACCTGCAAAATACATTTCTAGATGAGACGTCCCTTGCTTTCATCGTAGGAGAGTAGTTTTTGAGTTTATTAAAACTATTACAGTTTATCAGAGCAGCTTGATGTTGCAATAGCTTTTACTTGAGTGCTTCCTGTTGTTCGATGTGCTTTGAAAGTGTATAAATATTTACTCTGTTATTGACAGTAGAATGAAGGATAAAGGATATTTTTTCATCCAATAACGAGTCAAGTTTTACTATCAAAAATTTTATTGCTTTTTATTTTGATTTATTTACCTCATAGTTTAATACCACCTGTATTTTTTCAAAAAATGCGATAAACATGAGCTAGTTCTAGTTAAAATATTTTATTTAGAAACAAAGTACTGTTAGTACTTTTCCTGGCAGGGGGTGGAATCAAAATTAAAACATAACACTTATTGTTCTTTTGTCTTCTTTTACCTACGCTGCCAGGTTGTTGTACTCCTACAGGTGGGTTATTTATCTTACGTTATAATCTGTATTTTCATCTAGCGTTAATGTACAAAAAAATAAAGAGTGCCATAATTTTACAAATTTTTATATTTTAGAAGTCTAATACTGTCATTAACAGTATTGCAAACAAAATTGGAAAAATGCCTGCTTATCAAACGAGCGTAGACAATCAAAAACATATTTAAAGATACTTTTTATTCTGAAATTGTTATGTGATAGATAATAAAGTCGGTTTTCTTATATTGAACTCACTAAACAAAGGTGGAACAATTTCTGATATTCAAATGAGACATTAAAACGTACCACTTTTTATTGTGAAGTTATAATGTGATAGATTATAAAGTAAAAATAATCTCTATTATCTTAAATTCAATAAACATTTTCAATGATAAAATGGTGCATGTCTTTTTTAAAATCTGTATTTTCATCTGCCATTAACGTAAAAAAAAAAAAATTCTAGGGAATGCCATACTTTGACAAATATTTATATCTTAGAAGTATAATACTTTCATTAATAATATTGCAAACAAAATTTGAACAATTTCTGCATAATCAAACGAGCGTAGATATTAAAAAATATATATGTAAAGATATTTTTCATTACCAATTTGTTACGTGATATTCGTATTTTTTATCTTGAGTCGTTTTCTATCAAAGTTGTATTTTTTATTTTGAAATCACTAAACATAAGTGCAACAATTTCTGCTATTCCAATGAGAATAGACATTGAAAAGTATATATGATAAACTACTTTTTATTCTGAAGTTGTAAAATGATAGATAATAAAGTCATCGCTCTTATCTTGAACTTAATAAACATTTTCAATAATAAGATTATACATGTTTTATATTCTATATTTTCATTTATCGATTATATAAAAAAAAAAATTAAAGAATGTCATTACGTTTTTAAATCAAATGCTTAATATTTCCATTAACATTATTGCAAACAAAACTGGAACAGTTCCTTCCCGGTGTTAAAGTGAGAGTAGACATTAAAAAGTATGAATTTGAAGCTACTTTTTATTATGAAAACATAATGTGACAGATAATAAAGTCTTCTATTTTCTTTTGAGCTCAATAAGGATTTCCAAATAAGATTATGCATGTGATTCTTTAAAAAAAAAGATAATTACTTTAAAAATTAATATACAGATGTATTTTTTTTAATCCACATGCATCTATGATGTTTTCTGTGATATTCACTTATACATACTTTAACCTTTTTTATTTCAATTACCTTCAAAAGCTAAGTAACTGGTGGTTTTTGGGTACAATACTTCATGGACCGAGTGGGATGATAAGTTACAAATTTCAAATATTTCATTTATGAGAAAGATTTCATTAAAAAGTATGCATTTGAAGCTACTTTTTATTATGAAAACATTATGTGACATGTAATAAAGCCTTCTCTGTTATTTCGAGCCCAATAAAGATTTTCAAATAACATTATGCATGTGATTCTTAAACAAAAGATAATTACTTTAAAAATTAATATACAGATGTATTTTTTTTTAATCCACATGCATCTATGATGTTTTCTGTGATGTTCACTAATACATATTTTAACTTTTTTTCCTTTTTTTCAATTATCTTCAAACGCTACGTAACTCGTGTTCTTTGGGTACAATACTTCATGGACCGAGTGGGATAACTAAGTGACATATTTCAAATAATTCGTTTATGAGAAAGATTTCATTAAAAAGTATGCATTTGAAGCTACTTTTTATTATAAAAACATTATGTGACAGGTAATAAAGCCGTCTCTGTTATTTTGAGCTCAATAAAGATTTCCAAATAACATTATGCATGTGATTCTTAAACAAAAGATAATTACTTTAAAAATTAATATACAGATGTATTTTTTTATCCACATGCATCTATGATGTTTTTTGTGATGCTCACTAACACATACTTTAAACTTTTTTCCTTTTTTTCAATTATCTTCAAACGCTAAGTAACTGGTATTCTTTGGGTAAAATACTTCATGGTCCGAGTGGGATAACTAACTTACATATTTCAAATATTTCGTTTATGAGAAAGATTTCATTAAAAAGTATGCATTTGAAACGACTTGTTATTAGGAAAACATAATGTGACGGATAATAAAGTCTGCTCTTTTATTTTGAGCTCAATGAAGATTTCCAAATAACATTATGCATGTGATTCTTAAACAAAACATAATTACTTTAAAAATTAATATACAGATGTATTTTTTTTAATCCACATGCATCTATGATGTTTTCTGTGATGTTCACTAATACATACATTAACCTTTTTTTTTTCAATTATCTTCAAACCCTAAGTAACTGGTGTTCTTCGGGTACAATGCTTCATGGACCGAGTGGGATAACTAAGTTACATAGTTCGTCGCATTTATGAGAAAGCTTTCATTAAAAAGTATGCATTTGAAGCTGCTTTTTATTATGAAATCGTAATGTGACAGATAATAAAGTCTTCTCTTTTATTTTGAGCTCAATGAAGATTTCCAAATAAGATTATGCATGGGATTCTTAAACAAAAGATAATTACTTTAAAAATTAATGTACATGTGTATTTTTTTTTAATTCACATGCATCTATGATGTTTTCTGTGATGTTCACTTATATATACTTTTTTTTCAATTACCTTCAAAAGCTCGGTAACTGGTATTTTTGGGTAAAATACTTCATGGTATGAGTGAGATGGCTAGTTACATATTTCAAATATTTTGTTTATGAGTAAGATTTTAGAATTATTTTTATTCTTTAATAAGAGTTATAGCAATATGACGGTAATATTCCTGAATTAGGCTGAAACATTATTTAATTATTTTTTCCTCATTTTTAATTCAAATAAATATCACTTTGCCTGCGCCCAGAATAAAATAGAAAAATCTGTCTGCATGGATAAGGAAATACTTTACAATATTGTTTTCTTGTAATTTAAATATTACACTCCACATTATTTCCATTTAAATTTTTGTCAGGAACTGTTATGTATTAAAGTGGAAAGATAACCAGTCAGTTACTTTTCTTTTAAAACACTTTTAGAAAACATTAAATTAAACACATACTAATACGTCAAAAATTAAATATAATTTTAAAACTGTATGTATAAAACTGTGCTTCGAATTCCACAATAATGACATTGTCAAAAACCGCTGTGATCTAAATAATTACTCGTAATTTAAATCATGAAATTTCGGACAAACTGCCGGAATAGCAGAGAAGCGCGTGTCATCGACACACTTTGAAACAATGTAATTAAATTTCGTTGAGTATTAAAAGTTTAATTTCCTATAACACATTTTGCACAAAAAATAATCTATATAGGATAATCCAATTAATATCTTTTATATACGAACCTGAAACGAATGAAGCATGTCAAAGTGATGAATTTCAATAAATGACAATTTAAATAGGTTTAAATTTCATAGGAATTAATACATTTCGATAAAGTTAGTGTACTTAAAAAAAAGACTCTCTAACTTAATTCATCGATATTTCTCAAATATCAAACTGAATTTCCGTATGTCGATGCAGAAAAAAAAGTTTCGTAAATAAATCAACGGTTTGTCACTAATCGAAAGTATTTATTTAGCTAAGGTTCCTCAATCATGAGGCACTGTTCCCATACAGCATACTAAATTTTTCTTTAGCTTAAAAACGTACATAACTGGAACTTAAATAATTATCGAGTAAAAATACTGACTCTGTATAGAATCTATAATGTTCCGATAACTCTAAATATTAAAGCAATGACTTGTCATTTCACTGACTGTCAAAATGTTTAGTAATCCACCTATTCACGCTTTATGAAAGATCTTACCTGATAAAATAACGTAATGTTATCATGGTTGTCTGGCATGTTCCAAAAATCTCAGACTTGATTTCTGGAATTTTCAAGATAAGTATTTGGTGCGCTATATGGTCACTAAGTTTCTAAATAGCGAAGAATAAGTAACCTATAACGATTCATAAATTCTGAAAATATATAAATAAAATATGATATTCGCCACATAGCTTACTAAAATGAAACTAGATTTATTTCATTAAATAATTCAAACCACCCCAAAACAGGAAATGAATTTGCTCTTTCTTTTTTTTCTTTTTTAACATAACTTGAACAATTGAAATTATTTTAAAATGAGTGTTAGTAATATAGCAATTTTCGATAACGCAGCATAAAGTAACGGGTATAAATTTTTTCAGTACAATTGGTAGGATAAATTTGCTTACCTTCATTTCCAGCATTCGGTCCAGGCTTCTTTTGTTTATCCATTTATGTGTACAGGTGTTGGCATACTTTTATTTATTAAAATCCATAAGTATAGGGTAATCCATCATATCTAATCACAGCATAGTTATCTAGCTCCTATATTTGTTGTTGTAGATTGCTAACTTTATTAATTTATTAAGTGATAAAAAATGTAATTAGTAATTTAAATAATGATATCGATTTTTGTTCGTTATATAGGTTTAATGGAATTATATATAAAAGATTACATTTTACAATTATTAAAAATGTTAAGTTACATTTAGAATTAAAAGAAAGTGCAAAAACATAAATGAGAACTTCAGATATTAACTATTTTGAGTTAATAATATGATTATAGAATTTCACAGAATAAATTTACGCAAAAGTGAATAATGGCATGAAAATGTTTTTATTTCTGTTTGTGCTACTTAAGATGAATATATAACTTTAATAAGATTTGAGATAAAACTATTATAATTATTCATTTCCTTATAAAAGTTTTCTTGTTCAAAATATTTTCTGAAACTTCATATGACCTATTTAACTGAATTTTCTGTAGCTGTGGCAGAGATCCAAAACAGGCTGTAATCTACGAAAGTGGCGACTTTGGGAAAACGTTTATTGCTTTACAATAAATGTTTTACAATTTTTCATATTTTAACCAAAATCTGATAGTGCGTAAAAATATCCGAAACTGCTAATAAATTATTTTATTTACATATTTTTTCTTCTTTTTACCAATTTAAAGCAAAGGTTTATACATACATATATATGTATAATAAACCATTAAAATCAAAAAATAACTTACAAGGTTCTTATAAAAAAATGACCGAATCTCTTATTTAAAGACGTTTATACATATATATAATTTCTGTATTGGTACATATATATATATGGTACATATTACCTTATTCATATTATTATGTATATGCATTTTGGTCTTTAATTTATTTTCATACTTTCTTCCCTACTTAATATTCCTATTAGATTGTATCTCATGACTAAACAGCCACAAGACTGTTAATAATATAAACTCATAGCCACTTGCATCATAAAAAGAAGTGGAATCCAACTATCAATTATTTAAGCCTGTTAATTCATTAAACTCCACTCGTATCATATATGGAAGTGGAATTCTACTATACAATATTTATTCTCGAAGCATCTGTCTATCGATATAACGATGTAAATGTGAACGATATAGTGATGTAAACGCAATCTGTTCAATATTTTCTGAGTCTCTTGGCTACTTCCAGGGTCATGTGTGATCAACAGTTTCCTGACTGCCACAGCTAAATTACTCTACGAATGAAGTGCCGACGAATCCTAGTTTATTAATGTGTAAATTTAACTTAATGCTATCTTCTCTATATTAGTTAGATATTTCTTAAGTTTTAAATAAAATGCTTTAATCACAAATTTAAGTAATAATTTTCACATTCATTAGCGACGACTCCCTCGTGATTGATCTTTCATCTACGTATGTAAATACGAAGCAATTAAATTTCAACAACAAATTACGAAATATTTTTAGATGGAGGTTAAATTTGAACGAATTTTTCCCAGCATTATGAAAGTATTCTATCCAGGTATCGAATCTGGAAACTTGACTGAGACGGTAATTCTCTGCTAACTGAGATACCCAGACGATTATAACATTACACATATAACTCAAATGATGGTATCATCAGTCCTCTCAACTCACAGAATGCAAATATGAATTGTATATAACCCTGCTATATTAGAGAATGCATAATTGAAAATATGTTTCTACCAATTGTTTTTAGAAAAAATACGAGTTTATCAAATGATGATTATATAAAGTTTACATTCTCCTTCAACAAAACACTGCATTATCTCACAAGGTATTCATTTTTCATCTATTGTAAGAGTTGCAGTAATGATTAACAAGTTTATTAAATGAACTTTTTTTAATCTAGTTCATTTTTGATGCCATATATAATTTTTTTTTCATATTGAGTAATATAACTGAATAAAAGAATACATGTACTCAGAAATCATAAATCCACAGTCATGAAACTCTGCAATATTGTGTTTGAAAACAAAAATAGTAAATAATTTTGAAGGTAGAATGAAGACATCAGTATCAATTATCAAAAAAACACTTGTATATATAGAAACGAAATCCCAGAACGAAAAACAATTCCATTAATTAGAGAATATTCCTTCTCATGACTGCATTATAACTGGTCTTTAATATTACAATTGATTACAATTTTCAAGACAGTTTTTCACTGAATATTCTAGATTTGCCGCATTCGTGACAGAAGACGTGGGAGACGATTGAGGACATCGAATCCAATTAAATCACTGTTGCAAAAATTTCTGCTATGAGTAGGTGAACGCTGTGTTGCGGATAAGTGTCATGTCGCCATATTATAATATTTCAGGCCATAATACAATATGACGCCCACGCACATGCCAATTGTCAAAGGGTCTAATAGCACGAGAAAAACAGATACAGAATAAATCAGCCTGAAATTTGTTGCAGTAGTATTATACCCACACCGTTGGCAATAACAAATGTGATATAACATATGCACTGAGTTCAAAACGAGATTCGTTGCTAAACAGAATATATCTCCAAATGAACTACATCTTCAATGACTGTGATACTGACAAAAATTATATAATTCTTTGGGTACTTAAAAATAAATGCTGCAGGCAAACCCAAAATCATAATGTGGAAGTAGGTGACAAAGAAATCACTCGTGTGAATATAACTCCTTACTGGACTCTACGAATATGTCAAACGATACATTGTTTTTTTTTGTTGTTATTTTTATTGTATACACAAAATTTACTGTCTGTAAAAATACCTTACAAATATTCCATGTTATATTCATAAAAAATTCAGTATTTATTAAAGCGGTAAAGAAATCGTTGTTGTGAAAGTTTGAACCTATGCTTGTGAAAGTTTCAAAGTGAAAAGTTTGTATCGTATGACCAACTCTACTTATGATATTATTAACAACTTCGAAGCTATTATCAATATACCAGGCTGTATATAATAGGCATAAAAACAAAATGTATTATATTTAATTTTATATAGAGTACATTGGTTTTACAAGTATTTTTGAAGCCTTATTTTAAGACTTTTATCAATACTAAAAGTGGTAAAATGTATAAGTCGGTAAACTAAAGGTGATTTGTGAAACTTACGTATGTTTAACTTCTAAAGCACTGGAATAAAAATTTCATTTCAGGCACAATATTCTTTCGCGTTATATATTCTCAATTAATTAACAGGCTATCAATGTACTGTTGCTGAATATTAATTTAGCTCCTATTCACGAAAATGATTACTGCAAGTAACATGTTTATTTTTGAAAATTTCTACTGAATGAATTTTAGAAAATAATTGCCTGCAACATAACTGAGAAAATTTCTCCACCCGTGGAAATAAAATGTCTTTAACATATTTCATACATATGAGAATTTTCAAAACGCTAAATCTTTTATGAAAACAGACTAATTAAATTTAAAATACCAACAACAGCTTACATCATAAACTACTCAGTAAAATTTGAATATTTTATTCCAAGAACATAATTTTATTTAATTTAACTAGAACGTTAACCATAATAAACATGAAATTTGAAAGGTTTCATTATTATTCACTTGTGTTAAATGGAAGGTTTTCAGGTTGTATCCATTAAATCTACATATGAATATTTAACAGTTTAGGAATGAAAATGCAAAATTCGAATAAATTTGTAAGTAGAGTAAGATTAAAAGGAATAGCTTTGCATTCTATAATAAATATGAAATCATCATTGAAATGGAATCTTTTACATGCAATAAAATAAGGGATAATACTTCAGATTAATAATTTATTGAATATATAATGTGTATATTGGAGAAACAAGATCACAATTTTAATGATGGTTACCCACATAAAGCAAGTGGGTGAAATAATTAAATGTACACATGAAAGGAAATTATTCATATCACAGAAATATTACTTTGGAAACGTGTTACGGAAAACAATATACATTCTATTGTAAGATTTAATCAATATAGGATATGTAGTATCAATTGCAAGAAGGAAATTGTCATGATATCGAGCCATTACGGTGCTCTCAAAAAGTTTAAATTGGATTTTAGCTCGAGTAGAATGGACAAAGATCTGTAAAAGTAGGCAGAGATAAGATTTCCACGGCGTTTCTGGATTAGTTGAGCTATAAACGTAATTTTTTTCTGTACATCAACTAAAGTGCATTATGTATATAGAAAAGAAGTGTTAAGTATGAAGCCAGAAGTATATTTTGAATAAGCCTTTCTACATACAAGGCTTGAAGAGACATTGTGACTATATAGTCTTTAAGACTTCTCAAAATATATGACTATAAAATTTCAAACAAATATTCTTTAAATGCATTGATAACGTCCAATATAGAGATGATCCATTATAGAGAATTTGAATTTTACTCTGAAAATTTCTGAAAGATTTGTTGTAACCTGAACAGTCTGTCTGATTAATTTTGCTGACAATTGCATTTTCGTACTCTTTTGCATGAATGCCATTTTGAGGATAAAATTCAAACTGCTTCAGTTCTGTCACTCCATGATACTACCGTTTAATGAGATTATTTGCAGCAGTGAGCATCTCAGATAGGCGTCATCTGTCGATTCATAGAAATGTTACACACAACACAGGCAAGATTACAAAAATGAGTGATGAAGAATAATAAAAAATAACTATTAAGAGCATCATCTAAAATGTTATCTAATTCTAGATACTGACGAAAAAAAAAATACTTTTATTTGTTTAAAATAATATAAACAATAATAACGATAATAATATAAGTAAAGCTTAACAGACCCTTGTTCGTGGTCTGGAGGAAATAGACTTCCGTCGCTTTTAACTCTGGTAGTATCAATTTGTCTGGATGTACTCAGACTACAATCGCAGCTTACAAAATACTTCGATAATACATGCTCCTTTATCTGTGTCTGTTCCGAAAAAAAATATTTTCAACTCAATTCTTTTAAAATCTTCATACTTAGAAAGAAGCACTTGATTAATTGACAATTATCATCTTTCCAAGCTTTTCGTTGGAAATCCTTCTCATTGCAATTTATAATTAATGGTCCTTCATTGATGCTCTCCGATCGCTAAACCACATAGTAACTTACCGTAACACTTAAATACATGATTATTCATTACCTAATATAATTATTGAAATATAATCACTAACATCAGAAAGTACACGAAGCTGACGAAGCGCGTTTTTTAAATTTGTCTTCTTAAATTTTAAGTATTTTTAAGTGGATGGTAAAATAATAATTTTTTCATCAAGTAGAAATTTCAAAGTTCATAGAGAGTTTTTTAATATTTAAAATTTAAAGTAAAAAAACTGCAACCAATTTTTTTTAAAGTAAAAAATGATTTTTTTAGATCAATTTCAGCTATCCTATGCAAAAAAAAATTGCTTCAAATATTGAATTGCAAATGAGAAATTTTAAAAGAACACTCCCATAAGTTTATCATTAGCTTCCGAGAGTCTTCGCGTGACTGAAATAGGCTCTTAACAAGCAGATCCCGATACCAAAATATCCAAAACTGGATGAGAGATGTTGGGTGTGTTTTTTCGAAGACATTTCATCTTTTCTGAGATAATTTCGGATCATTGGACAAATATCGTATCACCGGGAACCAATTAATGGCCTAGAACAAAGGCCCATTATTTTTGGACTAGTACATTTAGATATCGTCAATAATTGGAAAATTTATCTTATATTTTTTGTAACGTTTCTTAAGAAATTGAGAGTAACATCTCTGTCATTAAAATCTCCAGTCATACTTAGAAGCTTCCTAACTCTTCCTTTATATGCTGTATTTAACAATGCCGTTCAAAATTTTGGCTAATATTTTTAAAAATTATATGATAAGGTTCTCATTTTATATAACATTTATAAAACAAAATCTTATTGCTACCTTTTTTTCGCAATAATGACTATTATTATAATAATATTGAAGTCTATACTTTTTCTTTCAGCAAGCTCATTTTTGGTATAGGGTGAAACCCCCAGTAACTGCCACTTTAAGGATTCTTTCTTGTTCAAATCACTATTACAAAAAATTAAATCTATTTTATACCTACCTTTGTTTTTGAAAGGATAGTAGAGATATATTAAAATATTACTGTTGGCAAAATTTTAAAAATATAGACATTTTACTATTAAAAATTAATTATATTCATAAATACGGTAAAAAACTCCAGTAACTGACACCATCCCTATTAAAACACTAATAACTAACACAAGGTTAACCAATGACTGACACTGTATTTTAAAAGATTAAAATGCTTTAAAAAATTTATTCTTTTTTGCAAAAACAAAATACATTAATATTTATTATAAAAAGTGGGATTTAGTAAGCTGTAATGCATTATTAGTAATGTAGAGTATATAGTAAGAGTATATAGCAGTAATATTTAGTACTGCGTTATTAGTAATGCAGATATCCAATAACTGACATTTGTGAACCAGTAACTGACATCTGGTGTCAGACAGCGGTAAAACAACTTAAATTTTAATGTTGTTTACTACAAGACAAATTTAATTTATTATTATTCATTTTTAAACAGTTCAAATAATATATTTCAACTTTCTTTAATATAACCAAAAACTAACACCTCTGTCAGAGACTGGTGAAATAAAATTCTAGGAGCCCATAACTGGCACCCCCCCCCCCCATTAAGCTAAATTAAATAACTATAAACCCTAAATCGTGGCCCTAATATATCATATGCATCTTTAAACTAATTTCTACAAGTATAACTTTAAGAAAAACGTTTAGGATGGTTGCATTACAAATAGATTGGAAAAACGCTCCCTTAATTTTATAAATAAGACGGTTGCTTCAAAATGGCACTTTTGGTATTCTCAAAAGTTTCTTCTTCATTAAATGTGTTCTTGGCCCTCTAGTGGTGAATAAACTGACTCCAAAATAAAAAATAAGTGTCTAATTTACCACTAGATGACATTACTTTGCAGAATTTTACAACAAAATGCTTATTTGAGTTAGATGTTTTCTCAAGTGTCAGTTACTGGTTAGGAGTCAATAACTGGGGGTTTCACCCAACTTCTTTTTTTTTTTCAATTTAATTCAGTCATGTTATACACTATTTTGTAAAAATATTTTTTTTTAAATTTTCTTAAACAAATATGTCTATGTATTATTGTATTAATTTTCGAGGTAAACTTATTAGTTGAATTTTACAAAATCCTCCGGAATCAAGAGAGATATTTTATAAAATGCGACGTATTCAGATGTAGATAGAGACAGATTTTTGCTTGTATGATTACTGAAATAAATTTTACAAAACACATTTGTTATTTCGTTTTGAATTTATTTCATGTATTCTTTCTAGAAAAGCTATATACAAGCCTTATCGAAAAAGCCTTATCGAACAACTAAGTTTTCACTACGATTTTTCAATTTATAGCATTTGGAAGACTAGTTTCCATGCCTTATATTTTCTTTATGACATTTATTGGTCGATATTATAGCAGACTTGTATGCCTCATGTTTGTCGAATAGAAAATAAAAAGACTTTTTTATTTGTTTTATATTAAACAGAATACAAAATATACATAAATAAATAAAACAATAATTCGATGTACAAGAAAAAAAGCTTAAATTACATCTTCCAAAATATTATACACTGTAAAATATCTGCAGTAAACTGTCCGATTATTCAACCGCTTATTTAAATAACGGTTACTTGACTCTATTTTGAAGCTTTCTCATTGGTCATGATCGATTAAAATTATGATTAAGTAACACTTATCTATAAAAGCGGCCTAGTGACGAACAGTTTGCTGCTAATTTTTAACAGTGTATCTGAAGCCAAATCCATGAAAAAAAAGAACTAAATTTATATCCAAGCTGACGTCAGGTCACTTCCACAATCATCTGGCTTAAGGCTCCTATAAGGGGAGCTGACGCATATCCATTCTGTTGCCCAAAATAACCGCCATATTGCAACCTAGCTCAGCATTAGGAAACCGCCTGAGCAGGTGTTTGCCGTCCCTGTTACTGTCACTCGCCGTCCACTAGTACGGTAAGCTAACCGGTTTTAGCTTGGTTTTTGGTCCGCTGGGTTATTAAATGGCGGTATGATTCAGCCTGTATTATCTGGCTCCCATTTTCTGCCACAGCATTCACTAAAACCTGAACCATTCTTCCCACGTCATCCTGTCAGGTGATTTCTTCAGCTAATTGGCTCTCTATATATCTAATTCACTATAATAGACAATTTTAATGTATTTTAGATATATAAGGATATTACTCAAATAATAAGTATTTTGTTAAAAATTGTAAGCGTTAATTTTAGACAACGTTATTGTATATTTCATACACCTTCATTTAAAAAAGGATTTTTTTTCTCTCCATATCATTAAAAAGGAAACCAAATTACTTTACATTTACATTTGTTTTGTATAACTGGTGATTATTGTAGTCAAAATCCATAGAAAAATCGATGCTATATGCAACGTTCTTTTGTTTAGATCGTCATTTTCAGTTGGTATTTACCCAAATAATAAAGCAAAACGTCTAATAATGTTCCTTGGAAGTCAAACAAAATAATAATATTGTAACAGTGTACAAAAAAGGTAACAACACGAAATGAAAAACTGACGTGCTGCATTTTTAATGATTTAAAGAAATTTAGAAACGCAATAAAATTCAAATATTTATTTTTTTTTAATTCAGCAGCTATTTTTAAAATTATTTTAATTTCAGAAGACAGTGTTTTAAAAACACACAACATCAACATCGAGCATCTACTTTGTAATAGTGAAAGCCAAATTTTGATAATTATATTAGGTAACGAGTAATTTTGTGGGTAAATTTCTCCATATGTTAACATGCTATTTCACTACGTTTGCTTAAACGTACCTTGAAAACAAAGGGAAAATATAAGAATTTTTTTAAAATCACAATCATTAAATGCATACATGTCATTAATGTAATTTAAATTAATATTTATTTTTTTTAATGTCTAAATTTTAATTATAATACAGCACTGAATAATTAATTTTAAATACAGTATTAAATAATTACATTTAATTTTAATTTAAGCTCTCTTCCCGCTCTGGTCAAATCTATATCTTTTTCTGCCCTCGGCATTTGAAGACGAAATTATCTACTGGTGCTGTCTAATGAGAAAATACAATACTGGGAGAGTGATAAAAATAATGATCTTGGTTACTGCAGAAATTTCAAATCGAAATAAACAGTTCCATTTTCACACGTAAATGGAACAATGTTTCTTAAGCATCATTCCCAAATGTATTTTACAGAGAAAATTCCTCGAAAAGTAATGCAAGCAAGATATTATTTAAGTTTAAGTGATTTAAAATTTCTCGGAAAGAATAAGAAGAGGTTGATTTCAAATATTTTCAAATATGTTCAAGTAAAACAAAATGTGCAAAGAGAAATGAAAGTGGTTAAATATGGAGCTTTACAAAAACAACAAAAAATGCTCTGCTCAAAGACAAAGAAAAAAATATCTAAGGAAGAGTCCATTTTATTTCCCAATGACATCCCTCTTAACAAGCAATAAATTTTACTTATCTCGTATGTATATCTTACTTCTTACATACTTAAGATTTTTTTTTCAAAAGTGTGTTAAACCTACAAGGGAAAATGAAGAAATGAAGAATATGCTCGAGTAAAAAAAATATATATTAAAAAGATAAATGAGTGCGATTAAAGAGGGAGTTTTGCAAAAATAATAAAAGAGGGCGCTTGTCAAGGACAAAAAAATAATGCAATAAAATTAATTTATCTGTTATGCATATCTAACTTGTTACATACTTTTTTTTTCAAAAGTGTGTTAAGCCTAACAGTAAAAACGAAGAATATGCTCAAGTAAGATAAAGTGTAAAAAGTGAAATGAGTGTGATTAAATATGATGCTTTACAAAAGCAATAAGAGACGGAGCTTCTCAAGGGCAAAAAAAAAATCATTTATAACGAAGAGTCCATTTCATTTCCTAATGACATATCTCTTATCAAGAAATAAAATTTACTTATCTCTGATATAAGGTAAAGCCAGGAGAGATGGCGCAGTCGGAGAGATTGCGCACATAGAGGTTCGGGGGGAAGGAGTAGAGTGAGCGCGCAGCGACTCTAGGTTGTTGTACAACAGCAGTAGTGGAGTTTCTACTTGAAAGTGCAAATTGATTGTTTTGAGCGTCTAAGATAAATATTGCTATTTTGTTTTGTTTTCCCAAAGTAAGTGCTTGAATTTTCATAGCTATTCATCAGAATTTCTATACAATGTCGGTAGTACAAAATATTTTAAACTTAAACGATTTCTCATAAGCTACTAATCTAGACTAACAATGTGAACATCAACGGTTCGTTTTAGTAGCGGCCATGTTTAAATAAAAGGCCGCGCAATCTCTCCTACCGAAATTGGAGAGTTTGCGCATCTGCTACTTAGGAGAAATGGCGTATTGTTCCCATTAGTTCCCATGCTAGGAGAGATAACGCAGCTTATTGGTATATTTGCATAAAAAAATGAAAAATGAAAATGGACTAATTTTCAGTTAAACGTGTTATCAAGTGACTTAATGTTATTTTGTAATCTTATCTGAACTTGCTTTTTCAGATTCTTTTTGCATAAAAAAATGAAAAATGAAAATGGACTAATTTTCAGTTAAACGTGTTATCAAGTGACTTAATGTTATTTTGTAATCTTATCTGAACTTGCTTTTTCAGATTCTTTAATTTTTTCCCCTTTAATTAAAATTTTTTAATCGTTATTAAAATTACTTCCTTTTTCTCATTCTTAAATCATTAGGTTGAAATATTCATTCCTAATACAATAATATTTGTTCACAAAAACCTTACAACAATGTCATTTAAGTGTAATTAGTATTGTTAACAATTTAATTGTAGTTATTATTAGTAACAATCTCTCCTACCCATGTGCGCAATCACACCAACCCTGTAAGGACAGATTGCGCAAAATAACTTTCTGGGTGTTATTACAACTGTTCTATTAAATTGCAACATAACAACAAAGTAGCAAAGGGAATGCATAAAAAACAAATGAGGTAAAAATTATTCATGGATAGTTTAGCAAAAAATTAATATTTAGATTTTTTATTGTTATTCTTTTGAATTGTGCGCAGACACTCCTAGCTTTACCTTATATATTATTTCGTGCATACTTTTTTTTTCAAAAGTGTGTTAAACCTAAAAGAAACTAGTCGTTTGGGGCCACCGTAATACTTACCCATCATGGATATGCATAATGTAAAATATTAAAATAAAAAATGTGTAAACTACTTATAAAATGCATTGCAATTCAAATAAAATCGAAGCTTGATGACGTCACAAATTTAAAGGCTCGATTACTGAATTGCTTGAAAGAAACATTCTTATAACTCCAAAAATAATAATCCTATTAACTAGCGGTTTATTGCATTTGATTAAGCGTCAAATTTCCAATTAAAATATATCTTTGAAGTAAAATTTGGATGAAATACCGGGTCATGAAAAATCGAAGAGTGTGGAAAATAGGATTCCAAATATCTCGGCAACTCATTATCCGATCGACTTCATGCTGTATGCAAAATTTATGTTTTTTTATTGTCTTTTATATATGTTTCTTAAAATAAACAATTTCGAAAAATTTTATATACCTTTCATCAGAACGAATATTTCGAGAGTCCGAAAAAAATAGTTCCGGTTAATCGAGGTTATTGAAATGAAATAGGGTTCTTCCCATTATTACATACTAAGTACATACCAAATTTCAAGTCTCTATCTCAATTTTTTCGGGAGATAGAGCGTTTACAGACACACAGACACACAGACGGACGGCAAAATTTTTTTTCTAAAAATATGTTTTTCGGAATCTCCAGTGTCTGAAACGTGTAAATCCGACAATTTTTTTTTCGATATTCAAAACGATTACAAGACTTAGTCTATACTACGTATGATGGGTAAGTAAAAACGGAGAAATGAAGAATATGCTCAATTAAATAAACATGTGAAAAGAGAAATGAGTGTGATTAAAATATGGCTCTTTACAAAAACAATAAAAGAGCGCGCTTCTCAGTGACGATAAATCTCATTTATAAGGAAGAGTACATTTCGTTTCCCAATAACACCCCTCTTATCAAGCAATAAAATTTACTTATCTCTTATACAAATCTTACTTATCACATATTTAAGATTTTTTTTTTTTTTTCACGTCAAACGTGGCAAATGAGGTTCGTTCGTACTATCACTAGTTTTATAAATATTCAGACATTGGTGCAATAGCTGTTGCACTCTTATGCAAAATTGCATGAATACAAAATTTATTTTATCTGCAGATTTTCATATTATAGATATTAATTTTATTTTGTAAAATTAAGTTTCAATGCACTTTTACAAACAATTAATTACAATTCTGCTATATTAAAATTATACTATGCGTAACTATCCAATACAAGACAATGTAAAAAAAAAAATTGTTATTATTTCAGTGAAATGAATTATATCGTCTGTTATTATGATATGATTAATTTCCGTAATAAAATAAATACATTTGAAGTTGGCAACGTTTTATTTTTGTTGACATTTACTGAGAATTCCAATGGTAAACTTAAATTTAGCATCGAAAATTTCAAAACTTAAAATCCATATTTAGACTATTTTTCCATTTAATATCAATTTCTCCGGAAACATCTATCCAAAAAACTGTCGGCAGATTATATGATTGCTATAATTAAACAATTTTAGCATACAAATTAGGTTTTTTAACTCAGTAATACAGAAATAATATGACTCCATCTTAAATAGGACGTAATCACCATGGCAACCTTGAATCATTACCTATCATGGGATATCATTGAATTAATTATGTATGATAGTATTTAATAGAATGAAGAAACGTTTTATTGATATCTTTTTAAGTTTTGATTCGATTTTCATAAAATTTTAAATGACTCGACAGAATTCTGCAACGATTCTATATATTAAATTTCAAACCATTCGGTTGCGTAAGTTTCGCGCTGTTATATGCGAATAGACGACAGATGGACGGACCAGACGACGACTATAAGTGCAACTTAATCAACATCAATTTATGTCAAGATCTATTCGAATATGAAGTTTGCTTAAATTCTGTGTACCAGTTCTTGAGATAAAGAGCCCACAAAACTTTTGACACATACAGACAGACAAGACAAGACAAATACACTTTCTCACTTATAGACATTTTTAAAAACAGTCAAATCACGTTCCGGACTTTCTAAAACGTATAAATTCCTCGAAAACTGGAAGTCGAAATTTTTCACGAATCGGTAGTTACGTATTATCCGGGCCAGGTCATATTCATTGCGCCAACAATGGCACCGAAAATATTAATTACAGTAATATTTTTTAACTGCATAGATAATACTATATAGTTGCCATATTAAAAGCAGTAGCGGAAGTATTCTTATACGTACAGTTAAATAATATAATATAGCACAAATATGGATATCATATATTATATTCATTGATACGCTATATTTACATTACATAATATTTATATTGTAATAATTCTGGTGGGATATTGGAAATAAAACTACCATCGTTAATATCGTTTATTACTAAAAGCCGTCAGTTTGATGTCGTGTATTTAATAAGTGTATACTTAATTACGGTTTTGTATTATTTTAGCTTATTTTTTTATTATTTATCACTTTTAAAAATATTATGTATTTATTAAATATACATTAAATTACCATTTTGAACAAGATTGGCAATTGACAACGATAAACAAAATTAGTGATTGAGTACATAATTGAACATATTTTTCGCGATCTATCTACCTGGCTCGGATAATACGTCAGTACCCACGAATCCAATACTTTTTTCTTGTAAAGATAGAAGAAAGTAAAAAAATAAAATGATTTATAACGAAAAGTTCATTTCATTTCCCAATGATATCCTTCTTATCAAGCAATAAAACTATCTCTTATACATATTTTACTTTTTATATATTTATTTATTTGTGTTTACCAAGACTGTGTTAAACCTAAGAGAGAAAACGAATTTATAATATGTAACAATGGTTTTCAAGGAAAACTCAATACTGTTCTCTTCAACAAAATGTTTAAAATTTGTCCTGACACAAGATTTTTTTTAAAAGCTAGAATGTGGAAAGCCTGACAAGGGTAAGAAAACTATAATCATTTTTAAACTACATTGAAAAGATAAGAAGAAGCTAAAACTAATTTTGTAACAAGAAATGTTTCTGAACTTTATCAAATAAAACCATTTATTTATAGTAACATTCCAACTTGCTTCACCTTAAAAATAACTTTAATGCGATATAGAAGAAAAAATTAGAAGAAAAAAATCTCGTTTATTACTCACTGAAAACAATATGCGTGTTAAATACTTCGCTGTAAAATAAATCACTTCAAGTCAGTCGATAATAAATCTGTTGAATAACGTATATATTTTCGTTAAAGAAAAAGATATATTGAAGTTAATAGAATTTCCGAAGAAAAAGCACTCAAGCAGGGAAAATAAATTGACAGCTTTAGAAACTCAACCAAACGTTCAACGATTTCTTTATCACAATGGAATCCTAATGAGGTTTGCTTGGGGGTACATTTCTTGTTTTGACATTCATTCTACGATACATATGTGTGAGAAAAGCTCGAAAGAAAATATAAAGCTTGCGAAGAGAAAAATATTTGATTCATCTTAACATTAAAAATAGTGTCAAATGGATGGGTGATAATTAAAATAAATACTTATATCCTTATTTCCAATTTCAATAAAGCTAAAATTAACAATATAATAAATTATAACACCTTGTAATAATATATATTTTTTAAATGCTAAAACGTGTAAATTAACAACATAACATATAGTAAAATAACTTTTATATATCTTCATAATAGCCAAACCCGCTCAGAAATTGAAGAATATAATTTGCAGTAAAATTGACCCAATTAATTTTGAGATTATTCAGGAGTATATGAAATACCTTTTATTAAAGAAGATGATCAAAGAATTACTATATTAGCATGACAAACAGTAAATTTAGTTACAGAAAAAAGAAGCCTATAGCTAATATTAACGATAATAGAGAAATCACAGCCCTGGCAAGATTATATCAAGAAGAAACCATCCAAATAAATTTCAATGAAAGTAAAATAATTTTTTTTTTCAAGTCTCTACTATCCATCCATAACAAGAGAAACCATAGAGATACTAACACGCAAAAATACAATATGTAACGATGCGGCATCTTTTAACTTACCGAAATTGTGGCTCGAGTTACTAAATGGTTACAAATATGAAAAAAAACAACCAAGTAAAAATAAAAGATAACGCGCGTAATTTTCAAAAAGTACATGAAAATTAAATTGATAGCATTTCAGATAATAACTTCAAAGACCGTGCAATTATAGAATATTCTCATATGTTTTTGAAAATGGATCGGAGTGAGCCAAAACATGTCAACAACCTAATAAAAGTTATTTTACTGTATATTATGTTTTTAATTTACACCTTTTAGCATTTAAAAGAAATATAAAGCTAAAATTATTACAATTATTTCATTTATTCTTTTATTATTTAAAAAAACTTTCTTTCGGTTCAGTCGGGAAAGTAGGTTGATTTCTTTATTTATTTTATATTTATTTTATGGTACATCATCATATTTAATACAAATTAAAACAAGCTGGCCTCACACATTCTAAATTCGTTAATTTGGCAAGAAAGGTAATTTTCAGGTCGCATTTCATTCAAAATATGTACCAGAAATTTAGAAAAGAAACGGTTTGTTCATTAACCCAATGAATCAACACAGATTTTCTTGAAATACCTGCAAATGTCGCTATGCCTTCGTAAACACTTCCTCGATGATGTTGTTTTGATTAGTCTTGGTGCATAGATGATTTAAGCAGATGGTGGGTGCAATTTGCCGAGGCAAATTCCGTTGCACTGGTACTGGTGGGTAGAACACTGGCAGCAAACACTAAGAAGGGTAGGTGTGTAACGCCATATTCTCGGTTGTTCAGTGGTTCTTAATTTATTTCAGTTAGTGGCGACTCTAATCTGAACTTAAAGTAATTGGCACTTATTCATTAATCAAAGGCTGACATCATTTTCTCTTTTTAATTTAATTGGAAGATATATTTACAATTATATTTACATTATTTACAATAAATACGAAACATTATTCTTACAGCCATTTTCATCAGCACATTCCACACAACAACAAATCAAAATCCCAGGTGACGAGCAACCCCCTCATAAACAACAGAGTCATCGCCATCCATTTATCGCCCTTTGGCATTAAAACGTTGCAATTCTCCACAAGATGGGCAAGGCTCCAGAGCCATGCATTATATATATATATATATATGTTATAATTCGATGAAATCGTTGAAGAAGATTGGCGATAAGCTGTACGGAATTGCAGTTGAATTATATAAGTGAAACGAGTTGTTCTTCCGATGAATAAAGATGGTCGCAGTCGTTGTTTATCCGAAGCATAAATATAGTGGAGGATCCAGGCAATGAATTGACATCGTGGGTGTTTCTCCAGTATGAAAAAAAACTTATTCAGAATTACATGTTTTATTTTAAAAATCGACATGGAAGCAGTCCTCACATGATTTAAATGTGCATCGCCATCTCTCACTGAAATAGTTGTCACAAGCTGTTATTAAAATACATCAAATATGATCATAATTCTAGCCAAACTATTAGGCTTAATTATTTAGGATACAAGATGAGTAAAATACGTAGCCAGGGGACTGTTAACAGTTGTAAAAACGGCCAAAAAACTGAGGGAAGCACGATTACACTCGCTTTTTGTGAATAAGCGGAAAGATACCAGATCATGACGTAACGCGTGTTCTAACCAATGAGAGAATAAGGAATACGTTTACAATCTACGTCATGACTAATGAGGATGATAAAGTAAATAGTTCTAACATATTCTAAGCGGACGCATTTTATAGTGAAAAGAAACGAACGCGCGAAAACTCGGAAAGAGGAAAAGAAAAAATAAAATAAAATGGCTTTCGAAAAAAACATTCGAATTCACAGAAATGATCAGAATTTATGATATAATTTAGGAGTAACTGAGAGCTTTATATTTAAGTAAATTGGGCAAAATAATAATGAATTTAAGGGGAATATAATAGAATTAAATAGAATTAATGATAGATATTATTAATGAATAAAGTATTAGTGAAACTGGTGATAATTTATTATAAAATAGAGAAACATCGCGAAGGAAGATTTAATAATGTAACATATATATATATATATATATATATATATATATATATCAAATAAAGGTATACTGTTATAACTAGTTGTTTTTTCTTTCTAAGATCGTTTTGTCACGTCACAGTTTATGAAATCACGAAAAAACAAATGCGCGTTTTAACCGTTCTATTCTTCGCATTAATGTCCACAAGGTGTCTTTTCGTATTAAATCGATGATGCTCTACAACTTTGTAAATCACTTTTTTCCCTATCTCTTTCCGTTTTCGAGATAAGAATGCTAACTCCGAAGTTTTCCATCAGGTGGCACCGTAGGCGGTTTCATTTAGTAGCGCATAGCTACTTTACTATACTTATACACCACTTTTATGAATATAGCAGCAGCCGTTCCGAAGTTAAGAGGGTGGTAAGGGACTTTAGTGGGCATATTGTATATATAAATACAAGCAGACCCGCTCAACGATATCCGTGCTAATATTGGGAGACCCTCGGGTAAGATAAAGAAAAATAAAATACCTAAAATATATTATGAGTACTGTAACTTGGACCTGTGTGCTTCGCTTCTATCAATCGTTAATATGGTGACCACTTTAATATAGGTTTTTGTACCACCTTGTACCGTTATATTAAAATAAATAGTCAACGTAAATATAGCACAAATAAAATATATATAAAATAGCAAACAGCTGTTTCGGAGCCTCTAAAGCTCCATCATCAGTGCCAAAGTTAATATTGATAAAAAACTCATTTAAAAGTTACTTTTAAATCAGTTTTTAATCAATATTAACTCCGAAACAGCTGTTTGCTATTTTATATATAATTTATTTGTGCTATTTTTACATTGACCATTTATTTTAAAGAAAAACTGATAATCTTCTTAATTAAATTTATTAATTGGAGTTTACATTTAGTTCTACTTAAAACAATAAGATTCGAAAATAGCATGAACTTTAACTGTCTATCACTCTGCATTTCTTTTAACTTAGTTAGTGTTTTATGGAATACTGTTAATGTTTCAGAAATAATAAGTATCAATTTTTTTTTAATGTTTTTGGAGTGTGTTGTGTCCACTTTGTTTTTTCTTTTCCAAATTGCTGGCCTGAAACTGCATGCTACTCCAGCGGAGGTAGAACGTCTGAAACGGCTCTACCCGGAGAATGAGAAGCTCATTGCCAACATCCCGTCAAGATATTATGAAGTCATCTATCCTGTGCAGCTGCGACAGCACCAGAAGATGGGGGTGTCGACGCGGGACGCAACAGCAAACAAGGTATGATTATGATAACTTCTATCAAACTATACACAATCAAAGGAGAAGAATAGGTAAGCCGTATATGTTGATTCTCCCAGTGATTTCATTAAAATAAATAAATAAATATATATACATATATATTCTTAAAATCAGTAAAAATTGTAGCGATCTCATCTCACTCCAACAGTGTAAAGCGAGTTACTAGCTTAGAGCAACTGGCTTGGCTTTTTGCTTGACGCTAACGTTCTCGCCTACTGTTCATGAGATCCCCGGTTCGATCCTCTCCTGCACCAGTCTCTTCAAGATTATTTTTTTATAATTGTAATTATAGCATGTAATCATCAGATATGTGTAACTTTTTTATCTGAAAACCAAGAGTAAGTTATACTTTTTTTGCACATTTAGATTTTTTTTCTTCATCTTATTACATACAATGTGAAAATTTTCCGACTGGTTGAAATGTGTCCAGAAAAACATCGAACCCAAAAACCTTTGGCTTAAATTGCCAATGCTCTTCCAATTGAGCTACATGGAACAACCAATCGGAAGACACATTTCACACAGATAAGTTTTTGGCAATAGCATCTGGTCTGTAATGTAGACAGCTCAATGGAATAAACCGCAAGTAAAGGAACTCCACTAAACGATAGAAATGTAGATACACTTTATTATTTTAACTCAATCTTACTTATTGTTACACATATCATACAATTTGAAAAATTTCCAACTAAGTGAAAAAGTGTCCAGCCCGGAAATCGAATCCGGAATCTTTGGCTTATACTGACGATGCTCTTCTGGTTGAACTACCTGGAAAAACAAGATTTATTACATATTTCAATTATAGGGACTCAATGAAACAAAATACCAAAATTCAAAAGCTTAAGAAATTTGCTATCAAATGAGGAACTTATTTATTTACTTTGGTTCACCGAGTCCCTCCAACTGAAATATGTAATTACGTGTGCCAAAAAATTGAAAACACGTATAAAAACTGCACGTACTTTAAAATATTTTTTTACAACCTACTCCCATTTTTTAGACTTAAAAATTATAGAGACCTGAAGATTATATGTTCAACAATTTAAAAAAAACTAGCATTTGCTGATTTTAAGAACAACTTTTATTTTTTATGAAATCATTGAACGAATATATAAGGTTTATCTACCCTTCTCCTTTCATTAGATTTCCTCAATATTTCAAATTCCTATTGAAAGTTATATAGTTGTAAATATCAGCATCTAAACAGCTTTATAATATTTATATACGTTACTTTCAGATGAAGAAAGAATTTTTTTTTAAATGTGATTTTGATATTTATTAACGAATTATTAACTATAGTAATTTATAAATAAAAGAAATTGAAAATTCTTGATTCAAGAAATATTTACATCGTTTTATTTTTATTAAAAGAAATAAATGTAAATTAAGTTGCATTATCCTAGAAACTTCTGTCAAAAATCAGCTACGCAATGGGGTTGCATTAAAGACCCCTTAAAGATTTTTAAATACTATTAAAAGGGATTTTTTTTTTTTGCATCTATAAAGCTTTATAATCTTTATTTAGTCTGAAGAACAAATTCTATAAATATGAGAATGTTATATCCATTAACATACTTATAATTGTGTTAATCTACATCTAAAACCAAAGGAATACAAAATTCTTGATTCAAGAAACATTTTACACCCTTTTACCTTTATTAACTTCAATAAATGTACTTGAAAATTTCGCTATTCAATCAACTTCTGAGTTTTATTTTTTTTTAAACAAATAAATGCACCTTAATATTTCGCTATTTTATGAACGTCTAAGCGTTATTCAGGATTCATGATCCTTAAATTTTTGCTACTCTATATACGTCGGTTAAAAATTTGCCAAAATTTAGCTATGAAATTTCATTAGATGTCATCGGCATTTCAAAATTATTTCAAAGGGGCATTTCCTTAGCAGATAAATCTATGCTCTATACGAGGTGCAAACTAAATTTTTTTAGATACGGCTATAGTTTCAAAGCGTTAGTTAAAGCGACGGGTTAAACTTTTCAGGAGTGTTCAAAGTAATTCGCTCCAAAATCAATGGACTTTTGTAAATGAATTTTCTAACGATTAACTGTCTCAAGTCCTCCATTTCTTTCAATAGATGTACAATATACTTTTATAGCCTCAACAACCTCATCTACGAAATGAAAACGAAGCCCATGTATTTTTTTTTAGATTAAAAAAAAGCCAAAAGTCACACATAGCCAGATCAGGAAAACAGGATGGATGTTCTATCACTTTGATGTTTTTTGTTCAAGGAATTCGACTGTAATTTTTGCTGAATAAGCAGATGCATTATCATGGTGAAGCATGAGTCCCCTAACATTCACTTCTTGAATAATTTCTGGACGATCCCTAACATTCACTTCTTGAATAATTTCTGGACGATCCCTAACATTCACTTCTTGAATAATTTCTGGACGATACTTAATGGTATATCAGTTAGTTATAACTGTCTTCACTCCCTCTATCTTTGTGGCTTTGGCCTTCTATTTGTACTACGTGTACTTCTGAAGAACATGGCATACATTACTTTTTTTATTGCTCGTTATCTTTATTGTCCATACTTTGTATTTTGACGTGTTAGAACTTTTAAAAAATCATATAAACGTCTCATCACCACTTAGGATGTTAGATATAATGTGGTGGCCACCACCATTAAGTAATTTTAGGGATTTTTACAGTTTTTGACATACTCCGCTTTTTTTGGTGTTCCGTTAAGTTATTGAAGGACCCAACGACACACACCACACACACGTGTGCGGTGTGTGTCGTTCACATCGTGTCGTTCACATCGAACGGTCATGTTTTTTCACATGCCGTTCATCAGGTATAATTTTATGTATAGCTTCTGGTATAATGTTAAGTTTCATCTGTATCATTTGATAGATACGGCGATTATCATCGATTAAAATTTTTCGTACGGCCGACACATTTTTGGGGACTTAAGCTGACAAAGACTTTCCTGTTGTTCATCGAAGAGAATCATGACCTCTTCTAAATTCTGTAAACCATCTGAATACAGTGGCACGAGATGGCGTTTCATTTCCATGTGCTAATTGCAGACGTTGAAGGCATTCTTCTTGATTTAGCTCCGCTTTAAACTCATAGAAAATCATACCTCGATAATGCTCTCGCGTCAACTTCATCTTCTCTTCTTTCAAAATGCATCAGACGATAGATAAGTTGCAATTGTTTCCAAACGTTTTTGTACAGCCGGCACATTTTCTGGGACTTAAGCTGACAAAGGCATTCCTGTGTGTTCTTCATCCGGGAGAGAATTCCAACCTCTTCTAATTTGTGTAAACCATCTGTGATACAGTGACACGAGATGGGGCTTCATTTCCATGTGCTAATTGCAGACGGTGAAAGCATTCTTCTTTATTTAGCTCCGCTTTAAACTCGCAGAAAATCATAGCTCGATAATGCTCTCGCGTCAACTCCATTTTTTCTTCTTTGAAAATGTATTCTACGGTAGCTAAGTTGCAATTGTTTCCAAACGTTTTTGTACGGTCGACGCATTTTCTGGGACCTAAGCTGACAAAGGCCTTCCTGTGTATTCATCCTCCAGGAGAGAATTCCGACCTCTTCTAAATTCTGTAAAACATCTTAATACGGTGGCAGAAGATGGAGCTTTATTTACATGTGCTAATTTCAGACGTTGAAGTCATTCTTCTTGATTTAGCTCCGCTTTAAACTCGTAGAAATTCATAGCTCGATAATCCTCTCGCGTCAACTCCATTTTCTCTTCTTTCAAAATGTATTCTACGATAGCTAAGTTGCAATTGTTTCCAAAAATTATCATCTGTGGACATAAAACAGTTCAAATTTAAATATCCGACAAATATATATTTTTTCACGTATCCTGTCCTTTATTCGCCTGCCCGTGCTCAAAAATGTCAGAGTTACCCTTATAAAATCCTAAAGTAACGATTTTTGTAACTTTTTTTAAACGCTGAACCGCCGCAGGTGTTTGTAAAACTGTTACTGTAACTGTTACTGTATCTTTTCAATAGTCACCTACAGCATGAACTTTCTTGAAGATGGTGTATATAGCACTCATAGTAATTTTACAGGATTATACACAAGAATTCGATTGCACTAAAATCTATGATCGGTAGTTATTTAAATACATTTCAGTGTCATTATGTTATTTGAAACTCTATGAAATTTGTATGTATTACTGTGCTTTATTAGGACATGTTCTTTATTGAAAATATGTGGTAGTAACAGATATAGTTTATTTAAAACTGAAGCATTAGAAAGTGAAATAATCAAAAAATTAATTATAAATATACCTAGCCTGATGCTTGATTCGTAAAAACTTACAATTAAAAAATTCTTAAACTGTAACAGTATTTCATATATGAAACCGAATTTTTAAGAATATTTTTTTTCATCTTATACTAGTTGTAATAATAAAAAAATATTTTTTTACAATAATAGAATTTCAGTACTTGTTGCTGTTACTTTTTAAAAATGAATTATATTTTAGTTTTAAAAACTGTGATTTCTTTCTTTCAAGAATAACTTTGTAACCCTTTGTGAATTAACAACTCCGAAGATATTTACTCAGTTGAAAAAATACATCATTTTAAGCATGTAAAAAAAAAATAATTAAACAAATTTAGAACATAAAAATAAAAATTTAGTGACTAAAATAATTTAGTGACTAAAAAAAAATATTGACTAAAAGATATTTTTTTCACATCTGCAATAAACAGAAAATTACAAACTTCTCATAAATATTGTCAATTTTACGAGTCAAGTATACGAACTTACCTTTGTAAAAAAATTATTTTTGAACCTCTCCAGCCTTTTCAATTTTACAAAATTTACGAAGTTCATTTTAGCAATAAGGATGCAAAACTGCTTAAATGATAAATAAAACTTTGGCATGAAAAATTTACTCACTATCGCCGTCTGTTGAGAACTGTGTGAACAATTTATATTAACTGCTGTATTGGGAGATAGCAACAATAAATAAAATGGTCTTTTAAAGATCACTTTATATAAGTAAGAGTAACTTTTGGCATACTGCAAATATACAACGCGTTGATACAAAGGGTTAAGATATTCAACACAAATTTTTTTATATGCTTACTTGATGTCGCAATTTACGTTTATTGTTTAACATTCCATGCATTTAGTTTATACACAGTTTGAGGTGGAGACAAAAACTTTGGTTTAAATGTTGCGAGAGAATTAATTATGCATATATTTACTTATACACTTTTAATGCTAACCATTATTTTAAAACTGATACTTAATGTTGCAGTAAACCTTACCCAATAGAATTCTCAACTCAAAGTTAATGCTGTAATTGTGAAATGGAATTTTTTTTTTGTTTCGTAACTAAAAAGTTTTAAAAAGTTCTCTATTTTTCAGTGTCATTAAATTTCAGAGATAAGATAACTGTAGAAAGGTTTTTAATAATGTACACAAAAAAAAAAAAAACTTATCCATTTTGAAAATAAAAGACTTTCGTTAAAGAAATGGAAATTGAAATTATGACTGGTCTTATTCTATCAAGCTTATAAGAACGTACATTACACTTAACTTGCTTATTCTTAATAATGGCAAGCTTAAATTGTCTGACGTTTTCTTGTTGTTCAAATAGTCAAAAGAAAAAATGTAACTTTCACTATAGTATAGCAACATATAATTCTACATTGGCTTTAAAATAAATGTAACACGGATGCTAAAAAATGTGTTTAATCTAGTCATACCAGGCATCAACATCAATTAATGTCATTTCTCCCAATATTTGAAATTTTATAAATGAAACAACAATGGAATAAAATTCGTCATATTTGAGTTATAAATTCATATCAAAATGTTGTCTGGAAAAAAAAAACCTTTCATTTCCGGAATGTTTTTTCAATCTTCATGTCTGCGAAAAGAATTCTGTATTCATTTCCAAACTTTTGAAATAATCGGTACTCTTTTCTGAATCTTAATTTACGAATCAGATTTTCTGAACACTTTGTAAAATAATCAAAAGTACGTAAAAATACAAAATACTAAAATACAAAATTTTCAAAACAGAAAGTTAAGTTACTTAAAATACACTATTTGGAACAAACTACTTTTAAAACACTTTTAATGTGTCACAAGTACGTAAAAATGTACTTGTTACTGTTTGGATTTTAATTGAAATCAGTTAAGTAATATTTACTTTATCGATTAGAAATACTCAATAAGTTTGTCTTCCAAAAATGTTTGCGTAATTTGTTTCCTATAAAGTACACTCTCTATGCAGTTACTTTTAAAACTTAACTTATGATGTTGTTTGAACTTTTTATTATCTATTTGATAAAATAAACAGAAGTTGATTGCTTAAAATGTTTTAATTTTGTGTCTCCATAATTATTCAGGATTTAAACTGACGTTTAGAGTCTGAGTATGTCTAGTATTATAAAATAAACGAAGAAAATATTTAATTATTGCAAAACAGAATCAGTTGCTCAAATGCAATTACTGATAAACAGAAAACACTATCTTTAAATTCTTGGAAATTTGTTTGAAGAACAGGTAAAAATATATTAAAGAATGGTAGCTATTCTTTATTTTTTTTTTTGTTTTTTCGTTGCAGAAAAGTTAAAATAAGTTGATTTTAAAAATTTTCTTTCAAAATATGGATTGTATAAAAAAATTACCTCAAAAGCATTCTTTTGATTTTAAACAAATCCCTTTTTTACAAAAGCCATATGACTTATTGTTTATGAAAATTATAATTTGAAAGAAGCTAAATGAAAATGTTTCAAAATTTGAGTAACAGCATCGCATGCATGTCATAAAAATATTTAATAAAAAATATACAAACATTTTTTCTCCTGATACAGGAATGTCATATCCGACACTGATGGTTATTCAAATTAATGATAAATATTTCTAATACAATTTGTTTATAATATGGAGATACAGATTTGCGCAAAATGTTTTTAAAAAAGAAACATTTTTTAATGAATCCAAGTGATTTTAAGTGAATCTAGTACCCTGAATTCAAATATGCATTCAGAATATTTGTATCACATGGGGCTATTAGGTAATCCTGTTTCCGAATTTCAAACAATATTGCATCAATCAATAAAAAAAATAAACGTTTTACAGTAAATATAAAATAAAATAGGCACCATACATTACAAAATATACTTTTAAATGCGTTCTATTTTTAAATGCGTTACATTTCTTCTTAAAATAAATCTTTTATTTTAATCCATCAGTAATGCAGACGCATTGCTGCATCACATTTCCTACCATTTGTTCTAAGGGATCTTGCAGCTAATGTATGTACTAGCCCATATAACTGTAGATATTATTGATAGATTATAGCATCATCTCATGGTCATAACCAAAAAGTAAAATCAACTTTATCGTTAAAGCTAGATTGATGAATTATGCACGCAAAGGGAAATTCTTCATACGAAATGTATTAAAAATTTCATTTTATTTAAAAAATACTGAGGGGAAAACAGTTGTCATATTTGTGAATTCCAGCCAAACTGACAGAAAATAGATCACCTACTCGACTCTTAACCCGAAGGTTTATACGAAGCAAAGCCCTGAGTTTGGGATAATATTTACATAGTAGTTTTTAAAATACAATAGTAACCGATTTACTCAATAATAGATTTATCCGACAAAATTACATGGATATGTTAATACTGATAATTAAACTTTAATAGCAATACATATAATACATATAAGATGAACTAAAAGATGTAGTAAGTTTCAAATAATTATTATAAATAAGTAACAATTTATTAGGTATAAAAATAAACCTTGACTTGAAAAATAACACATGACATGACATTAATAACTTCAAAATTGAACGAAAACAAAACAAAGGAAAAGCACAAAGATTCTACTTTTATAATAGTCAAATTATTTTAATATTTAAAATCGTATAATTTCATGTTTAATTTCAATTTTGTTTCTTTAATATTTTTTCGTTAATTTCTTTCTTTAATTTGTTTATTATTTATTTATTAACATTTTATTGCGATTGCCGATGAATAAATGTTGATTTTTTTCAGATTATATATATACATATACTTTTTAATTAAAAAAAACTATTTATGAGCATTTATTAAATATCCTGTTATTCCACGAAACAAACTCTATGACATCGGAGAGGGAAAACAAAAATTTGGTATCACATTTCTTAAAATCCCTCCACCCGTTCTCATTTTATTAGCGAATACAAAATTTCATCCAATATGTCAATTATTCGTCATTCCGAGAAACATAGGCTATATAGCTATATACTCTGACACTGCGGGAGCAAAGACAAACACTTTGGTACCATATTTATTAATATTCGAGCACCCGTTCTCATTTTATCAGCGAATAAAAAATACTCTCCAATATGCCACAGCTTCGTTATTCTAAGAGGTATAGGCTACATAACTATAGCGTATGACACTTAGAGAGCTTAGACAAAAACTTTCGTACCACATTTATTGAATCCGTTCCCATTTTATCAGCGAATAAAAAATGCCGTCTAATATGCCACATTTTCGTTATTCCAAGAAACAGTATATATAACTAAACTATAGTCTATGAAACTTGGGGATCGTAAACAAAAACTTTGGTACTACATTTATTGAAACCCATCCACCTGTTCCCATTTTATCAGCGAATAAAAAATGCTATCCAATATGCCACATTTTCGTTATTCCAAGAAACATAGGCTATATAACTATAGTTTATGACACCCAGGGAGCGTAGACTAACACTTTGGTACCACAATTATTGAAACCCATTCACCCGTTCCCATTTTATTAGCGTATAAATAATTTTACGTTGTCCACGATCAAAAACATTACCCTTTTTTTCTGCGATCAGTCGGGTAATAAAATATATAAATGAAGATTAGTTAAAATTATTCTATAAACGAATAGTATATGCAATTTATTATACATATATGCAATTTATTATACTGTATTTGCTTTTAATTTTTTAACCAAGTTTGGTTTAGCTATCGAGAACAGAAAATTTTGTTTTAGTGTTGTTGTGTAGTTATACAGAGGTGTTCACAAATTTTTGTAATGAATTGACTTTCTCTATGATTTAAATTTAAATGAAAAAAATCTATATGGCATCAATTCAGAATAGGGTTTAATTATCGTGTGCATCATTAAAAATATTTTTTTTTGCTTTAAAATGTCGCTGGAAAATAAACAATGGATCCAGAGCAATGTACCGGGTGCGTCATAAGTTCGTGCAAACTTTAAAAATTCATAATAAAAGAAGTAATGCTCGGAAAATTTTTTGGTTTGCGCGAGTATGATCGGAAGGATTTTGAATTTTTTTCCATGCATAATAAAAAATGATTCCAAAAGTAACCGATAGAGGGCGCTCACACGTCATACTGAGGCGTTTTATGCAAATCAGGCAAACTCCCCGTTTCCTCAAAACGTCGTACTAAACTGAATATCCCATTCAATGAAATACGTTTTTTTTGCGCCTTAAGGCCTTTCTCCGTGCGAAACTTTCGCAATGCAATAGTTGTAGATTCACCATTCTTGTAGAAAAGTTTAACCATCAGCGCTCGATTTGGTAACGATAGCATGCTGCCGAGATCGAATGATGAATCCATTTCCAGCCAGGTGGTTTATTGCGAGCCTGATTTGCATAAAACGTCTCAGTATGACGTGTGAGCGCCCTCTATCGGTTACTTTTGGAATCATTTTTTATTATACATGGAAAAAAATCCAAAATCCTTCTGATCATAGTCGCGTAAGCCGAAAAATTTTCCGAGCATTACTTCTTTTATTATGATTTTTTAAAGTTTGCACGAACTTATGACGCACCCGGTATTTGTGCTTTAGGAAGAGAAATACCCTTATTCTAATATTATAAAAAAAAAGTGTGAAAAGCATGTTTTTAATATTTCTAGCCATACAAAAAGTGATAAAATTAATAAAAAGAAAATTAACGTAGAAATTTACATTTGACTTGGAAAAAGATAAACAATGCATACGCAACAAAAGTACGTTCATCGCTTATCATATATGCAACTAAGTTGGTGTCCATTAGATCCACACTCACAGTCATCAGATGCTAATTTATCATTTTAAAGAAAGAAAATGGAAAAAAACTGCTATGACCTATAAGAAATTAAAGTACAGTATTTTAGCGTATTTTAATCCTCTTGATATTTTTGGAATAAAGTTATGTCTATCTGTATTAGCAGTATGCCAGTAATATGGCCAATCTGTAATTTTACACGAATTATTTTGTTTAAAATTTAAAAAAAAATTCAATATTTCCAATAATGTTCTGAATTATGTAATTTTTTTTCTAACGATTCAGAGCATTCGTTTTCAAGAAATATATAGTCTCACTTACAGGGGGATAGGAATATTATGCAGTGTAATATATATTTTAATATGTAGATTGTGACATTTGCAACTTTTACTGATGTTTATTAATCTTGGGATTGTAATAAATTCACGCTTTAGGCCCTTTATGAAATAATATTTCATATTTATATAAGTTTTATATATCTGCCACACAGGATTTCTAATACTCCAAAATTGCTTAACAAAGAAACTCCTTTCGAGAGCAGTAGAATATTTTAGTTCTCTTTGCCATGCATACCAAAGATTGAAAAATGTGTCTTACTGCAGGATGCGAATAATAAGAATTCTTGTATTAAAGTCATCCAAGAATCTTATTTTATTTCTCCTCCATATTTTTGCATATTTTTTATGTACGCTTATAACATATTAGATTTAAATAGTGTGATCGGAAATTTACGTTGCGTAATTTTTTTTTAATTAAATGTAATTGTTTTCTCAGAAAGTGTAAACACAGGAATCCACAATAAAGTTGAATAAAATTATCACAAAATGAAAAGATTTAGGAATTAATATCCTTTCGCTTATTCTTGGAAAAGTTTTGCTGCTAGAGTATTTCGTAAGCTGTCACATATTGATTCAAGAAAATATTTTACAAAAAGTGACCATGTAGTTTCTATGAATAACTTGCGCATTTTATATCCTGTATTCAAAATGATGGGATAATAGAGAAAATTATATATTGATAATATATTAATTTTAGAATGTAAAACATATGTAATTTTCAAAATTTGTTTATAACTGATAACATGTATTAACGATCAAGGGAATTCCAGAAATGTTTTATTAAAAAAGCTTATTACTCACTAATAAAGAAATTATAAATAAGAAAAACATTCTTTAATTTTTTGTAGATTATAAAAAATGCTTTTAGCTTCAAGAATAAGTTTTTATGAGCAACATGTCTGCGCATGAAAATCTATTTTCATGTTTTCTTATACTTGTTTTTTTTTTTTTTTTTTTTTTTTTTTTTTTTTTTTTTTTCAGATTTTTTTAAAAAGATCATAAAGCTGATGATCTTAAAAATACTTTTATTTTTCCATTAATACTATGATTAATTGTTTATTTAATGGTATAATTAATTATTTTATTTTTAATAATGGTATAATTAATTATTTTATTTTTAATAATGGTATAATTCATACATTTTTAAATAATTTATAATAAAATAAATTCAAAGTTAATGAAAAAAAAAACTTTTATAGTTGCTTTTAAATTTAACTAATGAATTTAGATATTTTAATTGTGAATTTCAGCTGATTTTTACTTTTCTTTATCAATTTAAAAATCTTTTAAATGCTGCATTACAGGAATAAACGCTGTCTGTTATAATATTTTTTATAATTGTGGAATTTTTTTAAAAATGATTAGAGAATAAGTTTTCTATTAATACATATTATTAAATGTTACCATAATAAATAATAATAATAATTTTAAAAAATCTAGTAATAAAGAATCTTTAAAAGGATTTTTAAATTTTTGTTTATAAATATAGAAATAAACTTTTCTACATATTAATGCTGCGTTTCAGGCAAGAGAGGTAGGACTACATTTTTTTACTTTTACAAACTGTCAATTTCTGCTTGTTTTTTGAATCATTTGCATGGTATGCAGAATTACAGTGCTATGCCTTTTTTGCAAGAAAATTGAAAAGCAGCATGGAGAAGCCATTTTAATTTTTTGTTCTTCTTTTTGAGCCAATTTTGCATGATTTTTTAGAAGCTTTTTTCTATTTTGCAGATAACTGGATTTTTTGACAACTTATTTAAATAATTTTCAAGAAAGGATACCATGTATAAATTATTCAAACTTTTTAACGTTTTGTTATATTTTTTAAAGAATTATGTTTCTTTAAAATACATTTTCATTTACTTCAAAATATTAAAGATATTGTAAATATGTTGTTCATTTATTAATAAAACAATTTTGGAACAAAAGAGCAAAATAATTATTATATTTTATTTACTGAATTATTTGTTGAAAAATGAATGTAAATGTTTGTGCAAATGTAAAAAGCTAATTAATATGGTCTCAAAATATTAATAACTAAGTTAAAACTGCCTTTGAATTGAGAGAAACTGTTGGATGAAAATAAAAACTGTTCATTAAAAATACGATTTTGAAATTTCGGATAATGCACATATGAGCATTGCAAAGTGAAAAATATGAAAAAAGTTCTTAAACAATGAAAATATTTTATAACGTAATTAAAATAACTTGTCCAAAAAGGATATTAAACTTATCAGAATGAGAAAAAACACTTAAAAAAATTATTAAAAGTACCTCAATTTACCCTTTTTTACTAACAGGCTTTTACTTTTCTGAAGGCTTCTCCTTCTATTATTTTTGATAAATTTTGGATATAGATTATCAACTAAAATTAGCTTTTTTGTAACACTTTCTTGCTTCTTTTTTGCAATTATTTCAAATTTTTAATTTGCAAAACTTTCATGAGGCAATATTAGGAAGAAAGATTAATTATTTCATTCGCACCAATAACAATAAATTTATCGCAATTTTCTTTTTACTACTGAAGTTTAAAAAGTTAAATTTTGTAATAGTAGCATTAAGAACGTCAAATGCATTATATTTGCTTTAAAAAATAGTAAGAAATATAATGTACAAAAACTTAAATGCCTACTTGAGTAATAAAACAATACTGATCCAGTATATTTTTTGTATTGACTATATCTTGGATATTATTATCTATATCCTATATCTTCGTCAATATTTGCAGCATTGGAATAAAATAATTCCCCAACATCGAAGGTTTTATAGTTTTGCCAATATTAGCTTGGCCATTAGATATAAATATTGTCCCAAAATTTAAGGTTTTAAAATTTTGCCAATGTTAGTACAACATTGGCAATAAATATTTGACATTTCTGTTTCATTGCAAATATTTCCTACTGTAACAGTTGCAGTTCTTTGCAAATATTCTCAATGTAAAGACTATATTTAACGTATATTCATATTTTATTGAAAGTATTTAGAATCAATTCAATATTGGGAGAATATTAGACTCCAATATAATCAGCAAGGGTGTTTAAAAAATTCTAATGATTAAAAAGTGACATTTCATTTCGAATTGTGAAATATTTAGAACGACAATAATAAAAGTTTTATATAAAAAATAACGCTTGCATTCAAAGTGATAGCCGTTCTGGCTCAGGCACTGCTGATAACATGAAGCAATGGTATCTCAAACATCAGCCTACCAGCCACTCTTCATTTGCGGGGTTTGTTGATGACCGCGGTCTTCCTGAACGTTAGTTGTAAACCTTTAGAACAGTTCTATCTTCCTTATCTTTCCTCAATTTATTTCCAATTTTAACTAATGTAAGTGGCATAGATAGATCTGTTTGAAATTATCTCCTAAACTGTCTCTCCACTTCAGCTACGTTTTCGAACTGCTAGTAACATTTAGGATAAATTTTCTTTAGTCAAAGTTTAGACTGGTTCCAGCTATTATTTCAAGTTAATTCATCCCGAAAGGAAGAAAAGATCATATCATTTATTAGCGAATAAATTGTGTATTATATATGTGAGAAAATTATAGAAATCAGACGTATTAATTAGTTTTTTAATGAATCTCCCCTGACTTTGGATACGGGCCCGATGACACATAATCACGAGTTTAGCAGGGTAGGCAATTTAGTCCGTTTATCGGCTTAATTACTAAAACCACATGGCCTTTTGAACTGGTAACCCTATGGAGATGAGGATTTTCTAATATATTTCTACGCCACTTGCTGTGTGGAATCCATCCTATAGGCAACTATGAAATGCTACTGCCATATCATGCTTTATTCCAATGAATTGTATTAAATTTCAACTATCCCAATACTGTCATTTTATTAAAAATGTGACATATATATATATATTTTTTAAATATCCTGTTGATTTCTTATTAGGGTAGAATCTTTCTAACAGCTTTAATATTCCAATGCAGTTACATTCACTCTTTTTCCTCTATTAAAGAAACTAAACTAAACACACTAAATTGTGTGCTGCTACAATCCCTAGGGATCAGGGCCCACGGTGCCCAACTCTATTTTCTTGACCATAGGGCCTGAGGTGCAGTGCATGTCCCTGTACGGTGGTCAACCTAACGCGGGACCCCTTGTGTTTAGTTGCTACACATTTTATCGACCCCGAAGAGATGAAAGGTTGATAAAAGGAACTAAAATCTATTAACAGCCTAAATCGCAAATTTTTTGCTAAATCTGTATTTTACATTTTTTTTTTTTTAACAGTAATAGTAACGAAACTGGCACAGAATAAGAATTGCTAATTCTTTGTACTTTTTATCACTCCTAAAAATTATAACTATTAAAACTCTTGATTAGTATTTCATTCTCAACTTTTATATTAAATAAAATTTAGAATTGTATATTTATCATGCCAGTCATACTTCCGTTATATTATCTTTGTATCCACCAACAGTCTTTGAAAATGTTTAGAAACTACATACTATAAAACTAAATGTCATGTGTCAGTGCGTCTTCTTTTAAAATGTGCAAAATTTAAAATTTACATAAATAATACGCTAAGGATTTATGTATAATGTCAGGCTTGCGCTTCCTGAATTATTCCGTTCTAGAAGAAGGAACGTAATATAGTAATGTCTTTGTTCTATTTCGTATGACAGATAGGAATGGGTGTGCTACTTTCTTCCAGCGAATTCAATTTAGATGTAGCAATTTTTATTACAGAAGTTAAAGGAGGCATATGTAGTACTGATTATAAAAATAAGTTGAAGTATTGTATGTGATAATTAGCATGTGAAGTTTGCACTAGATAATAAATTAGAAATGGTCTGTAAGCTGGTAAAAATAAAGTGCATGTATATTTTTCTTTGACAACGAGTAGGGAAAATGACAGTACTAGTTCAGTATTAAAAGCAAGCATGAGAGTACTGTTTATGATAATAAGAGTTTATACTATTGTGATTTTTCTCTTAATTTGTATGCTATTTATATAAATATGTCAAGGCCAAATATTTAAACATTTCTTAAGGAAATATTACGTGTACAGTTTTCTAATGTTTTTAACTAAATGCTGTGAAAGTCATATAATGTAAAAATATTATTTTATTTCATTTTATAATCATATATTAGTAGCAAATCAGTATTCCTATTCCACTTAACGAATTCATTGTTGAAAATATATTTTATACATTACAGATTTTGAGAATCATTGTAATATTAAATATAATATTATGCAAATTTTACATGGTCATATAGTGTTGTAACAATAATATAGTGTTATAGAATTGACAACAGCAAACATATTTTAATAATACTAACCTATTTTATCAGTTCTTTATAGAAATTTTCAAGTACTATGGGTAGCTTGTATTAAGTATGTTTCTTTTCTTTTCTTTTTCATTTACTTTTTTCTTTTGAAATTTTTATAAGCATACACACATACATAAATGTATGAGGATCTTATTTGCCATTTTATAAAATAAACGTACCAACACTTTAATAGTTGAATCAGAACAGCCTAAATATTTGGAGCATAATTTCTTAAATTAATAATAGCCATATTAGTTTTGTTGTATTCTAATACATTTTAATGTTTATTTATTAGATATATCTGTAGATTTGCCAATATATTTTCCATAAATAAAACATCCGGTATATAGGGTATCCCGCAACTCCACGTACAGGAACGTAAAGCACATTGAACAAGCAATTTTTGTATAGGAGACTATGATCGCAATCCTATCATTCAGCCAAAAAGACAAGGAGTTTTGTTTATTAAAGTGGACTCAGGGGATGAATCGCCGAGCGACCAAGATCTATCACCAAATTATATGACATTTTAATCATATATGATGCATATGACGTTTCATATCGTGTATGTCTAAGTTATAGTTTATATATGATATGGGTATAAGTACAACTCTTCTCAAGTTATCGTTACATGTTACGCAAAGGAAGGTAAGTCTGCTGCAAATGTCGTAAAAATATCTTCGATATTTTTAAAGTTATGAACAAAAATCCGTGTTCCGACTGGAGCGAGAAGTTCTGTATTTTTGACTGAATAAAATAAATTGACTGCGACTCTAGTTTCAAATACAAAATATGTTTTTTGCATTGGTCTTTACCTCCCCTCGACGTTTGTACGTGAAGTTCTGCGATACCTTGTATCTCAATGAAGAAAATTAAAAAAACTTCACTTATTTTTTAACCCTCTCGCTCACCTAAGCCTCATATGTGGCTCCTCGCTTCAGTCATAAAAACAATAGTTTGAAAACTTCTTCCAACTAACTTTTACTTTTTCGACATTGTGAAAGCTTTCAAATTTTATGTATGGCATCAAATTTGTTGTAATATTTTATAACAAATTAGAGCACAAGATTTTTCTTTTAACTGAAACTTTCCATTACATGCTTTTCAACATCAGGAAGCCTGAACAGTTGCAATTGGAAAATAAATTATCCATTTAAAAATATTTGTATTTTATGCAACGATTAATGTTTTCGATCCATGGTAAAGTCCTCGTCCTAAATTGCATTATGTCAATCAATGTGCTAAATGATTTTTATAACCAGTTTTCTTTTATGGTACTTGAAAGCATCATCGAGACATAAAGAGTTAATAGGGTAGGCAAATTATTCTTTTTCTACAGAATTTAGAATAACATTTTAAGTTTACAAATATACAGAATGATTTTTTTATTCGTAAGCGAGAGGGTTAAACAAGTGTCTTTCGTTTTAGGCTTCATTGTTAAACACTGTCAAATTCGATGGTTATATATATATATATATATATATATATATATATATATATAAAGAATATCTTAAATACAATTTGTAATATTTTCCATAAAAGTATTTTTTAAATGCATTTTATAAAAAGTTTTCTTTAATGGAACTTGAAAGTATCTTTGGGGAATAAAAAATTAATTTTTAGCATTTTAAGTGTACCAATACACAGAATAATTTTTTTTATTTTATAATTTATGAGCGAGACGTTTAAACAAGCGTCTTTTGTTCTAAGGCTTCATTTTTAATCACTTACTTATTCGATGACTGTTATTTTCTATGAAAAAAGAACATTTTAAGTACATTTGTAACATTTTCCATAAAAGTATTTTATCAGTGAATTTTATAACAAATTTTATGTTTTTAGTACTTGAAAATATCATTGGAGCATAAAAAGTTCATAAGGTTAAACAAATTATTTTTATATGCAATTTAGAATAGCATTTTAAATGTACTAATACACAAAAGGATAGTTTTTTCATAATTCACATGAGCGAGAGGGTTAGACAAGCGTCTTTGATTTAGGTTTCAGTGTTAACCACTTACATATTCAATAACTGTTCTTTTCTAAAAAAGGAAAAATTTAAATACAACTGTAATATTCTCCATAAAAAGTTTTTTTTATTGTTATAAAACTATTTTGTAACTTGAATGCATTTTTGGCATCAATCTATTACACGAAAACAAGACAGAGTTAACATAAAAAGAACCAAAATTATTTAAAATCTTACAATGAATTTTTACTACCTAATTCTCTTGATTCCTGTGCGCATTTTGTGAATAAATGTGAAATATATGTATTTATTTTTTATGAATATATGTGAAATATGACTATATTTTATGAATAAATGTGAAATTTATGTATTTTGTTTTTATTAAACATTTAATGTAAACATTTTTCTTATTTTCCAGACGGGAAAGCATTATCATTCGACTTCCTTGCAGGTGAAAGCCTTCAACTACAAATTCAAGCTAGATCTTGAGCTAAATATGTAAGTTGTTAAACAATTATTATCAAAGACAATCTACTATTGCTCATTATTCTACAAGCAGGTTTCAACAGTTTTTTATTATTTTTCTCAATCACACGATGTCTTGACTAGGATGACGTCCAGGAAGCTCAGGTTGTAGAATATTTGCAAAATAAGCCAGAAAGATCCTAAGTTTGACTCCCTGCCAGGACACTTTTTTCACTCAGTTGGCAAAAATACAACTCATATAATTACTTTACCAATCATACTGATTGTGTTAAAACTAATAAAAGTGTAATTACTTATCCATCATTTATTGGAGATTCTTTACATGCGGTTTATTCTGCTGAGCTGTTTCAGATAACAGACCAGATTTCATTGATAAAAGGTTGTCTGATTCAACTGTGACCACCAGGTTTCTCCAGATAGCTCAGGTTGTATAATATTGATAATTTAAACCAGAAAGATCCTAGGTTCAAGTCCCTACCTGGACCCTTTTTTCTCTCAGTTGACAAAAATACAATTTGTGCGATTACTTTACCAATCATACTGATTGTGTTAAACATAATAAAAGTGTATTTACGTATCCATCGTTTATTGGAGTTTCTTTACTTGCGCTTTATTCTGTTGAGCTGTTTCAGATAACAGACCAGATTGTATTGGCAGAAGGTTGTCTGATTGAGTTGTGACCACCGGGTTTCACCAGGTAGCTCAGGTTGTAGAATATTGGTAATTTAAACCTGAAAGATCCTAGGTTCGACTCCCTACCTAGACACTTTTTCACTCAGTTCGCAAAAATACAACTCGTATGATTACTTTACCAATCATACTGATTGTGTTAAGAATAATAAAAGTGTATTTACGTATTCATCGTTTATTAGAGTTTCTTTAACCTGCTGTATATTCTGTTGAGCTGTTTCAGATAACAAACCAGATTTCATTGGCAGAAGGTTGTCTGATTGAATTGTGACCACCAGGTTTCTCCAGGTAGCTCAGGTTGTAGAATATTGGTAGTTTAAACCAGAAAGATCCTAGGTCCGACTCCCTACCTGGACACTTTTTCACTCAGTTCGCAAAAATACAACTCGTATGATTACTCTACCAATCATACTTATTGTGTTAAGAATAATAAAAGTGTATTTGCGTATTCATCGTTAATTAGAGTTTCTTTAACCTGCTGTTTATTCTGTTGAGCTGTTTCAGATAACAGACGAGATTTCATTGACAGAAGGTTGTCTGATTGAATTGTGACCGCCAGGTTTCTCCAGGTAGCTCAGGTTGTTGAATATTGGCAATATAAGCCAGAAAGATCCTAAGTTAAACTCCCTGCCTGGACACTTTTTTCACTCAGTTGGCAAAAATACAACTCGTATGATTACTTTACCAATCATACTGTTAAAAATAATAAAAGTGAAATCACGTATCCATTGTTTATTGGAGTTTCTTTACCTGCGGTTTATTCTGTTGAGCTGTCTCAGATAACGGATTAAAGATACCTTTAATAAAGTTTAAAAATCTTATAAAATATATAAATAAAATTAAGATCTCATGAAATCATTTCCATGGTTATAAGACGTTGGGAAGTATTACCTTCTTTTAGAGTTCTTTTCGGAACTAATTATCCAGTCTTTTCAAAGATTTTGGTGGTTTTCATCTGATGTGAAGTAAATATACTCCATCTTCCTATACATATCTGCACCTATAACCGATACATACAGAGGATTATGTTTGACTTCCAAAACCTATAGGAGGACTCAAAACCATTCCATTTGCGAAAAATGACGAAGATAGTAATTTTCCACTTTTAGCTTAAAATGTATTTAAGTATCCCTAGTATATTCTGGCGAATTTAAGTAAACGTCCGATGATTATAAATAAGTGAAAAAGTCTTTTTTACTACATCTACTTAAGTAAACAATAGTGTGATGAATCTATTAGATGATTGCACTTTAAATATTGTAAAAAAAAAAATAGCATGTCAATTGAAAAGTATATATTAAAGTTCATACAGTTTTCTCAAACTGGTATATTCAATAAAACACAAAGTGAAAAAATGATTTGGATGACTTGGATGTTTACTTAACTTTGCCAGAACGTACTATGGATGCCTAAATACATTTTAACTCTTTAAGCGTTTTGTCCGCATTTTTCCGTTTCCCTAAAACAATTTAAATCAGCTGTAGACATAAATATTTGTAAGAGAATCTTATATATTAAAACGAAAAGAGATTTCCGTCAAATTTATTTTTCACACGAATTCGCCCCATTTACGCATGCGTAAACTTAAATCTAGAACCTAACCAGTTTTAAAGCACACTCAAATGCGAAAACGGTGAGTGGTATAAAGCGCGTTTCTTCTCTACTCCGATTATCGTGTGGGTTCGATCCCCACTATGGACAGAATGATTTTTCTTATTTTATTTGAATTATTCTTCAAAAATATCAAACTTTTTAAAACAGCTATGAATTTTATTTTTATGGTACTATCAATTTTTTTGCCGTCAAGTTCTGACGGTTTCCATCTAGTTGTAATTTAAGATATATGTATGATAAAGAGATGTAAAGTGAATTTTAGAAACAAACCATGAAAAAAAAATTAACTAATATTAATTTTATGAACATTTATGTGAAAATGCAGGAAAGCACTCAGACGCTCAGAGGGTTAAGCAAAAATTTGGAAAATTTATGTTTTCGTAATTTTTTGCAAAGTGAAGGGCATCGAGTCCGCATGTAGGTTTTAGCAGTCAAACGTAGTCGTCTGTTTGTTTCTGTTATAAGTACAGAAATACATATAAATACTGAGTATATTTACTTCACATCAGAAGATTGTACTAAATTATAGCAGTCTTTTTAAATGTATCAGACTTGCAATCTTTAAATTCCTTTCTCTGATTTTGTGTTTTTTCAATCTATCAGTTTGAAAAAACTGCATGAACTTCAATATATACTTTTCAATTTTCATGCTATTTTTTTAAGAATTTTTAAGATGCATTTCATAAAATTCCTAATCGGATTTTCAACAATGTAAATGGCTTACTTTTTTAATTAAAAATGCTAAGTAAATAGTCGTTTATACAGTATTTTTTACACGTGTTATGACATTTTACTTATTTTTAACTAGGTAAGTTTATGGAGATTTTATCCCTGACGTTATCGAATACACTTGTAAAAAGCGCATACAGTAAAAAATTTTCAAAACACTCCAAATTGTAGAAGTAAGGTTTTAAAATTAACTTAATTTTTTCAAAAAAAAAAAGGATTTTTTTTTTAATCTACCACAATAATTATATTTTTCTTAATTAAATCATTTTCCTTCATAAAACCATTCAATAATATGTCAAAAAAGCATTGAAAAATACTGAAATAAAAAAGTTGAAATGGCAGTCTTAAAGCGAAATCAGTTTAGAATTCACACCTTTTCCTAGTTTAAGCACACCTTTTTCACGAACAGCATGTACAAAATTATTTTAGAATTAGTTTCAGTTTAAAAAAATCCTTTAGGATAGTAAAACGTTTAAATAATCATTTTTTTCTATACACCAGTTCTCTTAATATAGTGTTAATTTATCTTTCCATTTTTAAGTACATTTTAGTAAAACAAAATATAATATTAAACTTATATATATATATATATCCTTTCTCAAGTAAAAATATGTATTTTTTGCGTGTTAAATGCGAGTTTTATAATAACTATATATATTTCTATTTTAGGCACCTGTTAGCTCCTAATTTGATACAAAAGCATTTTCTTCCAGAAGGAGCCCAACAGATTTCAACTCAGGTAGCAATATTTCTGAGAATTTCATTTTCTTTCAAGTTATAAAAAATCTTTCGAAAAAAATGATCGGAAATAACACTCTAAAATCATTTAGATATTCAGTCTTAATACACATTGCTCAACCAAAAAGATAAAATTGTAACTGAAAGAAATGCGTTTCTTTATTTATTAGTAAAAAACTAAATACACTGTTTATATTCTTCATAATGGTTCACCATTTATTAACACTATTGTCCGACCACGTATTGTGTGGGAAATTATCAAGAGGAAAATAAGGAGGAATCCAAATACAGCCGTCTTGCTCCGTCTAGGGAGAAAGAAGAAATCCAGTTACTGGATAGACAAACTTCCACCGGTAACTTTTAATAGAATTATTTGTCTTATGTTAACGCCTTATTCCCGCAGAATTTTTATCCAGAAAATTTCTATTCCGTTTTACTGATGGGAGTTTGCCCCTACGGTAATCAGACTTAAGTTGTCACCCCTAATAACTATTAGATTCTACCATTTCTGTCTTTGAACCGGACGTTTACCTTTCCATCTAATCGGTGGTAAAACAGTAAATATAGCAACAACCGATTATTTTAACCAGTACAAAATGAAAATACAGTGGAACCCCGATTATACGTAACCCGTTTCGTACGTTATCCCGCTTCCTACGTTATTTTTCGTCGGTCCCAGAAAATTCCTATTCCGATAATGTTAAAAGTACCTCGATTCTACGTTATTTACTCTTAGTGTTTCCCGCTTGGTACGTCATTTTAGTCGAAGTACCTCAGGAAATTTTATTTTTTTTCACTCATGGAAAATTTTTCAAAAGAACAAAAATGCTTTCCACTTGGTCAACTGTTTGATTGTTACCAAAAACAGTTCAAAGTAACGAAGAAGTCTATCAGCACTTGACCAAACCTGCGTCACGTGATATCGGGCGAGGAGGGGGGGGGGGTGATTATTTTTCCGTCGTTCATTCATTTCAACCCGCAGTGGAGTAGCTTTCTTTTGCCATTCAAAAGTAGGATGTCTAAAAGAAAATGTTCTTCTGTAGCTGAAAAGGCAGAAATTATCGAAAAATCCAAAGTTTGCAAAGGAACTAAAGGTAAAACTCGTAAAATCGTTCGGTATCGATAATTCCACGTTACAAACCATCCTAAAAAAAAAGGTCTCTGTGGAATTAAAATCTGAAAAACTGGGAAATTTGTCAAAGAAAAGAAAAACATTGAAAACCTCTCATTTTGAGGAACTGGAAACGATTTTGTACGAGTGGTTTAAAGAAGCCCGTGCTGCCAAGATTCCAATCAATGGCTCAATTTTGTAGGAAAAGGCTCTTGAACTGAAACTCATATGAGATCAGGTTGAATAAAAGGATTAAAGAAGAGGTATAATTTGTCTTACAAGTTTATTTGTGGTGAGGCAGATGGAGTAAATACTGCGGTCGTTGAGGAATGGATGGACAAAAACTTTGACTTCTCTTGTGTGTAATTACTCAAAAAAGACATCTTTAACGCAGATGAGACCGGATTGATTTTTTAAACTCTTCCCTGATAGAACATACACCGTAAAAGCAGAAACGTGGCGCAGTCGGAAGCTATCAAAAGTGCGATTAACAGTTTTGTTATTACGGAACTGAGAAGCTAACACCCCTTGTGATTGGTAAATCCAAGAAGCCTCGATGCTTCAAAAACATTAAAAGTTTGCCGACAAATTACAATGCCAACCACAATGCTTGGATGAACCTAAATCTTTTTGAAGATTTTGTAAGAAAATTGAATATAAAAAATCCCTGATGACTCGGCCTACAGGCACAGGTAGATTTCGAAGACGCAGACCGTGGGGCGCCTGTTTGTTAAGAATTGCGGAAGAAATGACCTTTTTGCCATGATGCGGCAGTTGGAACCGCCTACTTCGAAACTTAACTTGTTTGCAGGCGGAGCCCGCAGGGATTTTATTTATTTATTTATTTATTTTTGCTATAAGAGTTGGTCCTATAAAAAACTTGTCAATATAAAAGTTTTAGATAATGTTAAGAGGATTTATAATAAATTTAAGCGGATTTAAAATCTTGGGAATGGACGAAGTTATGATTTTTTTCTTCTAAAACCTCCCTCTCCCCCCCATTGGGGCCATTTTTAATTATATCAAAAATCTGTCATACATAAATTTTCGGCCCTTCTCCTAGAAGTATTAATAACTTCAAACGGATTCGATACGTATTACAATTAAGAAATTATGGGTTTTTTTCTGTCTTCACAAAAATCCCCCCCCACCCTCCCCCCCCCCCTGGTTCGATTTTGCCCATTAACGAACTTGACCGAGATTTTATGCCCCTTGATTTTATGTATCAGTTTCGAAGAGATCTCTGCAGAATTATTGCAGTTATCGTGTGCACAAAAAAGTGACATAGATAGATAGATAGATAGATAGATATATAAAGTTTTGAACTGGGAGTGGTTTTGGGTTCTGGGAGTCATGATCGGCGTAGATCTGCAAAAATTCCAACTTAGGTGAGAATGTAATAGGTAGTATTTCTTACGAAATCTACCTAAAATGAGCTTACAAAAGCGAAAAATAATTTTATTCGTAGACTAGTGCACTCATGTTCTGAATTTAAAAAATGTGCGTATAGAATTTTCCCCACCCAACTGTACCAGTTCACTTCAGCCACGTGACTTGCTAATAAACAGATCCTCCAAAATGCATTACAGAAAGAAACTGGTAAGAAAAGGTCACTTGATTCAGTTGAGCTTCAAGATGCTTAGAAAACAAAGCTAAATGTGCTGAAGGCATTTCATTTCATCTCATTGGCGTGGAATGGTGTAGATGAAAAATGTATGTCAAATGCCTTTCTGAACGGGGAATTTTCAAAATCCGAAATTAACAGTGAAGCGCCGCCGGAAGAGCTCTCTATGGAAGACTACACAAAAGAGGATGAATTTATACTTGCAGACATCAATGTTTATGAGTACATTGATTGCGATAAGGATGCTATCGCTACCACAGACATTCAGACTATTTCCAATTTGATTTCGCAATATTGAAGTGAGGATGATATTGATGAAGATCCAGCAGACATCGTGCCCTCATCGGCAGAGGCCATTGCGAGTTTAAAAATTTTAAAGAAATTTTAACCGAACATGAAAATTAAGAAAAACAAATTGCAAAAACTTGCATGTATTGAAAATAGAGTATATGTGAAATTACACTTAAAAAGATAACGCAATCAGAAAAAAACATACTTTTAAAAAAACTAATATGTTATTAGTAAGTTTATTTTTGTATAATTTGTTTTCTTGAAGTGTTTTTCTCTATTTGACCCCGATTTTACGTTTTTCCCGTTTCGTACGTTTTTTTCTGCTGGCCCCGTGAAAAACGTAAAATCGGGGTTCCACTGTATTTCCATACCATCCAGAAATATTTTCATAAAATAAATAAATACAAATCGCACGGAAATCAATTAAATAAAACAAATTAATTTTAAATAAAAATTCTGGTGTGAAATACTTTTATAAAACTCGAGTAAAATTATCCCGGTAAGTTTAGTTTTAAATGCGATTTCTAAAATTGCAGTTAATTTTCATACTGTCTTATATTGTTTTTAAACTAAGGTTCTGTAAATTATTCATTCGGAAAATCGACTCGATAAAACATTTATTTTGTACCAAATATAGTTTGACATTCAGACATCTGTTGTCTTTCCATGTCATACAACCTATAACAATTTAAAAAGTCGCGTGATTCTAACTATACCTCATTTGTTGAAAACGAATAATTCACTAAGGCCAAAACATTCAACATTGAGGCTAACTTAAATATATATACACGGAGGGGACATAATTAAAGTAGAGGTGTTTAATGTTCAATCGCAAAATATCAACTGGGGCATTAAATTATTGAAAATAGATTTAACAAGAAACAAATGCTTCATAGCTTTGCCACCATAGACCAAAATAGCGTGTCAAAGCATGGGAATTAAAAATTTCATACAATGTAAGACAATCATGCGAAACGGCTATCAAAGCCTGAAAGCTAATGTGCCCGCATGTTATGTATGTACGTACAGAATGTATGTATGTATGTACGTAACGCGATAACTCTTGATAGAAATATCTGATTTGCTTCAAATTTTGTATATAGGTTCATTCTGGTAAGGCGCTTCCCTGATTAGCTTTGGGGGTTCATTGGTTAAGCATAAAGGGAGAGAACGGGGACTAATCCCCTCCTTAATTTAGATAAGTAGGTTTTTCATGCAGAATTATCCGATTTGCATCAAATTTTCTATACGGGTTCATTGTGATAAGGTGTTTCACTGATTAGTTTTGAGGGTTCATTGGTTAAGTATAAAGACGGGAACGGGTGGCTAATCCCCTTAATTTATTTTCGATTTCTTTATTTTTCGAGGGGCATTATTCTTTGAAATAATAAGAGTATAATATACAATTAGTCTGAATAGCCTGTGAGCTCAATGCCATCAGTTTAACTGGCCACTTTTCGTTTTATTTAGTTCTTAATGCTGTAAAATAAGCTTAGAAACTAAACATTCCATAAAATGTTAGACAATCACGTGAAACTTTCTTTTCTGTTTTAGTTCCTATGACTATTTTACTTTTGCTTCTGGTAGCAAAATTGTGAGCTAGAGAGAAAACTCTTTTAATACATAGACGGTACCATGAGGTCAATATGACCCACACACACACACAACCTTCAGAAACGCTAAAAACTATACTAAACACAAATAAATTGCTCTTGTGACTAACATTGTTACGAAGGTCTTATTCGAAAATATATGGAAGGACGTAACATAATTCATCATAGTTTGAAAACTGCCACGTCTTAAATATGATTGTTGTCAAATGCGCCTCTTTATGCTACACGAGGGTCAAAATATTTCTTCTTAAGCTATAATACTTTTTACTGTGCAAAATATTTCTTTCAATTCCAATAGCAATATTTAGTTTTAAAATTTAGTAAAAGCACAGAACATTAAAAGATCAAAAGTATAATTGTGTTAATCATATTTCTAAAATTTAGAATTAAAAATGCCTACGTGGAATAGGAAATCCTTCAATTTTTGACTATTACCTAGTTAATATATAGGTAACTTCAATTTAAAAAAATAATAATAATTAGAGCATTTTTATTTACCAGCAAAATGTTGGTTTTAAGAATATAGTTTTATATATTTCTTTAAATTAGAAGAAAGACTAGGGTTTAATTTTTCCTTCGTCCTTTTTTTCAGGAAATTGAACAATGTTACTACCACGGCACCATAAAAGAATATCCAGGGGGAATAGCGGCTCTGCGAACATGCAATGGGGTCAGGTAAGGAAACCTTTGTTGTAAATTTCAAACATAATATTTATGTTAATCTAAAGATGATGTAATTAATGCTTAAAGTGATAAAACATTACATAAAAAGCTTAAATATAAAGATGGCATGTTTCATACGCTCAATCGGCGACATCTTCAAGATCGTAAATGATAAATAAACTACGTAGTTGCGCTGATGAGGGGCTAAATTATACACTGAAAAGTTTGCAGTAATTTTTAATGTTTTTGATGTTTTAATTGTATTTTATGTAACTTTTATGTCTGATTAAATGTGATATTTTATTTAAAGACTTTTATTCACCAGACGTTAAAAAATATTTAGTTATTTTAGAATTAAAATGTTTAGCTATTTTAGAATTAAAATGTTTAGTTATTTTAGAATCAAAATGTTTAGATAATTTATTAGATAATAAATAAACTATTTTCACAAAATTTTTGAAAAAAAAAGTTACGTTAATGAGTAATTTTATTATGTAATTTTGTCGTAATATTTATATTAATAGTTTTTTTTTTCTTTCCGTTAATTTATTGTAGATTTAAAGAAATAAATTTCGAGAAAGTATTCTGTAACATAAAATTTATTTATTTCATATAATTCACCAATAAGTTTTGAAGCCTTATGCGAAAAATTCTATCAGTCACTATGACTACTATAAAGCAAAAATTTTTATAACCACCTCGCAATTCCATTCTAGAAAAATTCTTCCCACAGCATATTATTTTATATGATAAAAAAAATAATAATAATTCTGCTACTGGAAATAACTGTATGAAAAAACACAAAATACCCCAAAGTATTTTATAATTATTGAGTTACTAGCCCGCGTCCAATTATTGGAGTTCTCTTTTTTAAAATATAGACTCATATGAGAAATATCTTATTTCAGATGCATTGGTAATAACAGAGAAATATATACATATTACAATCCTTGATACTAGAGCGATGTTGAGCTCTGTTTCAACTGATAATTTTGACTAAAAGAACTTTTTAAAATATATAAATAAGTATATCTTTTTATGCACCTTTTATCCACGTATTTGTTTATATTTAAGAATATATTAAGAATTTATTAAATCAGATGGTTAGTGTACATTTTTTTTTTTCAAAAAAATTTCCATATTCCATAAAAATCGGCCATAGATTCAATACATGAAATATTCATGAAATATTCATGAATATACATTTATTGTAAAAAATACCGATGTTATTAAACCAGATGGTTAGCGTACATTTTTTTTTCAAAAAAATTTGCAAATTCCATAAAAATTGGCCATAGATTTAGTACATGAAATATTCTCCTTTATTAATTTTTGTGCTACATATTGAAGAATTACCGAAAATGATCGGAGTCTTTTAAATAATCCAAGCACATATCTTTTCATCCATTTCCAGATCAACATAAGGATTTTCGAGAAAGATTTTCGCTTTGTGTGCACAGGTCCCAATGCATTCAAAAACTCATTGTTATTTTTCTTTGCATGTAAATAAATATATATATATATATATATATACTGTCAAAGATATTCTAAAATTTTTCCTGTAATTATAAATTACACCTAATTATATTTTTAAATGAATATTTTTAGTTCGATTTTAATTGAATACAGGTTTTTTTTTATTATTATTATTATTCGCTGTTTACACAATTTCTTTCGGTTTAATATGATTGACCCAAATTTCAAGATTTTTTTTTCTTTTAAATTAAGCTGTAATTTGCTTATTATTATTGGAATAAGCTTAATTTGAAAACAATGTTTATTAAAATAGAAAATAAATGAGTGGATTACATGCTTATAATTTGGTGTTAAACACGCATCCATCTATAAATTAAATAAACAACGTAATTTTACAGTACCTAGTTTATCACTCTAAAAATAAACATAAAACTGCTGTCATCTCTAGAAATAAGAAATGCTACAACAAGAAATAAAAAACGAATAAAACCTTGTTATATGAAACTCAAAATATTTTGCTCACTTTTTTTTTTTTTTTTTAATGAATCGGTGATTTTTTTTTTTCAAATGAAACTTGGTTTATGATACGTGTTTATATGTGTATTATCTTTATAAAGTAAATGTGCAGCACACAAAAAAATATTAAAAACACAGCAAAAGTTTTCTTAAAGATTATTTTATTAATTTTGCGACTTTTTTAAGCTTGAAACTAATTTTCTTTTTTTCTCGTAGACACCATATATTTTACAAACGATTGTATATTGTTTTATTTTTATTTGTTTTACACTGAGAAAAGAAATCTGCCACTGGCATATAGAAACTAAATTGTAGCTCTAGAAAAAATAGTTCCATGTTATCCTTATAAATTCTAGTTTCCTTTGCTAGAGAGTTCTAGCAAAGAGTTCTAGTCGCCACTACTCAAATTAAAGAGAGTTTTCCTATATTATGATGGTCAAACTTATTTAAAAATCTCTGCAAATAAATGTGAACACAAGAGGTTAGTTTTATTAACTATAATTCTATTTTAGGAGTTTTTTTCCAGAAATCAAGTGATAATTTCTCATCCTAGATATTCACCTAGTTCATCACCTAGAAAACTATAGACTAGAAATTCTCGATCATTTCGTCTATTCAGTTTATTTGTTTACCTTATTTGCATAACACGGAAATCTATATTTCTAGTTTAGGGATTTAGAAAATGTCTACTTATTCGTTCAAGATGAAGGCGGTATAAGTTTTCTTTCAGTGTAGTATGTTTTCATGCATTTTTCGAGAACGTATCTCTCCTGTAAACATAGAATTTTGGCAATTTCAGATGCTGCCCTTACGTAATTCTCCTTTCTTTTCCATGGAATAAAATCTCATTACAATTCTTTAATCTTACGATATGTTGCTCTTTTCAGATCATTTTCACAAATTAAATACGAGTTTCACATTCACGAATACACTTTTCCTTTTAGGTAGCTTTCAATACAAAAAAGTATAAAGCTACCTATTGCAGCCGTTCGGAGGAAAGCAGTTCCGGAAAATTTCGATATATTTTCACCTTTCATGACCCCCAGACCCCAAAACCACCCTCCGTTCAAATGTTGATTTACATATATATATATATATATATATATATATATATATATATATATATATCTCCATATATATATATATATATATATATCTGACCTATGTCATACGATAACGCTCGTATTTATAAATCAATTTTGATGAAACTAATTGTGTGTATTAAGCTCACTAATGTCTCGACCGAGTTCGTTGGACAGCTTGGTCCGCCATTTTGTTTCAAGATGGCGGCCAATTAAAAATTTGAAACTAAAATAAATATACAAAAAAGTTAAAAATTCAAATTTATTTTTTAATTCAGTGTTAGGCCTTGAAACGAGGATTCCAGAGCATTTTTTGTTTTACCTCTATCTTAAAAAACGGCTGAGATAGAGCAGTTTGAAATTCTAGGGTGGCTGACATTTTGAAACAAGACAAAAAACAAAAATACATTTAAAACAAGACATTACAAAAATTTTCATTGTTGTAATAATTTTCCCAATCAAACGCATAAAACTATATATTCATATCCGTTAGTCCCAAATTCTCGCCAAACTTGGCGACATTTGGCGAAATATCGCCAAATTTGGCGACCAAGATAAGTCTTCATAAATGAAGCCAATTTGGCTATTGCTCAATAATTTGGCGAATTTCTTGTTCAAATTCAGTATTAACGGATCTTTTGTAAACGTTTTATTTGCATTTTAAGTTGCTGTTTTCGTGTAACATTAGCTAAAATTTTAAAACGAAGATATAGGAAAGCTACCTTTTCCTCCCGGTACAGGCCGGAAGGACTTTTTTACATTCTTCTCAATTCCTTGAAGAGTAAAACATCCTTCGAAAGGAAATTTCTCTAGCTTACAGAGACAACAAACTATGTTCGTGACTGAAAAATGTTATGTTTAGATGGCGTGCTAAAAATATTTTTTTTTCTGAAAGACGTTTTGAAAGATCATTGCATGAAAGAGAAAATTTAATTTATTTGAAATAAATTGATACAACATCTATTGTATGATGTTATGTAACAAAATGTTTATTTTCTAAGAAAAACTTAATAATAATCAATTTCCAACACACTTTCTTTCTTTGCATGTTGAGTTGATTTATTGAAAATAGTTTCATAAAGTTTATGTCAATATTTTCTGCTTCTGAAAGTTTTTCTTTTAAATTATTCTACTAACGGGTATGTTTCTATTAATTTTAAAGTCTAAATTTAAGAAACGATTTCTTAATGCTTGTCGAAACATGTATAGAATAATATTTTTGTTTTATGCATCTACAGAAGTATATTTTGTCAAATTAATGAAACAGAAAAGAATTTTGTTTGGCATTTATTATTTTTTAAGCACATCATATATCTAATTATAATCAGAGGTTTTTTTTTCCTCTTCATTTACTAGATGCTTGAATTTTCAAAGTTTTATTTCTTTAAATAAAAACCTTACAATATATTAATGAAAGATAGCTTTGAATTGTATAAAGATAAAGACATTTAAAAATATATGAAATTTTGTCATATGAATCCCTCATATATATATGTGTGTGTGTGAGTGAGAGAGAGAGAGAGAGAGACAGAAAGAGAGTATTTAAAACTGAAGTAAGTGAAAAGAGTACCGGATCTGGACTTGAATCAGGGAACCTTTGGCTAGCATTGCCAATACTGTACTATCCCTGATCTGTTCTGGATAAGTTGGCCAGCTGCTTTCCATCGTAATAAAGGCATTAAAATCGACAATGATGCCAGACCTAATTCAGCTCGAAACATACAAATTAGCTACAAAGCAGTTATAAAGTTCTAGCATTTTAACATGATGATGCCTTTCAAGATGCATATGCCATCGCATATGCACCTTGAAAAGAACGGGATAGTTATACAAGGTGAATCAAAACAATTGTTCAATAATTTGCAGGAAGGTAGAGTGCACTACAAGAAACAAGTTTTTATCGGAAACTAGTGTCGCAATACATTCATTCAGTTAAAAATACAGGGTATCCACTCAAAGCTGAACCGGATTTTTATTCAAATAATTAGTTTTATTTCGCATGTTCCTGTTGTCGATTAAAAAAAAAAAAAGAAAAAAAAGAAAGAAAAACATGTTTCATCAGAACATGACTTTATTTACTGAAACCTTTTATTTACCGGACAGTTTAATAAATTTATTGTAATTAGGATAAAAACCCGAATATGAAACTTTTAATGTGTCTTTGAGGTTACTTTGATCCATTTTTTCTATTTGCGCTATTTTATTTAACTCAACCTGACACATGCATTTTAAAATTCACTCACTTTCTGATATGCTAGAATTATAAAAATAATGTACACAGGTGTGATTCCGATGGCAATACCTTTTAGTAGAGTTCCTCATTAAGAGTATATTCCCATCGAAGTGTCTTTCGCAAACGATAGGCTTGACCGAATTAGAATAACAGAACCACTTGCTGATACATTAGCATTTGGAAATTAACAAAGACAACTGAGAAACAAACGTTAATTAATATTCAACAGCTGTTATTGCAAACTTAGTTTTAAACTGCTACAGTAAACATAAAAAATAGAATATATATGTGATGACTTGAACAGTTCTTTCGAATTAAAAAAAGTATCTTTCTCGATATTTTAAATACATCCCGCAGACAAGATCGAGATCAGCAGATTAAATCATACGTAAAAAAACAGTCGCAATTCATTATTACTGGTTCTGGCCGATAAATGTTGAAATTCTTCAAGTAAAACACTGTTACTTATTAAAGAAATTTATTATTTCCTAATAAATAAAAATTTAGACCATTCTCGTAGTCTATTAGACATCATGAAATTGCTAAGTAAATCTGATGTCAAATAAAAGCGTATTCGATATGTCATAATCTCGTTACAAATAGCTATAGATTATAAGGAATCATAAGATCACAGAAAATTCTAGCTCCCAAAGTCATGCGTCACGTTTTATACCCCAGTTTTTCATCGCACTGCAGTAGTAGAGACTAGCCAATGAGGACTTTTGATTAGGTCGGAACTCTATACTAAAAGAAACAGAGTTTCGAAGTAATAAGGCGTCAGCAATAAAGCTCGCGAACGGGGTTTTGGAATTAAAAACAATAAAAAAGAAAATGGCATAGGTGATAATTTTAAATAGAACGACTTTGACTTCGGAAATAAAATTTTGGGAAATAAAAAAGGTTTTTGAAGAAAATAGTTATGGAATGTGTTTTTAGGCTATTTTGAGGGGAAATAAAATATTAAATTACGCATTTTAAATAAAAAAGAAATTTAGATAAATGAATTAAAAAGTATATTGTTTAAGATGGAAAATTTTAATAACTATGGTTGTAGGATGAATTTAGAACGGAAAAAATTGTGGAATAAATTTAATAAAGTACGTAACTTTGAATTTTGTGATACATATTATATAACCATTAATATAATATTGTCTCCTAATTTTAAGCAATGCTTTGACATTTTGGCGTGACAGATGCTAGTGAACAATTGTTTTGAATAACCCTGTATTTTTAACTGATATTAAAAAGTGTGAAAATAATGCTAAGAAGAGTAAATTTAAACAGAAACCTTTCCGATGTTCGCATGAGCTGTTATCATAATAAATATATTAAGATACACAGTAATGCCAGCGCAAATGCAGTTCGAAACATACAAGCTATCTGTAGTTGTTATAAACTTACAACAATTTAACAATTTCAACATTCTTTTAGTTTTCCTTCTTGAATGAAATATCCGATTACTACTTTTTCGTATTTTTGCAAAGATGTAATACAACAATCTAAAAAAAATACTATTTGTGCTGAATTGTGCAAAAAAATATACAATACCAAAAATTTCGTAGAAAAACTTAATAACGTCTTCTCATCAAAATAGGATCAAAATGTTCAGTTGAGAGTTTGATAAGGAAGTTTCAAATTTAAATAAAACATGAGGTACCGAAGAAGGCGCCTATTGTCAAACTAAATTTTAAAACCAAACTGTGTGAGTTTTTCAGTATAATAATAAGTTTATTTCTTTTTAATAAATGAATGTATTTATATTAGTCATGTATATTTCAGCGGCGTCATTCATCTCGGAAATGAAACATTTGTGATACATCCGTTTTATGGTGGCGATTTATCTGTAAGTATCTATCACTAACTATTTATTAATATATATTGTTTTAGTGGATACAATGCAGAATATTTAAAGAAATATAGATTTTAATTTGATTATGAAACACTGTTATTCACTAATTATTTTCCATCTTAATTTATCATTAAACTATTTATAGAAAATAATTGCTTCACCAATTTTTTTAGTAACATGTAAAATGAATTTTTTTACTTCATAAATGAAATTTTTTGGTTACCATTTTACACTGTAATAGTAAACTAATATTGATTTTTTGGGGGTGTCCAACTTTGCGGCAATATTGTATTCATAGAAAATACTCCCAATGAAATATTGATATTGGCTACATTTTCACTTTACATTGAAAATATTTGCAGTTAAATGCCACTATTTAATAAATATTGGTTTTATATTGAAAATACGGAAAATATAATGATGAAATATTTCTTATCGATATTGGACCAATATGAGTAAAATGTAAATATTCTAATGTTGGGACAATATGTCAAGTAGAAATTGGCAATATTGACTAGGGGGACCAAATATTATAGCATTATAGCGGTTTTATAAAGAGATTTTTTAAAAGCTTTCATAACTTTAAAATTTTTAACTTTTTAAACTTTTTTGGGGGGGAGGGAGGGACGAATATATCATCTTCTTAAAATGTAGTAATTGTTTTAAAGCCCTTAAATTTGGATGACATTTAGTCAACTTAGTATTGAGCAAGATACAACTAACATATAGCACATATGGGCCCACACCAATATAATCAATCATTATTGGCCTAATATTGTTTTGCTACTAAGCCACATTTTTCTTTTTAATCTTGCATGCAACTTCTCTACATTTATATCCTATAATGGTAGAAATAACATTTAATAAGTAAACATAAAATATAATACATTTAAATTATAATTATTTGATTAATTAAGCTAATATATAGCACACAAAAATATCTAAATCTGATGCATTTACTATTAAATGTAATGAAGCATAGAATTAATAAGTTTTTGTTTGCTATTTTCCTCTTATAAGTTTAGAAGCATAAAAATAAAATTAATGTCTAGAGTAGTTATTAATTAAACTGGTCGCGTATTTTGGCCCTTCTATAGTCCTTGCTGCTTAGTGGATTTTGTTTGAATTTGGTGTACAGACGTGAGACAGAGATTTCTGCAATGGAAAATAATTAATTTAAACAACCCAATAAAAAAGACCTGCTTAAATTGAGACAAAAAAGTCAGAAACGGTAAATTTTATTCAGTCTGATTATGCGTTCAACGTGTACTCTAACAACATCATTTTATGCGTTTAAAGTACACTCAAGAGCCAAAACATTATGACAACCCCCACATTTTACAATGAACTCGCCTGGATGACGTGGAAGGTACGTGATCAGGTGGGAGTGGTATTTAACTGCTTCTGGAGAGTCTGAGGAATCCTTCTTGCGCCTACTTTTGTGTGTGATGGGGAAGGCTGCGGATCTAAGCGACTTCGATAGAGGGCATATTGTAATGACTCGAATGCTCGGAACAAGCATTTACGAAACTGCACGACTCGTGGGTTGTTCGTGATCAACAGTTGTTAGTACTTATGCAAAGTGGATGAATGACGGTGAAACCAGCTGTAGACGCCATGGTGTTGAACGTCCACACGTCATCAAAGAAAAAGGACGTCGGAAATTGTACCGCTTGGTGAAGTAAAACCGGCGTCAGACAGTGGCTCAGCTGACAGCCCAATACAATGCCGGTCGAAGTAGAATTGTATCGGAACACACTGTTCAGCGGACACTATTGGATATGGGGCTACGCAGCAGACGTCCCACTAATTTGCCTCTGTTGACCAAGCGTCATCGCCAACTACGCCTACGCTGGGCCCGGGAACATCGCGACTGGACCTAGGATCAGTGGAAGAGAGTTGCCTGGTCAGATGAATCACGGTTTGTCATTCATCACGCCGATGGCCGTGTCAGAGTACGCCGTCTTCCAGGCGAACGGTTGCTCCCTCAATGTACAGTAGGTCGTACACAGGCCGGTGGTGGTGGTATAATGCTTTGGGCGACGTTCTCACGGGCGTCTCAGGGACCCGTGGTTGGGGTACAGCAGACCATGAACGCTACAGAGTATCTAACATCATTGCGGACCAGTTGCACCCTTACATGGAGTCTGTCTTCCCAACTGGAAATGGAGGCTTCCAGCAGGACAACGCTCCGTGTCACAAGGCTCGAATTGTGTTGGAGTGGTTCCAGGAACATAATGCTGAATTCCAGTTAATGTCCTCGCCGCCTAACTCACCGGATCTCAATCCGGTAGAACACATTTGAGATGTCATGGAACGGCATCTCAGAGTTCAAATACCACCAAGTCACAGTGTCTCGGATTTGCGTGACCGTTGCTTAAACATCTGGTACAATCTGTCTCCAGCCATAAACCAAAGACTTGTGGCGTCCATGCCAAAGCGGGTTGCAGCTGTGTTGCGGGCCAAAGATGGACCAACCCGTTATTGACAGGTGGTCATAATGTTTTGGCTCTTGAGTGTATATTATAACGTGCTGCTCAATAGTAAAGTAAAAAATCTGAAAAATTAATATTATGTAAAATATCTAATTTCCACAATTTTCACATTTTTAAATCATTTTAAACTTTTATTTGTTTTTTAATATTCTGCGTGATATTTATCTGTATAAGTTCTATAATCTACTGGATATTATCTATTAATTTATCGTTTTTTAGTGAAGTTTATTAAATATATTTATTCTAATATTTATCCACTCTTCACTTACAATTTACATCTATACTGAAGTGATCAATATATAGGTAGCTACTTATTTATTTTTAGAACCATTCCAACAAAACAGAAAGTAAACAGATATACATCATTCATTTTTATTTAAAGCATACTTGTACATTTGCTTTTATGGAAGCTTCGAAAATGTTGTTTACTTTCACAAAAAAGAACGTAAAAATTCGTTACTTTCATTCAAGTTAAAGTGTTCGCCTCTTCACTACTTCTCAGCATAAAACATTGATTTTTCAATAAGTAACTTGCTTACGTAGAATGCAGCACGAAGTTCTTTTCTTCTTTCAATCAATACATTTTCAGCTGAGTGTTTATTTCTGATCTAAAAGTGTAAACAGAAAAGATAAATTGTATATTTTTCTAAGTGTAATACAGTACACAACAGTCTTTCTCTGGTTGATAAGAAAAACTAAAAGAAATTCTAAATCAAATCACATAATAAAATTTTTTCTGTAAAGTTCTTTGATGCTTGTGAATCAATCATGAATGTGTATAAAACGTAAAAAGGTTCGTAATTCTTAAGACTCTTTTGAAATCCAAATTCTCAAATTTTTGACATATCCCTGAATTCATTTTTATTCGTAAAAGCGCAATTTTTTCAAGTGTTCTTATTCAAAAACTAAGAAATCGAATCGTATTCCTTTTTTCTGATAAAGGAAAAGGCTATCTCAGAAAATGGCCTCGAAGTTGGTGTATAAACTAAAATTATTGTATGTGGTGTGTTGAGAAATTAAGTGTTGAAAGGCACTATATCTATGACTTGGGAAATGTCAAAATATGAACTTAGTTCTTTTCAACAATCACCTATTCTATTCTATTTCACGCATAAAATAGTTTCCACATTTAGGGTAAAACCCCCAGATATTAGCACCTAACCAGTAACTCACAGTTCAGTAGAAATCTAAATCAAATAAGCATTTTCTTCTAAAATTCTGCAAAGTAATGTCATCTAGTGATAACGTATTTGTCTCAACTGTTATAACTTACTTTTCAGCTATTGGTTATTTAAAAAAGAGATGGGATCAGTTACTGGAGATATTGACCATATTTAGGACAAAAATTAATTTTTAGTAATAAAAAGATTAATTTTTCAAATTTTTGTCAACAATAATTTTTTAATGCATCTTTACTCTACTTCCAAAAAACAAAGATAAGTATAAAATAGATTTAAAACTTTCTAATAGTGATTTGAACTAGAAAAAATCCATAAAGTGTCACACTGTTAAAAATTTACAGCAAACTGGCCAGTCATTTGACCGTTTTTGTAGAAAACGGTTACAGAACCGTGATATAACTATATTCTGACCGTAAAGTAAACAATAATAGGGTCATAATACAGTTAAATTACGGTTATGTAACAGTTTTTTACAAAAACGGTCAAATGACTGGACAGTTTGCTGAAAATTTTTAACAGTGCAGTTACTTGAAGTTTCACCCTACCTTTTAAATAATGTTTATATTCAAAAATTTTGTTGAGTATAACGTTTAGAAAAATATTTGAAAAATTAACTTTAATAAAATTAATTATGATGACTTTCAAAATACCCATTATAAATTTTGAAAAGATTTTCCATTTCAGTCTTACCCTAAAAAAAGGAAAAAAAGCAGCGTGTAAATTTTGATAAACAGCGTGTCTTCTAAACGACTTGTATGTTTATCGAAATATCTAACATTTTATAAAAGAAATACAACATTAAAAAAAATGTATATCAGTTTTTTTAAAGGACCTTCTTTTGTTGTATATTTCCTACAAATATTTTCTTTGGAGAAGAAAATAAACAAAAAAAATTACTTTTCACTAGAAGCGGTTTCGAAATTCGATTGGTAAGTTTCTTGAATAGCAATTTCCTCATTTTTCTCCTTCTAGCACTGTTTTTTTTCATGTTATTTTTGTTGAACACACCATTCATATGGATATAAAGAATGAGTTTTTCATCTAAAATAAACATCGGAAAATCGACTGAGAACATCATCTCAAAGAATGTAAGATGTGAAAATATGAATTTTCTCTTGGCTCGGTGGCTTACACATTGTTGCTCTAAGAATGGGAGGTCTTTTCGAAACTTCTGCCACGAAAAAATGTATTTTCCGAATATTTATCCCGTTTGAATATATCTATGTAATAAAAAAAATACAAAATGTAATTTTACAATGTATGGTATGCGGTTTCAAATTCGTTTTCTCAACCTATTTTTTTTTTATGTATAAAATAAATATTTATTTTTGGCACAGATGTCACATACGCACCACGTTGGAGCGATTTCAACAAATTGCCAATTTTATGCCTCACATGGTAACCCGGTTATTTTTTATTTTAATTCTATAAATTATTTTTATTATGTATATCAATATTTATTTACATCAAAGTATCATTTATTTATTTTTATTTCCTTTTTAAAAATATTAGAAGCTATTTCATTTATTACGTTATTTTATTTTTATATCGAAACAAAAAATCACGTGCTATTATTGCATGCAATTTGTAACTAATATTCAAAAACAAAGTCTTCGCCAAATTGGCAGGGGAAAAAAATCACGCCAACGTGGTGCGTATATGACATCTGTGCCTTATTTTTCAACTATTTTCCTTTCATACGAGAACTGTCATAAGTACAGCAATAAGTATTAACTACTTTCTCCGCTCAATATCATACATATAAAAACAACAACGAAAAAACATGCATCCGACAATAATTATGAAACAATTTCCAATACTAACAGAATATTATTAAAAAAGCTCATTTTTTCAAACAGTGAAATGATATGTCTAAATAAACAATTTAAACAAAATGCACCGCAGACGATTTTCCCCCACAGACCATAATGTAACGGAATTCTTTTATGCGGCCCTGTAAACGAACAATAAATGCTACATATTTCATTCTCAACAGAGAACATTCTATAGTGAGCCTCTTTAACATATAAAAGTAACATGTCAATCCAAATATATTTACGTGATTTGAAATAGGTGGATTGAACTTTGTGCCGTTATATTAAAAATAATTGATCAACGTAAAATAGCACAAATAAAAATATATAAAATGACAAACAGCTGTTTCGGAGTCCCCTAAACCTCCATCATCAGTGCCAAATTTAAAAGATTAAAAACTGATTCAAAAGTTTAAGCCATGTAAATATGCTTGCGTCTCCGCACGCGCTCAAGTTGAATGGTGGTGAGTTAATATATATATATATATATATATATATATATATATATATATATATATTTGTGCTATTTTACGTTACTCATTTATTTTTAATATTTACGTGAGTCAGAGTGCGGACATGCAGACAGATAAAACGAATTCATGAACATTTTTCAACTATTTTGGAAAGTGTTAAAAATAATTTTTATTTATTTATTTAAAATTAAAATTTGTATCCTAAATTTAAAAACATATAAACAAATGTAAATTTACAGCATAAGGTTGTAACAAAGCAGTTTCTTTTTCTTTTTTTAAGTTTTAGGTTTGATTATTTTACCATGCTAAGAAAATTCCTAAGTAATAGCGAAGCAAACATTTTTTCATGGAAGAATGAGTGTACGCCTGTTTCTGCAAAGATGAATTCTCATTTACGAAAAACCAAAGCAAGGGATATTGGAGGAAAAAAAATATTGGGAATTGCTGATTCATTTTTCTATATCCTTTAACATTTAAGTGTTCTTTTCCTTTTCTTCGTGAAATATAATGAAAATAATTTTTCTTAAACCAAAATAAAAAATTACACTCTAAGAACGACATTTTCAAAACTGAGCAAAAAATACTCAAATCTGAGTATGTCGCATAGTCAGAATGGCTCCGAATCAAAATTACTCAAGTTTGAAACATGTATATACTCATTTCTGAAAACATGCACACTCTCATATGGACATGGCAAAACATTATGTGCTCATATTTGAGTATGTCTATGTTTCAAAAATGAGTATGGACTGACTTCTATGTGCTCATTTTTGAGTATTTCCATGTTTCAAAAATGAGATTGAACTGACTTCTATGTGCTCATTTTTGAGTCTGTACATGTTTCAAAAATGAGTTTGAACTGACCTCTAGGTGTTCAGTTTTGAGTATGTCCAGTCCATGATTCAATATTCTGAGTATTTCTGGTATTTCAGAATTGAAAGCATTGCGTCGTCCTATTTGAAACAAAAATTTTCATAACAAAATGAAAACATCAATTTACTCAGATTTGAAAGTGTCAATTTTTCTCAGTGTATTTGTGTGCAACAAACTAACATATTTTATTAACTTCATCACCAATAATCTCAAAATACATAATTATTTAACTCTGGAAAAAAAGACAAATATTTCTTAATCTACAAAAATATAATATAATTACTTGCTAAATATATAATAACCTCTTCCTAGTTACAACACAATTCCGAAAAGCGTTCTTTATCATTATAAACCTCGGAAATCAATATATTTTCGCATATATATTCGTCGGTAACTTGGAAGAAGTTATTGTATATTTCCGTTTATGGTTATATTATACTAAAATAAGGAGCTGTTTTGTTTTTAGAGCATTAATTGTAGTGCATTAATTTGGCAGTCCATTGTAATAATAGAATAATTTGTGGGTATAATTCGAAGTTGGGTTAATTCGAATTGTGGGGTTAATTGTGGGGTTAATTCGAAGCTGAATTATTTAATGAAAACTTTACTGGACTGATTTAAAAATTCTTTAATTATACTATTGTACTCATATACCCAACGCACTCTAAATTTTAACCGATTTAATTATGTATCCTACTCAATCAGTTTGCTCTCAAAAACATTCGTATATACATTTTCTGCAGAACTCCCACGGCGGATGCAGAGAACAGGATCCTTTACCAGTTTTGTTCGGAACAAGAAACCTATTTATAGAAAATATCGGGAAATATAATACAGTAGAGCTCCAATTATCCGAACTCCAACTATCCGAATCGCTGATTATCCGAATCGCTTTCAGAATTTCAGAAAAAAAGTTAAGACGGAAACGTACTGCGATTCGCAAAATAATGATTCTATGTACGCGCACTATGTTGTCCTTCCCTCCGCGAATCTAGTGTAGGGGCAGCGCGAACATTATTGGGATGATGAGTCACCGTCTCATAGTACAGTTCGATTATTGGCTGTCGTCCGTCGCCAGGTGGCCGGCCCGGCCCACCTTGGTTTCAGACCCTTGGTTTCAAATTCTAAATGACGATGAACTTATTGAAAGTGTGAGAGAAGAAAGTGTCGAGGAAAAAGATGACCTTAATGTCGAAGTTGAAGCAGACACGGGACCATCCAGATAGTGAAGCATTTGTCGGCCTTGAAACTGCGTTGAAATGGATGGAGCGTCAGCCTAAGTGCGACTTGGCTGCCCGATATGACTTTCATTTACAGTACGATACGTACATACTGTACAGCACTTGTAAGTACGCTTAGCATGTGAAAGTGTTGCCTTTTCATTTAATTAATTAAAAGATCTTTTTCCTTAAAAATAGTTTTTTCTCCCATTTTCAACATACATACAGTAATTAATTAAAAGAGACCCTTTTTTCGGAAAAAATCCAATTATCCGAATTTCTGATTATCCGAATGGGGTCCGATCCCAATTGATTCGGATAATTGGAGTTCTACTGTAAAAATAATTTTACTTAAACATAAATAAAATAACATTTTTATGCAACAAAGTAACATATTTTATTAATTCTAAAACCAATAATCTCAAATTACACAATTATCGTTACTCTCCACATTAATTTGGCAACCCATTGTATGAATGGCGGTATAGGTATTATATAGGTATTTTTACACATAGTTTGGCTGTTTTAATGCTCTTTTTAACACGTTACAACATAGTAAATATACATGAATTCGAAGCTGAATTATTTTATGAAAACTTTTCTTGGCTGTATTAAAAATTCTTTAATTATGCTATTGTACTCATATACCCAACGCACTCTACATTTTAACCGATTTAATTATGTACCCTACTCAATCAATTTGCTCTCAAAAACATTCGTATTTACCTTTTCTGCAGAGCTCCCACAACGGATGCAGATGTTCCTTTACCTGTTTTACTCGGAATGAAACTATTTATAGAAAATATTGGAAAACTCTCGATCATTTTCTACCGTGTAGATAATTGTTCTTAATTGTTTCCGTTGTTGCCGTCGTTATTTGTTCCAATTTTGTGTTTTGTTTGTTGTTCATGTTATTCTTCTGACCTCTAAAACCCTGGAGGACACGTTTCAATAATTGGAAATAAAAGTAAAATGTCATCTCTCGCTAAACACTATTAATAGTTCTATTTAGCTGGATAAAGAAAGAACAAATCAATTCTATATTAATGCCGAAGTAAGCTGAAATATAAAAGTATTTATTTATTAATTAAATGAGATTCTGGAGTATAGAACAAATTTGTTTTCTGCACTCTGAAAAATCAATGTTTATGCTGAACATTAAAAATCTCGATTTATGACATTATTTTTACAGGTATTTTTACAAATAGTTTGGCTGTTTTAATGCTCTTTGTAACACATTCCAACATATTTGAAAAGTGCTTATTAATTTAGTTGGTCTGTCTGTTTGTCTGTCCGCCCGTCTGTCTGTCTAACCGTCCGCGGTCTAATTGTAAATATACTTCGATAATACCTGACCGATATATGCTACTAAAATGGTAAATGGTAAAACGCTTCAAGAAAGTAATTTACTGGTGGTAATTTATTCGAGTGGATTTAAATAATAATCATAATAAAGAAAAAAACCTCAAACTTTATCATTTTCCTTTATAACTTTTTGGTGAAATAAATGGCTGGTAATAGAGAAAAGCAGGTCCTTATAATTCTGTAGTTTATAAGCTATAAATAAGAAGTTATATGATTATAAGTAATGTGTAAGCTTATAAGGATTTCTTGAAAATCTGTTTAATGATTTTTAACTATCGATATGAACGATATATATCTAGTCTTAAAATACTTAACAGACTATAGAATTTCCAGCGTTAAAAAAATTGTATGTATGCAGAAAGCAAAAATATGAAAGCAAGGTATCAAAACTATTTTTAAAGTTTATAAGAAAAGCGGCATTTTTCACAAACTTTCAATCGTACATATTAATATTAGTAAAGTGACACATAGATTCCGATTATGAACAAAGCTATGTAGAAATGCTCTTTACCTGAGAAAAAAAAATTAAAAATTATGGTAGCTTAGTGGTTAGAGAGTCGCGCTACCACCTTGCAGGTACAGAGTTTGACTCCAGACTTGGTCAAAGTGAACTCAGCCTTTGATCTCTTCGTGGTCGATATAATGAGTACAAAGTTTGTTCGGGAACTAAACGCTGAGGATTCCAAATTAGATTTATCACTTTAGGTTTATCACCAACTTCTGACCGGGACATATGCTGTATAGCACCTCAGTCTTCATGACTTAGTAAACAGGGTTGAACACTGTAGGCCATGATCCTTAATGGATTTTAAGGATCCTGTATTTTAAGGTCGCGCTCCATCACCTTGCCACCTTGAAGGTCCAGAGTTCGACTCCAGACTTGGACAAAGTGAACTCAGCCTTTGATCCCTTCGTGGTCGATGTAATGAGTACCATGCTTGTTTGGGAACTAAACACTGGGGATTCCGAGTTAGATTTATCACCAACTTCTGACCGGGACATATGCTGTATAGCACCTCAGTGCCCATGGTCTAGTAAACAGGGTTGGGCACTGTAGGCCAAGATTCTTAATGGATTTTAGTATCACATAATTTACTTTAATATTGAAATTTACCATGGCACGTTCCCTATTGAAAACGATGTTTATAGCTACTTTTAATTACTAAAAATAAGTAAAATAAAAACTTTAAAAACAGTAAATAGGTGCATTTATAGACTGTTTACTGTTTTGTTACTTTTTTTAAGTTTTTATTTTAGCAATTAAGAGTAGTATAATACTACAGGGTTTTATAATGTATATAGCTTTTACAGATCGTTTATAGAGACACTCAAAAACATTCCGTTACATTATGATCTTCTACGGAGAAAATCGTTTACAGTGTATTTGAATTATGTTACAGTATTTCAAACAATGCCTTGAACAAATGCATATAATGAAATTGACATGCATTTATGAAGTGCAGTAAAGCATGCTTTCTGTCTGATATGCAGTATAAAGCATCTGTCATTTATTTACAGGGTCACACAAAAGAATTCAATGACATATTGGTCTACGGGGGACCTGTGCTTTCGCTTTTGCTTCTATTACTTCTATACTTCTGAATATTCTCTAATTTAAATTTTTACACCATCGAATAGGAAAATATGTACTTTCTAGTGAAATTTGTTTGAAAATTGTAGCTCAACTTAGTAACTTTTATAACTTTTTAAAAAATAATTTTTAAGCATATCTATTTTTTTTAAATCTATAGGGTGTCGAAAGAAGATCTTCGTTCATAACTTTAACAGTAAAGAAAATAATTTATCGATATTTTAAAAAGATTGCTTTACTTTGTGTGAAATGAGATGCCATCACAGAGATCTAATGTACTGTGAGCTACACTAAGAAAAGGGACACTTTCAAATCTGAGTAAATCGATGTTTTCATTTTGTTATGAAACTTTTTGTTTCAAATAGGACGACCCAATGCTTTCAATTCTGAAATACCTGAAATACTCAGAATATTGAAACATAGACATACTCTAAACTGTGCACATAGAGGTCAGTTCATACTCATTTTCGAAATATGGACATACTCAAAAATGATTAGTATCAGTTCAAACTCATTTTTGAAACATGGATATACTCAAAAATGAGCACATAGAAGACAGTTCATACTCATTTTTTAAACGTGGACATACTCAAATAGGAGCACATGATGTTTTATTCTTGAGTGTGTGCATGTTTTCAGAAATGAGTATGTACATCTTTCAAACTTGAGTAATTTTGATTCGGAGCTATTTTGTCTATGCGACATACTCAGATTTGAGTAGTTTTTGCTCAGTTTTGAAAATGTCGTTTTTAGAGTGTACATCCCAAATTACGTAGCGTCTAGATCACTGTTGTTTGGATAGATATCGTGGCCATTTTCTGCAATTCTCGGGAAGTTATAACATTTCATAGAAAACAAAGTAAGTCTGTTGAAAATATCGGTAAACTATTTTCATTTTCGTTAAAGTTATTAAAAAAAAATACGTTTCGGCTTGGGGTGAGACTGAATAAGTGGATTGAGACCCAGCTTCCCTATGCAAAAAATGTTTGTTTCAGTTGATATCTATCACCTCTTAATGTTTATAGCACTGGTAGGGAATCACCCTGATCTCAACAGTGCACGTGTGTGGTAAAAATGCCATCTTTCGCAATTGATTGCCAAGAGAAACCTGAAAAGAAAAGAAAAAGCAGATTAATCATAATAGCCCGAGAGCTAGCAGGCGATTTGGAGCAAGTATTTGATAAAAGCTGAAAATTGGTAGAATAGTATGTCTACCTTACCGCATTATGAAATCCTTGGTCTGCCAGCTAGTTAGTAGGGATTCGAGAATTGCGCAATTCACAATTTGCAATTTTTCGATGAACAAAAAAGGTGCTTGATAAAAGCTACAATTTACAGAAATAAAAATACATGTTTTTTTTAAATGTAGAAAAATAACAAGCATCTTGTTATTTTGAATTTTTCTCCTCTTTCCCTTTTTATATTGTTTTCTATTCTGAGATTTTACTTTTTTTGTCTCCTGAGCCTATGCCCTATCTTCCTCTAATTTTCTGTTAAAGGTGACTTTTATAAACTTTAGCAGATTTTTGCCCCCACTACCATGTGGCGCTTTTGTTGCTATACATAAAGTTTTTCTTAGTTTTCTTGACTTCTAATTATTTGATTTTCATGCAGGTTTTACCATTGTATTTTTAATCATTTCCTCCTCCAATTCGTTTTAGTTCCAAATTTCTCCGCTTGACGGAGCTCTTCCTCTTTCTTTTTGTTATTTTACTGGCAGCTGGTTTCCTTTTGCTAGTGCTTCTAGCATTTTACGTAATTGATTAAGCATATTTTTTCCATTTATTTCAGTTTTCATCTTCTCTGCTGGCGGGCGCTCCCATTATCTTTCTTGCGCTCTTTACTTTTTTATATATAAAAAGGGATTTTTTAATAAAAATAAAAAAGTTTTTAAATAATAATTTTTTGTAATTATTGTTATCAAAAAACTTTTTTCAATTATTTTTTGTCAACTTTTAAGACGTCTGCCATGTATTTAGTCACGGCAGATTCGCCTGCCAATATTTTTTTTTACATTTAAAAACACATGTATTTTTATATATATAAATTGTAGCTTTTATCAAGAACCTTTTTTGTTCATTAAAAAATTGCAAGTTGCGAATTGCGTAAGTCGCCGATCCCTCACCAGCTAACTGGCAGACCAGCGATTTCATAATGAGGTAAAACTAGGCTGCGCCGCCACGTGCCTGAGGCGCTCCCGGTGCGTCTTCGACCACCAAACCCAAGTCCTGAGGGACTTATAGCACGCACGACCGGATTTGTGCCTCCGTATGCGCTTCGGTAGGCCGGAGGACCGCCACATGCGGACCCTCCAACTCTTGGACCCATGTCTTGACGACGTTGGTCGCTGCGACATGCGGTGAAACCCATTATTAGTGGGAACCACCACGGAACACTTGGGGACGGGCCAGTGTCCCCCAACAGCTTCGGGGCTGGACACCCAAAAGGGAGTCAGGCCCTAGACCTTAAGTCGGGTTTTTCCGACCCGTACTTGCTTTACCATAACTCGAGGGATCTGGAAACCTACAAAGGTAGCCACGATTTTAAAAATACTATTCTACCAATTTTTAGTTTTTATCAAATACCTGCTCTAAACTGCTAGGTCTTGAACTATAAGAACAGATTAAACATGAGGTACTCAACTTCATGAGGACATATTTTCATCTTATGTTGAACATAAAATTAATATCAAGTAAAGTTCAATTGGTTAAAAGATACGTTGCATCAAAATATGCTCAGAATTGTATTATAATTTCTTTATGATAAACACTGTTTATCTTCGAGAGAAATTTTCAGTAATAGGGGTTTATGCTAAATTGGCGTATATTTACGGTGGTGTATTTTATTTCTTTTTTTCTTTTTTTTCTTTCCAGAGAAAGCATCCACACGTACTTTTTCGTTTCTTTCCAGAAAATAAGGGCAAGCATACCTGTGGTGAGTAAACAGTTTTAACTTTATTTGACCTTTTCATGAATATCATCCTTGAGTATTGCTTAAATTTCTGGATAGAAGTATTTGTCTTTAAATCTACATTATGGGAAAAGTCCCATATCATGTGGAGGAAAATTAGGAGAGGTCTTTTTTTTTGGGGGGGGGGGGGCTATAAATGTTTTGATATGGTTGTTTTGACCTTTTGGCGTTTGCTAGGATGATGATAAATTTATAAATAAAATACAGTGGTGGACATAATTATATGACACCTACCTAATTTGACATACAGTGAAATAAAAGATTCAGAGCTTAAAAAGGCTTTATCAAGTACGACAAAAACATAAATTTATTCTGTTATCACACGTAATTGTTTTACAGAAATGATATTTTTATAGAGTTTAATAAAAAAAAATACCATGGACATAATTATAAGACACCCTAACATTTTAAATAAAACACCTGTTTTTTTTCCGAAATATGCAAATTTTCTGCACGCTGTTATGACGTCAGCAGTTAACTAAAGCATGTCGCCAATCAAGCGATACAGGATACAGAACTCTTCCCATAACTTTCATGAATCAAAAAAATATCCGTGAGTAACACTTACGTAATATTGACCGTGGTAATGATCTGACAAATAAATTTCGCTTTTACTGCCATTTGTTTAAATTTTAAACATCGGACATTTTCAATTTGTACATCGTCGAATAGAAAAGAAATATACTTCCAAATTCAAAATGTTTGAAAACTGTATTTCAATTGACTGGGAGGTTTTTTTGTTTTCATTTTTGTTTTTAAAATTAATTTTCAAGTATAACTATTTTTAAATCTTTGTGCAACCGGAAGATTAACCCGTTTTCACTTAAAACAGTGTAAATAATTCAGCATTTGTTTATTTCCGTCTTATATTGCATTAGTAAATTGCCAAACTAGATTAAAACTTCGAAAATAAATAAATGAATAAAACATGAATTTAATAGAAATGAAATCGGGCAACGCACTTACTGAAGTAATCAGAGTTACAATGGTTGCTAGAAATAGAGAAATCTTTTGCGGTTGGCCTCTGTCATGCGGCTAATATGAAAGTACCAAAAATTCCTTTAACATATGTATGTAAATTGTAACAAGAGGAATTTATGAAATTAAAATGTCTACTATGAAACTTTATTTCCTTGTATACACTGTTAAAAATTTGCAGCAAACTGTCCAGTCATTCGACCGTTTTTATAGAAAACGGTTACATAACCATAATTTAACTCTATTCTGACCATATAGCGGTCCATATTATTGTCGAATTACAGTTAAATTACTGTTATATAACCGTTTTTTCAAAAAACGGTCAAATGACTGGACAGTTTGCTGCAAATTTTTAACAGTGTAAGTTAATAGAAATACCCAGTCTTTAAATCAAAGTAATATGTCAGAATACAATAGAAATAACAACGTATTTCATATTTGCCTTTTAAATTGTAAATTCAATTCGAAAAGATATTTTTATTTTTATCACACATATTTGAAATTTAGATTAATATATTTCTATTGTAAACCTCACGCTGGATAAAATAAATTTGCTCTTTGAAATTTAATAAAACCGACATGTTTATCAGATGAATTACAAACGTAAGGAAATAAAATTATTTCTATTTGTGTGAAATGATAAAACCGTATTGCTTACTGTAATAAATTTATGTGAAATGATTTTCAATATAAAATTTTATTTTCTAACATAAAATTATTTTATCCTAATCAATACATTTTCATAACTCTTTCCATTTGCTAGGGAACACAGGTATGCACGAATGGGGATTCAAGCAATTTAGAATAAAACCACACACAAGGATAAAGGTATGTGATATTTTTCCACCTTATATTTAACATCTGTGTTTTTAATGTTTAAATCAAAAATTTTTAAAAGGGCTTACTTTGGACTTTTATCATTTTACCGATTTCTTGATAAATAAAATAAAATTAAAGTAGAAAACTGAAAGGAAAATTTTAATTTATGAAAACTTTTAAACAGCAAATTTATCAGTTTTATATAGAAAGATCTAAAACAATATTAGTAAATTTTACCGATAAATATATTGCATTTATCAATGTTATAAATCATGCTTAATATAATCAGAATTTTTTTTCGAATGGGATAAAGTTAAAAAAAATACCCTTTACTCTGAAAAAGCAATGTTTGTCTTTTATTCAAACTTATTGATATACTAGAGTAAAATATATTATTACGAGATAACGGATTATATGTAATTGAATATGTACATATTCAATTGAATATTTTAAGGGTTTTTTTTTTTCAATTAAACAAAGTAAATACTTAAAATACCATAAAACTTCAGTTAAATGCACATTTTTAACTTTTTACCTCTAACATGTGTTCATTTTTCTATAAATTCCTTAATACGGTGTAAATTCTTTATTACAGTATTACATCTAGCATTATATTATAAGTGAAATTTATCAAAATATTAGAGATAAATATATTGAAACGCGTTTTTCCATTTTTAGTACCAGAAAATGCTTTAATAAAATTCAAAGTATTATAACTCGATACGTTTTGGTTGTACAAAAATGAAAATTGTAATTGTTTTATTTGTTATAGCACGTACAAAACAATTTAAAATATAACTTGGGTTCATATATAAATTTAAATTTCGTAATTTTTACAAAAATAACTATTTTTTTTAACACAATAAAAAGCAGCATTTGCAGTATTTTTTTTAATTGGAACTACATTTCTAAAGCTATAAATTTGGAGCAAGTGGGGAGGACGAGTGTCCTTGAAAAGTCAATTGAAATTACATAGAGTGTAATGGTCTTTAAATTAGCTATTAGAGTTATTAGCTTATTTATTTAACGATTAATTGTGCTTAGACATAATAATATTTAAATAACGACGGAAATACATTTACAGGCATGTGTTTCTTCATTCAAAATTTTCTTTAATAAGTGGCTTAATTTTGGTTTTTAACATCATATTTGGAGGTTCTTTAGCCAATATTTTCATGCATAATTTGGCATATTTTAAGTACATATAATCCGCTATTTGGTTATTACAATATACCGAGAACAGCAAGAAAATGAACATTTAATTAAGAAATTCTACAAATATAATAAGTCAAAACAGGGATTTTGAGATTAATAACAAACTAATATACGTGTATACTTATTTAAATATGTGTAGCGAAAGCTCTTGTTACTTTTTCTTTACTTAATCATTTGGAATTAGTTTAGATTGTAGTCATGGCGAGTTCTTAAGTAAATAAATACAGACACGTAGACAAGTTCGTTGGGAACCGGCGTTTATTTTTTTTTATGTTACATGTTAGACTTTTTTTCAACTCAGACCTGAATTCTTAGAGGGTCTGTCATATTTTAATCCCACATTGTTCCGAAAATGCGACAGAGAGTATCTTGAAGACCATCAACAATCATTTTACTAAAAAAGCGAGCGTTTTTCTTGCGTACGCTGGTTTTATTCCATACTTCTGATTTTTTCCAGTTGGGAGCGAAGATGTGAAAATGTGAGAAAACTTAAATGTAATTGGTTAAATAGCTTTTGATTGTCATCTGGGCTTGGGGAGAAAACAAGGCCTGAACAGCCCTGGTGCATCACAAACCGCAGATAAAGGAGAACTGCGTTTATTTATCAATCTTTATTTTAAAGTTAACTCGAATTTGAGGTCTTTCAGTACTAAATGTTGGACTGAGAAACAAACTTAACAGGGGCAATAATTTTAAATTTTAGAAAAAAATGGGAATTTTTATTTGAATTTTTGAATTTTAACTTAAATTTTGAATGTTAAAAAAAATTGTACTTTCTTATTCTTTCAAACGCAATCGAATAAAAAGTTATTATTTTAAAACAGAAAAATAAAATAGAAAAAAAATGCATAAATACATTTTTGAAAACTGCTTTTGTATTGCATATTTTGATTATTTTTAATTCAAATACGTAAAAAAACTATGAAATTTAGAGACAATAATCATAAAACGATTACTTGAAAAAAAAACTATAATTACTAGCTCTTGATTTACAAAATTGACTACAAAAATCTCTTCTTAAAAATAATTGTTAGAAATAAAAATATTCCACAAAATTAAACAACGTTTCTTAATTATCGTTTAATTCGTTTGAAAAAGGAAAGTCTTAAAATATTAAATGTAATTCACTGTTTTATTTAAGTCCTCTTTTTTTTTCTTGTCCTCATTAGGAAACATGGAGCCAATTTAAAAGCATTTTTTAAATAAATGCTAATGAGGAGGTTTAAGTGTCTTAAACATAACACTTTTTTGTCTTTTTTACCTACATTAAGGTAAAAGCATTCATTTTAATGAATAATTTTAATTCAAACAAAAAAAATCGCGATAAGGGACATTTCAAAATAGCTAATTTAGAATGAATTAGCTTAACATTTCAAACTTATAGAGATCTTTAAAAACTTAATTGCATATTCATATAAGCTAAATTATCATTCACACCTCCAAAAAGATAATTTGTGGAACATTAAAAAGAAAAAGATTTATATTTATAAACTTTCTAAAAATTTGTTGCTAAACTTTAAAAAATGTACTTTTACTGTATCTTGTGTAACAAAAAAAAAAAAACTGTTGAAAAATTAGTGCCTTTTTTTTTCTTTTTTTTAATCTGAAATGAGATACAAATTACTTTCCCCCTTTTTTTTATTTCAGTAATGTTTAAAATTTGCCTTTATTCAGTCAGGTGAGTGGTATACTCCAATTTTTTTATACTTTGGTGGTTTGAAGGTCGTATCTAAATATAAAAAAATCCCGTATGAAATTTGGGCCGATATGCATAAACAAAAAAGTTTAGCTGATTGAATTTTTAACTATTTTAGGCCTTTTACAAGTACGCCGTACATTTTTTCACTTAAATTGTTTTCACGCTTTTCTTATAACTTATATAACTTAATATTGGTATTTCTTTACTAAACCTGCTATTACTTAATGACATCTCTAAGTTATTTTAAATTAAACAGTATCTCCGCTCTCATTGTTCTACATTAGTTAATTCGTAAACCATTAGCTTTAGAGGTGTACTTCAAATTAAAAAAATACTGTCCTTCATCATATCAAAAGCCGTTTACGTCAAAGTTATTGTTTTTATAAAAGTTACGAAATTTAAATTTCTATATGGTGCCTGGGCCCTATCTATCTCTGGATTCTATATTTAGAAAGACGTTCCCCATGCTCCATGCTAGCCTCTATCATATCTCGGTAAGTTTGGTCGTACAAAAATGGTAATTTTTATTATTTTACTAGTTAGAGCATGAAGAATTTTTTCTAAAAAAAACTTATAGGATCCAGGGGCTGTATAAACATTCAAATTTTGTAACTTTGAATTTTTTTTTTTTTTTACGTAAATTATTTTTAATGTGATGAATTACAACAATTCAAACATTTTTGGAATTCAAACTATATATCTAAAGTTAATGTTTATGGTTTGGGAATTGGGTGTTCGACAACGATAAGAGTGGACGTATACCACACTCTAAAAACGACATTTTCAAAACTGAGCAAAAAATACTGAAATCTGAGTATTTTGCATAGTCAAAATGGCTCCTAATCAAAATTACTCAAGTTTGAAACATATATATAGTCATTTCTGAAAACATGCACACACTCAAGAATAAAACATCATGGGCTCATATTTGGGTATGTCCATGTTTCAAAAATGAGTTTAAACTTACCTCTATGTGCTCAGTTTTGCTATGTCCATGTTTCAATATTCTGAGTATTTCTGATATTTCAGAATTGAAAGTAATGAGTCATCATATTTGAAACAAAGGGTTTCGTAACAAAATGAAAACATCGGTTTACTCAGATTTGAAAGTAATGAGTCATCATATTTGAAACAAAGTGTTTCATAACAAAATGAAAACATCGGTTTACTCAGATTTGAAAGTAATGAGTCATCATATTTGAAACAAAGTGTTTCATAACAAAATGAAAACATCGGTTTACTCAGATTTGAAAGTAATGAGTCATCATATTTGAAACAAAGTGTTTCATAACAAAATGAAAACATCGGTTTACTCAGATTTGAAAGTGTCATTTTTCTCAGTGTATAAACGTTTCTAGAGATATCATAAATTAACAACAGGTTTAATGAGGGAACACCAACGTAATGTCATGTGATACGTTATAACAGAAGCGAGAAGAATATTTCAATTTTTTAAGAAAGTACGGCATGCGTACAATAGATTTAAAATACTGGAAAATTCAATCAACTAAAACTTTTTTGTTTATGCATATCAGCGCAAGTTTCATAAAAGATTTTTTATATCTAGGTAGGACTTTTAAACCACCAAAGTATGAAACAAATCGGACTGTATCACTTACCTAACGCCCTTTGTAAGTCTTTTCTCAGATAGAAATTAGCTTCTTTCTGCCACATTTCAAAATCACATTCCTTCGTAACTGCGTGCAATTTGCAGCTTATCACATTCTGATACCATAAAATCGAATAACACTTTAAAGTATGAAATTTTAAAAATAAATGTTAAAGTTGGTGGTTTAAACCAATTTTTGTGATATGGCGAAAACTCAACATATAATTTAAATTTATAGAAAAATGAAGAACGCTATTAGACTTTTACGCATCTGAAGTTTTCGGGGAAATAATAATAATAAATAAATTTCTACGTGTGTCAAAAATATTCATGTTGTTATATGGAGAATAATAAACATTTCAGAAAACTTTTAAGTGAAGCAGTTTACTTTGAAACTAACAAGAATTGATATTAATATTACTGCACTATACAGTGTCCATTCAAATTCCGTTAAACAAATTAACAAAATTAAATATTGCGTTATTAATTTTAGAAATTAGTATTTCTTTTAAAATTTAAAAACTTTCATTGATTTTTGTATGAGAAATAACTTTATTTAAAAAACGTGCAACAAGTTTAGTAGAGTAAAATGCTATTCTTCACTATTTTTACTGCTCTATACAATCTCTTTTCAAATACCGATAAACAAATTAACAAATTAAATATTGGGTTTTTTCATTTTAGAAATTAGTATTTCCTTTAAAATTTGAAAACTTTCATTGATTTCTGTATGAGAAATGGCTTTATTTAAAAACGTCCAATAAGTTTAGTAGTGTAAAATGCTATTCTTCACTATTTTTACTCCTGTAGTATATAATCTCTGTTCAAATCCCGATAAACAAATTAACAAAATTAAATATTGTGATTTTCATTTTAGAAATTAGTATTTCCTTTAAAATTTGAAAACTTTCATTGATTTCTGTATGAGAAATGGCTTTATTTAAAAACGTCCAATAAGTTTAGTAGTGTAAAATGCTATTCTTCACTATTTTTACTGCTGTAGTATACAATCTCTTTTCAAATACCGATAAACAAATTAACAAATTAAATATTGGGTTTTTCATTTTAGAAATTAGTACTTCCTTTAAAATTTGAAAACTTTAATTGATTTCTGTATGAGAAATGGCTTTATTTAAAAACGTCCAATAAGTTTAGTAGTGTAAAATGCTATTCTTCACTATTTTTACTGCTGTAGTATACAATCTCTTTTCAAATACCGATAAACAAATTAACAAATTAATTATTGGGTTTTTCATTTTAGAAATTAGTATTTCATTTAAAAGTTGAAAACTTTCATTAAATTCTGTATGAGAAATGGCTTTATTTAAAAAGGTCCAACAAGTTTAATAGCGTAAAATGATACTCTGCACTATTTTTACTGCTGTATACAATCTCTGTTCAAATCCCGATAAACAAATTAACAAAACTAAATATTGTGGTTTTCATTTTAGAAATTAGTATTTCTTTAAAATTTGGAAACTTCCATTGATTTCTGTATAAAAAAGACTTTATTTGAATACTGCATACAATGCATATTCGATGCATTTACTTCTTTATTTACTATGTGAAGTAATTTAGCAGGTTATGAATGTGCAAAAGAAAAAGTATATATATTTTTTTTAATGATCAAGTTTCTTAAAATGATTAAATGTAAATCGAATGTGAATAAAAACCAAATGTACTCCATTTCAAAATTCCAAAACGAGTGATGCTAGACATACATCACTTTATTGAAGCATATTCATGAGATTTCTTCTTTCTATTAACACATTTTGGAAGTGCATATGAAATAGCATTTTTTTTTTAAATAAAATAATCAATATAAACAGCATCACTCATTTTGTAACCATAAAAGAAAATTAGAACGTGCAAAATTTCTTAAAACATCGTAAAAGTACAAGAAAAGCAGCGCATTTCACAAACACATTTTTTTATTTTTCGGGATAAAGCACGCACATTCATTACTAAAGCAAATCTAATCGTGCTTTTTTTATGCATGATTTAGTCTTGAAATTGGTATTTGTCCTTTGAAAATCGTTGCTTTTTCTGTTCTTTTATATGATTTGTAGCTGCCTTTCAAATTTATTTAGCTGTATGAAAAGATTTATGTTTTTTGGTTGGATTCTCCTTTTGGGATTCGAAAATAACAAATTGGGTAAAGGCGACACATGGATATTGAAAAGAGTGATGAAATGTTGAAATTTGATTAATTTAGAAAATATTTCTTAATTTATGACTAACACAGGATTAATTTATAATGATTTTATAATGATGAAAACTTGAATAATTAAACAAATACCATTTCCTACAGTTTTAAAAGTCAAGATTTCTAAAGGAATCGAAATGTATTGAATTGTATCCAATGGTTGGAGTATGATAGTTGAGATTTATTCCAACAGAGCGAAAAATACCGGGACCAGGAGTCGAACCTGGGTACTTTGGCTTAACGTACCTCTTCCTACTGAGCTATCCCAACGATATCCTGGCTGGCATATTTCACTCTTATTTGTTGAACAAGGTAGCGAACTGCAGTGCTAATTTCATTCATCCGAGCTATAACTATAGCATTTTACATGATGAATCTGAAATAACACGGAAACTTCTGTATACCATGTAATAATGAACAGAGGAAAGTATTTTCAGCTAGGTAAATTATATCCAATGGTTGGAGTATCATTGCTGAGATTTATTCCAACAGAACGAAAAATGCCGGGAACAGGACTCGATCCTGGGTACTTTCGCTGGGTACTTTTTGGTTTTTACTTTCTTCTATCTATACAAGAAGAAAGTATTGGCTTCGTGAAAATTTTCGACTTCCTGTTTTCGACGGATTTATACGTTTTACAAGGTCTTGAACACGATTTGATTGTTTTTAGAAAATGTCTGCCCGTGGGTCTGTGTATACGCGAAACAAATGTTTTCGACGCTGGAAGTCGCGAACTACTGTGTAGAAGAGGAGGGAATTTAATATGAAGTTCTATCCTTAAGTGAACTGCTGATGATTAGTTTTTAGGCAAAATCCTCCCAAGAGGGAGTGCCGCAAATCGATTATTTGTTCGATTTATGTCATGCTTACGTCGCCAGTTTATGTGCACAGAATTTAACGAAACATCAACATGGGAATAGATTGTTATTTAATTTTAGCTACGGTCATCTAGGAGGGGTGCCGAAATTTGATGATTTGTTCGAAATATTGTATGCTTATATAATCAGTTTATATAGAAGAAGGTTTTGTAATGGTTACAACATACTAGTTTATTTTCTAAACCACAATATACCGGGTGCGTCATCAGTGAGCTAAAACATTAAAAATTAAAAGAAAAAATACCAACGTTATAAATGCACAAATAATACAAAAAAAACAGCAAATAGTTACTTAGAATCTACAAACGAGATTCTTCTTCAGTGTGACAAAGAGCAAAGCACAACGTGCTAGAAAAAGTAAGACTGGGCAAAACGACAGAGGGGCAGTATCTTATATACCCAATGCGGGTAGAGAACGTGCCAAAAGCAACCAATGAGAAGAAAGCGCATGAAACAACTGAGTGGACAAGTTCAGACATCTACCGGAGAACAAAACAAAACAAAAACCAAACAAGAACGAAAAATCATGCGTCAAGCATAGATTATGTAACACTTTCCAACGCTTCCAAAATAATTTTACGAATCATACTCTTTAATAAGCTAAAAGATAACATCTAAGTAATCCGAATACTTTTATTCAGCCCTGTATAGGATCTATAGATTTGTATATACTACATAGGATGCTAACTTTTAGTTCAGTTAGGAAACACGTAGCACAGTTTAAAATTCTCCGTCTGGAGTTAAATAATACGGAAATGTGTTCCCGAACTTTTGTGCTTCCCTGTATAGGATCTACAGAATTTATACACACCACGTAATATACAAAAAGCGATTTAAAATTAAAATCGCATTCAGTAACTTAAAACGCACTTCCAGAAATTATTGTTAACATACAGTAGAGAATTCTTTTGTGTGTCCCTGTAAATGAACGATGACTGCTATACACACAATATTCTGTAGTAAGTCTCTTGTAATGAACCTTATATAAATTTCAATGCGTTTAAAATAGTGAAACATTATTTAAATAAACCGCAGACGATTTTTCTCCATAGACGTAATGTAACAGAATTCTTTTGACTGTCCCTGTAAAGTAAGTATAAGTGCTATGCACACCCTATTCCATATTAAGCTTCTTCTAATGCACCTTAGTGATATATATAAATTTCAATGCGTTTAAAATAGTGAAACATTATTTAAATAAACCGCAAATGATTTTCCCCATAAACCGCAATGTAACGGAATTCTTTTGAGTGTCCCTGTAAAAAAACTATAAGTGCTACACACTTCCGTTGAAATGGGGAACATGCTATAGATAACGATTATAACATATAAACATTGCAGGGCAATCCGAGCATATTTACGGGAGTTAGAGCACGGACAGACGGCAGACGGCAGACGGCAGACGGCAGACGGCCAGACGGCCAGACGGCCAGACAAACCGAAGTCATAAACACTTTTCAACTAGGTTGGAAAGTGTTAAAAAGGGAAATTAAATTAATGATTTCCAAATGCTTGGAAAATCAGGAGTACTAGATAACTCATTGACTAAGCAGTGAGAATTTATAATGATGTGGTAAGCTTCCAAAAATCAAAATAAAAGTTAGAAGAACATTTTTGAATAATACTGGTTGCGGAAAAGTTGAACCTATGTTGAAAAGACCAACAATGTTGAGCATTAGAAGAACCTTTAAGCTCCTTATTTTTAACATGACCTTCATGCTCTTTTAACCGAAATCTAAGAGCAAGTTTAGTCTGACCAATATACGAGAGATCACACTAGCAAGAGATTTGGTAAATACCCCAGTTATAGTTACGATCAATGGGATATATAAGCCCCTTTTTCCGTTTGCCCAGTCTTGCTTTCTCTAGCACGCTGTGCTTTGATTTGTCGCACTGACGAAGAATCTCGCTTGTAGATTCGATATAGCCATTTACTACTTTTTTGTGTATTATTTCTGCATTTATAACGTTGGTATTATTCATTTTAATATTATTGCACAAACGTTTTATTTGCCATTTTTATACATTAAAAATTCATTAAAAGAGAAACAAATGATGTTAAAAAATTGCAGTTTACAGGAATGGTATTAGAGGGAGATCGAATTTTTTTTAATAACAAAAAAATTTTTGGTTAAAAAATTACCGATAGATGGCGCTGCATGCATAATATGAAGCAGATTTCTGCAAATCAGGGTGTCAATAAAATCCCTCGATGCGCACAGATTCTTCAGTCGATGCCAGCAGTATGCTATCGTTACCAGATCATGCTCTCTTGGTTTAAACTCTTTTACAAGGACCAGAAATTAGCAACTGGCACATTGCAAAAATCCCGCACGACAAAATGACTGAAGACCAGAAAAGAGCCTGCTTCATGTGCTAGGATACTGAAGTTTGTCAAACGCTTCGCAGAAATGGGTCTTTTACTCTAAGCCTAATTTGCATACAACTGCTACATATTATGCATGCACTCTAAAAACGACATTTTCAAAACTGAGCAAAAATTTTTCAAATCTGAGTATGTCGCATAGTCAAAATGGCTTCGAATCAAAATTACTCAAGTTTGAAACATGTATATACTCATTTCTGAAAACATGCACAAACTCAAGAATAAAACATCATGTGCTCATATTGGAGTATGTCCATGTTTCAAAAATGAGTATGAACTGACTTCTATGTGCTCATTTTTGAGTATGTCCTTGTCCATGTTTCAAAAATGAGTTTGAACTGATCCTAATCATTTTTGATTATGTCCATGTTTCAAAAATGAGTATAAACTGACCTCTAATGTGCTCAGTTTTGAGTATGTCCACGTCTCAAAAATGAGTATGAACTGACTTCTATGTGCTCATCTTTGAGTATGTCCTTGTCCATGTTTCAAAAATGAGTTTGAACTGACCTCTAATGTGCTCAGTTTTGAGTATGTCCATGTTTCAATATTCTGAGTATATCTGGTATTTCAGAAATGAAAACATTGTGTCGTCATATTTGAAACAAAAAGTTTCATAACAAAATGAAAACATCGATTTACTCAGATTTGAAAGTGTCATTTTTCTGTAATCTGTCTGTCGGTAATTTTTTTAACCACAACTTTTTACGTTATTAAAAAAAATCCGATCTCCCTCTAATCCCATTCCTGCAAATCGCAATTTATTAGCATCATTTGTTTCTTTTTAATGAGTTTTTAAATTTTTGATGAACTTAGGTGCACCTGGTGCGTAAAATTAAAAATATGAGATATATAAGACTTAAAAATAACACATACAAGCCATAGAAGGACAACTAAAGCAATATGTATTGTAGGAATAAATCTTTCTTATTCAATCTAAAATACCCGCAATCAAAAAAAAAAAAAAAAAAGAGTAGAAATATATCTTTCTTTTTGTAGTGGTTACACGAATTTCCGCCAAAAGATAAAGAATAAATTCCTACGAAACGCGATGCTTTCACTTGATTTTATTTTGTATTAAACAATTTTTAGACTTTATAAAATATAATAGTGTTCCTCTTAAGATTTTGTTTATTTGCATGTTAGCCGCAAATTTTTATCATTTTTCAAAAGCTGTTTTTAATTTAACGAACCAATATCCCATTCAGTATATTTAGTATTTTCTCAACACAGATTTGTCACATTTGTTATTAAATTCATCTAAGTAAACAGATTTTTCTCTATTGTTATTTTATATAAATATAGCCCCGTACAGTATCAGCTAATGTTACTTCTTAACATTATTTTCACTGCAACTAAAACTTTTTATTTGATTGTTTCTTTTACAACATGTTTTTAAATATTAATATTATTATTCCACAGTCAAACAAATCTATTCAATGAATTTTGTTTATTTATTTATTTATTATGTAATATATTCTAAAACGTATGCCAAATATCATTTTAAATCCGATAATTTCACATAAGCAGTCACGAAATAGTATATTAAAGGTAATGAAATTACAATCTAAAAACCAATTTTAAAACAAATATTACAACAAACTACTATTACTGAGCTCACATTATTATTTTATACGCGTAATCAAACTACTACATTCAAAATTTAATCAAACATAATTAAGTCTATTCGAAGAAATATTTCCCTGGACAAAAAAATAATTCATTTCAAAAATATTGAAACATAAAAATTATTCCCTAATGATTAGTTAGTTACTCTAACGTTTAGAAGCATTACAATTAAATGAAAATTGTTGTCACAATGTATAACTAAAATTCATTAGAGACAAAAATTCAATTTGAAGAAATGTTTTTCTTCTTTAAATAATTTCGAAAAGCTTTCTAGAATAAATAAAACTCTAATTGAAACTTCATTATTTTCATAATGAAGTACTTATTTTGATTTATTTTTCTAACGAAAATATAAATTTAATATTCTGAAAATATTTTCGTGTTATTGGGAATTGCGGTAGATTTGTATTGATCTAATAAATTTAAAATGAACTGAAGATATGTTGATTTCATATGATTTTATTTAAATTTAAGTTCCGCATTTAAATCTTCTCAAATTGCAAAAAAAAATCCAACAAGGAATTCAAGCATTTTAATTTTTATAACAAAATAAAAAGATTTATTTTCTGTTGTTTTATGTTATACAGTAGCTTTTTTTCTTATTTTGGGTTAGAACAATCAAATCTACCAACATGTTAAAATAAATATGTACATAAAGGTGAAAATTAAATGATGATTAAATGCGAATTAAATGGATGAAATATGGTGATTATTCTAATGTAACTTTAAATAAAAGACATTTCAAAGTAATTTCGTAAAAAAATTAAAAGCATAAAAAGAATTCTTATTCAAAGAAAAAAAAACTTCTAATTCTTAGTTTCATGAAAGGTATAATGACTTTAATCACAGGCAACCCTTAATCATAGACATTTTTTTTTTACAGCTTTTACAAGATTAAAATAACTTTAATAATCATTAACCGCCTAAAGCATCGTTCTTCTAATACCATACGATTCAACGTTATATCACTAAAATATTTTTTTAGCGGCATAAATTGTAAAATTTACTTAAAGCATAATTAATGAGGGCTAATGCATTAAAAGTTTTTTCGACGGAAGATAACTTTTGTTTTTCTATTTAATATTTTTGCTTAAGGAAAGAAAAAAAAAGAAGATGGGAAACAAGTATTTAAGTTTTAAAACTTATGTATTCAAATTAATTTAGAAAACAAATAGGTAATTTCTCTAATCTTTTTGAATAATAACTTGTAAAAACAAATAGATATTAACTTTCAAATAATAATTATTATTTCCGCATGATTTAACTATGAGTATATAAGTTAATGTATTTCTTATTTGACACTTACGGTCGTGTTGAAATATTTTACTTCCATTAAACTTTTACTTTTATATTTTTCATTAAAATGCTTTGCATTAAATACATGCAAAAAATAAGTACATCGAGTTTAAGGATAATGGAAATTATGTGTGTAAATTATATATAGTAATACTTTCCTTTACTCAAGTGCATTTCTTAAATGAAAATCTTTTGTGTTTTAAATTCAATAACATAATCAAAGTTTATGTTTTATATATTTCTTCGACGAATAATTTATTAGCATCTTTAATTACTGAAATAGATCGTAGAGCATCGATAATGAACTTCTATTTACTGAAGTCCAATTATTTGATCTATCAGTAGTATTTTGTGTATGTGTGTGTGAAGAAATGTTAAAAATGTCAAAAGATAAACACAGTTGAATTAATACTAAAAATACAGTCAGAAGAAAAATATGATTCACCAAGCAATTAATCCAAAGTTTTTTTTTTTTTTTTTTTTTTTTTTTTTTTAATCAAATTATTTTTCAACAAGACTGGCGTTTTCAATAGACAGTCTTAAATCTAGATAAACTATGAAAAACAATTGTCATATTACACCCGCTCATGTACGCATATAAGATAGTCTTGATTATCTCTTATATCATTTATCCAAGTATCGAACTTTTGAACTGGAATCCTAACTCGCCCGATCATAACAGGTTCAAATGATCATCATCAGGGCTTGACAAATGCGGTCGTCAGTTTGCCACTGGAAATTCAAATTTCCTTATCAGGCAACCAAGTTATTTTATCTGGCGTTTTTTTTTCTTTGTACAAAAATTGACCTAAGAAATGAGTACAGACAGCATTTAAAATAGTTACCAGAGAATTCCTTTTGTTTCAGAAATAAATTATCCAAAAATCGACGCGAAACGCGAAAAAACGCTGAATCCTATAAAAAATTCTGGATAAATTTAAAAACAGTACAAAACAAAATTTGCTTATCTGAGCTAAAAGATAGAAAAAAGCTACAAATTCCATAAAATATCGCTTATAAATTCTAAAATCGCAAAGGACAAAATTTAATTTGGCTAAAAGACAGAAAACGGCTCCTTTTACCACTTTTGAAAAATGACAGTGAAATGCGAGAAAATCGCTAAAGAAGAGGACAAAATTTACTATATTGGTATAAAAGAATGAAAAGGATTCCTTTAAAGAATGTCAAAAAATCGCCGCTAAACATGAAAAAACGTTAAAAATCGCATAAAAAATTAAATTAAACAATCTAATAAAAAAAATCCGGTACTATTTTCTAAACTATGTCATTAATAATTCTAAACTGTGCTTGTTATTGGTTTTTATCAATTAATTCATTAAAAAAAACTTTAGTGCTTTTTGAAATTTAATGAAGAAGTAGGAGAGAGATATTTTTTACTGGCGACTAGAAATTTTTGCTGGCTACCAGATTTGATCAAATTTGTAAAGCCCTGATCATCATTATTCTTTTTTTTAATAAAATTATTTAAAATCGTATTACTTTGAGGAACAAATTCGTTTACCATTATAAAACAAAAAGAAAAATTTATGCGTAATAATAATAAAGAAAGAAATTGCATATTTTTTATTTATTTAATTATTTATTTTCTTTGAGTGAGATATTTTATTCATATATATGATGTTTTATGTTTTTTTTTTCTTTTTTTCCCAATTTATAGAGAGATGTAAGACAAGTATATAAATTTATAGAACTGGCACTAGTAATTGATCAAGCCATGGTAAGTAGATTTTTAGATAGTTAAATTACGGCTTTTGATATCTAATATTGCTTAGTCAATACGTATTTGCTATATAGATTTTTGCATGGGTATTACATTTTTCTAAGAAAATGAACAGGATTTGATTTAGATGGTTATCATTCTCCAACTCAGGATGACAGCACAGTAATAAAAGTAAAAATGTATATTACAGAGATTTTTTTTTCTTTTTTTTTTTTTACAATTTAATATGATATATTGAATTATATGTATCTCTCTGTTTTATATATCTGAGGACATGAGTTTCAAAACTCGCCTTATACTAAAAATCAAATTCGACAAAATCGCGAAAATCCTGTGACTGCTTCCATTGGTTTTCATTGCAAACCAATATTTTAGAACGCCAGAAATACATGCTAAAACTAGTTTTTCTGCGGATTGTAGTGTTTTTTTCAGTGAATATTTACCTATAGAATAGATTGATAGAGAAAACACAATTTTTTAAATTTTGGATAAAGCGAGTTTTGAAACTCACGTCCTCATGTGATTAAAATTTCAATGTTAGTGGTCACACCCCATCAAATTTCTTTTCAACGTCATCATTATTTGTAAAACTTTTGGAATCACCATTAAACATTTTTAGGAAAGTTTAGTTAGAACCGCTAGTTAGAACCGTTAGGAAAATTTCTGTCCATTAAGCAAATTGTTTAAAAGATTGCTGCCAAATTTTAAAAATGTACAAAAGATTAATAAGAAAATGTTAATACAAACTTGAATATTCATACCGAAATACGTAATTCAAAATATTTATTTGTGTTATTTTCATGTTTTACGGAAGATGTTACTCCTAATTATAATGTTTTAAGAGAGTAATAATTCCTTATTTTAATACTTTTTAAAGAACAATTTGCATCATTTGAACACGTATTGGGAAACTTATTAAAATTCTTTAGGATAGAAATTACAAAGATCTTGAAAAAATGGAACACCAGATCAATGTTGTTGTACATTTGTCCGCTTCTTGTATTTATTTATTATACAGAGCGTTTTCAAATTTGACAATTCGGCTCCAACATGCGATTGCTGAAGGAAAGCAAAATATGGAGTTGTTAGAAATTCATTTTTCCGAACAATAAGATGACACCGCCATCTGTTGGTTAGATATTCAACTAATTACAATAAATTCTTTATCACGTTCAATGTTAGGTTCAAATTACCGGAATTTTATTTTATTTAGAAAGTTCGACTTCCTACCAGAAAATACTAATAGCAGTATTTACTTTATTTAAGTACAGACATTTCGTGATTACATAAAGTGAAAATTCTCCTTTCGAAATTTCCGGTGCGAATTCGTAATTTTAGATTAAAAAACCACGCGTATACGGGTGGTTGGCAGCAAATGGGTTATCTAAAAGGTATAACGGCTACTTTTATACAAAAATATTAAGTTTTAAGAAATGTATGTTTATAATATTTGCTATGAATATTTTTTTTTACTAATTATGTAATAGTAATGTTTCCCTTTACTTGTTAAAAATACTTTTATTTGACTTTTATTTTCTTAGTTCGAGAATCGAAATTCAACGAGAGCTGAAGTTGTTAGTGATGCTATACAGATATTAAATTGTGTAGATATGGTGAGTTTTGTTCTCTAATCAACTTTATATCAGAACATTTATGATATTTTATCGCAATATTAAAAAAAAAAGTTAATAAAATATATCATTTGACTAATATTTGTTTAAAATGTTCCTCAAAATATCCTATAATATTTATTTTAAAATCTTGCTTTATATTGGTGTTTAAATTTAGTAAATCAGGCCGTTCAATCAAGTTAGGAAACACAAATGTACCATGAAAACCATCAAACTACTTTAAATTGACATTATTTTATAAAATACTAAGTTTTTTAGGGAGTAAAATTCCGTAGAGATGTATCTCATAATATTTCTGCGTTTTACAAAATAGATTAATTTTTCTATTTATTTAGTCAAGTGTATTATTAGCAATATTGTAATTTGGATTAAAACTTATAAAAAAGTATCACTTTAATGTTTTTATCATTGTTTTAATTATTTGACGCAGATCGCGTTTAAATTTCATCTAAAATGAAATTAATTTTTTCTTATAGTGCATTAGTTTTGAAAAAAACATTTTATTTTATTTTTTATTTTATATAATTGTTTTAAAACCTCTTTTAACTCCAATTACTTTTTTTAAATTAATTTGCGTAAACTTTATGCAAAATACTTATATAGTTTTCATAAAAATTTACATCATTTTGAAAGTTTAAGTTTAACTGACCAAGCATATTAAAAAAATCATATTTTTGTATGAGTCCTGAGTTTTTTATGAATATGTTAGCTGGATCAGATAGATTTTTCATAGTGTGTTAAATTCTCAAATAACAGAAAGGTCGAAAGCAGCCCACTACATTTTTCCTGGCTGGTTAATGCTACTGGAGCAAAACCGATCTTACTAAATCTTCAAAAAGTGCTTTTTACATACACAAATTACAACAGTTAATTTATGGTTACCTCATGAACCGCTATCCAATATAGAATCTTCTATCGTTTCAGAATCTATGACTATCTGAGATAACCTTTGGCTTCACACACGCCAAATAAAGGGGGGATAGATTTTTCGGATAAATTTTTCATAATGTGTTAAATTCTAAAATAAGCGAAAGGTCAAAAACAGCACAGTACATTTTTATCTGGCTGGCTAATGGTACTGGAGCAAAACGAATCTTATTAAATCTTCAAAAAGTGCTTTTTACAGTTCACAAATTACAACAGCTAATTCATGGTTACCTCATGAGCCGCTATCCCATATAGAAGCTTCTATCGTTTGAGAATCTATGAATACCTCAGATAACCCTGGGCTTCAAACATGTCAAATAAAGGGGGTAAAAGTCATAAATTATTTCTTTGGGCCATTTTCTTTCACTAAAGCTCTGTGGTCAGTTGTAACTCTTTTTATTTCTCTTCAAAGATTTCAAAGCAAAAGGTATAAAATTACGAAAAAAAAATAATATCTTCAGAGGATATGATAAAGAGTTCATGGACCCTTTTCCTGTAACAATCGCATACAAGTTGCCGGTGACATACGATAACCATATCAAAGTACTGATGAATCACAACAAATAATTCCGACTGTCGCTTTCGGCCTGTCTGACCCATCAACCTTTTAAGATTCAAGCAGACTGGTTTTCAGACCGTCGGTACGTCTTATGTGGTCATTCGCTCTCTTTCATGTTTTATGACTTCTCTAGCATGTCTAAATGTCAGACTTCAGCAGGGGACGTCGCTGATAGGTATATCACCGCCTCTTTTTTTTTAGACTCCGCTTTCTTTTGATGATGACCGCAGAACTTTTGGAAAAAATGGCCAGTCGACTTTCTTAGCAAGCATATAAACGGACCCCTAAGAACTGGAGGATGTATGTGGGAGTTATTCTAGGACAAAACATTAAAGATCAGCTGTATTTAAGAAAAACGTATGGAAATTGATTAATTGGCCGAAAAGCTTTTTGGCAAAACAAGACTTTACGATAATTTGATAATATGAGACCATTTAAAACTGGTTGGTGCATACGGATGCGGTTCTTCAACACAGCATTAACAATCACCTGTAGTTTGGAAACAACGTATTAAAACTGTTTGATTGGTCGAAAATATGTTAGGCAAAATCAGATTGGACGATGATATGAGGCCTTTATTTTGGCCCTTACATCATTGGTCTAATCTCTCATCAGTCATAATTACTTTATGACTAATGCCCATACAAGTAAAATTGCACCTGCGGTTCTAAATGGTTTATAGAGGTAACCCCATAATATTAGTGTAAAATCACCAATGCATAACCTCATTCACCCCAATCATCTGGATACATTCATAGTAGAAATTTAAAATTCTAGTTGTTCTACAAAAATGAGAATAACTGTAGAAATGTAGAATTATTAGAATAATTTAAAACATAAGTCTACTGATTCCCAACTAATGAAAAATAAATAAATAAATAGATTTCCTTATATATTTTCAGCTGCACGTATTATCCATCTCAGTTAATTATTTGAAGAAGTTATATACCATTTTAGATAATTAGATTTAAAGTCAAATGTGATTAGAATTTTAAAAAATCAATACTTTGGAAATGAGAATCTTCAACATTAGTTATATCAATTTTAAATATTAAAAATACTTCATAAAAAGGCTCTAAATTTAAAAATGTAACAATTATATTACTAAACAAATAATATGAAAATCTCACACTATCATAACTGTTATTCAGAGATTTGGTGAACGAGAATGAGAAATAAATTGTTCTTGTTTTCTTATTTTTTGGACTGTTGCCGATATTTTTTAAACATCATTGATGAAAGTGAGATACAAATGCAAAACATTCAAAGCTTCTCTACGCACTTATAACACAAATTGTGGCTTATGTGTAGCCATGATAAAAAATATTGAAAAACATGCATTTTTTCAATTTTGCTTAAAGCTAAGTTTTGCTCAAAAAAAATCTACAGACATAACAAATGCTGAAGATCTTGCTTATTTATTCCACATACAATTTTTTCTTAAAATTTAAGTACTATTAATTCTGTTTAAAATCCTTCAAATAAGGGTGATTATCTTGGAAATATCATTGAAAAATAAATTATATATTTCAATTTGATAAAGTGACAGAAATTTCAAAAGCATATTATTTAAAATACATTAATAACAGAAATAGGTACTCTTTTACAATTTATGGAGGCGATGTGTGCTCTGATATAATAAAACTATAATGCAGAAATCACCCATATTATTTGTATATTCTAAATCCCAACAAAATGATACCGCCCCCCTCCTCCCTAAACTTGAAAAATGTTATATAAGGGATGAAACAGAATCTATACCTCACAGATGTAACATAAATTATGAAGTAAAATTCTGTAAACAATGGATGCGTACGTTTTGAATGTTAAAATCAAATTTAAAATGTCGTTATACACATACAGTACCTCTCAAATTAGTTGGAACACTCAATGCGAAATAGCAAATTTCTCTTAATACACAATTTATTATAAAGTGTACAGACTTGGTTTACTTTAATACTTGATATGTCCTCCCTTGTTCTTTATTACCTCCTGACAACCTTTAGGCATTGATTCAATTAGTTTTTCACAGTTGTTTTCAGTTCATCGTCATGAAACCATATCTTGATTAGTGAAGAAATCATAGACGTTTTTGTTGTACAGTCTCCTTCAGAAAATTTCTGCTTACTGATTGACCAGAGATTTTCAATCGGGTTTAAGTCTGGTAAGTTACCAGGCCATTGAAGAACATTTATACCACTTTGAGCGAAGAATTTTTTTCATTTTTTAGATGTACGGTAAAATCTCGTCGCCCTGTCTGGAAACATCTTTTGTAAGAGTGGAACCACTCTTTTCTGGAGTAAAGATATGTACTTATCAGAATTCGTCATTCCTGCCAATGATCCTGGTTCATGAAATGTCATACAGCCCACAAAATGAAAAAATATTTTCCTTGAAATAAAACATCCAAAATAACCCAAGGAATTAATATTCAAATAATCCAAGGAAAAAATATTTTCCTTGGAAGATGCTTTGGATGAAAATTTGTTTACAGCCGGTGACGAGATTTTCCAGCAAGATCTTACACCTTGCCATGCATCTAAAAAATGTAAAAACTTCTTCGCTCGAAATCGTATAAATGTTCTTCAATGGCCTGGTAACTCACCAGACTTAAATCCGATTGAAAATCTCTGGTCAATTAGTAAGCAGAAACTTGCCAAAGACGATTGCACAACAAAAAGTCTGATATTTTTCACAAATCAAGATATGACGATGAACTGAAAAAACAAACATGTGAAAAACTAGTTGATTCAATGCCTAAACGTTGTCAGGAGGTAATAAACAACAAGGGAGAACATATCAATTATTAAAATAATCTAAGTCTCTACTCTTTATAATAAATTATGTATTAAAAGAAATTTTCTGTTTTTCCTTGAGTGCTTAAATTAATTTGAGCGGTACTATGTATCCATGAATGAAATAGTATAAAAGTAGGAAAGATGAATCGGTTAAAACTGAAATCTTACTTTCATGAGAGTAGAGGAATATGATTCTATTGATACAAAAAACAAAAATGCAGAAGGAAAGTTCTGGAGGTTTTTATCAGTATATGGAATTGTTAACCTGAGTAGAGCATCATACAATCTCATGTTCCATTTATGAAATGCAGTATTTAGTTGAATTAATGCCAGATTCAATTAATGCCCGACAATTCCTTAACGGTGTATTCTAAATTATACATATTGTAGCACAGTTGCAATTGGCATTTCATAGGGGTCTCAGATACAATAATAGATTAGTTTTCATAACGTATGACTCCTCAGATCATAATGTCTGCTATAGAAGTAGCGTGTCACACGATAGCGAGGTCTAATTGTAGTGTTGACCATATGTTCTCAAACGGTTACAATCTATCACTAAGTAGCATTCATCCCTAGACATAGATATAGACGTTCAAATTTTCTCTTCGTTTGCACTACTGAAGAAAGAGCCACTTAAACAAAAGAAAAATCTTTTTAGGTAAAAGATGCAGGCGTCGTAAATTTGCTTTATCAAATAGTCTAGAAACAGTTCCTGTACTAGCAGAAACAATTACATACGTGTGACCGGTGTATAGTGAACCAGGTTATCGGTTTGCCCTGTGAGCATCGCTCATAATTTAGCAATTTAGTCTGTATATTGTATTCATTATCCGTCACTGCCGTTTTCTTATGTGTAGATGTTTTCAGTTTTCTAATTCAACCAATATACTGTGATGAAATGTTCCGAATGATTCACGTGACGATGTATACAGTGTGCCAGCCAAAATTCTGTCTTTTGCTCGATGATAAAGTTTATCTCTGTGCAAATCAGTGTCGCTAGCATTCAAATTACATCACCCTCACTTGTTTTCACAGTGTTGTTAATTGGCCGGGATTTTTCTTATTAAGAAATCTATTACTATTTCCGAATATTCGCCTTAATTAATGGCATATTAAATAATGCAAATATTGCTACTCAGAAAATTAATTAGAATTCCGAATAAAAGAACTGCTCAAATGCAACATGCTTTGCATAAACTGATAATTTTAACATTTATGCAATATTGACCGCACACCAGCTTATGTATCTACGAGCTAGCAGGAATGACGAACCTCTTAGCGGGCGCGTGCAAAAGTTCAGAAACAATATCTATAAACATTGCAACGTGCCAAACTTTTACATAAAAAGATATTGCAGTACAGGCTGCTTATACGAAAGACTGTTTAATAGAATCTTTCGTTTTCCTGCATTAATATCTAAGAACAAAAATCAAAATGTGATTTTTCTATCTATAAGCAACATTTAATTTAATGAAATTTTGATTAGAAAATAGGATTTATTAAAAATGTGTGTACATAAAAAAAAAAATGCGAAAATTTAATTTTAGTAATTAATTCTTAACCTATCAACATGCAATATCTAACTTAGGATAATCCATTTTGAATAAAAATATAACGATAATTTATTAATGATGTTTTTGCCGTGGTACGTTTGATGGATATTGCTCTATATCTGTATCATATTTTCTCAGTTTAAGCAGCATAAATAGCGGATCCACTTAACTTTTAAGTAGCTCTTTTATGCAATTTCCTTTGAAGAAATAAAGCTTTTAAATTCACATAAACAGGCAAAATAATTACATGTCGAAAACGTTGCATACCATCAGGAGAAAGAAAAACTACCTAATGGGTTAATTTTTGCAAAATGAATTGCGTTATTTGTAGTTGCTGGATTGCGTCTGTACATATTATACAAAATTCTGCTTATTATAACAGAAAGAAAAATGATTTCTATCTGCATAATAATTAGTATCAAATTTAAATTTTCCGCGGGCCAGAAAAATTGTCGTACGTGCCAACTCGAGTATGCCATAGATTCACGAATAGGGACGTATATAGTAATATATATTTTTTAGAATTAATCACAAAACATCGATCATCAGCATGTTACTGTGCACGCTAAGTATTTGAACAGTTTTACAGTTTATAACAATATTTCTTAGTGGTGCGCAAAATTCTTTGTCCATTAGCGTAAAATTGAATAATGAAATGACAATAGATGATTTCGCTATTACTGTAACTAAAATTTACTCTTCATTGTTGTTATTATTTCAGACTCATTAATTCAATAAAGTACATATTATTACTCGTTGTTATTCATTTATTATGAAAACAGTTTATTTCCGCTGCTTTGTTTCCAAAATAAAAATAAAGATAGTCGATTCAGTGGAATATGTAATTATCATCAATTTTCATTATAATAAACACAATTTATCCATTCCAAGTTGTCTGAAGGAAAAATAAGATTTGTTTCTTTGATTGAAAATACAAACTAAATAATAGCCATATGTGCATTAGGGCGTGTTTTTTATACTTAGCTGCTTATTTAAAATGTCGCGACATTCATTTAAAATAATAATAAAATGACATCAATGATTGTCTAACAAAGCGTATATCAAAATAGTGAAAATTAATTTTAATGCTCCCATTTCGTAAAGAAATATATTAAATATCTAATTAATATAAATATTTAACATGTATGCTGTCATTACAGATAATTCAAAAAAGGAAGGGCTTGCAAATTTAGATATTGATTTTATGTGGCCATTTTACGAGACAAAAATGAACATCAAAGCATGTGAAATAAATTGTATGTATTAAAGCAATTTTCACAAATAACTTAATAGCTTAATAACATTTTCTGTACTAAATGCCATATTAATCTTAAAATCTGGGAAGTTGTAAGTAATTTCATTAATAGCATTATACATTGCCAAAGAACTTGTTATCGTGATTAAATATTAAATTAAGATAATGTAAGCTGATTTTAAAATTACCTTAGAACAAGCAGTAAAATGATTTTCCTCTAACAATTCCTAATTATACAAACTTTCACGTTCGCCATAATTGGCGATTTGTATCTAGTTTTAACATTTTAGAAAAGTAATTACTTTCAGCAATGTAAAATGTTTGTAACTTTATTTATAACATCGATTAATTTAGCTTGGGAACATTGTGAAATATGACCAAAAAGTATAAAAGATAATATGGACATAGAATATGACATTACACTTCACTCACCGTAAAACTATAATTTATATAAGGAATAATGACTAAGATTCAATTTGCGCTAAATTATATTAATGTTCCATAATTAATTATTTTCGTAAAACGTATCTGCTAAAATATAAAAATAAATAATGCATCTGTGCTATTTTGCTGCTAGTATAATACAAACGGTTATAATTTGTAGAATTTTAAATTTTACAATTAAATATTTTTGTTTAAGTGTATAAATTGAACTTTGAATCCTTATCATCTACAATCACAGTTTACATCATAAATTATTATATGTGTTTATCATATGTGTATAGGTTATTACAAATATTATAATAGATTTCATTAATTAAGAATATTGTATTTTTCTTTATACGTTGCTTTTAAATATGCTGTTGTAAAAATCGATACAAAGGAAAAAATGTCTTAAAAGCAGCATGAAAATTCAGACAAGCAACACGCGTTACGAAAGAACTAGGTCTTTCTTCATCCGGCGCAGAAATAAGGAAAGATATTTTCAAAAAACTAACTTTTTGTGCTTAACTTTTTTTATTATTATTATTAATATTAAGGTTTTACTCTCTGTTTTTATGAAATTAATTATACATATATTTAGTTTATCTCATTTTATCATTTATCACTGTCACGGATTCATTTGTCAGCTATGTAATTCATTTAATGAGTATGATTCCTTTGAATCGACCAAAAATTTGAACTTATTCACTCAATTTAAAGCTTAGCTAATTTGTACTTCTTCGGACGAAACAAAATTTTAAAATTTTGCTTGGGAACAAAAGTTATGAAAAAAAGAACTTAGCTTATCGCCATTAAATTAATTTTACACGAGACGAATATTTTGCAGCTTTTACCTTGAAAGTTTAAAGTTTAAATGTTGTTTGCAGATAACCAATCTGAAGTTGACACAGACTTGAATTATCTTAAAGCAACACGAAATTATGATCCATAAGTTCATAGTTAAGTCGAACAAAACTATTACCAAGAATATCTTGATTGAAAAAGAAGTTCATCTTTGTCGTGGTGAAAACCAAACTTGTTTTCCGCTTGCATTAAAGCCTGCCCAAGTCATCACTGACCCACCACATTGTATACTTCTTGAAAGCAGATATGGCTCACTTCGTAAATCATGCCAGTAATATCTTTGATGAAGGTCTAAATTACGAGACCAATTCCTTTTTCTTCCTTAATTTTTGCTTTTTTTTAAATCAGCCAATTCAACAAAGTTATATAGAAACCTTGAACCGGCAAACAAAGGGAATTATATCAAACGACTAGAGAGCCCTGCAGCCATACCAAAAATGCAGTCAGGTGGATCACAGTCATGCTGTGATCAGGCGAATATCGCCCCGCGCCCAAGTACTAACTCGTCAAGCTAGGCACTCATGCCTAAGACGTAGAGGCCTGGTTAGGGGTATAAAAATTTAAAAAAAAATCTGATCCATCAAGGTTGAATTTTCTTTCATCAGTATAAACCAATTTCACATAGATTGCATTTTAAGCCATTGGACAATGCGAATTTTAGTCTTGCATCAATGTGACGCTTTTATAGTTTTGTTTTGTCTTTGAATTTAGCACCTTTAAAGCATTCGGCACTTTTTAACACATTTCTAACAGTTCTACACGTTACTGAGAGTTCTAAAGCAGATTTTATAGTCGAAGAATAAGGCGCAATCTTAAGCCGCCATTCTAATAACGTTCCCTTTTCACAGGACTGAAAGTTTTGATGACCGTCTGCTTCTTTTATTTCTTTGATAGTTCATTGGATCAGAAAAGAAAATTGTACATAACAGTTTTAGATATATTTATTTTTTGGTCAATTTCTTTTTCACTCATCCTGCAATCAGGAAAAAGTCATAATTTGCCCTTTTCTTCTTCAGTTCCGCGACGCTTGCTCAAAGCAGCATTTGCATATCCCAAAACAAAATCTAGTGACTACTAGCCTATAAGCATCAACACAGATGAGTCCCGCAAGAAGTTCTAAGTTCATAACTTCATCTCTTATTGCTAGACTTAAAAGAAGAGCTACTGGTCCTAAACTTATTTCCATTTTTAATATTACAAGATTTTAAGACTTGTAGAAAAAAATACTTTTTTACATTTACAAATGAATTAACTTTACACATTATATCAGATATACGTGTTTAAATTCAAGATATATAACTCTTCTCACAATTTTATCAGCATGTGATCTTAAACTTTTTTCCAGCACTGTATATATTTATTACGGAACAGAAGAACATGACTTACACACACAGCTCAAGACACTCTGATAACTAATCACATCATGAAAAAAGTAGATCTTTTAAAAGGACGATGTAAGAATACTTATCCATATCTTTGGTACTGCTATCTACAGATTATTAAGTGAAATGCATCATTACAATAGCAGTAATATAGAAACAGTGAATTATATATTAAAATGTCCATATAAAAGGGAAACATACCCAATTCGGCCTTCACGTAGACAATCAAATATTGCACAAATCAAACTGTATTTGAATAATTAAAAATATTGCTCGCTTAAGCTGCCAGAACCGCATTCGGGCGACACTAGTAAGGAGTTATAAAAAGTAACTTTTACGACTAAGATATATAAGTGTTACCTTGTGCGAAGTACATCAAATATGCATCTTAAAACTAATGAAAGTTAAACATATTTATGAAAGTAATTTTATTTCAATCATAAGTTGATGAGATCGTATTCTCATACGATTAGAATTACAATAACAAAATTCTCTCGTAAGATTTTATCAACTTATGATTGAGAAAAAATGAAATCCCTTATTAGTTATCCGTTGTTAATGGATTTCCTAGGCCTGAGGTTTTATCAGTTGAACTGCACAATTCTGCAAACTGAATGTTATTGACAACAGGTTATTTGAATGAATTTTGTCGGCCAGAGTCGTCCAAGATGGCTCAGATTGTAGGACGTTGGCAATTTAAAACAAGAGTTCCGGATCTGACTCCTGGTCTGAACATTTGTCAATTAGTCGGAATTAAAAATTAAAGAAAGAAAAAACATCTCACTAACGCACATTCAATTTCTTGAAAAGCAAAATTTCGAAGAATAGGGATGTGTAAGTATTCATTTAATATTTTGTACAAGTGGATCATATAGTTTTAAGATAACAAGCTTTAATACTAATTGAATTTATAATCGCTGACTTTTGCTAAATCAGGCGTGAAACCAACAGAGTGAAAAAGTGTCCATGTCTGGATTCGAACCAGGGTCATTGGCATTGCGCGCCAATGCTCTACCACTGAGCCACCCGGATGATATCCAGTCTGGCACTCCTCACTTTTATAAATTCTTAAGGTTGCATCCGCAACTACGAGATAGAATATTTTTAGGAATCACAATCTTTTGGCAAGCATAAGATCGCAAATTGCCAGTTTATTTCAGCATCGATGAATATGTATGTAAGTTGTAGAGATGACACACGCCTGTAGAAATACTAATTGAATTTATAATCGCTGAATTTTTCCTAAATCAGGTGTGAAACCAACCACTGAATCCAGGCATGGACACTTTTTCATTCTGTTGGTTTCTCGCCTGATTTAGCAAAAAGTCAGCGATTATAAATTCAATTAGGATTCCTACAGGCCAGTATTTCTACAGTATGCCATCTGTATACATTATAAGTTTTAATACTTTTACTGTGTAATTTTGGACATTTCAAAGATCATTTTCAAAAGTTTTAAATTGCAGAATTTTACTGATTGATTTTACCATTATCTCTTTTTAATTTTGCAGTACTTCCGCACGGTAAACACGCGCGTCTCTGTAGTGTACGTAGAGACGTGGGCTCACGGCGACCAGATAGAGGTGACTGCAGATGTTCGGCAAACTTTGCTGAACCTCCTGGATTACACCTCGAGGAAACTGTATAAAGTAGCGAAGGACGCGACGCACCTTATCACGTAAGTATTTACCCCTTGTGCAATTCTGGAACTTTACAGTCTTTTGTCTACATAAGCGGTTCTCAACCTTCTTTCTCTCACATACCCCTTGCTTAGACTTTTCATTTATACTTACCCTTCTCACAAAATTCGTCTCAAATATTTTTCTAGTTACTAAAGTTAGATGCAGTTTTTTTAGAATTTTAGTATTAATCACTTAACCATTTTAAACCACAACACTATTTTACCATAAAATCACTCAAAACACTAAATACTACCTAAAGATTTAAAACACTCACAAAGATGAGATGAAGCTACATCCATTGATGCACGTTAATAAATTTACGCTAATGATGCTCTGTTGAACACTATAATGATGGCCTGCTTTCAAATGTGTTTTAAATGTAATCCATTCACCAATTGAAACGTCGAAGCCAGAAACTCCGATAAAATTAATGTTTTCTCTAGATATTGCTAGAATTTCTAAAAGGAAAATAACAATAAAGGGAGAAGAGGGGAACATGCGAAATCGCAAGATATTATTATGAGTGGGCGAGATAATGGTAACAAATGATAAACCAACTACTAAGTTTAGGCATTTTTACTGTGTTTTATGCAAATAGCCTATTTGACTTTTGCAAATGTCTCTCTTTGTAAAACAAAAAGTTCACAGTTTTGTTTTACTGTTTTTATTTTAACTTTTAATTTTAGCGTTTTCCGTCAATACCAATGTAATTTTGACGTATCTCTAACTGGTCCGCCACGTAGCACCAAGGGTATGCGTACTCCAGGATTTGAACCGCTGCTCTACATTGTTAAAATTGTTTCTGTGAAAAAACAGTGAATATAATCCCTTTTCTTTCATATGTAAATTTACATTGAGCTGAAAACCGAGGTTCTGCCAAAAAACATAAAAACTGTTTTGAAAATTTACTACAGACTGTGTATATTTATATCTATAAAAATAACTAAGATCATGTAAATTTACCTGCACAAATTTACTGAAGACGTTAACATTTCGGATGAAAAAAAATGACGGTTCTGTTTCTGTTGTTTATTCTGTGAGTAAATTATTAATTTAATTTACTGTATGCAGGTGTTTTGTACTGACGCAAATAAAAAATTTTTGAAACATTATTGTAAGAATAAATCGCAATAAATCGAATCTGCTTGAGTTTTAAATTAAAATTAATTAGATTACGCTTCCTATCTTCCTCTGTACAAAATTAACGGCGAAAGCATTAATTTGTAACACCACACTGTTAAAAATGTGCAGCAAACTGTCCAGTCATTTGACCGTTTTTATAGAACATGGTTGCATAACCGTAATTTAACACCATTCTGGCCATAATATGGGTATACATAGCAAAATTGAATCCAATTGTCATTTTATAGCAGCGACTGTCTTATGAAATTAATTTGTAGAAATAAAGCTTTTTCAGTTTACATAGAAAGGCAAAATAGTTATATACGAAAAACGCTGTTTAGTGTGATAGAAAAAGAAAATTTTCTAAAGTTTTAATTCATGCAAAAATAATTGCTTTATTTATGATAGTCTGGAAGGAAGAGAATGTGACCCTTTATATATATATATATATATATCCATACAATATATATATATATATATATATATCCATACTCTATTAATTACATATATAATAATTATTTTATTTTTAAACAATTTTCAGAGGAAAACATTTCCGAGGCAGCGAAGTTGGAATGGCCGTGCCAGACAGTATATGCACGGCAAAAGCCGTAGGAATCAGTGAGGTAATTCTCTCAACTTTACACTTTAATCAAATTATATATTTTCACATAGTATGTAAAACTAAAAGGTTATTTCATAAATGTAGAAGTTACTTATGTTATTTCTACAATACTGCTGAGATTAGGTTTTAATATACTGGTATATAAAAATTTTCCATAAAATAAAACTATATAAATTTATTAAATATTTAAATTCTGTCAAGTTGTAATTTAAATTACTTAGAGTTAAATAACTTTTGTTACTTTTAAATGAAAAATTTACAGGTAACGAAAGTAAAATGCAACAATGTACTATTTAAAAGTGTGCGAAGATAAATGTTATCATTTAAAAATACTTCTATTTATCGCCAATAGTCTTTCGTTATCAAAAATTTTAGATGTACAGAATATTAAATGTTGAACTTTTATTTGGATTTTTAAAAAAAAAAGCTTTCATTAATAGCATGTCTGTATGCATGCATTGAATTTATCCAAGGAACTCAAACTAAGTGTCAAAAGTGGGTGTTGCTACTACTTTCAAAATGAAAGCTAGTCCTATTTTTAGTATAACGTCCCCCGGAAGAAATTTATTTACAGCATTAAATAGTGTATATTATTCCCAGTCGATAATTACTTACCCATCATACGTAGTATAGGGCCCAACATACGCAGTATCTTGTAATCGTTTTAAAAATCAAAAACAAAATTGACGGATTTACACGTTTCAGACACTGGAGATTCCGAAAAACATATTTTTAGAAAAATAAAAAAAAATTGCCGTCCATCTGTCTGTGTGTGTGTATGTAAACGCTCTATCTACCGAACAAATTGAGATAGAGACTAGAAATATGGTATTTACTTAGTATGTAATAATGAGAAAAAGCCTGTTGAATTTCAGTAACCTCGATTATCCGGAACTATTTTTTTCGTACTCTCGAAATATCCATTCTGACAAAAGTTAAATAAAAATTTTCGAACTTGTTTATTTTAAGGAATGGATATAAAATACAATAAAAAAACATAAATTTTGTATAAAGAATGAAGTCTATCGGATAATTAGTTGCCGAGATATTTATAATCCTATTTACCACACTCTTCGATTTTTCATGACACTGTATTTCATTCAAATTTCAATTCAAAGATATATTTTAATTGGAAATGAGACGCTTAATCCGACTCAGTAAACTATTAGTTAATATGATTATCATTTTTGGAGTTGTAACGATGTTTCTTTTACACAATTCACTAATACAGCATTTAAATTTTATGACGTCATCACGCCACGATTTTATTCGAATTGCAATGCATTTTATAAATAGTTTACACATGTTTTATTTTCATATTTTATATTATGCATATTCATAATGGGTAAGTATTACGGTGGCCCCCAACGACTAGTCTTTTTCATGTGATCATTTTCAGCAGAATTAGTAGGGGTAATCACTTTTTTTCCTAGGACTGTACACATACTGATGAATAGAGGGATTGGAATAGAAGTAGAAAATTGGAAATATCATATTTATCATATCCGATTTTAAATCGTTAAAAAACATTTAATATGTAATTTGGAAAATTATGTCCATGCTTATTTTTTATTAAACCTTTTTTTTTATGTCAAACCCATTTAGGTCAAATACGCTCTTAAATAATCAAAACAATATATAATGTATTTTTCCCCTACTTCTTTTTATATTTATATTTTTCAGTTGCAATGCATTTACAAAAGCAAAAATAAATTTTAAAAAAATTTTTGAATTAATAAAATGACACTGAAGTGCTTAATTTTCATAGTACTTTTAAAGTATGTAAACTATTTTTGCATGTATTTGTTTATACATAGTCTTCTTCTTGTTTTTGATTTTCAGGACACCAACATCTATGAACCTCAGCTTGTGGCCAGCACCATCACACACATGCTAGGCCATAATTTGGGTATGGGTCACGACCACACTGACGGAACTGCTCCAGGACCAGGTGAATTCATAATATTAAACCAGCGATTTACATTAACATATACAGGGTGCTCACTAAAGCTCTGTCCACCCCCGATTAACTTCCCAACGGCAACAGCTATAATCATAAACGTGGTGTCTAGGTTTAGAAAAATGGCTATGCGATAATCTGTCAGACCGCTTACAGCGTCTACCAGCGGCAAATAGCGGAATTAGTGTTCCTAGATCACAAAAATGGTCCGAGATACAAGGAAAATGTCAATTACAGAGTTGTAGAGCTTCCTCGATTTAGCATAAAATATGTCTTATATGTAAAAAATAACTTTATTAGAAGCCCTGAAATGTATTTTTTTATATCCTATCATCAACTTAAATACGGTACAAATTGCATGCAGAAGTGTAGCATTATAAGACAGACGGATATTTACTAATAAAACTAATACATGCAGACACGGTATAGTTTTAATTTAATAACAAAACCAAATTAAGTATGCTAAATGTGTCCAACATCAGAATGAAAGCGCGAATGTATGATGAATTGCTGTTGGTTCTAGACACATTGAGCATACTTAATTCGATTTTCTTATTTAAAAAAAATTGTGCCTTCCTTACATGTATTACTTTTATTAGTATATGTTCTTCAGTCTTATAATACGACACTTCTGTATGCAATTATTGGCGTAGCTAAGCTGATGTTAAAATAAATATACATTTCAATGCTTCTAATAAAGTTATTTTGCATGTAAGACATCCTTTCATACTAAATCGAGGATACCCTGCATAGTGATGGGCATAACGATTATTTTGATTATTCGAATGAATCATTCGGGCATGCGCAGAAGCATATCTGTCAAACTTCATTTTTTATTATTATTATTATTCAAATACTACCAGAAATTTTGAAAAAAAAAATCGATTTTAATTAGAATTAGATTAGACGCTAGATAAAAATGAAAAATGTGCTTCGAACTTTTTTTTTTCAAAATTTCTGGTAGTAATTGAATAAAAAAATTTTTGAAGTTTGACAGAAATGCTTCTGCGCATGCCCGAATGATTCATTGGAATAATCAAAATAATCATTATACCCGTCACTAACCCTCCAACTTTGCAATTGACTTTTTTCCCGTATCACATACCATTTTCGAGATAAGAAAGCTAACTCCGTCCTTTACCGTTAAGTGGCACTGTAAGCGATTTCATCACATAGTGCATAGCCACTTCACTATAGACACCTCGAATGTATTTTCTTTAATTACTAGGGGGCTCTGCCCCCTGCTCGCTACGCTCACCAACCCCCGTTCTGATTTCACAACCTCTTAAAACCTGGTAATGTATCCTGTTTTAAAAGGATGATGATGATGATGATATCACGAACGGCGACTATCTTCTGTAATCAGGTTATAATGCTTTTTCATTTAACTGGTTATAATGCTTTTTCATTTAATTCATCTTTTTTATTTTTAATATTCATGTGTAAACACAATTTTTATGACGTAATTTTCTTTATTTCCTGCTTTCAACACGTGATCATTTAATTATTATTTTAAACTTTCATTATTGTTTTTAATAGTCTCGCGCAAATGCATTTTTTATTTGAGATAAAACATAATCCTTTGCGCTTATTTAGAAATTGGCAACAATATAAAAAAATGACTTTTTCAATAAAAGATTTTTTTACTCGATTTTTAAGGATTTTTTGAGTTTTTATTGTCCGACCGTGATAATTTCTGGAATTTCTGAAAGCTTGTTATATTTCGCGTCTGGTGGTATGATTTTCGAATCCGTAGGATGGCTAGAAAAAAAAGTAATCGCTCCTCAAAAAAGTCCCTAGTAAAAAAGCGATGAGACTAACCCGGAATATCTACGCAGATTTTCATTGGTCCATTTCCAAACCATTACTTTTTTTTATATATAGAAAGATTTCTCGCCTAAATAATTATGAAATGCTTCGTTAAAGAAACATTTTATAAATACGATATTTTTATTCTTGTTAACTACATAAATTATTAAACAAACAATTATTTACAAAATGCTATTACGAAGCGTTAAAATTAAAAATTAAAGATTGCCGTACTTAAAGTATTTTGAAAACATCACAGGAATTTTCAAAAGTTCCCCCCCACCCCAAAAAAAAAAAAAAAAACCCCGGTTTATTCCCTGGAATACACACTTTTTTTTTCATTATTTGCAACGGAAGCTGTCGCCATTCTGTAGTTAATGGGGGTGGACAGAATTTTAGTGGGCATCCTATTTATTCTAAATCTGAATCTGCTTAGTACATATGTTTTACTACATTTATGTGAGCACATATTTATCTTGTCAGAAATCGTAAAAATGTATCTGAAAAAAAAATTATTTTTACATCTGATATGACTATTAATTACACCAATCATGGACTGCGAATCTTAGTCTGATGATCTTAAATTATCTACTTAATAATAGTAATCTACTTCATAAAATTAACAGTGCACAAAATAGTTTGTGCTTATTTAAATTTCTAACTATTTAATTTTAAACTATTAAAAGGAAAAAATCTGTTTAATTGCCTTTTTATAGACAAAATAAATAAAAGTGACATGAAATAAAAATATAATGTTTTTTTAATGTTTTTTAAGCGATAGCCTGTTTGTTATTATAGGTTTAGTTTCGTATACTACTACAAGTTTAAATGAAAATTTAAAAATATGTATGGCTAAAATAGATTTTCCAGCAACATAAAAATGTATTTATCATATTTACATTTTTGATATACATTGAAAATATTGATGATTGATATATTTTGATGTACGTTTAAAAATGAAAGATGTATTTGCCCCCTATTAACCTATCACATTTTATATAAGTAGTACTTTTTTCAAACTGAGTGAAAATATGTCCAGGCTTGGACTCTAAACCATAACCTTTTACTTTAATTGCCAATGCTCTTCCAATTGAGCTATCTGGACGACATCCCAGCCAACAACACAATTCACTCAGGTAACCATTTTGATAATGACATTAGGTCTGTTATTGTCATACAAATTTGTGTCGTTACCAAACTTGTGCAATTATCAATATGGTTTTCTGAGTGAATTGTGTTGTTGGCTGGGATGTCGTCCAGATAGCTCAATTGGAAGAGCAATGGCAATTAAAGCCAAAGGTTTTGGGTTCGGCTCGCGGCCTTCTCACATTTTTACTAGCTACCTCGACGACATCCCAGCAAACAACACAATTCACTCAGGCAACTATTTTGATAATGATATTAGATCTGTTATTGTCATACAAATTTGTGTCATTACCAAATTTGTGTAGTTGCCAATATGGTTTTCTGAGTGAATTGTGTTGTTGGCTGGGATGTCGTCCAGATAGCTTAATTGGAAGAGCACTGGCAATTAAAGCCAAAGGTTATGGTTTAGAGTCCAAGCCTGGACATATTTTCACTCAGTTGGAAAAAAGTACTACTTATACATTTTTACTCAGTTGAAAAAATTACTACTGGTATGATTTATATACCAAACAGTTTAATTGTGTTAAAATAATAAAAGTATCACCCTTTAACCATTGAATGTTTTGGCGTGTGGTGAGAAAGGGGAATCCGTGTATAATTATCCATGAACAAAAAAATATTATTCAGTAATATTGTTAAAAATTAGTTCTTTTTATTTTGTATTACACACAGATTTGTCATAAACGTACTTAAAATCATGTGTATTCGTTCGGAATGCAGATGAAATTTCTGAATTTATTTGTGTACCTCAACGGTATTTATTCAGAAGCACTTTTATTAGCACTTTCAAACTCGATGTGTGTTTCTTGTGTTACAGCACACTATGTTTGAAGGATTCAAAGTCAACGTTACAAATTTCTGTCTTGTGTAAAATAGTGATATTCTATTATTGGCTCTGTCATAACAAGTAATACTGTCTGCAAAATTATCAAAAAAAGAAAGAAAAATCGTGCGTCATACATAAATTATGAAACACTTTCCAACGCTTCCTGAATACCGTAATAAAACCTCACTATTTAATAAGGTAAAAAAAAAAAGAAAAATCTAAATAAAAACGTCAACAATAACAATACACATCAGTTTTATTATGTTTAAAATAGTGTAACATTATTAAAATGCAAACACTGCAAATGATTTTCCCCATAGGCCATAATGTAGGGGAATTCTTTTGCGTGTCCCTGTAAATGAATGATAAACTTTACACACTCCCCTTTCAAAAGGGAATGTTCCATGGTAAACCTCAATAACATATAGCAAGATCATGGTAATCTAAGTATAGTTACGTGAATTACAGCACGGACAGATACATGAACAGACAAACTAAAGTCATAAACACTTTTCAACTATGTTGGAAAATGTTAAAAAATACACATTCATTGATCTACAAAAATCTCATTTTGAAACAAACTCTTTTTTCTTTTCCATTTGCAGAGGAGTGTAAATGCCAGGACTGGTGGAGTTGTATCATGTCACAAAACATCTTGTAAGTCAATTAATCATATGTCTTATTTCAGTTTGTTTTTATATGACTTTTCTCGGGAATTTTTCTATTGGTACGTGGGAGAAATTTAACGTTAGTTTAATGAAAATCATGAATTAAATTCTGCTATTGTTTGATTTACATTTTACTTATTTATGTTTTCTGTAAAGATGTAAGACAAAAACACTTAGTCATTTAGTTTCTGGAATAGAAGATTAAAAATATGGTACTTTCTTAAAATAGGTAATCTCTCGAATCCAATTTCAAAATTTCTTATTCTTATTTGTAAACAAGCCGTCTCTAAGAAATCTTGATATCAATTATTCCTGAAAAAAATTGCAACAAAAATTCTGATGTATCACAAATACTTACTACAATTGAATGTAACCGCGTAGTTACCTGTAATACCTGAAACCTTTCCCATTTCTTCGGAAAACATTTAAGAATGAGGAACCTGTAAAGATAATAGGTTTCTGGGACTTACGGAAGTGTTTGTGAGATTAGAAGGCCCTTTTGTTGGCAGGAAATCTCCGAATAGAGTTTTCTGTCAGTTTCGGGAGCATGCTGGTTTCTGAGGTTCTTCATTGGTTCTCTTTGAGATTTCTGAAGAAGGGATTCCATATTCGTGAGTAGCGACGAAATTACCTTTCAAAGGAATTTTCGTGTGTGTTTCTGCAATTTTTCATAGTTTATCGTTAGAAAAAGAAGATTTTTATCAAAATTCAAATTCGACAAAATTAATGAATGAAATCAATGAAAAATACATTTTAATGGAAATTTATGAATACGCGTTAATTTTATCTATATTATGTAAATACTTTTAAATAGAAACTTCTTGAAATCGGCTTCATAATTTTTGGAAAATTATTTATGTAGATTATATTTAATTCCTCTTAATTTTTAACCATACTTTTATAATATTTAGTACTTTTTTTTTGTTCTAGGGGTGAAAGCAAAATACAACCTTATCACTTCTCCACATGTAGCCTTCAAGACTATATTCGAGCCCTTAGAGTAGGGCATGGAATATGTCTTTTTAATAAACCAAATCAAGTATGTATCTTTAAAACAAATATGTATCCTTGCTGTTCTGTGAGATATGATCTGTTTAATGAAAAATTAAATCAAATCGAAATTTAATCAAATATATACCCTTGCTGTTCTGCGACATATGTTCCTTTGAATGAAAAATCAAATAAAAAATCAAAATTGAATCAAATATGTATCCTTGCTGTTCAGAGAGATATGATCTGTTTAATGAAAAATTAAATCAAATCTAAAATGCATTACTCTTTTTCTTAAATAGCTCCTATTATAAAGCTATTTTATAGATATTTGTATAAAATAACTATATTATAAAGATAAAACATGTCCGTGAGTAACGCTGACGTCATATTGATGATGGCAACACCTGGCCGATAAATTTCCTTGCCTTTAATAAAAAAGAATCGCACAATCTCAATTTTTACATAGACCAATAGGAAATAAAATATTCTTTCAAATGCAATTTGTTTGAAAACTGTATATCTCAATTTACTGATTTTTTGTGGTTTTTAAACTATAATTCAAGTATGAATATTTTTAAATCTATGTCTATCGCGTGCAGCCCCATTACGAAACATTAATCGGTTTGCAGTTAAAACAATGTAAAGAGTCCAACACTTGTTTTCAACTAATATCCCATAACAAATTTAAAACTTCATCGACAAATAAATAATATTATATAAACAAAACACAAATTTAACAGCATGTAATCGAATTAAGCGCTCTAACCACTGAAATTATTAGAATCAAAAAATCTTATGTAAGTAGCGAAATCTTTGGCGATTTCTTCAGCTTTTAACTTCTGACATGCGCACAGTGGAGCGTTTTGATGATCTAGGTGGACAAAATTCATTTTTCCGATTGTCTCGGAACTTAACAAGACCGCGTATACTGGTAGCTGAATGTCTCTTTCGTCGAGATCCGTACGAGTTTTGTCGAAAAAACCCGATGTGTCGATTAACTACGACCGTAAAGAAGGCAGATGATTTGAGAGACTTTCAACAGTTGCATTATTTTTCTGTAAGTTCGAAAGCAAGTCGTGACTTTTCTGTTTTATGCGAAAGCAGCAGTTTACTGGACATATGTCACATGTTTGTCACACGATTTAACCTATTGTTGTTTGAAAATAAGCGCCATCTTGTTTTCAAACTTCAGCTTGACTTTTAATATAGTATTAAGCATTATTAAGCAATAAGCATTTTTTTAAATCCTAAAGTATTGAAAACTTAAGAAAGTTCCTGCGAAATTTTGCAAATCATTAAGTTATATTAACTTGAAGTGTGTGTCTAAATGTTTAATTCAAATCTTGCAAATCAATTTTAACCACTTTTAATTATTCGATTGAGCTGAAACTTTGAATACATGTGTAGTTTCAATGACAATACAATATCATAATATAAATAAATAATAATAATATAAATAATAGTAATAATAATAACAATAATAATAATAATAATTAAATATGCCAAATATTTATCACTGTTTGATTATTTTATTACTGATACATTCGAAAACCTAGCAAAACCTAATTATTCTTCAACGCAATAATTTTGTCCACCTAGATCCTCAAAACGCCCCACTGTGATGCGGCTAGAAAATAATAGCTTTTAATAAATTAAATTTCTGAACTTTATTTGAATACGTTATTGATATTTTTCATATAAAAATGCTTTGTGTGTCTGTGGGTAATTAAAAAAAAATATATTAAATGTGAAAAATCTTTTCAAATAAAAACATGTTTCCCCCCTTTATTCTGTATTCTAGAAAATCCAGGTGGATCGCCTAGCTACATTTAAGCATAAATATGTGTATTAAAATATTCAGCACTTTTATGAAACATGAAATACTACTTTTTAGCTCACAGGCTATCAAAGCCTCAGAGCTAATGTTCCCGCCGGTTCTATATGTACGTATATACGTACGTATGTACGTATTCTGTATGTTCTATCTCTTGATAGAAATATCCGTTTTGCTTCAAATTTTGTTTATAGGTTCATTGTGGTAAGGCGCTTCCCTGATTAATTTTGGGGGTTCATTGATTAAGTATAAAAGGGGGAACGGGGGACTAATTCCCCCCTTAATTGAGATAAATGGGTTTTTCATGCTGGATTATCCGATTTGTTTCAAATTTTGTATATAGGTTCATTCTGATAAGGCGCTTCCCTGATTAATTTTGGGGATTCATTGGTTAAAACCCTTTCCGGCACAGTGGTCCCACTCCGGGCACACCTAATTTTAATTTGAAACTTGCATTCGACACCAAGAATATTTAATAAAATTTTGTTTCTGCAATGAAAGCTTAAAATAAGGAGTTCTTATTTTCTAAAAAAAGTATTTTGTAAATTCCGGTGTCGGTCAGTAATTTCTCATTTTACGAACAGACTTTGTCTGTGCCGGAAAGGGTTAAGTATAAAGGGGGGAACGGGACGCTAATCCCTCCTTAATTGAGATAAATGGTTTTTTCATGCAGGATTATAGGATTTGTTTCAAATTTTGTATATAGGTTCATTGTGATAAGGCGCTTCCCTGATTAGTTTTGGGGGTTCATTGGTTATGTGTAAAGGAGGGGAATGGGGGCTAATTCCGCCTTAATTTATTGTCGATTTCTTCATTTTTCGAGGGCATTATTCTTTGAAATAAGAGTATAATATACAATTAGTGTGGTTGTCTGTGGGCTCAATGCCATCAGTTTATCTGGGCACTTTTCTTTTTTATTATAATGTTGTCTACGGCGATATATCTAACTCTATGGTTATACTGTCTATAGAGTAAACAGAAAAAATACCTGAATTTGAAAAATCGGTAGTTCATAAACTATAATAAATAAAAAGAAGAAATAATTAACATGTTTATCAGAAACTCATAATTATGTAAACAGTAATTTTTAAAATAGTTCACATTTTCGTCTATAGATAGCGCTGACCTATGTCAACATGTGAGATTGCTCAAATTAGCATGTAAACCTGGATCAAATATTACTCAGTTTTTACTCTTCATTTTACTTAACTATTGAAACATGTGAAAAAAATGCATTTTGAAATTTTGAAGTTAGTTCTTTCAAACTTATATAGTGCACACAATCTATTGATGAAAATTTGACTTTTTTTTCCATATATAAAATTTGTGAGTTTCCTTATAAACTTGTCACCAAATTCATTTTTATGTTTATTATAACTACTAAGCGATGACATTTGAAATTTCAGGTGATCTTTTGGGGAAATCTGAATTTAAAAGGGAAATTTCTCTGTAAAAGTTCATGTTCTGTCATAACTTTGCATACCTTACCATACGATTTAGATGTATACGATTTTCCAAAACTACTCTTCAAACATTCAAAAATCTTTTCTGTTAACTTTAATAGAAATACTTTTATAGAAACTATTAGAAATAGAAACGATAGGATAACTTTAATAGAAATAAAATTATGTAGCTAATCTACTCTAATGAATAATAGATCAAACATTTGACGCATCCTTTTGTTAAGTACCTAAATACAGAAAGTAAAAGAGCAGATTTTTATTTAATCCACTAAATAAACAAATTACTTATTTCTTTTTAACTTAAAAAATGCTAGATGTTTGTGTATGTACTGTGTTTGATTTAAAATTGTGAAGCAAAAATTTAAAACAAGTGTAGTAAAATAAAAAATAAGTCACTATTTTACGTTCTTCGATTTTGGAAAAAAAAAAATCAGTTTCATTCAAATTCAGTTTATTTAAACGAAAATTATTCTAAACCCAGAGGAATTATTTATTTCTCTGTGCACTTGTTATGCAATGTTACATTTATTTTAAATGTATTTACATTTCAATTTTATTACAGTTAGAAGATTTCAGAACCTGTGGTAACGGAGTAATAGAAGATGGGGAACAATGCGATTGCGGTAGTATAGAAGTAAGAATTTGAGTTAATTACTTTATATTATATAGAAAGTGTCATTTAAATGAATTATGCTTGTGAATCATTATTTGCGGGACATTATCTTGTCTTTAGAAAATCTCCAAAAATGTTTTCAAGTTTACGATAACATCCCTGAAAGTTTCAGGATCAGAAAATTTCCTGAAAATTTTGCGATTTTTGTGACATTTTGCAACATAACATATTACTTAGAGAAAAAATTTAAAATATAAATTTATGTAGTATGAGAACTAAAGATAAAAACTTTCATCTTTTGAAAAAATGTTTAACACACTTAGTAGTAAATAGTTTGTTCTTTGTCACAAATTTTAAAAGAATTTAAAAATAACTGTGTGAGAAACATAATGTACATTTCTCGCTTGGTTTCAAATAATTTTATATAAGGATCAAATGGGCAGTACTGTGATAAATAATCCCACATAATTACCAGCGAAATTCTCAATCACTTATGAAATTATCTTTTTAGGCCTCTTTTAACATTTGTCAAATAGCAGAATCGACCTATAAAAATTTTCTATCTTTAAATAAGTTTTTAAAAATGTTAACTAATTTGTCCATTGTCACAAATTTTCAAAGAATTTAAAAATAAATGTGTGCAAAATTTGAGACATTTCACGCTTGGTTTCAAATATTTTAATATAAAGATCAAATTATGACAGTACACTGATAACTAATCCCACATAACTCTACAAGCGAAATTCTCAATCACTTATGAAATTATCTTTTTTAGGCCTCTTTTAACATTTGTCAAATAGCAGAATCAACCTATTAAAATTTTCTATCTTAAAAAAAATAATAATAACTAGTTTGTTCATTGCCACAAATTTTGAAAGAATTTAAAAATAACTGTGTGGAAAATACGAGACGTATCAAACTTGGTTTCAAATAATTTTATATAAAGATCAAATTATGACAGTACTGTGTTAAATAATCCCACACAACTACAAGCTAAATTCTGAATCACTTACGAAATTATCCTTTTCCCCCTCTTTTAGCACTTATGAAATACCAGAATCCACCTATTAAAGTTCCTCAGAAAACAAACATCGAAAAAAAAACCCGGTATCTTTTGATCTGGTCAGTCGTAAATTCTCGGAATTGGGAGTAAATTCCGGATCATAAACATTGGTATTGTAAAATGAATAATCTTAATGTACATAATGTAGGGTGAAACTCCCAGTAACTGATTTTTAAGGATTACACTAGATTAATTTTAACACAATTATTCAAATTGGTAAAGAAATCATACGAGTTGTAATTTTCAAACTGGACGAAATATGTCCGGACATTTTTTGTCCAGTTGGAAAATTACAACTCGTATGATTTCTTTACCAGTTTGAATAATTGTGTTAAAATTAATCTAGTGTAATCAAGTATCCAGCGTTTACTGGCGTTCCATTACCTGCAATCTATTCTGTTGAGCTGATTAAAATATCAGACCAGATGCTATGATCAATAAGGTTAACTGGATGAATTATGCCCTCCCGATTCGACCGGGGTAGCTCAGTTGGTAGAGCGTGGCGGCTTCAGCCAAGAGATCCCAGGTTCGAATCCTGGCCCGGACATTTTTCGTCCAGTTGAAAACTTACAACTCGTATACTTTAAGGGTTCTTTATTGTTCAAATCACTATTTAAAAAATTTAAATCTATTTTATACTTATCTTTATTTTTGAAAGGATAGTAGAGATATATTAAAAAAAATTTATTGGCAAAATTTTGAAAAAATATACATTTTATTATTAAACAATAATTTTATTCATAAATATGGCTAAAAACTCCAGTAACTGACACCATCCCTATTTTGGAACAGCAATAACTGACACAAAGTGAACCAGTGACTGACACTTTATTTTAAGAGATTAAAATCCTTTAAAAAAACTATATTCTTTATTATAAACACAAAATGCATTAATATTTATTATAAAAGATGGGATTTAGTAAGCTATACTGCATTATTAGTAATGCAGAGTATATAGTAAAGTATATATAGCAGTAATATTTAGTACTGCATTATTAGTAATGCAGATATCCAATAACTGACATTTATGAACCAGTAACTGACATCTGGTGTCAGACTCCGGTAAAACAACTTAAATTTTAATTGTGTTTACTACAAAATAAATTTAATTTATTATTATGTATTTTTAAACAGTTCAAATAATAGATTTCAACTTTCTTTAATGTAACCAGCAACTAACACCTCTGTCTGAGACTGGTGAAATGAAGTTCTAGGAACCAATAACTGGAAACCCCCATTAAGCTAAATGAAATAACTATAAACTCTAAATCATGGCCCTAATATATCATATGCATCTTTAAACTAATTTCTATAAGTATAACTTTAAGAAAAAAAAAATAGTATGGTTGCATTACAAATAGATTAGGAAAATACTTCCTTAATTTTTTAAATAAGATGGTTGCTTCAAAATGGCACGTTTTGTATTCTCAAAAGTTTCTTCCCCATTGAATATGTTCTTGGCATTCTAATGGCGAATAAATTGATACCAAAATAAAAATAATTGTCTCATTTACCACTAGATGACATTACTTTTCAGAATTTTACAACTAAATACTTATTTGGGTTAGATTTTTGCTCAAGTGTCAGTTACTGGTTACGTGTCAATAACTGGAGGTTTCACCCTATGTAGTAGATTAACAATAGTAGGAACTACGTTGTGTGTAATCTCGTACTACAAAAATAAATAAATAAATAAATAAAAATATCATGATATCTCTTTTATACTTAATTATTTAGTTTAGAAAAGTAGTAGTTCTTCGAATTATCCAGTTATTCATTTAAGGGTGTTGGTCAATGAGACCTCAGATTCCCCTCGCTAACATTAAACCTATACGCGTGGAATGCATTCATATTTTTAAAATATTTTAATATATTCTCAGTAAATTAATAGTTTTAACTTATTTTTTTGTGTACTATTCTTAAAGGATCACTGAGAAAAATGACACTGTCATATCTGAGCAAATCGATTTTTTTCATTTTGTTATGAAACTTTTTGTTTCAAATAGGACGACTCAATGCTTTCAATTCTATAATACCAGAAATACCCAGAATATTTAAACATGGACATACTCCAAACTGAGCATATAGAGGTCAGTTCATACTCATTTTTGAAACACCGACATACTCAAAAATGATTAGAATCAGTTCAAACTCATTTTTGAAACATGGACATACTCAAAAAGGAGAACATAGAAGTCAGTTCATACTCATTTTTGAAACATGGACATACTCAAGTATGAGAACATGATGTTTTTTTCTTGAGTGTGGGCATGTTTTCAGAAATGAGTGTATACATGTTTCAAACTTGAGTAATTTTGATTCGGAGCCATTTTGACTATGCGACAAACTCAGATTTGAGTATTTTTTTGCTCAGTTTTGAAAATGTCGTTTTTAGAGGGATGTCTCTTTCGTTTTTAATAATCAAAATATTTCTAAAATATATACTTAATATATATTTTATGTGTTAAAATCTTACCAAAGCTGACAAGCTGTGTGTAAGATTTTAACATTTCAAATAAAATTAAGTGTATATTTTAGAAATATTTTAATAACTAAAACAAAAGAAAGAGAGACTCTTAAGAATAATAGGCAGAAGAAGTTAAAAATATTAAATTCTTGAGGAGATATTTAAAAAATGAGAATACATTCCACGCCCATAGGTTTAATATTAGGGAGTGGAATTTGAGATCTCACTGACCAACTCACTTAAGTGAAGATTATACCATATCAACTTTAACACAATTATTCTAATTGGTAAACAAAAACCAATTATTCATTTACCAGTTAGAATAATTGTTTTAAATTCAATCTAGTGCAATTACGTATCCAGCGTTTACTGGAATCCCATTACCTGCGATTTATTCTGAAGAGTTGATTCAGATATCAGACCAGATGCTATGATCAATTATATTAGCTGAGTGAATTAGGTCCTCCAGATTTGTCCGGGATAGCTCAGTTGGCAGAGCATTGGCAGCTTCAGCCAAAAAGTCCCTGGTTCGAATTCTGGCCCAGGCATTTTTCGCACAGTTGGAAAATTACATCTCATACGAAGATTACTGCAGTTTACTTTATTACTGAAGATGTCAATTTATTTTTATTACTTAATATTAAAACAGGAGTGCCTGCAGAGTGACCCCTGCTGTGATCCTATCACCTGCAAGCTTAGAGTAGAAGCAGAATGTTCGACTGGTCCCTGCTGTGAGAATTGTAAAGTAAGTAATTTACTGAAAGAAACAAGTAAAAATTCTCTTTTAAAGTCTTAACGTATTTCCATAAAACGTATTAAAAACCTTTTAAGGCACCGCAAAATAGATGATAAAAAATATTGGAATCTATTAAGATTTTTTTAAAAATTACCCTGTCATTCTAAAGATTGACAAACCAGTCCTTGAACAAGTTAAAAATAATAATTTTCATTTTTATGTAAATATCAACAATAAAAATTCTAATAATTTTATGTGATTTATAATTAATTTATGCACATTAATGGTTAAAATAAGAGATAATGCCCGATTCTTTCAATTTCTGTATTGCTTAGAAAAAAATTAAGTAATATGTTTTTGAAAATTTAAGAAAACAAATCCAGTTTTTGACTCTCAATTTTTTCAATTTATAAGTCTCAGTAATATAATTTTTTATCTTTATTGTTAGCGCCTTTTACAATTCATTTATACATAACAGTGATTAAAATAAGAAAGAATTTTCGATGCTGTTTGGTTCTTTCAAAGTCTTTGCTCACTAAATTTTAATGAATGAGCAATGAAATCAAGAACCTTTATGCATTTTTTTTAATTTATTAAATATAAGTAACAGATATTTATTACAAGAAAACATACTTACAAGAGAATTTATTACAACAAAAGTTGATACAATTTACGTTAATTTGAAGTTCGAAACAATTGTAGTTCTTTTATTTGCTATTTGATGGTGTTCTAATAAAGTTCTTAATTTTCAAATAACTGAACATTTTTTACGACTGATAAAATTTAATTGTTAAAAATTACATTTAATCAGACAGATTAAAGACATTGAGAAAAACATTTCAATCATCTAGATTAAAAACACACATTTATTCAAAACAATTAAAAAAATTATGCAATAACGTACGATAACCAGACTATCTCCAAACATGTCTACAGTCCTCTAAACATGTTTGGACTGTATTTTGGACATGTTTGAACTCTAAACATGTTTGGAGATAGTCTGGTTATCGTATATTATTGCACTGAAGAGGGGCTCAATGGTAGCATGAAACGTTTGCAGAAGTTTTTTTTATTGTTTTTATATAAATGTGTGTTTTAAATCTAGTATTGTCTGATTAACCATAATGTTTAACAATTAAAGTTCTTAATATTTATCTGGTAAATACAGGTTTTCTTGTTATTTTTTTTTCATTTGTATAATTATGTTATGAATCATGTTTCTTTTCGTTCCAGTTACGACCTTCAGGTCACTTGTGCCGTCCTGCTTTGACAGAATGTGATATACCTGAGTTTTGTGACGGAAGAAGTGGGCAGGTAATGTTTGCGATGCACTTTATTTTCAGAACTATACACATATGGTTAATTTAAACAATAAACAATTTCATCCTTCTTTTTTTTAGAGACATTTACAGAAAGGTAATATATTTTTTAACAAATTGCCAAGGACAAAGTATAATTTTGAGAAAACATTTGCAAAAAATTTAATGTCAATTGTAGAGTCAACAAGTATCAACATTAAATGTGAACAGCATTTGTTTTTATTATTACTCACTTATTTTTTTTAATATCTTGTAAGATCAAATACATTTTTGATATATTACTGATGTTTGCTGAACCATGATCTGTAGAAAATTATGCACTGCTCGACATTGTTAAAAAAAACTGTTATCTAAATAGTTATAAAAAGTATGCCTTAAATCTTATCACACTCATCTAAATTTTTCAGTAATTAAATTCAAATAAAATACAGCAAAATCCCTATTATCCGAGTTAATATGGATTAAGCTTACCTCGGATAAGCAAAAAATTCTGATAAACCGTATTTACATAAATCGTTACTAACTAAGAGGATAAAATATAAATGTACACACAATTTGTTAATTTTTATGGTACTACTTACAGTACTTATGATGCACACTTCCAATGCTTTTATAAAACACTGGGGAATGAAATTATTCATTTGAAGAAGTCTTTGATAGTTTTTTGTTTGTTGGATGATAAACGTTTCATTGTTGCATTGTTACGCCATTGTATTAGTGTCATCAAAATTGCAGGTAAAGCCTCTTCTTGCTGCTCAAAGTATTCAATAGTTCGTTCAATCGAGCTTAGAATTGCAGAATGTGTCATTTTCTTTTAATTTACATCGTTTTCATCAACACTGCTCTTTTATTCGCGTTTTTCAACGATGTCTGCAATCATGTTACCAGTAATTTTTTGCTGTTCCGCTACAAAAACGTTCATCAACTCTGCAATATCTTCTTCGGCGAAAGGGCTTACAATTTTACTAAACTTGAAATCTACAAAATTGGGGTTTTAGAAAATGTCATTGTGAATGAAGTACTACGTATTTACATAAATCGTTAGTAATTAAGGGGATGAAATATAAATGTACACACAATTTGTTAATTTTTATGGTACTAATTACAGTCGTCATGATTCAAGTTTAGTCATGAACTGTCGTCATGATTCAATTCACAGTCGTTTCAATTCCAATACTTTTATAAAAAAAACTGGGGGAACGAAATTATTCATTTGAAAAAGTCTTTGATAGTTTTTTGTTTGTTGGAAGATAAACGTTTCGTTGCTGCATTGTTACGCCATTTTATTAATGTCATCAAAATTGCAGGTAAAACCTCTTCTTGCTGCTCAATGTTTTCAAAATAGTTTGTTCAATCGAGCTTAGACCTGCAGAATGCGTCATTTTCTTCTAATTTACATCGTTTTCATCATCACTGCTCTTTTATTCGCGGTTTTCAATGATGTCTGCTATCATGTTACCTGTAATTTTTTGCTGTTCAATGCAAACATGTCTGCAATCATGTTACCTGTAATTTTTTGCTGTTCATCTGAGTTCACCCACTCAGCAATATCTTCTTCAACAAAATGGCTTACATTACTAAAGTTGAAATCTCCAAAAGTGGGGTTCAGAAACTATCAGTGTCAATAAAGTACAAGCTAAAGATGAAAGAGAAGTCGCAATTTTTTTTCTCTCATCAGAAAGGAAAAAAAAATTCTTGTAATTTTTTTTTCGGTAACTCGGTTAATCGAGATTCGGATAATCCGAACTCTACTTCATATTTTTTAAAAGAATAGAATGACAGTTGCCTCTATAAAAATATCTATTAGCATTATGATCTCATATATCATTTCCTTCAATTCAGGAAATCTGTTAGAAAAAAAGATAGCGATCACAATAATCAAATTTTTATGCAAAGCTGTATCTTTTTAAAGCATTTGTTTCTCGTAAAGCATACATTTCTGTGATTATAAATGAATTATAAGAAAGAATAGACTAATTTCCTAAATAATTATGCATAAAGTTCTTTATATTAGTTTTACACGGTTAGAATCAAACATTCTTTATAATTTTTTTACAGAATAATAATATGATGCATTTTAAAATTTTGCAGCAGCATTTTAATATGGTAAGAACGCTACTGTTTTAATTTTTTCATAAAGGAATACTTTAAAATAATTGTTTGATTCAAAACATATCTTCAGAATCTTTCTGAATAATTGAGTTTTCTTTTTAAAAATGTGTTAGTATATTATGAAATATGTCTTAAATATATTTTGTGCATTTATTTTTCGTAAATTATTAAAACTAGCTATTATTAAGCTATTAAAACACTATTTGTTTTTATTCCAACATAACTTAATAAAGCTACAGTAAAACATGAAGCCAAAAAATAATTATGTTCTCTATCATTATCTTTTCAAAACATTTTATTATAATTTTCACAGTTTACTTAATTAAAGATTTAAAAATTACGCAAAACACTTTTTTTTATAGAGAGGCAATATTATAACAAATAATATCTTATTTAGTAACTTTGCAATGTTATAATGGAATATATATATACCCTTTTTAATCCTTTATGTACCAAATTAGGAATTTTTCGCCTTCCAAAGCATTTTTTCTTACTGTTTAAAAATATGCTTGTAGATTTCTGCGATCATTAAATAAAGTTTACAGTTTTTCCATTTATTAAAATTTAATTAACTAAATACGTATTTACAGATATTTTGTATATTTACAACTTTATCCACATCATTTCTTCAGGATATTGTTTTGTAGCAAAATATAGAAGTAGGAAAGATGCAAAAGTAATGGTCTTACATATAAACATAGAAATTTTTCAGAACTGAAACTTTCAACTGAATGTCTTTCAACATAAAAATGAAGATGAGCAGTTAGAATTGAAAAAAGAAAATATCCATTTAAACATATTTTTGCTTTGTACAGCAAATAATGCCCTTTGGAAGAAGATAAAATGTCTAGAATTCATGCTAACTTCCATTAATGAATGAATCTTATAACAAGTTTCTTTTAATGATGCTTGTACTGTCGGTTAATGTACTGTCGGTAGATAAAGGATTAAAATAGATTAGACAACTTTCTTGGGATCAATTCAAAAAGAAAGCTTTAATCCTCCTAGTACGAAGTTTTAATTTTTGATGAGCGTTCTTAATTTTGGATGATTTGAGCCAGAAATTAATTAAATATCTTCCAAGGCGTCTGTTTGATTTTACTTATTATGTTTAAGTTACTATTTTTTTTCTGGTGCGAAGCATGAAAAATTTCAAAACAAAAATAAATGGGGTCAATAGAGACCCCAGTGATACTAAGGGGGTTAATTATGTATTACATCAGAGTTTGACATTAATCATTTCTTTTCTGTAGTGTCCCACTGATCTGTACAAAAAGAATGCAAGTCCTTGTAATAAAGGGGAAGGTTTCTGTTTTCATGGAGATTGTCCAACTCCCGACAGCCAATGCGAATATCTGTGGGGATATGGTAAGAATTTAACTCATTTTATGTGCAAATCACTGAAATTTTTGTTGTAATATTATGGGCGCATATTTGTTTGGCCTCGGGGGCCTCGAATGTTTCTAAATATTTTTTCTACAATTTATTTTAATAAAATTTCGTTTTGTAAAACATTTTAAAGAATTTTTAATGTCTAATGACATGTAAAAATAAATAAAAATGTGGTAAAACACATATTATATACTGCTAAATGATGTATTACATTAAAGAAATAAGATTACGTTAAAACACAAATCAACAATTGCAGCCTACATCCGGGGTTCATCTTCAGGATATCAAAAGTCAATCATAACTAAAATGTTTCTGACTTTACCACGGTTGAGAACTCAAGATACGAAACTTCACCAATCAGTATCGACAGAATTGTACGATTATTAGTCTACTACTATTCGTCTAAACTGTTACTAAGTTCCAAATGGAAAGAATAATACTGAAAAACCAAATGAGTAAAAAGCAATCTTGAAAGTCAAAAATCCTGAAACGGTAAAAGCTGCCCTCTCCTTTTTTATCGACTGAGAAACCGCTACTCATATCTTCAACAAATCCAACCAAATTCTCGAAATATTGTATGACATATTATCGTTGCACGCCAACCTAGTAACAGTTTACACTAATACGTGGAGACAGTAACAGTGCTTTTATGTGAATTTAGTACTGTAAGAAAATAATATTTGGGCAAGATATATTTATGATGGAAATCGTGAAAAACACAGCATAGCAGCGCGACCTGTTGGGCGATGTACACCAAAACCTAATCAGCCTGTTTTCATCTCAAGGTCTAATAGGATATGCAGTTTTATGAAATCCCATATTCTTGAGCTATAACTACTACGGAAATCGTGAAAGATGCAGCATAGCAGGGCCATCTATTGGGCGATATACACCCAAACCTAAACAGCACCAGTTCATGTGAAGGTCTATCAGACTATAACTTTTTTTTAAATTCCGTGCATTAGGTCTTGAGATACAGCAGCCACAAAATGTGTGTCACATACAGGCTACAGAGAAACAAACTAACAGACAAACAGGTATTTTCCAAAAATAGTCAAATCGTGTTCAGGCCATCCCAAACATTTTAAATCATTCAAACAACGGAAGTGAAAAATTTTCGTAATTCCAATACTTTCTGCTTATATATATAGAAGAAAGTAAAAATATATTTATTATAATTTGCAGTAAAAAGATAAAAAGTAAAATTTTTAAAAATTACAACATTAATTTTTCTGTCTATTACATTTTAATAGTGAATGGAGTAGTTGCTTTTATATAATTTTAAAATGACTTCTTTCATGTCTGAATTTTGTGGAAAAAGCATATTCTTTTTTTTTTTTTTTTCCTTCAATGAATCTCGTCGTGATAGATTATTTTTTTGTTGTTTTCGAGTTTCTTTAGTGAGGAAAAGGTTATTTCATATGAATATGACTTTGAGAACGGAACAAGTATTTTATAAAAGTAGCAGTTTTTTTATAAGGGGGGGGGGGGTATTTAGAAACTCGTCCTTCAGAAATATTAAAAGAATAATTTTATTAATGATCCTAAAAAAATTTCGCGTCACACCTAAGATTCTCTCACGGCACACCGGTTGAAAACCTCTGGTGTAGACGTATGTGTAGTGTATCTCTACTACTACTATAGCGAGATAATACAGGGTATCCACAAAGTCTTTTTACAATTTCAAGATTTTATAACAAGCACAAATGAACAAATACATGCATGGAAAGTACCAGTACAAAATTAGGAGTATGTATTGTTTTTTTTCTCATCAATTAATAAAGCTTTATATGTGCACCATTGTTTGCACGAAGCACGGCAAGGTCATAATTGTCGACGTGATCCTCTGATACACTTTTTCGTCCACTCCTTGCTTTATCCAATACTGAGCCGGTATCCATGAATTTCTGGTGCCATTCACTAATTGATGGACGTGGTCACAAGAAATTCATAGAGATTAAATCAGTATTGGATAAAGCAAGGACTGGACGATAAAGAGTATCAGAGGAAAACGTCGGCAATTATTGTCTTGACGTTCTTCGTGCAACCAATTAATAATAGAGGTTAATCGTCTGATTATTCGTTGGATAATCATAACATATAATTATTAATAATAGAGGTTTATTAATTGATGCAAAAAAACCTTCAATACATGCTCCTTTGTGGATATCCTGCATTATTGCATATTTTCAATCATGTGAATAATAGCGCCCTTCATTATCTGCCACCAGCCGAGGTGCGCCCCTACTTAATGAAAGATTGGACAGTCGGTTTATTGGAAAGATTGGTTCTAAACTGAAAAAAATAAATTAATTGCATACGAATTCTAATGCAGTTAATTTTAATATCCACTCATTCTAATATTTATCAATTTTTTTATTTTTTATTTTAGGAGCTGTAGCGTCTGAGAAAGAGTGTTTTGCCCGTTTCAATACGCAGGGAAGTCTAAATGGAAATTGCGGGACAGATGGAAGAGGTGGATATGTGAAATGCGCAGAAGAGTAAGAAAAATATCTCTTTCAGGAAATTCACATGTTCTTCCTCTTTATGTAAGCTAGTGTTGGAAATCTCATTAAAATTTCTGCTTTAAGGCTCTAGCTTTCAAATCGAAACTAGCTAACATCAAACACACTCCTAAATTCCTTTTTAATTCTTAACCCTCCACCGTCCATAAGTAAAATATATATATTTTTATCAAATTCATAGGCTGTATTGTATTGTTTTCACTAAAAGAAAGTAATAAATAACACATTTTATCAAAAAGTACCTACATGTAACGTCTGATAATTTGGACTGTAACCTATGAGGGACACACATATTGAAAGGCGCATCACAGAAATTTTCTTCTATTTCATACATGGTAATATTTCAAAAAAAGTAACTTTTTAATTACGCATTTTAGAAAAAAAAACAAGAACGAAAAATCATACGTTAAGCATAGATTATAAAACACTTTCCAAAACATCCAGAAAACTGTAACGAAACTTCACCGGTTAAATAAGGTGAAAAAACATATGTAAGTAAACAATATAGGAAACATATAACTCATTTAAAAGTTCAGTTTTTACAATTACCTTTCATAGTCAAAAATGCAGAATTATTTTGTGCAGCCCTATACATTATCTATAGCTTTGTATATATGTTATAGACAGAGGTCACGGCTGCCGAAGGCAGTCGCGCATCATCCGCTGATTCCAGGCTCTTGGAGAGCCCATACGAGACACGACCAAGAGGGATCCAGTTTACCCGGGGACCCTCTAGGTGGTGCTCTTCGGCCGGAGAGCGAAGCGGGGGCGTACGCCTACCTGCACTTCAAACTCTCTTTCCCAAGTGAGTTGATGACATATAGGTCGAAACGACATTAGTGGCACCTTATAAAAGGGCCACTAGGTTCACACTTGGGCGGATAGCGAGAGTGAGCCACGGCTTCGTTGCCGGGATCCCAAAAGGGAACCGGGTCCTAGGCCTGATGTGAAACACTCACACTACCCCATTACTGTACCGCACCTTCCGAATATCAAATCCTAGGGAAGGAGGAAGCGACTAGTTCATTTGGTGCGGCTATTGTATATATGTTATATTGAATGGTAAAATTTAGTTCATTTAGAAAATTCACATTTAGCAATTTTCGTCAATCGATGTAAATGCACTCGAAATCTTTTGTACAATCCTGTATATTATATAAAACTTTTGTACACTGCCCATATAAAGCTAAAATTTAATTCAGGTAATAAACGCATAAGACAACTTAAAACAAAGTTCCAGCAATTGCCAACCATAAACGATAATTTATCTTGTTCTTTGAGAAGCCCTGCATATGAATTTATTTATTTTCCTTAATCTTCTGTAAGTAGACTAACTTAAGCTCAGCAGGAAAATGCGTAACGCAAATAAAAACTACCCTAAGCAATTCACTCCCATACTCTGTAATACTTACGAATTCCATTGTGTAACCCTGTATATGATCAACCGACTTTATACGCACCACGTACTATGCAAATATTTAGTTAAACTTAAAAACGCAAACCAATATTGAAAACACACTTGTCACACATAGCCGATAATTATTGCACGTATACTGTGACCGATATCTTTGGTGTGTCCCTGTAAATGAACGATAAACGCAATGCACACCATACTTCTAAGTGAACAATTTATAGTGCACCTCATTAATGCATATAAATTTCATTATGTTTGAAATAGTGAAATTAGATTAAATTACACTGCAAGCGATTTTTCCCCATAGAACAATGTTGAACAAAATTCTTTTGTTTGACCCTGTAAATGAATAATAAATGCTTTGCACCCCATATTCTACAAAAGCATGTTTTACTGAGTTTCATCATGTTTCAAATGGCGTAGCTTCATCAAAATACACTTGAAACGATTGTTTCTTATTGACTGTAATATAACAAAATACTTTTGACTCCTTCTGTAAAAAAACTATAAGTGATACACACTTCATTTTCAATAGGGATCATGCTATAGCAAACGACAATAACATACAAAAATTTCAGGGTAATCCGAACATATTTATGCGAGTTAGAACACGGACAGACGGCAGACGGACAGACAATCCGAAGTCATAAACACTTTTCAACTATGCAACTAGATTGGAAAGTGTTAAAAATGAGTAGTTAACATATGTGATACTTATTTTCTATTACACTTCATATTTTTTGCCAATAAATTATTTTGTGTCTTATTCTACGGCTATCCTGTGGTTAATAATCCTTATTTCATAATTATATTACGTTTTACAGAAATGTCCGATGTGGTTCTTTACAATGTCAGAGAGGTTCGAGAACTCCCCTGGTGCCAGGCATGGACAAACAATATTCGAGGACAATAGTGTACCTTGAAGGAGTAGAATATGAGTGCAAGTAAGTAGAGTGCATCATACATGTAAGACGCTTTTTCGTAGTGCTAAGAATGCTGTGTTGATATAGCGCTTAAGAGCCTAACGCTACTCATCCGAAAAAATACTCAAGCTAATTTTAAGTCTATGCGAAGGTTCTTTACAGATTTTTTGTTCGCATTTTAATATTTTTAAATGATTTTTTTTATTGCATAGGATAGCTGAGGTCGATCTCTAACGTTGTTAGTTTTTCGATTTTGGTTCCAGTTTTTTTATATAATGGTACTTTTACTTTCAGATCCGGTTCCAACTGGTTCGAAAATTGCAAACGTCCGCTTATAAAAAGACTGTAACCAAAATCAAAAAAGTAAAAACTAACGTTAGAGATAGACTTCAGCTATCCTATGCAAAAAAATCATTTGAGCGAGAAATCTGTAAAGAGCCTTCCCATAGACTTAAAATTAGCTTGAGTGTTTCTTCCGAGCCTACATCAGTCATGCGAAAAAACGCGCAAGTTAATGTTAAGTCTATGGGAAGGTTCTTGGCAGATTTCTCGCTCGCATTTTAATATTTTTAAGTGATTTTGTTTTTGCATAGGATAGCTGAGGTCGATCTCTAACGTTGTTAGTTTTTACTTTTTCGATTTTGGTTACAGTCTTTTTATAAGCGGATATTTTCAGTTTTGGAACCGGTTCTGAAAGTGAAAGTACCATTATGTAAAATAACTGGAAACAAAATAAAAAAAGTGTAAAAATAAATGTAATCGAAATCGAAAAAGTAAAAACTAACAACGTTAGAGATCGACCTCAGCTATCCTATGCAAAAAAAATCATTTAAAAATATTAAAATGCGAGCGAGAAATCTGTAAAGAACCTTCCCATAGACTTAAAATTAGCTTTGAGTGTTCCTTCCCGCGACTAGTGTAGGTTCTTAAGTTTTAATAAATACAAAACACAAATGACATAAGTGATATTTTCAATTGGAAACGTTAGTATGAGCACCGGGTGCGCCATAAATTCGTTAAAACTTTAAAAATTTATTAAAAAGAAACATATGATGCTAAAAAATTGCGGTTTGCAAAATGGTATTAAAGAGATCGGATTATGTTTAATAACAAAGAAAGTTGTGGGTCAAAAAATTACCGATAAATGGCGCTGGCATGCAGATGTATGCCTATTAAGCTTATAGTAAAAGATCTGCTTCTGCGAAGCATATGAAAAGCTTCATTATCCCAACACATGAAACGGCTCTTTTCTTGTGCCGTGCGGAATTTTCCCAATGCGCCGGTTGCTGTTTCTTCGTTCTTGATATGGTAACGATAGCATACTGTTGACATCGAATGAAGAATCTCTACGTGCATCGAGGTGTTTTATTGATAGCCTGATTTCCATAAATTGGCTTCATATTGTGTATGCAAGCGCCATCTATCGGTAATTTTTTGACAGACAACTTTTTTTGTTATTAAACATATTCCGATCTCCTTTAATCCCATTTTGCAAACCCCAATTTTTTAGCATCATTTGTTCCTTTTTAATGTTTTTTTTTTTTTTTTTTTTTAAACAAATTTATGGCGGACCCGGTATATGACTATAATTACCGTACTTTCCAAATTGTTCAAATACTGTCCTATAAATATCTATTTATTTTTTTACCTTAGTGAAAATGCATTCATTTTACATCATTACTTTTATCATTCTTGTATTTAAATCATACAAGACCACATTAAGCATCATAATTTGCAAGATTTTTAATTTAATCAAAGTATTTCGGCATACAAAAATGTTAATGAGTTTCTTTTACAGGAATGCCTTTTCATTTTTTTTTCATAAGAGTAAATGATTATACAGATAGCAAAGATTCTACATTAAAGTTTATTTTAAAAAGATTATCTGTTTAAGAATTATAATTTATTTATTATCAAAAACTCACAGAAACTCTGGTCATATTCCTCTTTGCGTTGTAAATTTTTGTTTGTTGAATTGTTTAAGTTCCTGTAAATGCTATTTACGTTGTATGATTAAATGTCAAGTATAAATCAAGCAAATATTTTTTTTCCACATTCTTAAATAAACATTGGTGTTACTTTTAAATGAAACTTCTTTAAAGTTGTGCTTAAATGTTTTTTAAACAAAATATATAAAGAACAAATTAATAAAGAGTTTGTTCAAAATAGATTGTTCCCAATGATAATTTTCCTTTTTTTTTTCAACATATAAAACATTGAGCGAAAACAAAAAATTACTAATAATCAATTAGTGTCATTTATTTTATTTAGTGTCACTTGTTTTCAAGTCTTTATTCGTGAATACTACTTCATATCTCAAAAGTTATTTTTAATAGAAGTATATTATTTTTGTATGAAAAACTAATATTAATTAATGTCATTCACTTATTCTTTTTATTATTATTTTCAGAGCTGTACAGAAGTTTGACACTTCTCACAGTAATAAATCGAGAACTGCTGGTTACAATATAGCGTAAGGGTTGTTTTTTGTTTGCTTCTTGTTGTTGTTGTTTTGTTTCATTTTCCAAAAGGAAAAGTTTCAGTCAAAATTATGTTAACGCTTAAGCGGGAAAACATATCTGGAACATATTTAAACTTATTGAATGTAAGCTATCAACCTCTTATCCATCGTTCTCAACACACGCAAAGTTGCATTCCATACCATTTAAGTGTTAATGTAATTTTGATTAAACTTTACAAACTTAAGTGCAACATAATTTTGACTAACCCTATATTATAACAGACTTAATGTATGTTTTGTCAACGTCTCCAATATTTCTTACTAAACACTGTACAAAAACTGCAGACTGTACAAAAATTGCAATTTATCTTTATTTATTAAAGCCTTTTAAAAAATTGCCAACCCTACCATTTTTTGAATACCACTATATTCAAACAAAAATATTCGCTTTATTTAATGATAGAAATTCTATGATAAAATAAGACGAAAATTAATGTTCGAAAAGGATGGTCTCAAAAAAACTTGAGAAGTTGTCAGTTAAGAGCCAGCCTTTCATAACGTACTCCTTAAATCAAAAATGTCTTTTGTCATAGCACACGGAACAGAACATTTATCTTAAAACATTCATATAACATTTAAATTAATTTGATGTAACTGATTATACTCCTCATAAATATAAACATGTAAGCAAAACATAGCTTAGAATAATTGTCGTTACAACGTTAGTTTTCCCTTCTGTATTTAATAAGAAATTACAACAGGTGAATATCTATTTATAACGTATAATTCAAAAGCTGTATAATAAAGAGTGTGTTCACATATTTTTGTAAGGAGTTTGAAAATGGAAAAATATAAACAAAGATAAGAATTTTATTTTCTAATATGTTCCGTCTGATACCCCGTTTGTTTAACTACCATATTATACTTGATTTTCAAGATAAAAGAGCTTTTATTAAAATATCAAGATTGGTTTTGTCGCAATCCTCGACCACAATCTTTCAGAGTCCTCCCAATGTTTTTAGAGGCCGCTTTTAAAGATCTTGTTTTAAATGGGTTTCTTCGGTGTCCACTGTTAAAAGTTTGCAGCAAACTGTCCAGTCGTTAAGTTCGACCGTTTTTATAGAAAACGGTTACATGACCGTAATTTAACTTTATTCTGGCCATATTATTACCTATATTATGGTCAGAATAGAGTTAAATTACGGTCATGTAACCGTTTTCTATAAAAATGGTCGAATGGCTTGACAGTTTACTGCAAATTTTTTACCGTGTAGTGAATAGGAGATTGAACTTCTTCTTCAATATTCCTGTGCATTTTTCAATGGTTGCAAAATATGCTTAGCTTTTCTACTGAAATTTAAAATTATATGCAGTACAGCTTATGATAAAATAAACATGTCTGGTTATTTCTTTTCATATGTTTTTTTTTCATCATTTAGAATTGGAGGTGCTCAGAATGTCCCCGACATACCGGACTTGGGCATGGTGCGAGATGGAACGAAGTGTGCGGACGAAAAGGTAACAAGCAAAAAAAAAATCTGCCATTTTTAGTCATATTTTAGCTTTCTATGATAGACATTAATTATATTTAATTACAATCATAACTAGGACTGAAAGCAAATTGACCATTAATACATTAAATAGTAGCGTTTAGACGAGAAGTTAACATGCAAAACATACTCAGAAATATTTAATCGCATTTTAGCTATTTATTATTTAAATATTTTACATTAGACAATAATAAAACCATACTTAACTAAAATTACAAGTATTAATTAAAACAAATAAGATATTTAATCACTTTAAACGTAGTGTATGGACGAGAAGAAAACAAGCAAATAATGTTTTGCAATTTTCAGTTGTATTTTAGCTATTTATTATTTAAAGATTTCATGGTTGACAATATTAAAAGCATGCATGTGTGTTTAAGTTTACAATTATAAATGAAATCCAAAAAGCTTTTTATTTGCCAATTGAATGCTTTACGAACTGTATACAGCCATACCGGCACCCCCTATTTGAAGGGTTTAAAGGCAGAAATTCTATGTTTTCCGATTTTTCTGGTTAATTGTGCTGCAAAACCTATTTACTTATGAAATTTCATGATTCTACGACTGTTAGAAGCACCTTAATTATTTGATGATCACCAACCTTAGTTATTTGATGATCCCTCTGTGAGTCAGTGACAAAAAAAGCCCTTTTTTGGAATCGCATATTTCGAAAAATATTAAATACAGAAACATGAAATCGTGGAAGCAAGTTTAGTTCGATTATGCCAACATGCGTTAAAAAAAGAAAACTCTGCAGTTCTCCCCAAAACGAAGTTATGAGGGGGTGAAAAGTATGCCGAAATGGTTCAAGAAATGGTAGCTACGGCCTGTGCAAACTTGGCGGACGCACTGCCGTGCTCCCAGATTAAGAAACTACTTTTTAAGTATTATACTAAAGTTTCGTTATGTTTTGAGGTATCAATTTCATAAATCGTACTTCAAACAATTACTACCTACAGACAGTAATCTACCTACAGTAATGCAATCGAGTTTTTTATTATCTCTGTACGTGAGCAATAAATACTAGTGTAAAATAATTAAAAAAATTATAAAAACTACTTCCAATATGAAATATAGCGTAGTTGACCCCAACAACATACTTTAATTTCGAGGTTACTTAAGCCTTTTTTACGAAAGTTGGGATATTGACCAGTCCAATATAAACGAACGGATCCACAGAGGCACAAACAACCAAAGTTACAAATATTCTTCAACTAGATTTGAAACGTTTACAATGCCACTAGAATGCAATTTTCAACATGAGATAATTTGGATAAGTAATTTAACACTACGTACTGTAAAATATTGATATTGCTTAGATATGAAGTTATATGGAAACGATAATGAACTGGCGATAAAATTACATTCGATTCAGGTGTTTGACATAATACTTCGAATGTTGTTGATAAAATCATACACCATCATACAATGTTGGATGAAAGCACGAAATCCTATGACTTTCAACTATTAGGATAATGAATCTAGTATGAATTCATAATCTTTAAGCCTGAAAGCGCAGACTGGGCTGGTTTGAAGTTAGCTGATATTTCTGATTTCTATTTAATTTGTATGTAATAAACGAAGGAAATTAACAATGTTGCTGGTTTATGCAAATTCAATAGTATCTATTTTGCTCAACAAACAGCAGCGTCAGTCCGTTTTTGAGTTAAAGTAGACATTCAAACCAATGTTTACAAGTGTGCATTAAACGGTTGCATTATATAGGTATCAGTAAGTATATTTTTAATTGCATTTATTAGTAAGTATTTTTTAATTTGATGGTGAAATAAGTGGGAAATAAGAAAAAGATGTAAATGAAGTGTTAAAGCTTTACTCGCAGGGCGTAATATTTTATTACCCGTACATTCATGCTGCTTCGGCGTTAAAGTTATAAGGTCCCCTCACCGCCCCCCTGAATACTAGGCCTAAGCGCTGACACAAAAATAGTGGCTGTCGTAGGCGGTTTTTTTTTTTTTTTTCAGAGTTTGTACGGTCCCTTCAGTTGGATTACCAATACTATTTAAAAGTTTTCTCCGCCTTATTTTTCTGAGTTTAAAGGGATGACAAGGGATGACCACCCTGGGAACCCAGCTTTCGCTTTCTGAGATTAAATAAGTCAAAGAAATAATTTAGTAAATACTAATGTGTAAATTCAGGGGACGGTACAAAGGCTTATAAATATCTGCCTATGACATCCGCCATGTTTGTGTCAGTGAGTAGGCCTAGTATTCAGCGGGCGGTGTTCCACTACCTAGAAAGTGTTTTTCGAAGTAACTTTTGTTTTCTTTTTGAGCGCAAACTCCATCCGTTGCTATATTAAAAATTTTTATTAATATAATAGTTTCAAATATTTAAAAGGTGCAAAATACTTATGCAAGAAGAAATTCTTAAACACTTAGAAGCCTCTGATTCAAAAGTTAGTGATCTGTCAGAGGATGATGATGATATCGACGACATTACATTCGAACCGCAGATATTAGTAGGAGAAACCATTTCGAATGGGAACGATATACTATAACGTAATTTGCCTTGCAAATATTTCATCCTAGAAGACTAGTTCAGATATAGTCCTTCCGGCATCAAAATTCCCTAAAACTTTACCTCATATTACCATCTCAAAATCACGTGCAACTTCAATAAAAAATTTAAAAAAAAGTATAAAAGTAAAAATAGTGTTTGGAAAAAAAAACTCTTTCATAAGCATTTAATGTTTGACTTGAAAATCAGGTGAAATTTCATGACTGTAATTCATGCTTTTGCCCCAAAATTTCAGTTACAATACATACCTTTGGCGTGGGAATCGAACTCAAATATGGAAAATTCACTGTTTTTTTGTACGCTTTGTTTAAAGCGCAAGCTAATGAATTTATTAAACAATTATGATTTTTAATCTGTTTCCTTTTTTTTAGATATGGTAGCAGGAAAGAATAAAATGAAACATTATTTAAACTATCTTTTTCGGATATCTAAATTGATTTCCCAACGTATAATCATAATTGAATTAGTATGAAACTTTCAATCGATTAAAGAATATATATATTTTTTAATATATTACATTCTTTATTTTTTTCATTTACATTTTCTACTTTTTAGTGTTTAAATTATTTCGTTGTTCCAGTTTCACAGCCAGTTGTCCTAATTTGGTGAGCATGGTTTGGCGCATTATTATTTCCATTGTTTTTGTAATTCGTAAACAGCTGTAACCCTAATGAATATTTGGCGGTTTATCACTTGCGGCCAGCTAACTGAAAAATGCCATAAAATCGATTTATTAATTTGTAATTAAGAGGCGACCGCACTCAGGCGAAAACACCCGCTCGCTAATGTTAATCCTATGGAGAAAATAATTTACGACATATCGTTCGCATTTCAATATTTTTAGATATATATATATATATATTTTTTTTTTTTTTTTTTTTTTTTTTTGCATTGGATAGATGAGGTTAATCTCTATGCACGCTCCTTTGTACATTTTCGATTTTGATTACAAGTTTTTTTTATTAAGATACTTTCATTTTCGGTATCGGTTTCGAAAGTGAAAGTATTCTCAATAGAAAAAAAAACGGCAACCAAAATCGACAAAGTACAAAGAAGCATGTATAAAGATTGACCTCAGCTATCCAATGCAAAAAAAAAAAAAAAAAAAAAAAAAAATCATTTTAAAATATTGAATTGCGAACGCGATATCGTAAATTATTTTCCCCATAGGATTAACGTTAGCGAGCGGGTGTTTTCGCCTGAGTGAAGTGAAGTAGCCTCTTAAGTTCTAGAAATAATAAAATGTTGTATTGTCATAGGAAACACACCTCTGTACATAATTTTTATAATTCTAGCCTATCATGATGTGAGTGAAAAATCGATTACAAAATTCCATCTTTTACATACAAAAACCAAGTTGAGTTAGTTAAAGAGTGTAAAAAGAAAAAAAAGGCAAAATATATCAGTGTATAAATATAAAATTCAATCCTGTACCTCATCCTGAATATTTGAATTTTACCCAATTGCAAGTATTTCTTTAATTATTATAAATTTTAATAATACAGGGTGATTTTTTTTAAAGTTGTGAAAGTAATACACTATAATAAAAGAACCACTGATCCAAATGACCTGATATTTCACCAGTATGCTCCCAAAGCAATGGGAATTTTTTAGGCATGGTTTAAAAAAACTTAAAATCGCACCAACAGATGGCGCTGTAAGGTAGCAGAAACAAAGAATACCGTCTGTGGGAGGAAAACAATGGACGGTACTTTGAGAAACCATCTTCCGTAGGCCCTCTGTCGTCATTGGACCTTTTCTTAAATTCTTAAGTATCCTAAATCTCCTAAGAGCAGTTGCTGCGCTGTCATTATTCTGATGATACAGTTTCACTAAAAATGCACGGTCCGTCAATGGCGCAGTCATTGCGAGGATTTCCGTAAAATAATGAACACGAGGTGTGCGTACTTCACGTTCTTATCGCCAATGTGCCTGTGCCGGGCGCAAGTTCGTCTCCCGACTTTACTGCATGTACAGCGCCATCTGTCCGTGCGATTTTAAGTTTTTTTTAAACCATGCCAAAAAAATTCCCATTGCTTTGGGAGTATACTGGTGAAATTTTAGGTCATTTGGATCAGTGGTTTTTCTGTTATAGGGTTTTACTATCACAACTTTAAAAAAAATCACCCTGTATTTACAGTTTTGTAAAAGGATCAGAACATATGCTTCTTTTTCAGTTTTAGACAAGGTAAAGACTATTTGCAATATTTTAGAAAATATTTTCCAAACGAGTTTATCGATGATGCTGCCAATTTTACTAATCAACATTCCTTTGTCAAAGTAGGAAATATCCATAAATATTAATGCACGAGAATTAAAGCTGTTAATTTCATTGTTTTCTCGATTGCGAATGTACTGGCAAGCAGAATATAATTATCCTCCAGTATCTGTTATTATTTCACGAGATAAATTTTTGTCCCTGAGATATGCTTTCCGTGTTGCTTTCCATACATATAAACTTCCAAAAAACTTTTGAAAAATTCAACCCGTTATTGACACTTTTAAAAATTATGCTTAAATTTACCACTAGATCATTTAGTTTATTCCACAGATGAATAAATGATACTATTTACTGGCCGCTGTTCAGTTAAATAATATTAACACCTTGCCGTCCGACGACACCACAATGGTGTAGCCGTAAAGTAACTTATTTTAATCGTTAAATGCTACTTTGGCACCAGAATTTTGGAATGAAAAATTCCCTTTTATCAAGTACATGAAGAAAAGATTTTACTTATTTTCGAATAAATTTGTTTCTAAATTCTGGTGTCAATCAATCATTTCACATTTTACGAATAGAAGTATTTTTACGAGACATGCGGACGTCAAAGTGTTAAGAAACAAATCTGATGCTGGCCTTAAGAATTTCGTTCTCAGTGCATCACCAGGTTTAGTAATGGAGTTCGAAATATATCAAGATGATTCAACTTCGTTAATCAAGAACTAGGACTTAGATCATTAGTTGTACTGAGATTGGTTCAAACTTCGCCCCAAGAAAACTTTGTTTATTTCGATCAGTATTTTATTAAATTGCCTTTGTTAGAATAGTTAAATGAATTAAACATTTGTGGAACAGGCACATAGGTAATCGCATTAGCAGTTTAAGACTAGTTAATGCACATAAAATGGATAACGGTACATGTATAGATCATGTTACATAAATAGACCAAAACAATAACGATCGTGTAATGGAAGGATAGCAGCAAAGTTATTATTGCATCTAATTGTTGCGGTACTGAACCAATAGAAAAAGATTAAACGTTGGTCAAAAAATAAACATAAATACATTGAAGTGCACCATGTCTTCCAGTATCGAAAAAATATAATCAATGCATGGGTGGCGTAAATATTTGCGATTAGCAAATGGAATGCTACAAGACGCGGTTTAAAAGTAAAAAAATAGAAAGTTATATTGCATCTGATAAACTTCGTGGTTCTGATACAAGCGCAACGTAGAACCAAAGAAATTTCCAAAAAGATATCAGACGGGTTCATTGCAGTTTGAGCTTCAGATAGCTGAAGCTCTAAATGCTGCTCCAATTGCTAATAGAAAAATCTTAAGTGAATACGAAGATAAAAATTTCTTCAGTTAAGAGGTCAAAATAGCATTAACCACCAGCAAAGAAAACCATGTGAAGATAAAAGTTATGATGGGTATAATGACTTTCCATATTGCAATGACATTTTAAGGCCTCATAAGTGCTGTTATGAAAACTGTAATAGCCATTCAAAAAATGTTGTGAAAAATTTAATATGTATTTATGTCTCTCAAACGCTAAAAAAATGTTTCAATTATTTTCAATGTAAATAAATATAGTCATTAAGATTATAATTTCCTAATCTGTCAATTTCATTTGTCTGTAAATTATATATTGATAATTAGGATAGTTCAATAACATTTTTTCTGCAATAAACCTTGAATGAGGGAAAGAAAATTGTAAGTGATGTTTATGTTAAAAAGACTAACCCGCACTATCAAAGGGGATGATGCTCCTTCACAAAAAAAGTCTAACCAGCACGATTGTACGTGTTCAACTCCACTTTTGAGGCGGGAGGGGAGAAGGGGCAAAAATTGTTTGATGATTTTTTCCAATACCTGTAGGATCAGTAACTATTTTTAAACTAAAAAGAAATGAAATTTGAAAATGAAAATATTTCCGATCTTAAAGGAATGAGATAGAAATCAATAGATAAACTTATGGGATTTCGATGATACGCACAGTGAACAAAACGTGAAGTACTACACATTTAAAATGCCCATCTTCTTTTTCAGTACCTTATTAACCACAAGTGCGTAATGATCTTTAAAAATGACAAAGATATATATATTTTTTAATATAAACAAAACTTTTTTTACATTATAATGTGTCAATTTCTAAGTTCTAAAGTAAATTTAAATTTTCAGTTTGGAAGCGTTAAACAATATATTTTCTTAATTTTACGTAACAGTGTACTAAATTTTACATACTGTCTGGATCGAACTATTTAAATGCAATAGATTTAAATGGTCTTAATTTTTGTTCCCAGTGTATGGTAACATCGATAATATGATTCCAATTAATGAAATATCGTGTTTAATAGAAAACTGTATCCTGGCGAAATGGGTGATCTTATGATCGGACTCGACTGTATTTTCTTATTATATTTCAGATCTGCGTCAACCAGACTTGCGTCAGCGTCAATCAGTTCATCGAGCCAGGCAACTGTCCAACGTCCAACTTGAACTACGTTTGTTCTGGGCACGGGGTAAGTTCTTTATATCTGGTGAATCTACATTTACTTTTTATTTAATTACAATAATTCAAATATTTTAAATTGTGGCATTAATGCAAGTTGTAGTCCTTAAATGTGTAAAAAAAGAAATTTTACTTTAAATTTTGAACAAATTACGTAAATTTTCTCAACGATCAGTTATGTAGATACTTTCTTTACGTTTGACACTACTCTACAAAGACATTTGATATGTGAAACGGTGTAACTTTTAGAAATAAAATACCTTAAATTTGCATATAGATGTGAAATGCATAATTTAATCACAAGTTTTATTGACAGATGACACAGAAAGCTTCTGTTTTAACAGAAAATTGTCACTAACTTCATATTTCAATAATTTTAAAAGTAGAAACGGCGCATATTCCTCACTTAAAGGACCTCCAACAGAGCAGAAATTTTAAAGACTTCTAAAAAACTGGACGCATGATTGGTATGTGCTAGCCCAAACTACAGTTTACGTTTAAGGCGGACCTGTGGGAAACATTAAAATATGACGGTTTGAAAGCCGATTTGCTTCTACTGTTTTTCCACTCACTCCTATTTTTTCATCTTGCAGTGAAGAATGAACCAAGAAAGATAGTAGTAGGCTTAATTTATTTTGGATATTTGTAGTTGTTTTGCGTTGGAATTTATATATCACGTATTCATCGAAGCACAAAAGATGTTTATTTATCTTTTAAAAATAATATTTATTTTATTATTCTTTAGCTTCCTAGACGATGTTTCAACCCTTACATCTGCTTCTTTCATGTACCAGTGTGTTTGGTTACGCTTATATAATCTCTTTTCTCTTTTCTAGGTGTGCTCGAATCTGAATAGTTGTTACTGTGATCGCGGCTGGACGTCGTATGATTGCAGCCAGCGGGCAGACGAGAGGGCACATCCGGAAGTGTACGGACCCATCCCCAGTCTCTTTACCACCCCAGAAGCAGAAGAGCAGACCGCTGCTGTTGCTGACTGGAAGAACAAAACAATCAGAAGTTCCTTCGTTGGTAAGATGACGTAGAATTCGATAAATGAGCTGAAAGACCAACAATGTGGGGTTCTATATTTGCCTCCAAAAGATAAATCCTTAGCTCTCAATTCGTGACGTAAGAAACTGAAAGCCTTCCCAAGCGTCAGATCAAATCGTTGCATTCGGATCAAACTTCAGATCAAATTTTCTTCGACGGTCAACGATTTCATCTGAAGTTGAAACAACGCTTGAAGTTCATGACGTAGCACTAAGGTTTTATCATCTGAATAGGAACGATTCGAATCGATTTCATTAGCATGTAGGACTCAAAACTCAGACATCTCAAAATTCAAATACCCGAATTTTAAAGTTAATAACTTTTTTTCTGTTTGTTCATTTCGAATATGTGTATTTCATAATTCATATGTGACAGAAACTTAGTTAATTGCAGACTTGAATCCCGTTTTCATTCCATCAAGCCCCCAGAAAAGAAATCCTTAGCTCTCAATCCGTGACGTAAGAAACTGAAAGCCTTCCCAAGCTTCAGATCAAATCGTTGCATTCGGATCAAACTTCCGTTCAAATTTTCTTCGACAGTCAACGACTTCATCTGAAGTTGAAACAACGCTTGAAGTTGATGACGTAGCACTAAGGTTTTATCATCTGAATAGGAACGATTCGAATCGATCTCATTATCACTTAGGACTCAAAAAACTCAGACGTCTCAGAATGCAAATACCCGAATTTTAAAATTATTAACTTTTTATCTCTTTATTCATTTCGAGTATGAGTATTTAATAATTCATATTTGACAGAAGATTAGTTAATTGCAGACCTGAATCCCGTTTTCATTCCATCAAGCTATGGTTGGTACTTTAACCTCTAAGCTGACAGAGATTTATCACAAGTAAAAAATATGATGAAGAATAATGATTCTATAATATTATTTATATTCAAAGTTTCCAAATCTGCCAATGTTTGAGTACTACTTTTCGCGTATAGAAATATTCGCTGTGCATAATCGAATATTTCTACGATTAAATAATTTCTACGATAAATAGTTATTTCTATTACAAATTAATGGTAGCAAAAATTGGAGAGACTTGTCATCTCTGAACGTCTATAAATCTTCGAAATAATGGATTTAGATATTATTTTATAGCATACAAAAGGTTTTATTTCATTGTGGAAGATTCTTCAAAAGAACTTAATATCAATATATTTGGTTATTTGGTATATTGATTGGTTAATATTTTAAAGTTTCATTCCATACTTTTGACTGAAAAAATAAAGTATATTATTTTCTGACGAAGGTTTCAGAAGCTTTCTGAAGTATGTAAGATGATCTTACAGAGTTTCATACAATTATAGAACTTATGCATCTTCAAAGTAGTGAATTTAGACTATTTTTCAGCTTATCGTTTTATTTTATTTTGGAAAAATGTTTGAAAGTATTTAATAGTAATCTTCTTAAAAGATTTGTTTGGTTAATTTAAGATGAAGTGCATGTCAAGCTGAAATAATACAAGAAAGAGTTTGTCAGTCTGTTTCATAAACAATTCTGCACTTCGGTGGCCTACGGATTCAAAAATTTGGCACAAAAGTATTCTAAAGGTGACCGAGATCATTTTGAAGGATTTGTTTTTCAAAAATCAGTTTAGATTTTGTAAATTTGAACGTTATGGGATTTTCTTAAAAGATGTTTGCCATCGCCTTTTAAATGTAAATATCTGCGATTCTGAATGTTGTAGGATTACAATCATTACTTCATATGATAAAAGAAAAGACATACTATCAAATAAAATTTATTTCAAAACTTTATTTGAAAGTAGAATGAATCTTTAAATAATTTTCAAACATAAAACTGTGGTATTTAATCAAATAAAATGTCAAATGGCCATACCCAGCTTCGACAATTTAATTTATTTTTATAATGCTCGGCTAATGATAGGAATTCTGGACACAGAAATCCCATTGTTCCCAGAACAGAAATAGACAATACAAATATGACTTTTCAATGCTTTTCACAGATGAATGAAGAAAGAATAGCTAATTTTAAAAGGGAATTGTGGGATTTATTTTCCCTTTTTGAATGACTCTAATACATTCTCTCTTTTCCTTGTTATATTAAATTGTCTCAAACAAATTGATGAAATACTGGTTGAAAAACACGAAATTATCATTATATTGAAATGTTTTCTATAATATCTTGTTGTAATGGATATAATAACAATACTGCATGAATGTTTATATTGAGGGGGAGGAGGGCTTATACCGGTGTAACGCCCATTAAATTAAGATCATTTTTGTAGGTTTTTGGAAGAAATATTGACAGTTTATAAATTTTCAAACCGAAGTCATTATTCGTTTAGACAAATTTAGCTTATTTAATATAAAATAATATGATCATGAGTAATCTTAGAACAAGACAATGATTCATAATTTCTCTTCTAAATGGTGGGTATGTTGCTCGGTAACAAAACAAACAATTGTTTAAAAATTTTAAACTGGATGTAGAAATCTAACAAACTATTCATTTTCTCAAAAATATTATTATTTATATATATATATTTTTTTTTATGTAAAGGAAAATTTTGGTGGGTAAAATGCTAAAGATTTTTCTCCAGCCGTTATAATAAAAAAAAAAAAAGAATCATAAAGGCAAATATAGTGGTTTACCAAATAAGTCCTTATCTCATGTAGCTTCACTCGAGATTGGGAGTTGATACTGTTATTTTACTAAAACTACTAATTACTAAATTTTATACAATACTCACGATTTAAAAATACACCATTTTGAGAAAAATGCATTTAAAAGTTTAGAAGAGGTATTTGTTAGAATTATAGCGTGGTTTTATTTAACTGAGTGCTGAGAAAGATGGCGTTGGAAACGAAAAAAAAAAACGTAGAAATTTTAAGCTCTTTTGGCATGCTTCCCCCCCCCCATTATATTATTATTATGAAAGTCTCTCTAGCAGTTAAATAAAGTATGACAGAAGAAGGTTGGCAGTTAAATAAAGTATGTATAGTATATATTTCTTCCAAAGTTTTTTTTTTTTTTTTTCTTTTTTTACAAATTACATGTATTTAATTTTACATATCATAGCTTTTCTTCTCACAAAAGCATTGTTTTAAACTATTCATTCGAAACTTAATATACATGTGTCGAACCTAGAAATGTCATTACTGAAGTCCATTGTTATTTTATCTTTTATTCCTATAGTAACCAAGGGTTCAACTCTCAGTACTCCTTCTCTAGTGATAGTTTTGGTTACAATTGTAGGAAGCGTATTTATATTTTTTGCTCTCCTAGCCACGTGTTACAGGCAAGTATATTTTATTTGTTATTCTTCTACTATATGCTCGCAATTTTGTTCTTATATTTATAAAAACCAAAGGCAGGCAATAAATGTGCATCGCATTTAATTGGTTATATTTGATACAAAACTGCATTACTTATAAATAAATAGGTTAAATATTTCTTTAACCTAATACAAAGTGGTCTACAAAGTAACCTAACCTAATACAAAGTGACTAGTGGTCAGGGAAAAATACAGTAAAAAAAGTGATAAACACCAGTATATTCTTATAGAAAAATTCATCTTCAGTGCCGAACAGTGCCGAACAGTTGATGTCCGTTAAGAGGCTTCCGAGTTGCTATCAACTTTACACCCAGTCTATTGTGAGTAGAATGTCTTGTAATAATGAGCCATTGTGAAAAGTAAAAATACTTCAATGAGCAATTAATAAGAAAGAAGAAAAAATTTTAAATAATGATAGAAAATAAAGTTGTACTAAAATAGTAAAGTAATAGAGATTTACTTTACTATTTTATTACAAATTTATTTTCTATCATTATTTAAATTAAAGAAAATAAAATGGTATAGCTGTAGTAAGATTTACTACTGATAATAAAGTTTAAAGGTTAAAAATAAGGTTCGGGACATGTTCGATAGAACAGCACATAAATGCCAGGTGGGAAAAGGCAGGCAAAGCATAACTTAAAAAAAAATACACTTTTCAGTGGCCATACACACACACACATAAAAAGTATATTATATATATATATATATATATATATATACTTTTTTTGTATAGCGAGGAATGAATTTAATTATGAATTAAGGCTATACAATTATTATTTTTTTAATTAGCAAAAAGAATTTGGATAAAAGGAGAATTAATCTGCAGAGAGTGGTGAGCACTAATGGTCATAGTCGGTAATACATGAGTATTTAGGAAATTAATCTTCGTTATTCGATCAAATAATCAAGATGAATTCTTCTATAAGAATATACTGGTGTTTTTCACTTTTTTTTACTGTATTTTTCCCTGAACACTAGCCACCCTGTAATATATTTAATGTTGCGTGTTTTAAGAATGATAATTATTCTTTGTAATTTAATTTTATTTTGCGCAAAAAAAGTTTAGCATCGTTGGACATCTGTATATTTGTTAATGTATCGTCAAAACGTTCCGCTGGAAAAAACAGTTTTTAAAGTAATTTCATAATTTAACTTTTAAAGTTTTAAGAATAATTTAATTCATTTGCCTGTCAATTTTTTTAATATTTTTATCAAAAAAATCGTTTACTTTCTTTATTGTAAATTTCAGTAAGTTTTTTATTGATAGTAACTAACTACATCTAAAAATATGTAGTAATACCCAAAGTATTAATGAAAAAAATCTGTGTACTATAAAAAAGGGATTTTAAACATTCTATTTTTACAGATAAATGTAAAAAATTACTATTTTTAATACTATGCTACATTTGGTGAATGTTTTAGTTCATTTTAATCTTAATTATATTATATCTACTTTTCATAATATAATTAAGATTAAGATTCTGTAACATTTTAGTTTACTTTTTTAATTTAACAATTGCTCCAAAAACTAGATCATATTAAATGAACTCATTAGAAATAACACTGGAAATGTTATTCAGGATATTAGTTGACTGCAATTTCAACAATAGTATCTGTTTTTAGTTATTTCTTAAATGAGTTTTCAATCCTTTCAACTTGTTCGGAGTTTTCTGACAATAGCTATAATTGTATTTAAGGAACCTGAATGTCTAATAAAATTTGTTATTTGAATGGATGTCTGCACTCTAAAAACGACATTTTCAAAACTGAGCAAAAACTAAACAAATCTGAGTATGTTGCATAGTCAAAATGACTCCGAATCAAAATTACTCAAGTTTGAAACATGTATATATTCATTTCTGAAAACATGCACACACTCAAGAATAAACCATCGTGTACTCATATTTGAGTATGTCCATGTTTCAAAAATGAGTATGAACTGACTTCTATGTGCTCATTTTTGAGTATGTCCATGTTTCAAAAATGAGTATGAACTGACTTCTATGTGCTCATTTTTGAGTATGTCCATGTTTCAAAAATGAGTATGAACTGACTTCTATGTGCTCATTTTTGAGTATGTCCATGTTTCAAAAATGAGTATGAACTGACTTCTATGTGCTCATTTTTGAGAATGTCCATGTTTCAAAAATGAGTATGAACTGACTTCTATGTGCTCATTTTTGAGTATGTCCTTGTTTCAAAAATGAGTATGAACAGACTTCTATGTGCTCATTTTTGAGTATGTCCATGTTTCAAAAATGAGTATGAACTGACTTCTATGTGCTCATTTTTGAGTATGTCCATGCTTCAAAAATGAGTATGAACTGACTTCTATGTGCTCATTTTTGAGTATGTCCATGTTTCAAAAATGAGTTTGAACTGATTCTAATCATTTTTTAGTATGTCCATGTATCAATATTCTGAGTATTTCTGATATTTCAGAATTGAAAGCATTGTCATATTTGAAACAAAAAGTTTCATAACAAAATGAAAACATTCATTTACTCAGATTTGAAAGTGTCATTTTTTCTCAGTGTGAGAAACAATTTTGGCATCGTTTTACAGCTGGCTGTAAATCTCATTTATACTTAGAATCAAACTGAGAATAATTTCTTAGTTAGTTTTAATCATATCATGCATGATAACCTCATATTGGGTTCTATTGAAAAAGAACGCCCTTTAGAGAACTGCGCACATATTATTTTTACACCTTTATCATACACAAACCTCATATGAAGTTCAATAATGCTGAGGAAATGCAACAAGTGGCAGAACCCTTTTACTTTCTAATATTCTGTTGCAAAAGTCACATTTGACAGATTTGTTCCAGTTCTAAAGAGGCAGATTATCTTGAAGAATTTCTATCTTAGATCTAAACAAGATCACGATTTCAACTTTAGTGCTAAAAATCGTTTGTCACCACAAATTCAGAAAGGTAATCTTCGCTTTATTCAATCGAACTTTTTGTCATTAAACAAGAAAATTTTTGTATTCCTAAATATTTGGGTGGATCAAATGGAAACGAAACAGGAGCTACAGAATGAAATGGCATAGTTTGTTTCAAACATAATCTCCAAAGACAGACAAGCAATTGTCTTGCTATTTCACCAAGCGATTAATACATTGCTAATATTAGTCCTTTGGTTGAAATCCAACCAGTTTCGAACATTGTTTATGATTTCGCTGTCCGAGAAAAAACGGCGATCCTTCAATGCCTTTTTCAGCGGATCAAAGATGGGAAAGGTCATATGATGAACGATCCGGGCTATACGCTGGGTTGTCTAACACTGTCCACGGAAATTTTGCCAGATTTCCTCGCAGAAATGCTTGTGTCCGTGATGCACACGAGTCAATGTCAATGCATGTTCTCCGTTCTCTTGATATAATATGGAAATTGTATTTTACAGACACAAGCATTAACAATTTTACGAGCATAGTTAAATACCACAACGATTTTTGACCAGAACTTTATATTAAATCAAATTACTATTATTATTACTATTAAAAAAGTTCTTTGAGCTTCTTCATATAAAATGCAATGGACTTTACCCATGTCACGTCAACTGCGGGTATATAAAAGTAAACACCTATAGTCATGAATAATATTTGACTGCTGCTTTTCAATTGTCAATACACAGATATTTTCGGAGGGTATATACCCTCAGAGGCGTGGCTCGTGGATAATGCCCACTGTATATTCCACAGGTTGCTAGATCTAATAACCGATCGGGCAAAAACAGTCTTGTCATTCATCATAGCATTTTCAACCAAAACATTCGTAATATAATATTAAGCCTCATTTTATCGTCTAGTTGTACAAAAAAGAATAATTAAATTTGGTTTCCAAGAAGTTTTTAATTAGGATTTCTTATTTGCATTATATTCATATTGAAATAATCAAATATATAAGATTAAAGTAAATTTTTAAAAACCGAACCTTTGAGAAAATCAAAGGAACTAAAATAGCAAAATATTAGTATTTAATTTTCTAAACCCTGAAATAATAATCTCTGAATTTTCAATTTTTTAGTTAATGGATTAGAAGAAACAAAAAGGTTGTACCTGTTTATTATTAAAATATCATCAACACTAATTTGATAAAACCTTTTCCACAATGTAAATCGTATGTATGCATAATGTAGAAAATAAATCCGTAATTTGAAAGTAGTTCCAGATGTTATAGATATGTAAAAAGTGTGTTTATCAAAACGTTATTAGTAATGAAAAAGAAAGTTTGCCTTCAAAGTTTCCCAAAATTTTAAACCGGTATTAAAAAAAAAAGCATTGAAGGTTCGAGTTTAGGTGTGAAAAAAAGAAAAGTAAAAATATATTTTAGTAGTATGTTGTGTTCATAAAACAATTTGTGTGTGTATACATAGAAATAATTATAAGGTATCTGATGGTAATATGGACAACCCGTAATAATGTTATTAGTTTGAGTGAAATCCGAAAAATGGCACTTGAGTCCAGTCGCGGGCAATCAGAAAAGTTGGTTTAGTCCTGATTTCGCTGCATCCCCGGTCCCTGTGAACAAGACAGAATTCATTGTTGTTTTGCTGTTAGTTGCGCTGGCATGTTGTAAATTTGTCTCTGGTAAGCTTGTTATTTATCTTATTTAAACAAAGTGTTTATAATTATTTGTATACATGATGTTTTAGCTTCTTTAATGCTCTTTATAACTGTATAAACTAATTTCAATATCAGAGTACTCGGATAGAATTACGAATACTTTTATAAAACTGTTTTTTGTTGACAATATGGCCAAGCGGATGAAAAAAGCTGTAGATATGAAATTATATATTGCTTGTCAGAATTATGTGCACGAGGAATGTGTCGGACATACCAGTAAAGATTCAAAATAATTTATTTGCCCTACATATGCAACTAAAAAATATTAAAAAACATTTTGCACCACAAATTTCTTTCAATCGCTTTCAATTGTTTTCTAATTTTTCTTCACAGCTATTTGTTTATTATTTTTATAAATTTTCAAAAATTTAAATTTGGTTTTGAATAATTGCTCTTTCTAATACGTTAAATATAAAAATTTTCGTTTATTTTCCTTATGGCCATATTACCTTCATCAACTCGCATTTACTTAAATAAACTTCTACAGGGTCAAATTTTCACTAATTTAAATTTAATTCTTTTTCCAGTGCTAAAAAGCGCCTACTTTGTTATTTAATTATTATTACTTTTAATCAGTTACTACTACTGTTTAAAAATTTCTAACCTTAGAGTGGCCATATTACCTGCTTATACACCTTATATCAAAAAATGCTTTATTGTAATCTGAAATTAAAAGAAAATAAAACTCGGATAGTATTTTCTAGTTATATTTCACTATTTAATGATAATTGTCTTTGTTTTAGACGCAGCGGTATTCTACCGAAAGGCGCCTCCGATTATCTTAAAAAACGCTTTGGGAAAAAGCTACACATGCCTATGTCGGGCAAAAAGTTAGACGGTTCACAAGAGAACGTCAACAGAATCATCACCTTCGGCAGCATGCCATCTTACAGGTAATGATACAGATTACATTTTTTTCCTATTTCTTTTGCATGTATTTTAATTTCTCTTTTGAAATAAATTTAATAAAAACATTTTCTTTTATTTCCTAAATAACAATCACAAGTACTAAATTGTATAAATGCTTTAATTTAAAAATAACACTGTCAGTGTAATATAATAAATTGTCAAAATTGCATATTTTAACGATGAATTTCTTGCACTAAAAATAATAAAAAATATCCGTTTAAGGTTATTGTCATTGTTAAAGCTTTACATTAAAACGAAAATTATTATTTAATGAAAAATTAAAATTATTACTTAATGAACGTTTTATTTTTGTCACATATACTCATTATTTTAATATTAACTCTCTTTTTATAGTGATATTTTTTTTTATTACTCAGGCAGAATGTTTCTTCTTATATACTATATAAAGCATTTAAAATTTAATTTTTTTTTAAATCTACAGTCATGATGTTTACCTTTTAAGGTAAGATCGAAACTTTTATAATAAGAGTAATGTATACGAGAAATGTTTCTTAATTCAATTATGTAATCAATTTTCTTCAATAACATCATCCTTTTTCGTGTACAAGAAGTTATTTTTAATCTAGATTTCGAAATTTTTCAATAAATACTCTTTAAAAAAGTTGTATAAAAAGTATTGTTAAATTATTAACGCAAATGTGTCAGAAAAAAAATAAAAATTTTATTCCCTTACAAAATGCCTATAACTCAAATTGCAAGACGAAATTACATAGCTCAGTGTTATATTATTAAGGTGACATTCAAACTATGTCTAAAAAAATTATATATAATTTAAAAAAAATTTAAATGAGTTTATTGAACAGACAAATTTGTAGAAGAAAGTAATTCAGAGCACTTGGTGGGAAATGGCTTGTTGTTTTTAAATTTTTTAAATAAATTTTCCTTTAGACTTAGAACAGGTTTATTATTTTTTCTTTGTATGCATTTTTTTATTGCATTCCCATTCGCTTTATTTTTATTCCTATAATGGACTGAAGTAAATTTTTCAATGTAATGGATCATGGAATGAAGCTGTGTGTGTGTGGACATATATATTCTTTTATTATTATTTCACAAAACTTAATTGGAAACAATTATACGTATGAGCAAAAAATGGCCGAGCCGGGAATCAAACCACGGATCTCTTGGCTGAATCTACCAATGCTCTGCCAACTGAGCTATCTCGGATGAATCTGGAAGACCTAATTCACCCAACTAACCTTATTGGTGAAAGTATCTGGTCTTATATCTATATGAAAACCGATGATTTACCAATTTGAAAAATTGTGTTAAAAATTATTAAAGTGTACGTTGTATCACTATTTTCCTGCTACTTCTAGTGACTGAAAAATGTTTGCGTTAAAAAAAAAAATTTTTTTTTAACTAAAAATGCATCTTTAATTTTTAATAAATTTATTAAAAAAATAATAAAAATTAAAAGGGGAGGAATATATTTTTAACCTCTGTGCTAAGGAACTGTATGAAATGTTGCTAAAAGTAGACTTTTATATTATAAGGCCATTTAATTTTCACGCACTCACACAGATATGCATATAATAAATAATTTTCCTAGTTATATTGTAAAATAAAAAAATTTATATACCGTAATTTTTTGTGTATGCTGCGTTTCTTGTAACACGCGACCGCGGGTTTTTAATATTTTATTTGGGAAAGAAATTTTTCGAAAAACAACATAAAAGACAAACATTTCAAGCAGATTTTATTCTATTAGTATCTAATAGTTAGTACTAAAATTGCGCAATATTCACAATGTATTAATTCGTGGTTTCATAAATTTAAAAACAGGGTTTTCACCCATCGATTTTATGCAATGACCAGAAGCCAATAAAATTCCATATTATCGTGTATCCCGCATACCTTGATTATTTTAAAGTAAATTTTGAAGGGGAAAACCGCGCGGCAAACACGAAAAAATACGGTACTCAATTTTAACTACTCTTCTTTAAATTGCTTTACTTTAAGTAGTTGTTTTTGTGGAATTTAAAATGGAATAAAAATAAATAATATTATTTCTTTTATTTCATTACAAATTAATAAATATTTCAGTTTCTAAAATTCGGGCATTAAAAGAAATGCGAGATTACAAAACAAAATATGCAAGATTACAAAAATAAAAAAACAATATGTTTGTCCATTACCTCTCAATTCCATGATCGATTGTTGGAAAATTTATCAGTTCATTTTACTTCAGCCAGTTTTTGAGGTTTCTAAGTAGAACGTAGATTGGGCTCGGATCTAGCCCTGTTTCTCTCCTGTTCTGTTGCAGCTCTGGTCAGGGCTATATCCCATGCAAACAATCTGCCGAAGAAGAGTTTACCGAGCCGGCTGACCAAAGGTCTCCAGATAGGAAAGAGCAGGGCTACGTTCCGGCCCGTCTTTACGGTTCCCAGTCCGAAAATTGTCACGAGTCAGATTGTTGACCCCGTCCCAACAGGGAGGACAAGTTGCAGGAGATGCAACGAAGGAAGCAGGATACGCCCCCAAAGTTACCAGTGGAAAGCTCACAACCAGTCCCCGGAGAGGTGTCTACCTTTATTGAATTGTCACCAGATAACCTGACCCGAGTCCCAGAGAAGGGTATCCTCAAGCACGGAAGGACAGACAGTTGGGAAGGAGACGACGATCAAGGAGACGATAACCAAAACGATTCATCGAGTGATGTAGAAAGGACTTTGCGAAATATCAATGGCTATCACGAAGAAATATTAGAAGCACTGCAATCTGCGTCACAAAGAATGGGTGATAGTAAACGCAGTCCATCTCAAGAAAGCCATAAAAGTGTTAATGACATGAACTATTCCACACTGGGAAGTGTAAAGGGCCGTGATGACAGCGTAGATGATGACTTGGAAGAACCCATGCCTGTTCCCATTCGCATTAGAAATCTGGAAGATCTCTTACGTCAGTTAGAGCACCATCCTTTACAACAAACACAAAGCCAATCCAATCACATGTCTCCTGCCTGTTCTGATGAAATCCGCTTAAGTGAACCAGAGGCGGACAGGCACTACTTGCTCGGAAGGCAAGACCGTTCGGGCAGTGAAGGAAAGGCAGATCCTGGCCTCCAATACCTGCTCGGTCGGCTTCAGGCAAGTGGCGCCTCCTCCACCAAGAGAGGACACTACTCTATGGAAGAGGACGATGACGACGAGGACCAGAGTGGAGATGATGAAGGCAGCACCTATTCGTCCCACCAGTTAGTGAGGAGTGCCAGTGAGGAAGCTTTGCCTGTCACAAGCAAAAGAGACTACTCATACGCTAGGAAATTTAATGCCAGAAGAGTGCCAGAACCTTGCGACTATGCTCCTAGCCCGCCGCCGTCGGAAGATTCATATGCCAATTCATCAGAAGAGAATGCTTTCCTGCCGCCTCCAGTCCCTGCTTCCATAAGAGGTGTCAGGACTGCAAAAGTAGAACCCGAGCCTAAAGGTCCTCCCACTGCCGTATCGACTGGTTCACTGCCTTCTTCTAAAAGAAAAACAAAGAAAAAATTTCCAGAATATAAGGTTTCTACATTTAATTATTTCTTAAAAACTTAGATGAAGCTGGATATGCATAAGCCATATGAGACCGACATATTTAGCCAAAATATTTTCTCTTTTAAAACTTTTTCCTGTTTCGGGTGTCCTTCCTGTCGCAATCTAAAATTTAATTTTCTGTCCCGTTACTCTATTTAAATTTCGTTCTCCCCCATGCCACCCTTCTACATTATATTCCAAATATATTTTTACAAATTTAAACTAGCGTTTCAGTTTAAATATTTGATAATTTGGACATTTCCTTTTTATTTATTTAGATACTATACAGTATTTTACATTTTGTCTTTCAAAATTATGTCTGGCGTATAACTTTACAACTTCCATGTAAATTTAAAAGTCATTAAAAAGTAAAATTATTTATTGGGAATTCAGGTTGAGCCTAGTTCAAATCTATATTAATTATGTTTTGAGAATTCATGAGCACATTAATAAAATTGCAAATGATTTGATCCTAGCCGGAATCGTATTGTATAGTTTTAAAGGATCTTTAATGCTTGTATTTGCATGAATAATAAAGGAGCTTTTTTTTAAAAAATGCTTTTAAAGATTGTGAAATATTTTTTTAATTCATTTATTATTGTAGAATTAACATAGTAATTGTATCCTAAAATGTTTTAATATTCATATTGCATTTTAGATTTACAATATTAAATTTGTATTTTGTGATATAGATGTACAGTGATCAGCTAATAGACTATTTTTTACCCAAAATTTTACTTAAAATACTGTATAATTTTAACAAATCTTGCTGTTAAAATCTCAAATGTGTAATTGTTAAAATTGATATAAGTGTTTTTCTCGATAGTTTTGTTGTATTTTCAATAGAAATCTGATACACTCACACCTTTCTTTGTCAGACAAATTTATTTCCGTAAAACTTACTAATCTAAAATATTTTGCATGATATGAAATTGTAACATGCCATTTACATGCCAAGTGCTCTCAGGCTATTTTTGTGTTAATTGTTTATTATTTATGTATATATTTATGTAATTTAAAGATGAAAAAATCCGGCTAGGATCAAAAATTCCTGAAATACAGCCATTAATAAAAAATTATATATATGCGGTAAATAATTTTTTTTAACATGCAAATTGAAATCTTTTTTACAGTTGTGTAATATATCCCAAATAATATTACTTTTATAAAAAATAAAATGACTTTATAAAAATTAAATATTTTTTTAACATATTTTCGGCGTAAGATAAAAAGACATAAAATGAAATAAATCAAGATATATGTTAGCAATGAAAAGAAAAGAAATAAATATTGTGCATTATGCTAACTATTAAAAGCATGCCAAAATTAAATAAATTTTAAAATATAAAAATAGGATTTATGACTTGAAAAGCTTTCAAATGTTTTAACCCTTTCCGGCACAGTGGTCCCACTCCGGGCACACCTAATTTTAATTCCAAACTTGCACACGGCACCAAGAATATTTTAATAAAATTTTGTTTCTATAATGAAAGCTTAAAATAAGGAGTTCATATTTTCTAAAAAAGTCATTTGTAAATTCCGGTGTCAGTCAGCAATTTCTCATTTTACGAACAGACTTTGTCTGTGCCGGAAAGGGTTAAGATGTTAATTATTATATTTTTTAATTATATTTAAAGTATGAAATAAAAATCTTAAAAACAATAATAATAAAAAGGAATTAAGGAAAATCAATGAATTAAATGTCAAGTAATTTTTTAATTAAAAACATGCTTCTTTCCTAATTATACAATAATTTTACAATAAACTATGTTCCACAGATATACTAATGAAATGAAATGTGTTATGCTATAAAATAAAAATAATAATAAAAAGGCTGCACAGTGAAAAAAAAAATTTTTTATGCAGAAATATGTGCCTCTAATTTGATTTGTAACAAAATTTAACAAAGAAATGCGTTTTGCCTCTTCCCATACTCAAAACCATGCAAATAGTTTAAGATAAAAACTTTAAATTCCCTTTTAAAATGTATTATATTAATCAAATAACTTACGATATTAATTTAATGTCATATGAAAATCTGATGTCAGAATACCTAATTCATTTGGGTTTTGTTTATTTTTTAAGGTACCGTAACATAACAATGTTTGTCTCATCAATAAAATTTTTAACATTAAAATAAGGTTTATTATAACGTATTTTTAATTTATGTGTTTTCTCTTAAGTTTGCAAGAAAAAAGCGTGTGATTATAATAGTACCTTTTTTCACTTAAAAAACAGACATAATACTAGAACAGGAAAAGAAACAGAAAATATGTAATTAATTGCTGATTTAAACATATGGCTTGTGTATATCGTTCTTTAATATATTGTTGTAATCTAAAATAATGTGTAATCTAATTTAAAACAGCCTCTTAGCAAACTATTATTGGCCAAAAAATCTGCCAATATCATATTTATTGGCTGGGATTGTGAAATTATTTACTACGGTAACAGTTCATTGAAAATATCTTTAATTCAGCCAAAATATTTCATTTATATTAGCGATTAATTAAAAATACAATACACTCTCTCAAAATTTCAGCCTTGATACATTTTACGCCTGTATTTAACACAAACTGGTAACTAACTCCTCCCTTTTCATACAACTTAGTTTTCTTATTTTATAAATGATTGCATTGTAAAATAACAATGGGCGGAGAAAGGATGTACAAAAAACGCGAAGGGCGGAGCACACATGTGAAAAGTAAATAAATTTATAAATAAAAAACGAAATAATACGTGTCCGGCATACAATGCTTTAAAATTTGAAACTTTCTGATACTTGATTCCACTTTTTTATCATGAAAACAGTGACCGTTCATTTAAAAAAAAAAAAAACAATTATATGGCTAAACATTCTAAACATTTAATGTTATAAATAAAAACAAACCTTTTAATTCATTTACTATTCAAATTAGTACATGTTGTTTAAGTTAAATTATATGTATGGAAATATTTAACTCGTGGAAATAAGAGAAAATAATACTAATCTGACTTTTTGTATCGATTTTTTACAGAGAAAATGCAACTGCGACTATTGTGGAAAGAAATCAGATACCAAATATCCAATAAACTCATGCTCTATAAATTTACCGGTGTAAAAATATGTTTAATAATGAAATTCGTAACTTATCGATTGTTTGTAGATCGTGCTGTTTATGAAAGCGTCTTTTTGTCAGTTGCAATAAAAAGGGAGATTGTTGCACTTTATGGTAATTTTATTTTATCGCCACATAATTTTTAAACGACGCATAAAAAAAATCTTGCTCAAAAGCGAGAACAGTTAAAAGCCCAAAGGCTCCACTGACACGCACTTTCGCTGAAAGTCTCGCCTTCAGAACATCTATACAATGTATGACGAATCTGGGAACAACTTTTATGTGGGGAAAAGTATTTTCTACTTCAAAACTAATATGCAAGATGCGACTATTATGCGAGGGCGATTAATACACGAGTAAATACGGTATTTTTACGCATAAATCATAGCCAATGTTAATATGATTGTTGAACTAATTATTTTTTCTTTTTAAAAAACAGGTAATTGTTTTATATTGCATTAAAAAATAATAATAGATAAGGATTAAGGCGGTATTCAAAAAAAATATTTTTCCACGCTCAACAACTCAAAATTTTGAGACACATTCTCAGACGCATTTTTAAAAGTAACAACAGGAAACTTGGCGGCGTGATTTATAAAGACATTTATAAGGGCCCCATGTTTTTATTTTTCGTTCAATTAATTAGAAATTGATTTACAGACAATTATTTTCACAATACGATCTTTTTTTTTTTTTCACCTCTATCGCTTCGGGAAATTCGGTTCAAAATGTCCACTTTGACAGCATTTTTTTAAATATATTCTGTCTTTATCAAAAAATCGAGACAATACGGACATTATAAAGTTTCTGAATAAGAGACCCTGCCAATTGGATGCATTTTAGAGCAAAAATGAATTTACAAATGTGTCTCAAAATAAGCAGTTTGGATTTGAATACACCCTTAAATTTTTTTAAGGATGATCTAAATTCCGCAAATTACAAAATCTGGAAAACTTTTTATCTCAAGCTGATCGGATTTGAGAAGGTGTACGGTATTTAAAAAGTTTTCAATACTTTTTTAATACTAAATATAAATATTGGTAGAAAGTATTCGCTATATTTCCAAAATGCAAACACGCCAATATGTGCAACATAATAATGACGCAGTGTTGCAAATATTGGAACAATATTCTGTTAAGATTTAGACAATATTTGACCAATATTAGTTTGCTATCGGGGAAAGTATTTAGAGATCTCACATTTTTTATTAAAAACATATGAAATATTTGTAAGAATTGAAAAAACGTTTAATTAGATGCTTATTTAGAAATGCCAATCGCTACGAAATATATATTAAGACGCAAATGTCCCCTTAGCGAAAATTGATTAAAATTTTCCATTCAGGAAAATCTGTACAAAAATTGATTAAATCTCCATATAAAATAAACATTGAAACAACCAAATTCTGTTAGATAATATATTGCTTAATCCAATTCAGGTGCGTTTAATTGTAATAACTAAAACAACCATAAGTTTTTTAGAAATATCATATCAATAAACACTAGCATGAATATAATTAATTGTCCATCATAAAAAAAAATCAGGAAAATCTTTTATCAGCACATATTTTTTTCAAACTCGATATAATTATATGAATATTGCATATAAGTAACTGTAAATATAATTGTACTCACTATTCATACATAAATTCTTAAAACGGATAGTGACATAATGTGATATCTCTAAATTTTGCTGTTGCAAATTCTGAATATTTATTCTGAAGTTAAATTTTATAAACTGCGTGAAATCAATAACAAGAATCTATTTAAATTTTCATGTACACTATATGGCCAAAGTTACTGGACACTTTCGATTTTAGATGATTTGTAGAATATCATAGAAATACTAGACAAATTGTTCTAGAAATATAGGAATATAAAGGGCATGTTTAACATGTTTTTTTAGCAAAGATTTTGTCACGGGGGTAATTAGGGGACCAAAACCGAATTGGAGAAATATGATAAGATTTGCGATTACCCTATAAAATAAAATGCACGAAATGATCTATCGAAATAAGATGTAGCACAGGACTGTTTAGGTCCTGTACAAGATTCCTGCTTGTAAGAATTCCACCTATATTCATTGAGATAGATATAAAGGTTTCTTTAAAAAAAATTCTAGAAATTTCCACGTTTTTGTTTTTAACATCCAGGGTTTTCAACTAAATTTAATGCCACTTTCAGAAAACTTGACAAAGTGCGGCAGAACCAATTAGAATATCATTGTATTAAATATTTGATGAAATATAGCCATTTGTTTGAAATAAGTTTTAACTGCAAACGATAACAAAACTTTTTTTTTGCATAATTTAGCAATCAAAGTATACAGGGTGTCCCAAAACATTGACGGCTTTTATTCCTTAAATATTGACCATAGACATATATTATAAATTACAAAATTACGTAAAAAAGAACAGAATTTTACGAAATCAGTTAAAATGTTCAGGAGATTAAAAATATAAATGCGAAATTTACATTTTTATATGTCTCCCTACAAAAAATTTCCCAATGATTAGAATGTGCCCATACACTAATAAAGTCATGTACAAAATATCAGCATTTTATCATAAAAAGTCGCAGATATATGTTTAAACAAAGTTGGCGAAGCGTAAATCATAAATTAAAATGTAAATTTTACAGCTATTTATGCAATCATTGTTGTCTTTCGTAATTTGTGTACTACTCCTAAAACGCGATCATACGGCATGATTTTTTCCCTTTGAGAACTCATATCCAGATATATAACAAGAACGAAAAATCATGCGTCAAGCATAGATTATGTAACACTTTCCAACGCTTCCAAAATAATTTTACGAATCATACTCTTTAATAAGCTAAAAGATAACATCTAAGTAATCCGAATACTTTTATTCAGCCCTGTATAGGATCTATAGATTTGTATATATACTACATAGGATGCTAAATTTTAGTTCAGTTAGGAAACACGTAGCACAGTTTAAAATTCTCCGTCTGGAGTTAAATAATACGGAAATGTGTTCCCGAACTTTTGTGCTTCCCTGTATAGGATCTACAGAATTTATACACACCACGTAATATACAAAAAGCGATTTAAAATTAAAATCGCATTCAGTAACTTAAAACGCACTTCCAGGAATTATTGTTAACATACAGTAGAGAATTCTTTTGTGTGTCCCTGTAAATGAACGATGACTGCTATACACACAATATTCTGTAGTAAGTCTCTTGTAATGAACCTTATATAAATTTCAATGCGTTTAAAATAGTGAAACATTATTTAAATAAACCGCAGACGATTTTTCTCCATAGACGTAATGTAACGGAATTCTTTTGACTGTGCCTGTAAAGTAAGTATAAGTGCTATGCACACCCTATTCCATATTAAGCTTCTTCTAATGCACCTTAGTGATATATATAAATTTCAATGCGTTTAAAATAGTGAAACATTATTTAAATAAACCGCAAATGATTTTTCCCCATAGACCGCAATGTAACGGAATTCTTTTGAGTGTCCCTGTAAAAAAACTATAAGTGCTACACACTTCCGTTGAAATAGGGAACATGCTATAGATAACGATTATAACATATAAAAATTGCAGGGCAATCCGAGCATATTTACGGGAGTTAGAGCACGGACAGACGGCAAACGGCCAGACGGCCAGACAAACCGAAGCCATAAACACTTTTCAACTAGGTTGGAAAGTGTTAAAAAGGGTTTAAGTCAAAATTTTTGTATTTTCATATCTCTGCGACTTTTTATAATAAAGTGCTGAAATTTTGTACATGACCTTATTAGTGTACAAACTTTAGTGACCTTATTAGGGACACATTTTACTCATTGGGAAATTTTTCGTACGGAGGCCATATAAAAATTTAATTTTTTTATTTCTTCAAATTTAATCCCCTGAAGATTTTAATCGATTTCATAAAATTATGTACCTTTTTTACGTAACTTTGTAATTTATAATATATGTCTGTGATCAATATTTAAGGAATAAAAGCCGAGATCTATGTTTTTGGGATACCCTGTATAGGGTGTAAAAAATAAAATATATAAAATCTTATAAAAGTATATCCCTATAATTATAAAGTATATCCCTCATATAAAAAGTCCATTCGAATATCGTGAAAATTCAGAAAGATATTGGCTATATAGTGAATTGAATTTCTGTTGCGTTCTAAATGCAACTGGATGATAAGAGATTTTCCCCAAATTGTAATTTTTTATTAACTGTTCATTTTTTATCCAACAAAGGAGTTAGTATTTAAGGTATGCCCACATGTAACTTTTGAACGGATGCTTCGATTTTGATCATTCTTTATTGTTGTTGTTGTTTTTGTCGTTGCAATTGGTTAGTTCTGGTAGTTCTTCCAAAGAGAACAAAAACAGCAATAAAAAAAAGACATTGAAAATAAAAAATGACAATTTGTAGAAAATCTCTTATCATTCAGCTACTCTTAAAAAGCAACAGAAATTCAACTCACTGTATCGACGATATCTTTCTGAATTTTCATGATATTCAACTGATCTTTTTATATGCTGCAGTATATAGTTGACTATTAAATTTAATTTGTTTAAATATAGGTGAATAAAAACTTTGTTTGAATCAACAAATTTTTTTTTTTTTTGCAATTCCAAAAAAAAAATTTGTATCGTCAGCAAAAAATGTTTTGTTAATGGACGTAAAATGGTTCAATTTTACTTGAATTTTGTTAAAACAACCAAAATGTACTCAACAAAACATGTTTTGTAGTTTTAATCAATTCCTTTTTCTGGGTGCAGTTAGTTGCAATAAGTTGTCAGTAGTTAAATTTGGTTGAGTATTGAAATTTGGTTGAAATTTGATTGAAATTTGGTGAGTATTTAAAAATAAAACTTTATATTTCCATAAATATATGTGCTTATTCTTATACAAATGAACAGAAAAGTTGTACAGGATCAACATTTTTATGTTATGTGCTATAGCTTCAGATCATTTCGAACGTAGGGACACCAAAATGTATAAGAAAAATTTAGCCTTGAATAGAGTTTTCTTAAAATTCTTGTTGCTGATTTCAAATATGAGGATATGTTTTGAACAGTATTATTGAAAAGTATTAAATGTATATATATATATATATATATATATATATATATATATATAATTGTATATATCTTTGTTTATTATTGCAGTCGCTTTTATTTCTATATTAAGAAATTTTTATCTATTTTATAATATAATAATTATTTTACCAACATTTGCAAATGACATGAATCAATCATCGCTATATTGCAGTAAATAATATAAAGTTAATAACAAACGTATGTTGTTCACTTTTTCAGATATTAATCTCACTAAAGCCGTTTATTATGAAAATTGTGAAAAATTTCAATGGAATATACAGAGTTTCCAACGAAAAATAGATCAAAAATGCCAAAGTATTTTAAAGAAATAATCTTAATTTCTACTGTTTCGACACAACTTTTTTATCTAGTGATTAGGAGAAAAATTATAACTATGTAGAGATACTGAGTTTGAAGCCCAGTTTGGACTGGAATCTCCATATTAGTTTGGAGTACAGTTTAACGTGCAGATCACAGTCTATGAACCGCAAATGCAAAAAACAACCGTTGTGCCCTAAAATCAATAAAACGCTAAAAAAAATTAAAGTTTCGAGTATAATTTTATTATTGATAACTTTAAACAAACAAGTAATATAAAAACGTTTTTTTTTAAGTCAATTCCTACATAGATCAAATAGAAATTTTTTTCCGCGATCTACACGCTTCGCCACTGACGGTATTTAGTCCTAAATTTATATCCTGCTAAATATCTTACATAAGAGAAATTTTTGAAATGTATTAAAAATTAAATAAAAAATAAATAGCTAAAATACCAAAAATTAATAGCTCGAAAAGTATTTCTCACAAAATTGTTAGACAAACTGCGTTATAAAGTTTAAAAAATTGTATTTTTCTTGATATAAATTTAAAATCTAATTATTATGCCGTTTTTCAAATATTGAATTTAAAAAATCACCTAACTTCACAATAAAGTGCCATAGCGATGTCACAGTTAACGATAATACAGTTTTTTTCAAATATTAATTAATTAATTAAATTTTATTATTTAATTTTAGTTTTATACTTCATTTCTGTTCAAAAGTATAGACTCACTCCACATTTATAGTCTCCTTCGCCCGCGAGCCGCCTGATCTTCGTCCGTGAACAACTCCATTATCTTTTTACGTGTGAAGGTGAGACTATAAATATGGAGTGAGTCTATACTTTTGAACAGAAATGAAACATAAAATTAAATTTAATTAATTAAATTTAATTAATGAATTAATATATTGAAAAAACTGTATTAACATCAATTGTCATCCAGTACAAGTTTAAAAAAATTTATTTGAACTTGATAGGATGAATAGAAAATATTTTATTAACGATTGAAAATTTGAACAAGATATATAAATATATAAAGAGTGTGAGCTAATAGTAGGAATTGAAAAAGAAATTAATCATTTATGTTTCTCTTCAAAAAATGAATAAATTAGTCATATTCACAGTAAAATCAGGATTAATTTTAAAACATTTAGGTGAAAAATTCAAGTATTTATCTTCTTTTTAATGTGTCCTATTAAATTTTTTGAGAATGAACGCTCATAATATCATTTATAATTTCTTTTTTGAATGGCATAGACTGTTTATCTCCAAATTTCTAGTAAATATATTTATAAATTTTCCTTCATAAAGAAAGACGTCAAATAATTCAGCTCTACCTTTAACCTTAAGATCAGCTAAAGAAAGTATTTACTCCCAAACATTGGTTCAAACTGTGGCGTCTTGGTATAGAAGCATTACATCCCCATCTACTAGATTTGTATTGGGCGACTATTAAAGATTAAAATAAAATATGCCATTAGATCTACACTGCAAACCTTTATACACTTTTCAGAACACTTTTTAGAAGACTTATCTTGTCACCTTTTTTAGAACACTTTCAAGCACAGTTTTTACAATACTTCTCAGAACACTTATTTTGTTCAGCACACTTTCTAGCGCACTTTTTGAAAGCAATAATTTCACAAGTGTGCCCAAATGCGCTCCCAATCCGTTCTCAAATGTGTTCCCAAGTTTAGTTTTTACAGATGTCCTGAGCAGAACACTTTCGGTACACTTTCAGAACACATTCTTTATAGCGGAGCCTGTTAGGAACACATTAAGGGAAACACTCAGTACACATTAAGGTAACTGGAACACTTTTTTGAATCAAAGTGTTCCAAAAGTGTTCCCAATGTGTGCTGGGAATTTGCAGGGTGTATTCCTAACACAGCTGTCACTGTAAGGATTTTACACAGTTTACATTTCAGCATTAAGAATGCCTGTGAAATCAATAAAGCTAATAAAACAGATTAAAATATTGATCCGGGATTTTATCTTTAACAAAACGGAAATACTTTCCAAAAAGTTGCGTTATTCTTCCCACAATAAATTTTTAAATAATAAATCAAAATTTGTAGTTCATTTTCTTGAAACACACTATATTGTGTAGTGAATGCATGTACTATGAACAGCTAAAACAAAATCAAAACATTAAAAAAAGCTCAATATAATTTTAATTGATGAAATATTTTTACTAAGTTAACGCGATCTTATTACACTGAAATTCGAATCCACTTCCACATCATTAACACATTACCGACAGGAAACGAGAAATCTCGTTTTTATTTTCTTTTAAAAAACGTCATTGAGCAAGGGCGTAACTACCTTACAAAAAATGCATTTATATCATGTTGTCTATACTTTTTTTTTTAATTATAAAAGATTTTATATTAAATCCGTATATTGAAAGATTTTTAGTGGAACATTAAAATTACACTACAATAAAATCCACAAGATTTAAAGTTACACTGCAATAAAGTTCACAAGACTTAAAGTTACACTACAATAAAGTCCACATTTAGTGGAACGTTATTGTAGATTTTTATATCTTGGAGTTTCACTCACGCACCGATGTTTGGCACCTTTTTGATTAGCGTACTTTCCAAGTCCGCGCCAAACTACTGTCTTAAACGCAAATAACTAAATACAGGCATAATAGACAGGTTACCATTTAAAGAAAAAAAGTCCCCAAAGTTTGGCGAGTTTTTTTCTTTTTTTAATCGATATAGCCTTTTTACTGATGCATAAACTTGAGAAACCTATCTAGTAAACCAATTTACGAAATACTTTCTAAAGAGAGAGGCGCATCTACTGTTTTAAAACCCAGATTTCACATGAACACAGAGTCGGTAATGTGTTAAGCCGGTAATATCTAACATAACCTAATGAAACATCTTTTTAGCTTTACACTTAACAATTGACTATTGTACCTGTATCTTATGAAATTGCAAAAATAATTTATAGATGTCATCTTTACGAACCCAGCGATGGTAACTGCCCACCAGATCATCCAAGATATCCGCCGCTGCCACACATCTCCGAGGGACCCGAAGGGAGGTGTTAAATATTCCACAACGTCGAAAAGCTGCTGTAGCTACCTCGGCTACTCTGGATACAAACTGTGAGAACTCTTCATACGGTGCTCTCGGAGTAAGAACGTATCTGATAAGTGCTATTGCATAGCTATCCTGACTGTTTTACAAGAAGTCTTCTGCAACTTCTATTTCTGCAAGATGTGCGACACACAGCAACTATGAAAACATTTACCAAGAAAGCAACTATGAGAAGCCATTACCACATGATCATACTTCCATGAGTATTTTGTCCATTGTTGGAATACTTAAAGGTGCACATTTAAATAAAATATTTTTAAGTCTATATAGCTATTTATTATAAGAAGAAAATCTTATATGCAGGCTTAATTTCATTTAGTGGACCAAATATTCAAATAATAGAATAACAAAAAAATTTATTATTATTTTCACATTTATTTCAAAAGTTGTCCCTTTAAATCTAACATTATTTTGCTAATTGCAAGCAAAGTTTTTAGTTTAATTAATTAATTTATTTATTTGCAGTGATCGGATAATTAATGAAAGATTCTGATTAATAAAATTCTCAAAAAAAAAAAACTTTAAAACATAAATTCAACTTAAAGTTACATTGGCAATTAGCTTCTACTTTCATTGAATGTCCGAAATAGTAATAGTAGTAATAAAGCGGATTAGAATGTGAAATGAAGGAGTAATTCGAAAGTTTAATCCGGCTTTTATAATTATAAAACGTAAATACTTTTCAAAAAGTTGCGTAATTTCGTCCTAGAAAATATAAATAGTTTTAATTATAAGCTTTATTATTATAGCTTGCCGCCCATGTTTGATAAATATCGTGGTATTTATATTGGTTTGTAAATTGTTAAATTTTAAATTGATGAAACAATAACAAAAGATTAAAAGAGGCTCATTTTAAACTGGCTCTTATTGAATATTTTTACTAAAATAGAATATCCTATTACACTGAATTTCGAACACATTTATAAATCATTAAGCCTGTAATATAGAATCTATTTTTACAGATAAGTATGTGCAATTTTTCTAAGTATGGTCATGTGTCATGCCAAGAAAATATGAAAGACTGGTTCAAAGTAAATAGACATGTATGTGTCAGAATGTAAATCCACTTATTATCGTGATAGATTCAGCTTCTCCATTGAAAAAAGAAATATTTCTTCAGATGGACTGGACTGAGATGGATTTTCTGGCTACATACTTATGGAAAAGTAAATTTCTTTCGAAAGCATTTCATAGAAATATTATTGAGTTATATGCCAACTTTTTAAAAGGATTTTTTCTGTAGTCCAGTCACCAATTCAGAAAAAATAGCTATTATATATATATATGATTTCAATAATTTTATATACTTAAGTATGTTATTTTTCTCATAAAATTATCACTAACATGATTTTCACAGATGTAAAAATTTGCATCAATGAAAATCCTGTTTAAAAAAGTTTTAACACTTTCATTATAGATGGACTGTTAATATATATTTTTCTTAAAGTTATTAATTTATATATCGGTTTTTTGGATGGAATTTTGAAATTTTATAGAATGTGTTGTCGATTTTTTTTTCAGCTTTTGTAATTTTTAAGAAACCAGTTCCCTAAAATGGTGTTTCCCTTAAACTTAGCAAGTTAGTCAGTTTTAAATCACTGTCTGAACACAATGCTTCGAAAGAATTTCGTCTGGAAATGTAAAGACTGTTTTTACTTCAATAATTTTAAATTCATGAATTTAAAATTAGGAATTGTTGTTGTGGGCAGATTACACTGGACTCTATGGGGCTTGCATCGTCTTTACAACATGAAAGCATTTATCTTCTTTTCTTAGTATTATTTCTTGCGGTGAAGTGCGCAGATAAATCTGATAAGACATTTACTCAATTAAAACTTGGAAAATAAAAGCATCTTCTCAACAAAGTACTTACTTATAATCACGGGCTAAGAGATCGGAGAGCAACTGAACAAATAAATACGCATCCTACAATTTATGATGATATAAATACATAATGTTTCAGATTTTATCTTTCATACATCTAAGCTCGATATCTCGATGCTTATAGTTCCTAGATCAGCATTATAAGCAATGATGAAAAGTCTGTTTACACACTTCTATACTAGGCTTTGCTCATTTTGAAATTATTGTAATCTATCACATTTTTTCTTTGCTAAATGATGTGTGTCTTATGAAAAAATAATTATGCTCTAAATGGTGAATCATATAATTACAATAATTATCTAACAATTATTGCAACTTATACTGTATTCAATCTCAAAAATTTTATCACATAGCTACAAATGAGTAACTTGTATATAACAATTATCATATGAATATAATGTTACCAAAGATTTATTAAGGTTACTTAATCTAAAATTATATATAATTATTACAAATTATATTGTACTTTATGAAAAAAAAAATCATATCAAAGAAGTTATGAGGCTTTCTTGGTTACAATTATGCAAATTGGAGATATTACTAATATGAAAAAATAAAGGTCATTGGTAATTATCATATGAAGAAATGTTATGAAGAAACACAAAAAATTCTATTCGAATTTTTTGTAAATGTAAACATTCATTTTGGTAAATCTAAACTAAACTCTAATAAATATTAAATACAAATTGTTAATGAACTGGATTATAATAAATATTAAATATTTAATAAATATTGACTTCGATATTGAATTTGAAATTTCTGTAAAAAAAAAAAAAATCAACAAAAGTTGAAAAGTACATATCTTAAAAAAGTAAAATTAAACGTATTTATCATATTTTTTCACCCTATTGTTGTTCTTAAAAAGTTAATATTGTAAAAAAGATTGTAAAATATTAAGATTGTTGAAAGTTTATATTGTATATTAACAAACAGTATGCTTGAAATACTTATGAATAATGCTTTTAAAAGAACTACATGAAAATTTAGGTGTCTTTCGTTCAGTTTTCGAAATTTTTATCATGGATTTTAAAAAAATCAATCTTAGTCAAAGTCACACAAGTATCGTTAATAATTGATTAGTGAATAAAACACATTTTGTCATTCACCAATTTAAGACAAACTAAATTTATTCACTGAAAACAAATCTTGTAGCAATCATCTAGTTAGAATTTTATCGGACTTAATATGTCTTAAAATTTAAAATAAGATTCTTTAATTTTTGCAAAAAAAGATTCTTTTAAAATCGACTAAGTATAAATGGACTATAGTTGGAAACTACGCAACCAATAATTTCTATAAAGGAGAAGTTGGTTGTAAATTGTCTCCATTATTGACATTTACAGATATTTTCTTGCATTTGCCTAATATTTATGAAATGTTAGCATTGAAAATAATCTTAGTCATACACTAATGGAGAAGAAATTTTCATGTTTTATTAGATATGCATATTATAATACCAGTATTCAAACAATGTTTACTTAAATACTTCTGATAAACGCAAATGTTCAAGTTATATTTGCTTTATATCAATAGTATTTCAGTCCATTAACAATATTTGAAAAATATCTGCCGCAAATAGCAAATGGTATCTAATTAATAAATATATAATATATAATATCTAATTAAGTGCTATTATTCACGAAATATTATGAAAACATGAGCAATGTTTTAACTCAAACTTTAATTAATGTTACATTAACCTAATATCATTACTTTATCAAAATATTTAATTTAATATTTATAAATTTTATAACATTCAACAAATCTATCCGAATAATTTTATGCAACAGCATTTTATATTAAATAAAATATTTCTTGCCAAATATCACCGTTTTATGCTGTCTTTTATATCCCCTTCTGAATTTATTATATATTTTGTTTGTCTCTCTTCATATTTTAATTGTTTTATTAATTTATATAATATTACTTGTTTCTATTGATATTTTAGTAAAAATACTTTTTTCTGAATGCATTAAAAAGTATTATTTTGTTTCATTATTAAATATATTATGAATTAATAATTTACTGTGAGATTGAATTTTTAGCGTTAACATGTTATTATCTTTTGAACTTAATCTGTTTCTAATGATTCAAGACAAAATATATAGATCACCAGAAAAATTATGTAAACTGCAAAGAATAGCAAAACAAATGTATTTCTTAAAATTAAATTTTACAAAAATAAAAGAAGTATTATTCTTATTATTAGTATATGGTTGTCACAACTTTAAAAATCTGCTAAGTTATCAAATTTTAAGATAAAAACTGTAAAATAAAGTTTCTGATCATCTGGAAACGCAACATGATTTATTTCATTTAAAAAATTATTACAAACAATAAAATTATCTTTATTATTTTTATATGTTCTCAAATTCATTTAACATGGAAACTATTTAACATAGATGGATTTTGCTGGCTTAGTACAGAGCAAATTTCTATAATTAACTAATTTTCTTTCTGTAATGTATATTATTTTTAAAAATGTGAAATACATTCCAAAGTATTCATTTAAATTATATCATTTTATAAAATTATATTTGCACTTACATTTTTTTACTGATATTTTGTTCAATATATGGAGGTATGTTAATAAATAATGCCACACGTGTTTTGTCCTATTTATAATTACATTTATGTATTTTAAGTGATATGCTTTAGTAAGTTATAGAAATAAGGATAATGACTTAGATGCATGTTTTAATAATTTATTGCTAGTATTTTCAAATTTTGAGTCTGTAATATACTATCATAGTCTCATTTCACCTCATCTCAATACTTGCTTTATAACTGATATTAGTTCTTACGTTATTTTAACAATACTTTCATATCAAAAACGTGATTTAACTTTATTTAGATGTAATTAATTGCTTTGGTTAGAAATAATAAATATAGTGTCTTCTTCTGTATGCGCAAATATATTTAGCTATCAGCAATTTTTTTAAAATATGCATATTTTGCCACAGATCATTCTAACTGTAGCACCTGAGTAAACAAGTTGAATTTACAAGTGACTCGTAGATAGCAGTTGTATATTTTTTCACCATACTTTCGTTCTACGTATGCTTATGATAGTACTACTAGAATATAAACCTAATAATTAAAAGTTTATTGAAAGAACGGTGATGTCTGTTGCTATTAGCTAACCATTAAATTATTTTAACGCTAATTTTTATTTATTTAATTTCTTCCAGTATATCTATACATTTTATATCTGAAAAATCGGAAATTTAACTTTTTAAGAGTTTTCTCGAACAGGTTGTTTAACATTTTTCATTCTCCATTATTAAAACTCTTAATACTAAAAATACGCACTAAAATTAAAAAGTAATTTTTTAACAATATGATAAATCACTTAATAAAAGGTAAGTAAGAGTTTCCCACTGAACAAGTTTTTATTGAAATATGTAAAATGACAGTAAAATTAAAATCTACAGAATATTAAGATATAGAATAAAATTTAAAACAGTATTTAACCTTTAAAAGACTTCAGTCACATACTAGAAAAACTAAAATTACAAAATTAGAGTCAAATATAAGAACAGCCATTAAACTAAAAAAAAAAACAAAAAAACAATGATGTATACATAATAGTAGCATAAAGTTTTAAATTTACTCATAGTCCTAGAGGTAGAAAAGTTACTTTAAGAGCGATAATTCTGAAAAGCAATATTTTGAGAAATAGATTGAAAAATTACTTTAGACATTAATACTTTAGACACTTTTATATTATACAAAAATTTTATTAATAAAAGTAATTGAACCCATTTTTCTTTTGTTTGAGTAATAGGTACAGAAAATGTTTTTTACATATAAAAACGTAATATAACGCATTTATAGTTGTTTCGAATGTATTTCTTACAATGCCTGCATTTTATTTAAACTCTATAGTGTTGTACCAATGGTTATTGAAGTGTATTTCATTAGAGTTGAAAGCAATATTTATTTTAATTTCTGTACAATTCTCATAAATAGCTAAATAGCAAATTCATACTGCCTGTACAGACCATGATAAATGGCGGAGCATAAGTTAAGAGGGTGAATTTTATACTCTATTAGTTAACTCAAGTTTAGCACTTTACATCACTTTCTACTGTATCATAGTAATGAGAGATGGCTGGTTTAATTTGATTTTTCATTAAAATTTTCTTACTTGAAAAATTGCCAATTAAAGTTGTTGATGTTACTTATCGGTATGTATTGCAATTAACAGCTTTAACTGCAATTTTTCAAAAATAGTCTTCTATGTGAACTTTTATGAACTCTCATAATCTCTAACACGAACGAAAAATCCTGCATCAGACGTAGATTATAAAATACTTTTAAACATTAACAGAATATTATTAAGATTTTTTTCTTCCATACAATTAAATGGATTGACAACAATACAATGAAACTTAAAAAGCTATTTAAATAAAATGCACCACACACGATTTTTTCCCATAGACCATAATGTAATGAAATTCGTTTGTGTGTTTCTGTAAACGAACTATAAATACTGCACACTTCATTTTCAATAGAGAACATTCTATTTTGAACCTCATTAACATATTAAAATCACATGTCATTCCTAATATATTTACTCGAGTTAGAGGACGCACAGACGGACAGACAAACCATATTTATAAACACTTTTCAATTATGCTGGAAAGTGTTTAAAAATGTGATTTTCCAAACAAAAGTATATCGTAATTTTTTTCTCATGATTATAAAAAAAAATATTTTAACTTTTTTATAATCTTATGCATTGTTTTAATTAGAAATGCTTTTTTTATTATACTACTTTTTGTTAATGATTTTATTGTGTAAAAATTATCTCGATTTTATTTCATTTTAATTGTTACGAAATATCAATAAATTAAGGAATTTTTTAAAGCACTTTCAAGATTAGTAGCGAAAGTGCATCACAATTGTTTTTAATGATGTACTTAATTGCACTTTTTTTCAACAATAGTTCATAATGCATAGAAATTATGAGTTGGACATCTATAAATTCGAATTGAATATATTTTTATTAGAAATTCAAATCAGTCAATTAAAACCTTTTACAAAGTTTTGTTTAAAATTATTTTACAATACGAGTTGATACTTTTAATAAATAAAAAATACACTTTATAACAATGTATTTTACCAAAATTACACACACTGAAACAAATGGTTGTAAACTATAATCAAATTAGTAGATATGATATTTATTTATTAATAATACATTTAAATATTCAACAGTTATTTTTTCTCCTATCGCGTTTATAAAATATTGAACTGTTAAAAAATATATATTCTGACAAATTTTATAATTATTTTTTCTCGCAGCATTCATAAATATTTATATAAATGTATGGTAAAGAGATAGTAAATACATATAACTGGATATTTCAACACTAACAGAATTTCAGTACAACTGTTAAGTGTTTCCAAAATGATTTTTTAAAACTTCATTAAAATGTCTAAAATACATTATTTCAGTTTCCAATTAAGCTCCAAAATTTACACTGTTGTCAATATTTTTAAAACCGGTTCATCATAAATTACATATTGTAAATAGATTGATATTAATTCATCATATAATCTAATAATAAAACACCAATTTAATATATCATCATATTATAACTAAATACATTGTTGGCATTTCCGTTGCGCTATTTCTATTTCTAAACTAAATACATATTTAAATAAAAGAGACAACATTGCTGTAATTAGATGAGTTCTGTATTGTGTTGCCACCAAGCAAAGATAGCATCTTTATTTATCTCAGCACTGTGAGAAATTAAATACAATCTAGCAATTTTATACATGAAATGATGCTGAAATCAAGTTACACCACCCATCTCCTTCAGCGTATTTCCTTTATATGTTAAGTTAAGAGTGTACATTGCGCGACAGAGTCTCCCCCTGATGGAGATTGTAAATTTTATTCAGTGTCCTTGTATATAGGAACATATTTTATGATAACTCCTGCAATGATATTATATCTTGTGTATATAAAGAATGGTATGGAAACTGAATTTGTGAGTGTTACATGTATAGCGGTCCCAGATTTAAATCCCTGTTATTGGAAATGTGCATAGAATGTTATTCAGAGGAGTTATAAAGTACGTTAATAAAAATATAATATACATAATATTGAGTTATGAAGTTAATATTTATTTCTTTATCGGTATGCTTGAATATAGGAGTATGCAACGTTCTATGCGGAAAATAAATACGGATTGTTTAAAATCAAATCCTATCCTATGTTGAATGTACAGTCATTATTATTTTTTTTATTATTTTTTAGATACAAAACTTCTAAATGTCTAAAAATATTTTGATTATTGAGTAAATTTTCTATTCTGATTATAGTTGATTGCAAAATAAATCGATAAATGTATTTTCATATAGTTAAAAAAATGCAAAAACGAATAAAAAAATAGATGTCATAGAAATGTCATAGAAATTACAGACATAAGTAAAAGCTAAAAGCTAAACATTAATAAACTCTAGCATTAATAGAACATTAGCTAAACTTTAATAAAAGTAAACATTAATAAAAGTAAACATTATAAAAGTAAACTTTAATAAAAGTAAACATCAAAAGTGAACATTAAAAGTAAACATAAAAGTAAAAGTAAAAGTAAACTTTAAAAATAAACATTAAAAGTAAACAATAAAAGTAAACATAAAGGTAAAAATAAAAGTAAACATAACATTCAAAGTAAACATAAAAATGAAAAGAAACATAAAAGTAAAACATAACATAAAAGTAAAACATAACATAAAAGTAAAATATAACATAAAAGTAACATAAAATAAACATAACATTAAAAGGAAACATTAAAGTAAATATTAATAAAAGCTAAACATTAGCTAAACATTAATAAAAGCTAACATTGATAAAACATTAGCTAACATTAATAAAAGCTAACATTGATAAAACATTAGCTAACATTAATAAAACATTAGCTAAGCATTTATAAAATCCAAACATTAATAAAAACTAAAACCATAATTTTGACTTGGAATTAATTAATTTGTATTATTTATAAGCAACATCAACTAATCAACTAATCTAACTAACATCAACTAATCAGAACAGCTGAAAAACTTACAAAAATATGTAAACGAATTAAGAAAAATTAAAATAATGTTATACAAATATTTTAACTTTGCTTCATGAAAATTTAATCCATTCTGAACATTTCTTGATCTATGAAAAACTTTATTTTTTAACAACTGGTAAATTGAAATAATAAAGAATAATTTATCCTTTTCATAAAAGTGATTTTTTTCCTCTTGTTAACTGATTGGGTGCTCAAAATTTTAACAGACAAGACGACGTTCAATAAACTTAAAGTGACTTTTAAGTAATAAAAAATAACACATAAAATAAAACAGCTTACTATCGCACAGCTTAATTTTTAACTGCAATAATTATCTTCTAGTAAATTATTTTAATCTTTGAATACGATAATTAACAATAATTTTCTTAGCAACATTCATTATGATTGCTATTTATATTACTTCTTACTAATGTGTTTTTTTTCACTTTCGAAATGCATAGTAATTATATGGAATACTTTATCTAGGTTATAAATTGTTTATTTTTGAATACATAAGTTTTTTGCATAGAAAAAAAACATTCTTTGTTTTAAATAAGTATGACATCATCTTTTGAACAACAAAATAACTTCAAAAGTCTATATGTATTTAAAATAATAATATTCTATATGTTAGATATATTTTCTCCGCCAAGTCAACGCAAAATGTTTTTAAATAAATAGTTAACCATCAATTAGTTATTAATACATGACTGTAATTTTAACTAAGAAATAATAAAAATCAATAAAATAATCAATCTAAAAGATTTTGGTTAGATTTGATTAGTTCTAACATTTGTTAAACTTCTTTTATACTAAATCAAATCTCATAAATATATCTCATGATACATTAATTATACACTCTCTGAAACATATTGAATATTTTAACCGATTTTCGATACTTGTTAAGTGCTTAAGTCTTAGAAATAATACAAATATTCATTACTTTTAAATATACAGGCTGGTCATAAAATACTTTAGCTTTTTGAAGTCATAGGCTAATGAACAGCATGCGACCACATTTTATATTTAGACTTTTGAAGACATGGGAAGATAAATTATGTGGGGGTAAAAATGCGTCACGTACAAAATTTGCCGGCAGAGGAAATTTTTGCATTGTCGAAATCGAAAATGCCAGATATTTGCATTAATATGTAGTAAAATTGAATATCCAAATTATTTTGTACATACGCGGCAAAACAGCCACTAATGTCCCTTGAAAGGGCATCGGAAACATTCAGGCGTATAATTCATTCGAATGACTGACGAATTGTGCTCGATATGCGTACAATCATGCTGTGCCCAAGAACAGAAAAAAATTTCGAATTTGACTTCTGATACTATTTTATTTTTTACGGAATTTATCTTCTCGTGTCTCCAAAAGTTTAAACATAAAATGCGATCTCATTTCGTTCTCTAGTTTTAACTACAGATGCCTCAAAAAAGATCAAATTGTTTAATGGCCACCCTATACATAAAATTGATTTTTGAACAATCACGAAAGTGAAATATTTAAAATATACAACGATTAAAATGTATTTTGTTTCCAAAAAAAGAAAGAAAGAAATTATTTATAATTTCTGGTTGCATACTCTTAAATCAAGTAGTATTTGTCACATTAATGCTCATTCTACAGATTATATGAAAATGGTGCTTGTTTGGTAATTTTATTCTCTTTTTACAGAGTCTTTTTAAAGATTTTTAAATGTGTTTTTGTATCTTGCATAAAGATATGTATTATCCGTAAGTAAAATACGCAAGATTACAAATGTTTGTGTTATATGCGTATAACAACCCGTTTCTTTCAGATGACTGTTAAATTATTAATTAACTTTGTGTAGAGGTTCAGTTTGTATTTATTTGGTGGTATGTATACAAAGTTCTGTGTTAATATTTTGTCATTTTAATTAGGCAGTGTATATGAAAAAAAGATATATGTGAGGTCATATAAAAGATGTATGAAATACAGTTGTTTTTAGCAGTATTTGGTTTAGGGGCTGCAGACTTTTTACATACGATATGATTATCTATCACCAGTTATCAATAAATCATTATCGAAATAGTTATTTAGGTAACAGAAATTAATAGCGTTTTTGTATTAAGTGCACTGTAAGACATTCTGTAAAACTGCCAGAAAAAACTGTTTATTTTACACAAAATTTTTTTTTAATCGTAAAAATAGTATTTGATTGTTAAAAACAGAAAAACTGTAAAACGAACTAAACTTTCTCGCAAAATAAACGATTTTTTACTGTTGGACACAGGTTTAACAATTGCCAGTTTTTTTTTTTTTTACATGTTTTCTTTTACAGCGCAGAAAGACATTTTAAATAACTATCTTTATTAGATTTACAAGAGAATGTTTTTCTTCGATAATTTAATTTGTAAATTTTATTACTTTAGAACCACTTATTAAATATTAATTTAACTGTCAAAAACTCACAGAAGTGCCATTAGTATTTCAATTACGAAACTATTCCTTTACGTCTATTTTTTTTTCTTTGAAAAAATAAACGAATCCTCAGTACACAGTATCCACAAATTATTATTTTATTATTATTTTGTTGTAATATTGTATTATTAGCAAAACAAAAGTATGGAAGATGTGTAATAATAGATTAAATGAAAATATGCCTAACTCTTTTACAAATGGTAAAAATATCATATCTGCGTGTTCACTTTTGATTTATAATATAGTATTATACAATCGTCCATTTAAGGCCATTGGTCAGTGAGATCTCGAATTACCCTCCTAATGTTAAATCTATGGACGTGGAGTGCATTCGAATTTTTAAAATACTCATCAGGAAATTAATATTTTTTACTTCTTTTTTTTTCTATACCCTCTTCTTAACAATAGAACGACCATCAGCGGTCAATTTGACCGATCAAATGAATAAATGTTGATTCGAACCAGATTTTTTTTTTAAATAAAATAATTTAAAGGTATACCGCACAGAAATAAGATAGATAAGTTAAATAATAATTTATAAGTTTTAAATAACAATTTTGGTGTAAAATATTTTTTATAAAACTTGAATAAAATTTCCGGTCGTTTTAATGTTATTTTTATTTTATTTTTTTTGTGTGTGTGTGTGTGTGTCAAAATATTTTCAAAATATATGCTTAATTTTATAGGACGTATTTAAATCTTACTCATAGCTCAGTAGCTTCATTAAGATTTTAACACATGAAATAGAAATTAAGTATATATTTTAGGATTACTTTGACTACTAAAAACGAAAGGGACATCCTTTAAGAAGAGAACACGAAATAAAGAATTTAAAAATATTAATTTCCTGATGAAATATTTTAAAAGTAGGAATGCGTTCCACGCCCATAGATTTAACATTTGCAAAGGGAATTTGAGAATTATGAATATGATGAATGACGTTTAATATGTATTTAATGTTAATATGAGAATGATGAATTACACAATGAATCACTGATCAATACCCTTAATAACACTGAGTATGTTAGTACTTTAGATGATATACTCATTTTTATCTTGATTGTAGCTTCTAAGCACTTTAATCCAAATTATATGCATGGCATCTTAATTATCTCGTAATTACTTTAATTACGAGACTTTACTTTGAATACGAGATACAACTTACTTTCAATTGTTTAAAGTTTCATTTAGACATTGATGAATATAATTTTTTTATAGTGTTTCAATTTATATATTGTTACATATCGTTTTTCATTTATTCATTTTTATTTTATTTAACTATATTTTCCTTCACTATTACAAATTGACATTCAGCAAATACTTTTCGTTATCTTTATCGATAAAATTTTAAAACTAAAATAAAAATATATTTGTTTTCTTCGCTTAACCACTTGGCGCATTTCAGAGGCCTAGTCCATATGACACATAAGTAGCTTTTAAATATTTTTTTATTAGCAATCAAAAATAGAAAGACTTTTATAAAACTTATAAACAAATTTTTGGCACAACCTTTTATATAATTACCTTTAAATTCGCTGCAATAAAATAATATGAAGATATTTTTATTAATTCAAAAACGTACCCTGTTTGCATAGTTATAGACATATAGGTACATGCGTGTGTTTTTGGGAGTATGAGATTATAAATATGAATATACTATATTATCCATCAAACTTTTGTTTGGGGAATGTAGAGAAAAAGAGGGCGGCTATTTAAAATTTAAAAAAAAAATGATAATGCCATACTCTAAAAAGTAATTTTATTCAAAATGTTCGTTTTATGTATATTTTTACTAATTTATTTTTAATTAAGTTAATTTACATTAAATCATTCCTTCCTGTATTAAAGGATTAAAACATATTACTACAGTAACCCTCGATATATCGCGCTACTTGGGAGATAAGAAAAAAGGACGATATATCGAGGGAAATGATATAACGAGAGGGGCGAGAAGAGTGTTTGTAAATGAAAATAAAGAGCTCTAAATTAAGCTACAAGGTTTTCGACTTAATACTTGTTCAAACAAGATACAAGTTCAACACAAAAGAGATGATAAAACGTCAAAAAAAATACAAAATCGTACATATACAGTATACATTTTACTTACATTTTGTAGTATTTTCTGAAAATAAGAATCCAGAGTGGTTTGTTGTGGATTTACTTTGATTATCTGCTTGCCACTGGAAATTAAAGAACGAAAATTAACTAATTCCATTTCAGTTACATGCTTAGATTTCGACGTTTTAAAAGTTTTTTATGCTTTTTCGAGAAACTTAATTTATCGGAGAACAAGTAAAAAAAAGCGAAATAGTCGAATGCGCGATATATCGAAGCGCGATATAACAAGGGGTTACTGTATAAATAAAATGCGATTACCTCTGAATTTTAGTGAAAATGTAAACGTTGTTTTCTGAAGAAATTTTCTGAAATGTCTACGATTTTATTGAATATAAATATAATCGAAACACCTCGTTCAAATATTAGAAGTGCACAAATATTGATAAGATCATAAATCTTTATAAATTTTTTCTTTGCCTAAAAAAACTGGTCGTTAAATTTACTTATGAACACACTGCATATAAGGCGCACAGATTCTAATAAATTGATTGCTGTTCAAAAATAATTATGTTGTCAAATTTACGAAAGGTATCAAAATGTGAAGCAACGGATTCAATAGCGTGAAGGGGAATCTAGAAGTCATGTGAAAAAATATCTTGATGCAGCATTATTCTACTACATTTACTCGATTCAGAATTCCTTATACATATATTTATTGAAATTCGTTATAATATTTTATTTTAATAAATGTGGAAAAGGTTCACATGATTGACTGATATAAACAAACTCCATTAAAGCGGATTCTATTAAGTTTTCGTCACGCGTACTATCGTTACGATTTGAAATGTAATAAATTGTCTCAAACTGCTTCATTCGACCGACTAGTTCTTGCAGTAAGAAGGGTTATTTTAAAGTTTGAATGGGGATGGGAGTGGGACTTTTTCAAGCATTGCCACTTTTGGATATATTCCAAAGGAAGGATGCCTTCAGGGATGACTTTTGAAGTCAAGTTTGAACGGAATCCGCAAATATTAGACACGCGGGACATAATCCCTGCTAAATGCTTTAAAAACCAATGCCTCGAGCACTGAGAACAACTACTTTTAGAGAGCTCTGATTGGTGGAATTCGGGCTGATAGCTATAATAACTGATACAAACAACGATAACTTCGTCATCGCGACGTGACGGGAAGTAAACTATCTTACGATGTGTTTTCGTAAGTTTTCTTCTCTTTCTTCTTTTCTTTACTTCGTAAGTTTTCTTCTTTTTCTTTTATGAGAAATGTCTAGATAGGAGAAATTTTATGAGAAGTGTCTAAATAGGAAAAAATTTATGAGAAATGCCTATGATAGGGAAATATATGTATAATCGCTGCTTTATAGTAATAATTTGAAGTAACAAAAACAACATTAAATACAGCAATACCTAGAAAAAAAACTCGGCTCTAACAAGAGAAGGCTCTAACAAGGTAAAACAATAAAAAATATTGTAAAGTCACAAAGATTTTTTTTTCTCTTATTTTCTGTAACTAAAATGTCATTCTAAGTGCATTCTACACTTTCGACAAAATTTGTTGAAATATTTCTAAGAAATTATCCTTCCTTCACTAATCTTCTTAAGTGGCTTTGTAGCATACGCATTTAATGTGTATTTATTTCATTTGAGTCCGTGAATAAATAGTTAAGTTTTCGCTTACAATTAGAAAAGAAAAGAAGATATTCTTATATATACAAAATATTCAGTGCAGTTACAAAGCAGAAACTCTTATTACTATCAACATTAAATCTTTAATAGTAATGAAAGCCTCTAAAGTCTATCAATTTTAATGAATTATCTTTAAAAGTAATTTTTTAACGGTACAACAACAGTTAAAAAGCAGAAACTCTTTTTATAATCAGCATTAAATCTTTAACAGTAATGAAAGCGTCTAAACTCTATCAATTTTAAAGAATTATCTTTAAAAGTAATTTTTTAACGGTCCATCGTCTCAATATATGTGGCATGGAGCTTTTATTTATTAAGTCGAATGCAACTGCGCCAAAGTTATTTTATTATTTTTATCGCTGAATGATCTCATGCCGTAATATACACGGTATGGCACTTTTACTTATATCGACGAATGCTGTGCATATCGCGGCAAAAGTTATTTTATTATCCTTTAATGGTCTATTGTCGTAATATAGGCGGTATGGCACTTTTACTTATTAAGTCGAATGCCACGTACATTTTAACATTAGACTTTTAGGTGTTAGTCCACAACCCCTCTCTTTAAAATAACCACTTTGGAACCAGCGGTAAGAAACTTAAAATACTTCTGTACTTTTACATGTTAATGTAAGGGAAAAATAGCTAAATAAGAAAATAAATTTAGTGTATTCGTATATTTGAAAATTGTGTTATTTTTTTTAAATGCAAAGGAAACTATTCTTACCTTAAAACATGTTTTACAAACACCAGTGATATAAATTATTCCAATGTCAGTAATATCAATTGGACTTCGTTGGTAATATTACCAAATCCTTCAGTTGGTGATATTTCAGTTTCGTATCTAAGAAATTTCCATTAAAAATCTACATTAATTGCTTATTGCTATCCAAGTATAAAAAATGATTTTGCATTTTATTATTCCGGATTTCTAAAATCATATATCAGTATCTAAAAAGTATGTGCCCCTTTCAAATTTACTGATAAGAGAAACTATAAGCAATCATCATTATTTTGTCTTTTTACTACGTAAATGTAGACATTTTGTAGGGAAGTGTTGTTTGCCTACTGATCTTCTGTAACACGTAAAAAACTGTTAAAGTTTCTCTGTAAATAAGTTTTGTAGATCAATATGTGACTATTTATTCCTGTAATAAAATATTCCTCACCATGTGTCTGTATTTTCTTTATACAACAGCGTTTCTAATCGAGGAAAGTCCTATTTAAAACAATAAAGTATTGACCAAATTTGGGCCATTATTTCCTTAATTTGGATAAATTATCAGATTGCGATCGGATAGGAAATTCTGTAGTATTAAAAAATATTAGTTCTGTTGAGCGTTATAATACAGAATATGGGTAAAAACTAAGACAACACTATGAAAAAAGACAGATGTTTCCATAGACCAAACTACTAGACACCGAATTTGTAACCTTTTCTGGGCTCCAAGATCACTTACTGACTAAATGTGATTCCCACCTACTTTAGTGTGCCAAACCGGTTTTTCTCCCGCCAAAATCTGCTTGGAATTTCCGTATTCCCGCGCGAGAATGAAATCGAAGTTGCCAAGAAAGCGATTACCGCCAAGCCTTGGGATCAACTTTTCTCCCAAATGACAAAGGAATCTGCTCTCTACTAGTATCTTTTGCTCTGATGGATGTTTCTTAATATAGGAAAATGTACTATAACCACGAACGAAAATATAAAATAACCTCGTTCGAGTTACTTACGATTCCGAAAAGCTTTCTTTATCTTTCGAAACCTCAGAAATCAATATAATTTCGTTTGCTGCCACTGATTTTCGGAAACGTTTTCGAGTAGTTTTTATGGTGTATTTAGTTTTAAAGAATAAATTAACAACGTTAAACTAGCACAAATGAAATACATGTGAAAATGGCATACAGCTGTTTTGGAGCTTCTAAAGCTCCATGATCAAAAAATAGATGTAATTGTTTAAGCCATGTTAGTATGCAAGCATCCCCACTCGCGGCCAAGGTGAAATGGCGATGAGTGTGAAAAATAAACAGCGGAGTCAAGAGTTCCCGCGTTACGGAGGAGACGAATGAGAAGCTCTTAGTCAGTCTGGCTGAGCTTAAGCAGAGAGGAGAGTAGAAAAGAGGGGAGGTAAGAGGGTTAATTAAAGAAAAGGGAACCAGACGTTTGAAAAATTCGGTGTACTGGACATATCATTAAGCAAGTTGTTTGAATTCTTCCATATATGATAAGCTTCCCGAAAATCAAGATCGGAAATTGATGAGCATTTCTGAATTATTGAACCTTCGGAAAAATTAAAGTTGTGATTGTTAGATCAGCAGTGGTTAACAATAGCTGAGCGTTTAATGTCACATTTTTAACGTTGGTTTTATGTCCTCCCCCCCCCCCCCCCAAGCGGACCTTAAGCGGTCGCTTAGTTTGACCTATGTACATTTTATCACACTCGTAAGATATCTTGTAAGTCAATGTGAAAATCTGTCAATTGGATGTTTGAGATCAGTAAATTTGACTTTGTTAAATGGTGTATAAATTACTTTAAAATCGAATCTTATCAAGATTTCGGATATTTTATGGTTATTATTCTGAAAATATGGAAGTGTAACTGAATTTTCATTGCGAATTGTGTTAACTTTGGAATGTGTACGTTTAATGAGTTTATTATGAATTGAATCAACGATTTCAACAGGATAACCCCGATCAATGGCAAATAATTTAATCTAGTGTAATTCTGCTTTGAGTAAATTCTCAGATAATCAAATATTTAAAGCTCCGTGAACATAAGTATTAAAAGCAGCCAACTTCTGATTAGGAGGATGCGATGAAAGACGATGTGGGGATAAAGAAACTGCGAATGGTTTACGATAAACAGTGGTTTGAAATGAGTCATTTTCGCGATAAACCGTAACATCAAAAAAAAGTTTTTGGTTGTTATTTTCAAATTTATTTGTAATCCGTATATGCTCATCTACAGAGTTCATAACAGAGGGGAATATCAATATTACTATAATCAGTAATGCGAAGCAGTCATCGACATAGCTGGTGTAAAATTAAAACTTTAACTCATTGAATAGGTTTGACTAGAAGTAATGCATGTAAATATCACATAGGGTTGAGGGGGGAGCCCATAGACAAACCGTCAGTCATGCGATAAAAAATACTGTTAAATATGAACGTATTTTGCGATAGACAACTGCCAGTAAGTTATATTAATTCATCAATTTCAAATTGAGAGTAGTGGAATTCCGGGAGGCGTATTTTAAGACAGATTAAAACACCTTGAACTCAGTGGTGTAGTCCTGGAAAAAAAAGTGGGCGGACGCTTATAAACGAGAACATAATGGTCATTGATATACGGGGGAAAAGTGATTTTGAAAAAATTTAAAGTTAATTTAGTTTAAATTTTTGTACGTGTAAATCGTGTAGCTTGCAACAGGTTTAAAAAATTTAAAACTTTGAAGATTTTTTTTTTCTGGTTTAGAATGTGGAATGCTTCAGTACATTTTCTCTCAACAAGAATTTTGATTAAAAAGTTTGATATGTTATTCTGAGATTTTTAGTTTTGAAAATTGTTGAGAACAACATTACGCTAGTTGTCCACTAACATTACCGAAAATTACTGCACTTTGTAAATCTCTTAATTTTTGAAGCAGATATTGATAGTAAATAGTACTTGTCGTTGAACCAGACGGCGTATATAAAAAACACTTTCCAAATCGATTATTTTACTAGTTGATAAAATAAAATGAAATTAAGTAATCTCTTTTATTTATTAAATAAATAAACCAAAGAAAAAAGTGTTTTAAACAATATCAATCTATTCGTGTTTTTTACATTTTAATAATATATACATTATGTTTCTCCTTTTAAAGAATTTTCCATAAACACTGATTTTCATATATGTCCTCAGCTTTATTTACTTTCCTAGATTTTGAATCTGTGGCCACTCGGTGGTTTTCCGTTTTCAAAACTTTGATAAAAGGATGAGGTTGCCAATTAGAAAGGGTTGGTCCGTTAATGTGTATCATTAAAAGGTTAGATATGTTACTAATTAAATTTCGAGAACCTTCATCAGATGCAATAACATTCATCTGACTAAAGGAACGTTCGCATTCGACTGTGGTAGCGTTTCGATGCAAAACTTTAAAGGAAAAAGTTCAGGAGGTATAATCTCCGGATTATCAATATATTCCCTCATTGCATTAATAGTTTCATTAGTGTCCATATTAAAACTGGAGCATAAACGCTTTATTGTTTGCTCCCCAAAACGTTATGTGCTTTTATTGAGGATCGATAAATCTTTCAATAAAGTCTCCTCTTTTTTTTTTTCATTCAGAAGACGTTCCTTTGCAGAAACTGTCCAATCAGTTCAATGTTTTAAAACACCCCCTTCTTTCTCTGCTTTTTAAGATCTTTCAAAATGATCTCTTTATGATGTTTTAAACGATTCTAAAACCCGTATTGTTCGTTTTATTAACATATTTACCTTCAAAAGAGTTGAATTTCGTGCTTGCAGTTGTACAAACAGATTTGGAAGTTCTTGAAGTGCATCGTGCATATATCCTAAATTCTCCACATCCTGACACCAGAGTCCTGTGCAGATTGGGTTGTACCCGACCCGAATCCTGACTCTAATCCGAAAGACTTCAACAAAACCCGAAATATTCAGACCCCAGTCCGAAGTGAAAGAAAATGAATGTATATTTTAATACATTTATGGAAAAGTAGTCTACAAGTGTATCGCTTATCTTAAAAATTTAACACATATACACCCATTAATATTCAAATATATAGTTTCTTTCATTTGGAAAATATTCAAAACCTCCTTTTGAAAAATTGGTTCATCTCGAACCCGACCCGAAAGAGGCTAAGCACAACTCAAAACGCATAAAGTTTACCCGACCCGCAACGAAAAAAAATTTCATCAACCAAACCCAAACCGAAATGCGTTTCGGGTAGCTGATGCTGTTCTGTAATTTCCAGTCAACCCGAAAACCACCAAAAAGATTTCATTAACCGTTTCACCAACCCGACAAGAAAGAAAATTAATCGAAATTTTGAATATGATTAGAGAAAAGTAGTCTACAAGGATATCTCTTATAACAATTTTAACTTTTATGTAGAAAAATAAGTTTTTTCATCTGAAAATATTCAGTATTTCTTTGAAAAATTGAGTAACACGAACCCGACTCGAAATAGTGAAAACCCAACTCGAACCCGAAGCAATTAACCCTTTGATTTTAGGCCAGGATTGGCGACTAATTTTATATTCAATCGTCCCAAATTTTGCAAAAAATTTCTTTCTGGTGGATTTCTCTTTAAAATATCCTAATACAAGTGTATGACAATTCCAAAAAGTTTTGACTAAATTCGTAATTATTTTTTGCTCAACATTTTGAGGAATTTTGCGATATTCTTCCGCAATAGTTATACGAAATTCGCCATCTTTTAAAATTTTTTTCTGCGACAAATTGACGAAAATCGCTATTTGTTTTCGCGATCTTTGGGAAAATTCGCAGAACTTTTTCACGATCGTTTGAGAAAATTAACGATTTTTTCTGCGACTAATTTGCCAAATTAGTTATTTTTTTCAAGTCCAATTCGTAAAATTCGCGCTTTTTTCCGCAGTCGGTTAAAAAATTGATTTTTCGTAAGAAACAAAATAAAAACAAGTGGGTAAGTGTGACCGAAGATCGCTCAAAGGGTTTCGTTTAATATTCCTTTCAAAACACTTTATCCTTCCTTTAATAAAGCCAAATAAATTTCATTTAGCAACCAAAAAAAAAAAAAAAAGTCATGTTTTTTATAAAGTAAAAATTTACCGGTTTATTCTCGTTTTTTCGAATATCTAAACCAGCCCGATAGCGGGCGAAGCCCGTTATTATATTCTGTCATAATAATATCTGTCATGTGGACTAAATGCGATATTTAAAAAAAAAATAATTTCAAAATTAAACATACTGTACACCTTCAAAATGTGAAAATATACGAATATTTCCATAATCGGGTTTTTATCATGATTCAATACGTTCCTCAAACTCATACATCTACTATTCTCTATTACTCATATTGATACGCGCTTTGTATTATTCTGAAGTATTTGAAAAATCCGTTAAACTTCCGATATGACGTCAGATTTTCTTTTTAATTCTCTAAAGACGTGATATTAATCTGTTTTGTGTACATACACATACTCATACTCCTTGTATTATTGAGAAATCTTTCCGTTTTATTACCACTATGACGTCAATCAATTTTATTTCATATTAATCTTTTTGTGAAACTTTTTATTTCATTTTCATTTTTCACGTGGAAATCGTGTGATAGAAAATTAATTATTGTAGAAAGAATTGCATCGTGGATTTTTAATTTTTGGCATCTGCTATAACGAAAAATGTTTAAATTTAATAGGAAAAGGCTGTTAGAATTTTGGTTTTTTATCTCTATTTATTAAAAGAATACGAATTTTTCAAATTTTAATATTTTGAGCTCTTTATAGCTAGTATTCAGGTATATACATAAAGTTTCAACTCTGTAAGTTACATAGTTTTTGAGAATGGCTCTGTGACAGACAGACAACGAAGCGGGAGTAATAGGGTTTCGTGAGATGAACGAAACCCTAAAAATCGCGGACTTTCACGAAAATAAAACAATATTCACCGAAGAGAGAGAATCACACGCATGTGGAGCGACGTTAAGAGAGCAAAATCACACACAGCTTTTTTTTTTTATTATTGTGGGTGCTTATTCTTATTTTGAACGTAAATTGCGCAGTCCTACACTCTATTTCAAACCCTGTCCCTCAAAGAAAATTCCCTCCCCCCCCCCCCCACACTCCCCCAAGAAACTCTTGAAATGGCGCCCCTGCAGCAAAACCTACAAGGAAGGAGTTGAAAGGAAATGGAAAACAAGTGGGTAAGTGTGATCGAAGATCGCTCAAAGGGTTTCGTTTAATATTCCTTTCAAAACACTTTATCCTTTCTTTAATAAATTCAAACAAATTTCATTTAGCAATAACAACAAAAAAAGATCATGTTTTTTATAAAGTAAAAATAACCGGTCTATTTTTTCCTTTTTTCGAATATCTAAACCAGCTGGATAGCGGTCCAAGCCCGCTATTATATTCTGTCATAATAATATCCGTCATACGGACTAAATGCAATATTTTAAAAAATAATTTCAAAATTAAACAAATTGTACACATTCAAAATGTTAAAATATGCGAATATTTCCATAATCGGATTTTTATCGCGATTCAATATGTTTCTCAAACTCATATATTTACTATTCTCTACTAGCAGACTACGCCCGCTGCGCTGATCGATTTCTCCAAAAGAATCCTGAATCAAACGAAATATATCGGTGAATTTAACCTTGTATTTTAAAGTAATTTGTACCTTTACCTGGAATATTCTAAAATAACATAAAAACGGATACTTATTTCACTAAGTTGTGTTTTTTTTAATAGGGTTTACTATTACGTTTACAATTTATTACTTACTGTTTCCATTGATTATGTTTTATAGCTACATTTTTTAATAACGTGAATTAACCTATATTATTCACAACTGAAAAGAAATGGCGCATCTAGTATTTGTCGAAAAATTAAATAAAAATCATGCACTCGTGACATCATAATTCACTTTTATATTTTAACAGAATAATACGGTTACTATAATTTGTGACTCGTGCTGACACATTGCTGTTATTATTATTTTTTTACGCGTGAAGTTTTTGCTATGGTACTCTCTATTGTAAAATTTGGTAATTTTTGAAATTCAATATTTGAAAAATGGCATAATCTGTGGATTTAAAATTTATATCAAGAAAAATACAATTTCTTTACCTTTCTAACGCAGTTTGTCTAACAATTTTCTGACAAATACCTTTCGAGCAATTAATTTTTTCAGTAACTTCAAACGTTTCATTTTCCGAGATTAATCTTTGGCAACGATTATCGAAAATCCCAGTCGTCAGCAACACGTACCTTTTTATTAAAGAGGATTATACTCATACTCCTTGTATTATGAGAAATCTTAGACATTTTCCGTTTTATTACGACTATGACGTCAATCAATTTTATTTCATTTTTTTTTTCAATTGGTGAAACTTTATTTCATTTTCATTTTTCACGTGAAAATCGTCTGATAGAAAATTAATTATTGTAGAAAGAATTTCATTGTGGATTTTAAATCTTTGGCATCTGCTATAACGAAAAATGTTTCAATTTAATAGGAAAAGGCTGTTAGAATTTTGGTTTTTTATCTCTATTTATTAAAATAATACGAATTTTTCAAATTTTAATATTTTGAGCTCTTTACAGCTGCTATTCAGATTTATACACTAAGTTTCAACTCGGTAAGTTACATACTTTTTGAGAATGGCTCTGTGACGGACAGACAACGGAGCGGGGGTAATAGGGTTTCGTGAGATGAACGAAACCCTAAAAAGCTCCATTTTAGACAGATCACCGTCTTAGCAAGTATAATTGTATGGTGTTTTTTTCGTCGAAACATGATTTTTTTATTCGTTTGAGAAAGAATTCTTTTACAGACAGGTTTCACATAGACAAGTTTTACTTTAATACATCTATAATATTGAAATATGCAGTGCACTATAGACAGGAAATTTTAATATTTTTAAAAGATACAGGAAAAACGGTACCTGTCTATAACTGGAAACTTTCATAGTCAATATTTTAAAATTTCACCTGCTAAGACAAAAACCTGTCTAAAACGAAAATTTTCAAATGTTTCTTGCGATTCTGTATTAGAAGTTTTTCAGTCTTTGTATCCATAATTCCGTAAACTTTTCTCGTTCGGAGATAGAGAACCCCGAACACCATCCTTGGCTATGACACCACCCTAAAAAAACTTTGCCCCTCCCCCCTTTCAAGAAAGTTCTGAAATGGCGCCCCTGCCATTGCTAGCGCCCATGTTTCTTTTCAATCCCTTTCTACAAAACAGATACTTTTATAATAGAAGCATATTGAGCGAAAATATCTAACCTTATTAGAGAAAATTCTTTACATAACATAGCATACAATTAAAGGATTTGACAAATGTTATTGGTCAAAACTTAATAATTAAAAAGATACAAATCTCTTGGATCGGATATTTTATCACTAATTGAAGTTGATAATTTAGTATCTGTTTTTGTACGACTACGTTTGGAAAAAAAAACGTAAAACTTCCTAGGCTTGGCTGTCTGTATCTTTTCATTGTTATTTTATCAATGTTCAAAAATGAATAATTTTGAAATTTCGAAACTTATACTTATGGCCAGAATTTTTTTTTTTTAAAAAAAGAGATATTGCAGAGAGACACTTGTTTGAACTCAAACTAATCCAATGCTTCTGGTATTTTCCTAACTACCAATAGTTATTCCTACTCCTCAAATCAGGAAATAATTGTCAATGTGTATTATAAATGAAGTTGTTAGGTGGAAAAGGGGGAGATAATGGTTTATAAGATTCTCTCTCTCTTTCACATCATTAGGACTGGTCGGTCTACATTGATGTCACCTCTTGTTGATATTTTCTAGATTCGATTACAGACTCCCTACGGTCCATGTCGACCCTACGAACCAACGGTAGGTGACAGCTATGGCAATTACCATCACCCTGAATGTGTTTAAAAATGGACCTTTTTTAATGACTAATGAAAACTTGCTGTTGTTAATTGCGTTTAAGAAAAGCATGCCCAGACTTTCAGAATAGTAAACTTGCGACATCTGGATATTATTCAATCTGAGACGGGCGGTGTATAAAGACCTATTTTGGAGAGCTAAGGTGGTCCTTCAGTTGGGAAGGGGGGGGGGGGGTAATAGTTTTCCATTAAAGAATTCCAAGTAAAACGAATGTATGTATCTGAAGAAACTAATGTTAGCACTGTATATCACGGCTGGTGATTAAGATGACCGGTAACAAAACAACCTTTTTTCTCCAATTCCCTTGAATTTGTACACTTGAATGCAAAAGGATTTTTTTTAAAGAAAACTAAAATAGTTTAAAAAATCCATTCCTTACTTCTTAAAATTTTTAATTTATTAATGTGTTTCTTCTTTTAAACTTTTAATAAATCAGAAAGGCCTGCGTCCGCTCGCGTCCCCTTTGAAAAAAAAAGTAAGGGGACGCTTGCAATAAAATAAAAAAGTAGGGGGACGCCGTCCCCCTGCGTCCCCCCTCGACTACACCACTGCTTGAACTGGTACGTTGGCAAAAAGGGATTTGACGTCGAATGAAACCATACTGTAGATTTGAGTAGTAGCGAAGTTACATAGTTTATTCAAGAACTCGTGAATTTCTGCAAGTGTAAATATTATTGGAAAGCAGCAGAGAGAAAATAGAAGAGATGCCAATGTTAGAAACGATTGATCTGAAGGTAATGCCAAGTTTGAGAACCTTTGAGAGTGCGTAGTATCTTGAGCAATATGAGAATGAGATATCATATATGGAATAATTCAAACAATTTAATTAATGATGTGTCCAGTACACCTAACTTTTCAAAAGTCCGGTTTCCTTTCCTTTAATTCAATAGCTTCCCTTCCCCCCTTCCTTTTCTTCTCTCTGCTTAAGCTCGTCCAGACTGGCTAAGAACTTCTCATTGGTGTCTTCCGTCACGCGGTGACTCCCTCTTGATTTTGCTGCTTGTTTTTCAACACTCATCGCCATTTCACCTTGGCCACGAGCGAAGACTCTTGCATACTGACATGGCTTAAGGCTTCTCAATTCCAAAGGGGCTAGTGTCAGACACATTTTTTAATTCATTTTATTTGAACGGTATAAAATGAGTATGTTTGATTGTTCAGAAACTTTGTAATCGAAATACGTTTTCCATGTTTTGGTAAAGACAGAAGATCTTTCAAAAAACACTGTCAAAGTTGGCGGTTTAAATCGAATTCCCGACGTGGTACCACGAGAAGCACGAAAAACGTATCGTCATGTGACCAGAATTGCTTATAACTTGATAAGTAATGGAATACTCATTTCGATTCCAAATCGCTTCAATAGGCAGGCCTGTCAATTTTATGCATTTGCGTTTAAAAATGAGTCAGAAATTGTGTCAGGAAGTTTTGCATTGTTCAGCAGATCATTTGAGAACCACCTTAAACACTTACATCTATTTTTAACCTTAGCACTGATAATGGAGCTTTAGAAGCTCCGAAACAACTGTATGCCATTTTCACATGTATTTCATTTGTGTTATTTTAGCGATGTTCATTTACTCTTTACTATAACGGCACAAAGTTCAATCCTCCCATTTTAAGTATTCAGTTTTCTCGACCCTGAATATAGGTTTTACGGATGCTATCCATTAACAAATGAAGATTTTTCTGTTCAACAAACAAGTTTTGCAGACAAACATGATAAATTACCCGCATTAACATTTATATTAAAGTTCATGTTACTTTGTTACAGTTCATGTTACTTTGTTGTCATGTATAAATTCAGTTACACTGCAAATCTTTATACACTTTTCAGAATACGTTTTAGAACACATATTTTATCACCTTTTTTAGTACACTTTGAAGCGCACTTTTTGGAACAGTTTTTAGAATACTTCTGAGAACACTTCTTTTGTTCAGAACACTTTCTAGCGCACTTTTCGAAAGCGATGATTTCACAAGAGTGCCCAAATATGTTCCCAATATGTTCTGAAATGTGTTCTGAGGTTAAGATTTAACAAAATTCCTGAGCAGAACACTTTCGGTACACTTTCTTTATAGCGGAGCATATTCGGAACACATTTCACTACACATTAAGGTAAGTGGAACACTTTTTTGAATCAAAGTGTTCCAAATGTGTTCCCAATGTGTGCTGGGAATTTGCAGTGCACGCAGCTCAAAAGAATTAATTGAGAATTGATAGCATCCCACAAAAGAATTCATATATCTTTCCGACTGTTGGTGATGATTGCTAAATTTAAGTTTTCAAATTTGTTATGCGTTTTCCAAAAACATCAACTTTTACTTTATTAATCGGTAAAGCTTTGTTAAAGTATTCTGGGAGTGCTGGAAAGTGTTTTATAATCAATGCTTGACGCATAATTTTTTGTTCTTGTTTACATTTGATATATATATATATATATATATTGCCCACAAACAACACCAAAAAAACTTTTTTATATGAAAAACATCAATTATGAATTCAAATAAAGTTATGAAATTTATTAAAAGCGGTACTTTCGTATTATCTGCATGTCAGGAATTAATAGCCGAAGAAATTGCCAAAGATCGCTACTTACAGCAACCTTTTTGAATTCTATAATTTCAGTGGTATCTGTTAAACTTAGTCTGTTAAATTTGTGATTTATTTATATTAATTTATTTGTTTATTGATGAAGTTTTAATTTCGTTATTGAATATTAGACGGAAACAAATGCTGAACTATTTATGTTTTTTTTTTTTTTTTAATGCAAGCGAGTTAATCTTTCATAATCGGTTTGCATGCGATAGAAATAGATTTTTTTAATAATTCATGCTTGTGAATTATTTTTTAAATTATTTTTGTGAATTACTTTTCTCTGTACAAAGTTTCCTAAAACACTGTCTTTCAATAAAAGTTGTTTATCTGTTAAAGTTATATATATTTTTTCAAGCTGTAGCACATTGTGTTCTTCATATCTTTAAAGTAGGTAAATATATTTTTATACGCTTGACTCATAATTCTACAACCCACCAAAATATCGCTACCAAGCAAGCAGTTTGTCACGACGCATAGCTTGGGAACCACTTGCTCTAGAGTATTTTTAAGTCGGAAAAGTAAATATGTGATTTGTGCGTGTGTGTGTGTTTGCCGGACAATCTTAAATATTTTGATTTTTTTGGTTCAAAACACACATAAGAATAGCAATAAATTGATACCTATGCAAAAATTCAAAACTGAAAATTAAATAAGATATTTATTTGTATTGAGTAAATTTTACTGTGATGATATAATCTTCCTTCGCAGAATTAACTACTCTCGTAGCTAAAACTATGCTACTTAAAAATTTAGAGAACTCATACAAAACTTAAACACATGGAACTTTTTTTTTAAGTTACGCCAATTCATAACTTCTAACAATAACAAAATTGAAAATAATATCATGGCCAACATGTTTACAGAAAGCCTGTGAAAACGTAATCGCGAGGGATCAGAAAAATCGTTTTTTTTTTTTACACAGATTTCTGTCTTAACTAGTATTTTTATGATATTCTGTATGGTATTCCTTCCAACACACAATGGGGCAAAACCGCGACATCATTTTTTTTTAATGCGTTAACAGTACATATGCATTAAACATCTCAACCCATCAGAACTCGAGTTGCATTCACCAGAAGCCTCACAGCAGCATTCGCACTATAAACTAGTCGGATATGCCAATCCCAAAACTTTATTTTATCTCCTACATGTTAATACTTCAAAATTCGCTATCACACCACCAAAATAATCAGTATTTTTCGTCATTCTGTTGTACTTCAGCTGCTTGCGAATCGTCGGGTTACTTGGATGCGAGCAGCCGATGTACTATACTAAACTACGAAAATCCTTCTGGCCAGTACAGGTAGCAAAAGATAGCATACCTATTGCTTGTTTTTATGATTTTAACTAATTTTACTGGAAAACACAAAGATAAAATACGTAGAACCCGATTACAGAAGAGTCATTCCCAGTTCTCGTCAATATTGAATTTGAATGAGAATATCGCCAAATAAAACAGACATAGCCACGTTGGCTTCATATATGGCAACGTATTTTTATCGCCAAACTTGGCGATATTTCGCCAATTGTAACCAGGCTTGGCGAGAATTTGACATTGGCGAAAATAAATATATAGTGTTAAGCATGTAAGAGTTGAAACGATGGTTACAACACTGAAAGAAAATTTGCCCAAACGATGTTCACTAAAAGTCATAAATTAAACTCGTTTATGGAGGAATCGTGCTATATTGTTTCAAAATGTCAGCTACCCTAAAATTTCACACTGCTATATCTCAGCCAATTTTTAAGACAGGGGCAAAACAAAAAATGCTCTGGAATCCTTGGATCAAGCCCAAATATTTAATGCAAAAAAATTTTAGGATTTCTAATTTTTTTGTACATTTTTTTTTTATTTGAAATCTTTAAATGGCTATCACAACGCATCCCTTCAGGCGCGATATCCCCAAATTCAACTGGGACCTGCAGGCCATAGTCAAAAACCTATACAAAAAGTTTGGTTCAGTTATCTGCATAACTTCATACACTTTTCGATGATACAATACTGAAAATGGAACAAAAATCGCTATCACAGCACCCCCTTTCGTCGGTATATCTCCAAATTGAAGTGGGACCTGCTGGCCGTAACGAAAAACCTATAAATGAAATGTTGTTCGGTTTGAAGGATAACTTCATACACTTTTGGATAATACAAAGAGGACATACACACAGACACACAGACAGACATTTTGTAAAAACATGTTTTGCGGAATCTGTGACCCCTAAGAAAAAATTAAGTAAATCCGTCGAAAACCGGAAGTCGAAAAAAAAATCGCTTACAATACTTTCTTCTATTATAGATAGAAGAAAGTAAAAAATAGGAGAAAATGTAAAAGAATTGCTTTAACAAAACCTTTACTTTTTATATATGTTACTTGTGATGAATTAGATTTTTTCTTTTTATCCAATAATAATTTTAAAATAAAGAAAACATTTTTTTCAAAAATTTAGAGCCAAAATTTATCGAGTACCAAAAAATCACGGATTTTATCAGTATCGGTATTTTAAATCACTGTTCAGTTTTTGCGCCTCTTTTTACATAATATAGTCCCCAAGGGTCTGAAAAGTAACCCTATACAACAAACAGCTGCGGAGACTTGCGAAACTAAGTGCTAGATGTGGAAATGATTTGAGCAATACCTCTGTTAGTCTCTGTGACATCAGCAAATCAGAATAACAATTTCTGAGTGAATCCACATCCTTCTTTGACGAAAATGTGTCGATTTCGCCAAAGAAACTAGCATTAAAACGGTTGAAGAAGTTGATGGCGTTACGAACGAAATCAAAAACCTCCTCCCGTCATCTCTAACAATCAACCGGATCTATATATCACGAACAGTTAGTCATACGAACCTAGGGATTGGTTCGACGGGGTTTTCTCGCCAAATTGGCGCAAAAGAAAAATCGCGCCAAACCCGGTGTTTCTGTGACATTTGTTCCCAATATTTTTTTTTAATTTTACTTCTCTTTGTAAGCATTTACGGAAACATATTTTTTCTGTAATATCCTCTCCATCGAATTTCGACGTTTGCACCTAGTTGTTTCATAATAAAACAAAACTAACATGCCATTTTCACAGGTTAGGTCTAACATGTATTCAAAAACAGGGTTTTCTCGCCAACGACGGTGTATCTGCGACATCTGTTCCAAAATATGTTTTCGAATAAAAAATAATGACCAGATTATCTTTGGATCCATTCACTGCATTTTCATTATTTTTATAGTATTCGTTTTCTTTCTCTTCTTTTTTTATTTTCTGCCTTTAAGGTAGTTCTAAAAAAAAGATAGATTAATTTTCTGTAATTTTATTTGAATCCGAGCGTTGTCATCCTGCCTACAATGTCATTTAAAATCAATGTGAATCCCACTAAAAATTTTAACCAACCATTTTCAGCCAAATAACATTTCAATAAATACATCATTTGGTATATGGACCGGATTTCAGAAGATTAATAATAAAATACAGCACTTCGGCGCTAAACTGAAATCTATCAATGAAAAAACATCAATGATTATTATTTCCTTTTTTAATACTGCTTCTTACTGCTCATTTTTTCTGCATCTTAAATAATTGAATAAGTTCATAAATCCCCGATAAGTTCATAAGTTCCCGAAAATGTTTCCATGCGTTTAATGACTCAGAAAGAGTATAATTTATTTATTCATTTATTTATTTATTTATTTATTAACCATTGGGAAAATGGTTGTTGTTTTCGTCGAGAATGGACCTCTTGATGCTCGCAATTTATTATTTTAACAGTTTTTAACGAAATTCTGTAACTTTACAAGAATTTTTTAAGCGTTTTTAACGAAATTCTGTAGTTTTAGAAGATTTTTTCTTTGAATAGGCAATAGAAATGCATAAAATCATTACAAAAATGTTAAGTTACAAAAAAGATAGATGCAAACTATCAGATATGAAAAAAAAAAGCCGAATTCAAAAATTGACGTCGGATGAGAAATCGTCTGATAAAGCAAAAAACGTGGTCTTCAACTTTAATTTACTCAAAATACGTTTAGCTCAGACATCAATCTAAACAAGAGTTAAAGTTATTGTAGGAAGGACCCGATAAAATATTTTTGTTTCTGTTTTCATTACTGTATTGTAAATTTGGTACTTTCGTGTTATAGCGGCCCCCAAGGATGAATCGCCAAGCGAGCAAGATTTATCGCCAAATTATAAAGCATGTATGACATTATAATAATATATGATATATACATAACATTTCTTGACGTATGTGGCCAAGTTATAGTCATATATGATGCATATATGATGTATTATGACACGTGTATGTGATGTATATACGACATATAAGACGTAAATATTATGTGTATAATTACATATATGGCACATATAGGAGTCTTTGGAATATACATATGCATATATAGGATGCATATAATGCATATATAAGCTTTGCGATGATCTTGGCGAAATCATAACTGCAACCTTGGCATAATAATAATTGTGGGGGCCGCTATAACACAAAAGTATATATATATTTAATATGCCGTTATCATCCTTGACAGAAACATCCCGCCTTTCTGATATTAAAATCTTTATAGAAGTTTCCATACGTCTTTAAAAATTATATCACTTTCGCAGATGAAAATATTAATTCGTTTGAAGTTTCAATCTATAGATTTACTCTAAATATATTGTTTTAGAGCTGATTGAATGAAAAAATTCTGAAAATGATGTCATTTTCACGCAATTAAATGAAAATATTACTGTCTTATGAATTAATATAGGTGAATCAATTTAAGAATTGAAAAATTACGTGATTTCAATTTTAGGTTCATGAAGCTTCTTGACGTCTTAAGCACCATCTACTCAAATATCAAATATCAACCTTCTTACATACAGATAAAACTGGGAAAATAGCTGTAATGAATAAAACTGATTACATAAGTATGATGGAAAAGACAATTAAAGAAATGGATACAAAAATAATAAAGAAAGATCCATTGAATAAGTTAATCAAAGCATCTAATGATCTAATAAAATCAGTAAACTGGCCACCTGAAGAAAAACCGATTAAACGTAATTTCACACCGAACAACCCTATGATTTTTGGTAAACTGAAAGATCACAAGACTCCATATAAACTAAGACCTATGGTAAATAAAACGATCAGCCCAACATATGACATTGAAAAATATATGAAAAAGCAATATGAAAAAATAATCCCCCCCCCCTCAGAAATTTCGATCAATTCAACAAAAAGCTTCATACAAAAATTAAAAGAATGTGGACCACAGCCTGATGACTACATGTTAAGCCTGGATGTCCAAAACCTCTATCCGTCTATTAACTTGAAAGAAATGACAGATCTAATCAATAATAAAATAAAAAAGTATTATACAGAATCTAACTTAAGTACTCTATTACAAAACGCAACAAACCTGATCCTGAACGAAAGTTATTTTAAGTTCAATAGCAAAATATATAAACAAATTAAAGGGGTACCTATGGGATCCCCAATTTCTAATATAGTCGCAGAATGGAAATTAAGAAATCAAGAAACAATAAGCATAAACGAACACAAAACTGAAATCAGGCTATGGCTTAGATATGTAGACGACATATTTATTATCACAAATAAACGAATGAATCTAGATAACCTCCTTGACAAAGTAAATTCATATGACAAGAATATCCAGTTTACAATAGAAAAAGAAATAAAGCATTCGATCAACTACTTAGATGTAAAAATAACTCATGATATAACTAAAATAAATACTACAGTATATAGAAAACCCACAGCAAACTTAAATATAATCTCCTATAAAGCCGATACTCCACTACCAGACAGATTAGCAGCCATGAATACATATATAAAAATAGAGCTCTACATGTTTGTTCAACAGAAAAATCACTAAAGGAAGAATTACAAATCATTAAAAACATAGGTTTAAAGGCAGGACATCCGAGGAAAACTATACTTAAACTAATTGAAAGAGTAAGAGAAAGAATTAACCATATACAACCAGCACAGAGGAATCTAACATACACTCCTCCTATTCCATATATAAAAGGTGTATCTTTGAAAATAAAACGAGAATTAGAAAAAATAGGAAAAATAGTCCCACTAACCCCCAATCCATCCCTCTTCAAATCAATAAGAAATGAAATAGAAAAATATGAAGAAATACAAACAGCAGGAATATACAAAATAAATTGTCCAAACATCAGAAATGAAAAGGTTACTTACATAGGAATGACGAAGAGGAAAATAGAAGAAAGAATGAAAGAACATATCCGAGATATAAAACTTTAATAAACAGTCAACAGCTCTTGCAAGATTAAATACTAAAACCACAATAAAACTTGAAACCCTACAAATACAGAAAATAGCTAACTGCGAAAATTTACATAACGCTTTAATAAGATAATCAATAGAAATCAATGCATCCAAAGACGCATGCAATGACATGATACACTCATTACTTGATTGCCGCTGGAAAAAAATGTTGGAAGAGGGAGAGAGAGAGAGAGAGAGAGAATGTTGAATGCCGATAGGGGGAGTTCTTCAACCAGCAGTCATGTATATAATGGAGAGGAAGGAAGTTGAAGATCACAACTGATGATGCCCTGGCGGGGGGTGAAAGCGCTTTTGTGAAATGGTAGAGATTTTTATTGGAGACTGTTTTTACATTTTTTTAAATGGGGGACGTCTTTAGTAAGAATTTCTAACCATGCTTTTTTATATAATGTCTGAAAGAAAAATTAGTAAAATGTACAAATAGCAAATATTTCTATTATAATGAGAAAATGAAATCAATAAAAATAAATAAACACCATTATTTTTATTTTCCCTGCATCAATGGAAGTAATCCGATTGCCCCAATTTTGAAAAAATGTCATAAAAAACATTTCAAAATTAAATTAAATATAAAAATCATAATATTTAAAAAGAATAGCTGGTGCAGAAACATCTACAAATGAACAGCTTTCATTTAAAAACATAACTAGCAAAATTGGTTCAGTAGAAAGCTCAGGGTAGAAGATTCATTTAGTCAGTCGTTTCATAAATTCGTTTCATTATGATTTTATTGGAATATTTGAAAAGAATAGCTGGTGCGGAAACATCTACAAATAAACAGCTTTCATTTAAAAACTCCATTAGCAAAATTGGTTCAGTAGAAAGCTAAGGGTAGATGATTCATTTAATCAGCAGTTTCATAAATTCGTTTCATTAGAATTTTATCGAAATATTTCAAAAGAATAGTTGGTGCGGAAGCATCTACAAATAAACAGCTGGCATTTAAAAACCTCCTTAGCAAAATTGGTTCAGTAGAAAGCGCAGAGTAGATGATTCATTTAATCAGTCGTTTCAAGAAATCGTTTCATAAATTCGTTTCATTGGGATTTTATCAGAATATTTAAAAAGAATAGCTGGTGCGGAAACATCTACAAATAATCAGCTTTCACTTAAAAATAATAATTAGCAAAATTGGTTCAGTAGAAAGCTCAGGGTAGATGATTCATTTAATCAGTCGTTTCATAATATCGTTTCATAAATTCGTTTCATTAGGATTTATCGGAATACTTAAAAAGAAAAGCTGGTGCGAAAACATCTACAAATGAACAGCTTTCATTTAAAAACATAATTAGCAAAATCGGTTCAGTAGAAAGCTCAGGGTAGAAGATTCATTTAATCAGTCGTTTCATAAATTCGTTTCATTAGGATTTTATCGGAATATTTTAAAAGAACAACTGGTGCGGAAATATCTACAAATGTCCAGCGTTCATTTAAAAATAATAATTAGCAAAACTGGTTCAGGAGAAAGCTCAGAGTAGATGAATCGGTCGTTTAATCAGTCGTTTTTTTAATTCGTTTCGAAAATTCGTTTCATTAGGATTTTATGTATATACATATAGGGTAGATGTAAAAAGTCTATTAAAGTTTCCAGTTTTTTTTAAAAAATGGTTTTCACCTATATTCTGTAGCCCGGGTTGGATCGCCTAGTTTTTATAAACGGTGAAAAAGCATTGTGTAGTTTGGTGAAGAATAGCTAATTCGATTGTAAGGGGATTCAAATAAACATGGACTACACTTTCTTACACTCTCTTATTCAACACAACCTGGTTTTTGTATGTAAAGATCGAATTATAAAATTCATTTTTAACCCACTTTCTGATAGACTAGAATTATAAAAAATTAGGTTCACAGGTGTGTTTCCGATGACAATAGAACATTAAAAAAAAATTAGAACTTAATTATAAATGAATACATTAATTTTAAGGCATTTTTCCGTTAGCCGACCACAGTTGATAAATCCCCAAATCTTCTTTATGGTTACAATTGCATACGTGTTGCAACAATAATGGATATAATGATGCGAAGAAATTACGCTCACCAAAATTGGCCAGCTGACTGTGAAACTGAACTGACGAAATATTTTACACACTAAAAAATAGGAAAATATAAATTAAAAATAAAAAGTGTAATCTATGTTTTTAAAAACATACGCTATGATCTGATCAATTAATAGTTTCATATTAATTAAATCATGATTATACGTTGAGAAATCAATTTAGAAAGTCTAAAAAATTTGTTTAAATAAACTTTCATTTTTTTTTTTTCGGTTGACATATCTTAAAAAAAAAAAAAAAAAAACCAGCAAAAATTCATATATTTTTTTTTAAATAAATTCACTATCTCGAGCTTTCTACCAAGTGCAAAATTGCAGTGAAGTTTCCATAATCGAGTTCTGTACCCACCCCAAATTAACGTAGTGTAACGGAAATTTTAGGGAAAAAAACATATAATTTTTAAGATAAACATTGAATGCTTATAAAAAAGTTTTTTTAAAAAACACTATTTTAAGTTTTATACTTATTTTCCATTTTAACCACAGCTTTTTCCATGTGCAGACATTTTACTAGAAATATTTTTTTTTTTTTTTCCCGTATAGTACGGACATTTTAATATAAAAATTATAAATACGTTTACATTTCTGAGTATAGTCACTCTAGTTCTATGGAAATTGTCAGTTATGTATATGTATTTTAAGGGGTAACAAAAAATCACAAAACCTTAGGGTGACCAATTTGTCCTTTAACACTTTCCAATATAGTTGAAAGGTGTTTAAAAATTCTGTTTGTCTGTCAGCCGTCTGTCTGTCTGTCTCTAACTCGTGTCAATATACTCAGATTGTCATGCTATTGATATACGTTATTGAAGTTTAGTATGGCAAGTTCGGTATTGAAAATGAAGTGATAAAATGTCACTTCGATCACTTCTCAACGTATAATCATGATTTAATTAATATGAAACTATTAATTGATCAGATCATAGCGTATGTTTTTAAAAACATAGATTACACTTTTTATTTATAATTAAACAGTACTGCAAAATCTAAATCACTTCGATATAGATACGTAGACTTATTTATATCGAATACCTTTTATATTTCGATATAAATTTATGTAGCACTTATAGTTCCTATACGATTTTAAGTAATAACTCTTTCCGCTAGATGGCAGCACCAAAAAACAGTTTGAAAGAGACTATGCTTTGAATTCCAGTTTTACGTCAGAAATTAAATAAATGAAAAACATTCTATTAACTTTTGCAAATTTCTAGAACTTTAATTCTTATTACGTTTAAAATATTCTGTCATTATTTGTCTGTAATATATTATTAATTTTCTTTCACGTGGACTTCTAATATGCGTAAGGACCTCTACATGCACTACATAAACTCTAACCTTAACAATTTAGTTATTCTTAATGGCATCATACAGTGTTATTTAGTATTTTTAGCATAATTTATCATTGTTTATTCAAGTATTATTATTCATTCATTCTTGTTCATTTAGTACTTACTTCTATCCATTATTATTATCTACTTCAACATCTTACAGTATTATTACATGGTAGTATTATTGCTCAGTATCACATAGTAGTATTTAGTATTGCTCAGTAGAATTGGTAAATTGTATTTTCAGAATCTATATTTTTGGAATCTTGTATTTTCAGAATTTGTATTTCAGCATTACATAGTATAATTATTGCTCAATATCACAAAGTATATTTTAGTAATGTTCAGTATAATTTAGTAATGCTCAGTATAATTAGGTAAACAAACCTGCTGGGCGGGGCTAGTTGAGCTTAAGCCGAAAGGTAGGCCTCCCCGCACTGTTTCACCTTGACTTTGTTTACTTAGACATCATCTTTCACCTTATTAAACGGTAAAGTCACAAGTAAAGTTCGGGATTTGTAAAAGTATTCTGGAAGTATTGGAAAGTGTTACTTAATCTATGCTTCACGCATGATTTTTCGTTCATGTTTAATAGAGTCGCTGTTTTTTCCGTGGATTTACTGGGCTATAAACAACCAATTCTTGTAATCTTTTTCTCATGTACACCTGGACTATTTTCATTTTTAACGCTACCAGTTCGCTTTAGTTTGTTTGTTTGATTACCAAGTTTTAAAAAGCTAACCTGGTACGGGCTGATTTCTCAATTTGCAGGTGAAGTCCTCTCCCTTACAAAAATTTCTTATAGAATTCTATAAAAAAATATTTATAGAAAACGCATTATAGAATCCTATAGAATTATGGCCCGTTTTTCTATAAGCTAGTTTAACTGAAAGCTATAGAAATATCTGTAGAAGTTCAATAGAAATGTCTATAGAGCTTCTATAAAAATATCTATAGGAAAAATGTACAATTTCTATGAAAACATGTATAGAATTCAGGTGGTCCCTCCCAAGTGCTGCTTGACTTCAGTGATCGGACGAAGAACGAGTATACTTTCAGCATGATACAACCATTAACTGTCACTGATCTCTTATTCCGCTATTTCAACATTATTAATTTTTTGTGTTTTGCATTCCCAGTCATAATAGTGTTTAAAAATATTTAAACTCTAATTAATTATATTATTTGTTAAAACTGAGACGATTGTTTACATATTTATATTTCAGATTAAAATATTTGAATAAAAATTACAATAATATTAGTGAATAAATTTTTTTTTAATTAGATGAATCGTTTTATAAATTTAACAGCAAATTAATAAAGGAAAAAAAATAATTAATTAAATCAATAAAGAAAATTATAAAATTAACCAACAAATTAATGAATTATAAACAAATTAATTAATCCTAATTTAATACAGCAGTTTGACTGATATAATATTACATTGAAAATTTAATCACAATGTATTGCAATTGAATTGAATTATATATATATATAATCATATTAAATCAATGGAGTACAATTATGTACTAAACTGATGTATTACAAAATTAATTATTATTTTTCAATTTTAATATATAGTTATAAATAAATTACTACAGACATAAATTTAAAAGACCAAAAAAAAATTTTTTTTTAATAAATAATAAAAAAAAAAATCTATAATCATTAGTCTATAGAATTTAATTCTATAAAATGTATAGTACCCTATAGAAAAATTGTTCTATAAAAAAAATCTATAGAACTTCTAAGAATTCTATAGAAACATTTTCTTTAGAAAAAGTATTCTATAGAACTCTTTAAAACTCTATAGAAATAGTATTCTATAGAATGGTTATTCTATAGAACTTGTAAAGAATTCTATAGAATTCTATAGAGCAATATGAACTATTTTCATAAGGGCTAGCACATGTTCATACGTTAATCCACGTAGACGTGCACAAACAATAGAGTTTCTTTTGTTGAAAACGTTCGATCAGATCTCCTGCAATGAAATTGCAGGTAGAATAAACTAATCAAAATTGTATAGAGACATTATAAACATATAAAATCGATCACCAACAGTTTATATAATGTTGTGCGTGTAATGAACTATCTTTTTAAATATCTGAAAACGTCGAATTTTCACAGTGTTTTTTATAAATTAACATACAGGAAAAAGTGAAAAAATAATGAAAGTGTTAATTTCAATGGGTACATTTGTTGGAGTTTTTATATTATAGTTCAGATTGTAGTTCATTACATTCTCGGTACCTCAAATAGTATATTTATTGAAAAAAAATGAGTAATCTATCATTATTTCTGTAGTCAGGATACTTTTGGCCAGCATCCTATATTGCCTTACTTTTCCTTAAGACTCTAAAACTTGTCCTTGAAATTCTAAAAAAGAAATTGTATCAAATTAATTTATTCAATAAATGAAACTGTCTTTTAAGAAACAATTATTTGAATAGTCCTTATTATACGCATTTTTTCTTCATTTTAAAAAAGTGGGGGGGGGGGAATAGTGTGATACCTTAAATACGTAAAAGAATTCACAATATGTTAAATAAAATTTAAATGAACGTCCCTGTACCAAAAGTAAAAATTATATTCGAAAAGGAAATTTCTATCTGTGTTTGACATAATCAAAGCTTTTGCTCATTCTTAGTAAATCCTTTTTTTTTTAATTTCTTGAGTACATAACTTGAATTCAAATAGGTTTTGAATTTTTAATGTAACGGTATTTGTTTAAAATTGTATTTAATGCACATAGATGGCAGCACCAAACATAGTACAGAGTAATTTTCAATGAGTTTTATTTGGATTGGAACACAACGGGCCATGTCTACAAATATTACAAATACCTAAATTTGACAATAATTTTAATATTTGTGTCATATAAAACTTTTTTTTTAATATATCTTAGCTAAATAACAAGTTTTTAGAAACATATCAGGTTTTTTATTAAATGAAATTCAGCTTGTAGGTGAAATAACTTTCAGACAGATTGATAGACGGCAGCACTAAACTTTGTTTAAAACATTATTTTAGAGCAGTGTTTATCTAGGAGTATTTTCAAATCCACTTTAAGTTAAAGTTCTTTTCTAGTCTTTATTATTTCTAAACCAAAAATAAGAAAAGTTTTGAAAAAATAAGTTTCCTAATTTTAGAATATATATATATTACCACATATATGTAATTATAATATATATTTGGTTATAAATATTTTCTGTATACTACTTTTCAAAATTCCAAAAGTTAGTTCGAAACTGTAACACCGGAGAAAGTTTTTTGAAAGATACATTGTACCTAATGGAAAACTACAAGGACTGTTTATTTATTTACAGTTTGATATACAACATTTGAAATATATTTGCCTTAAAAACATTATATCGCGATTATTTCACAAACTGACGTGTTTCAATTTAAGACATGTCTGAAGGAATTTCTCTCTCTCTCTCTCTCTCTTTTTTTTTTTTTTTTTTTTTTTTTTTTTTTTTTTTTTTCATTCTGTAAAACTTTTATTGTTAGACTTTCGGATTTTGACAATATTTTTTCGGAACTTATAATTTTCATAAAAATGCGTAATATACATCATAATATAAAAACAAATCTATTCTAAATCTATTTCTAGTTAATAGAATTGTCCTTTTTTGACTATAATTTTTTTTAGATCTTAGTTAAAGAATACTCTGTTCAGAAAAATTTAAAGAAAAAACATAAAAATAAATTCGTCACTATCTGAAGAAAAAAAATTATATACTTCTTTATAAGACAATTTACATTATAACATTTAGAAATAATTTAAAAAAAAAACGTTTCCAAACTTTTCTTTAATATGGCACCTGTTATTTATTTACGGTTATAGCGTTCTGTTTTCTTAATAACCACAATGTTACCTAAATAATTATAAAAAAAAAAAAAAAAAAAAAAAAAAAACTTTTTAACTCAGAAAAGTTACCGAGGAGACAAATAATACGCTCCCTAATAAAAGGATTCAATTTTAGTCAATTCGGGATTACCGGTCGATCTCATACTTTGGGAAATTTGTCGATTACTTGATTTCCAACATTAATCGGATTTCCTGCCAACTCTTGTCTTTGCAATTAACTGGAGAAATCGCCAGTTTTTGTCGAAACGATATTGTGTTGATCTCTCCATACCACTATTGCTCATTATATGTATATATATATATGTATATGTATATGTATATTATATTATATATATATATATATATATATATATATATATATATATATATATATATATATAACATAATTATTTAATTTTAAGACTGATATGAATAAGGACATGTTTTTACGCATACATATATATTTATCTATTTACAGAGAAAGAGAGAGAGAGAGAGAGAGCTTTAATAATGAATTTCTGCATTTTTCTCGCTTTAATAAAAAGTAACGCTAATGGCGCCCGGTGCATGTAAAATCCGTCGTGGGTGTAAAGTCCTCCAAGTTACCTGTGAATTACACCTCTGGGGGTGCCTAGTCTAGTGAAGGTCTCGTCACCAGATCAAGGTTCTAAATTACGAGACCAACTCGAGTAGCGATGACATGACGTATGGATGAGCGATGCAGCTAGGAAATAGTAAATATCCCAGCATCTCACATCCGTCCGACATGACTTCGCTATACTGCGCAGTGCTGAACCGCCTCATCAAAAATCAATTAGCAACCGGCCAACTAAGGAAAAGCAGTTAAAGCTGCAAGACGCACTGAAGCCACGTCGGTCTGTAGATTTAACAAATTCGCCAAGCGGAGAGCAGGCGAATCCTGGCCCCGTTGCCATGTATCAACTCGTTAAGCTGGGCAAAGGCCTGGCAGGTAGGAGCCTGGTCAGCGGTCTAAAAAAAAAAAAAAAAAAAAAAAAAGAAGAAGAAGAAGAAGAAGAAAAAAGAAAAAGAAAATAATACGCAGTTTTTGTTTGTTCAGTCGACATTTTCCCCTTTTATTTAGAATTATTTGCCGTTTTGTACACGCATAAACTCCTATTTTTCTCATCAAAATGGATTAAAATACGGAATAAGAAATTGAAGTATGATATTTAATTTTTTTTCATTACCCTAATAATTACAAATGGTACGAGTGTTAAAAATTTGCTGCTTAAATTTTTGATAAAGGATTTTTTTTTTTGTCTCGAATCTTATAGTTACAACTAGAATAGGTTTTTCTATTTTTTTTTTATTTTTATGGTAATGAGGTGGGTTGGGTTTATTTATGACGGCCAATTATCTACTCGAGGGATATAGGCCCTTGGAGGGCGTGCCCTTCGAGGGGGGGGGGACTTTCTAAGGAATCCTAACCCGTATTTACGGCAAGGTTCAAAGAAAACCACGGAAAACTCCGAACGGTTAGGTCGACGAGCGCGACAGGAGTCTGAGCCCAGCACCTCACGTCTACCAGCTTTCAGAGTAGAACCTATCAACCACTGGTGGGGCCTTTATGGTAATGGAAAAAATTAATTTAAACAGCACACATTAACTTTATGTACCGTATTTTAATTCATTTCGCTGAAAAAATTTAGGAGTTTATTCGTATAAAAAAACTTTAAACAATCTATATTAATAAAAGAAAGATGTTTGTCTGTGTGTGTATGTCTGTCTGTTTGCTGGCGATGACTGGGGATCAAATTTGGATAAAGATTGAGAAAAACAGGTCCGAATGCACCTAAAGCTCAGATTTTTTTGTTAATTAGCCGAGATATTAATTAAAAGCTAATTAAAATTACAAAAGTGCTATCTTCCATCGCGCCGCCTATTATCGTTGCCGCTGTACCGGCTTTTCTCAGTTCTTCGAGCAGACGAAAAGGGCTCCGTTTCTTCTCCATTTTGAAATCAGAATCGCCTGATTCACCGGTGATAGTTTTCACCTTTTCCATGTTTTTTGCAGTTTTATTTGCCATCCACGAGTCCAGGGTGTAAATACAAAAAAAAAAAAAATACCCACAATTAAACCATTGAAACATAAGATATTGGGACCAAACATTATGAAATCACTATAAAAAATAGCAGAGACAATATATATATATATATGTGTGTGTGTGTGTATATATATATATGAGGGGGTTAGAGTGGCAGTGGAGTAAGTCAACAATTTAAAAAATATCGATAACCATATTTTCTCTTAGCGTATATTAATTTCTATTCAGTCTGATAGTCAAATAAGTCATAGTTCACTTATGGGAGTCGCTAGAAGGCAAAACAAGTTGGACCACTTAATGCAAAGGCAATACGACAAGTTTCACAAAACCCTTCATTTCTCAAATTACTAGATATTGATGAATGTTTAAAAGAAAAAAAAATTCTGGAAGTCGTTTCGCAAATTCCCAGGAGATTTTTTTTTTCAGATATTTTGGGTTTTAAGAGAATTAGAGGATCCAAACCAGGCATCCCGGGTTACTGAACATACTAGCGAGTGTGCAGAACATAAATGAAAGTCATTTTCAAGTTCTTTTTTTTCTTTTAGAAATCGTTCTATTCCAATCAACCTGTTTATATATATATGTCACAAAATTGAAGAATCTCTGGCACACTCTGAATTTAACAGCAGTCGCACACTCAAACTGGAGTTGGAAATAAAATCTTTATTAACATTTTGAAGACATCACTTCAGGAGGAATGCTCGGTAGACTGTTGTTAAATCTATTCATCAGTACATTCCATAGCGACAGTCAATAATTTCCACAAGTCTTTCCCAAATTTGAAGACATTTTATTCGGTAAATGGGTTGGATCTAGGCACGAAACTTTTCTGAAACTTATTTAAAACTCCCTACATTATTAGCTAAAAAGGCGATGTAGCGAACTAGACGTCAGTCAAATTTTCATTCTGTTCTTTAGCCAAGCCAAAAGTTTAAAAAAATCTCTCCTTTTAACCAACGCCGACCTTCAAATATTCCATCGTCTAATCGAACAGTCGCTCATTTAGTCAACGCAAACGTCAAAATTCTCCACTGTCGAAATTCTCTCCGAATCAGGATGTGTGTGCAGTTTTTAAACTCACTTGCGAAAGAACACAAAACACGTCACGTGACCGACCTTCATCAAATCACAAGGAACTTCAAAGAACTCTATTAGCATTTCCTGTGGAATTATCTTGTCGAAAAACGGTCTCCTTAGCGCGAAAAATCTTCTACATTTTTCTACAAGATTTGATAATCTCGTACCAGACGCATGCCGTATAACAAACCAATTTATCTGCTTTGAGGGTGTGGTTAAACTTCGAATTTAATTCGTAATAATAAAAATAAAAACTAAAAAAATAAATGAATCTTTGATGTAGAACAAAAAAAAGAATGAATGCTTTTCGGAAATATTTTAACAGACATTTAATATTTAATAATAGAAAAATTTTACGGGTATAAGGTTTTCTGAGCGGAATAATTTAAGAGATGTGATATTTTAGCATTTAAATAAAGAAGTTATGACAATTTGACTACACGGGAATAATAATAATGAATTTTAATTATGGATTAAAATAAAGATGTTCTATTTAAAGAATAACTTAAAAAAGCTATCGCAATTTTTAGATCTAACTACTTTCGAATAAATATTATCAAGTGGATTAGGATAAACTGACTTTACATATGGATAGTAAAAGACTATTTTAAGAATAAGAATTATTTTAATAAGCTGGGGTTATATACGGAACATTATTAAATGGAAAAATTTTATAGAATAATTTAGCAGATTGCGGAAAAAATTAAATTTTGTAATATATATACATATATAATCTTAATAAGACAATGCAGAAATGTCATACACAAATGGGGGTCACATTGTAATCCCGATAATGTCTGAAATACTGAACCATTTCGAACTTAATTTTGACAATGTAAGGATCGCTCAACTATCTCGAATGAGTTCGTTAATTAACCCATTCAGGACCATGGGTGCATATATGCACCCTCAAAAAGAGCATACAGAATTTGTTTTAGGCACCAGTAAAAAATAAAAGTAATATTTGATTTATTTAATTAGAGCATTTTTGTGATAGTTTAAGTAAAGGTAGCTTTTTTAAAAAAGTGGCGTCAACCGAATAAAATTTGTGTAAAAGCCGCCGGTCCCGAAGGGGTTAAGTATGTAAGTCCTACAGTTCGTTTACAGGGACACACTAAAGCAAACGACATGGAAAATTTGTCTTCAAAATAATATCTGAAATACTGAACCGATTCTAACCTAATTTGGATTTTCTTTCAAATACACTGCTCAAAACAATTAAAGGATATTTGAAGTTTTATATAAAATAAAGATATAAACGAAATTTTTTTTGCCGAAAATAGAAGAAGAGAATCACAAATGCAAATTTTTCTGGTTTTCAAACTGTGGAGTATGCAAATTTTGAGTTCGACGTCAAAAACGTCGCTTCAGCGGCAGCGAATGAAATTTGACTTTCAACTGGATAAAAGAGAATGAACATAAGGATGGTCGGCATTCAGTGATTGCTTTGTTTCGATGAGTACGATGTCTCAGCGAAGTCATTTGACAGATTCAGAAGCTTGGAGAATTGTTGGTAGGTTAGAAGGGGGCCAAACTCAAGCCGAAGTAGCGCAAGCCATTGGAGTGTCACAAAGTGTCATTTCCAGGATCTGGAACCGTTTTTTGGAGAGTGGGTGTGCAGGCCGAAGACCAGGGCAAGGTCGTAGACGGGCAACAACGCCCAATGAAGATCGGTATTTAGCGTTAACAGCTCGGAGACACCGAAACATGAACGCTACTCTTCTCCAACAACACCTTCGCTCGGCTACAGGCACCACGATTTCAACTCAGACTGTCCGAAACCGGCTCCATGCTGTAGGTCTGTATGCTCGCCGACCGATGGTATGTGTTAGATTAACATCAAGGCATCGTCGCGACCGCAGGGAGTGGGCAACCGAGCATGTCAACTGGAGGAGAAATGAATGGAGCAATATTCTGTTTTCTGACGAGTCCCGTTTTTCTGTGCATCCGGATAATAGGCGTATTTTCATCTGGAGGGGCCGTGGCAGTAGGAATAATCCTGCGTTCGTGCACGAAAGTGTCAAATTTGGCGGTGGAGGAGTGTTGGTGTATGGTGGCATCCCCATTGACGGGCGCACTGACCTCTACATCATTCGAGATGGAGCTCTGACTGGTCGCCGATATAGGGATGAGATCCTCAGACCTATTGTAGTCCCTTACGCTGCAGCAATCGGAGATAACTTCATTTTAATGGACGATAACTGCAGGCCACATCGTGCAAACCTGTTGGAGGATTTCCTTTTCGAGGAAGGAATCGTTCGAATGGAATGGCCAGCGTGTTCTCCAGACATGAATCCAATCGAGCACGTTTGGGACGCTCTAGGAAGACGAGTTTCTGGCCGCCAACAACCCCCACAAACTCTCCAAGAACTGGAAAGAGCTCTTCTGGAAGAGTGGGGCAGAATACCCCAACTCGTCATTAACAGCCTCATTGAGTCCATGCCTCAAAGGTGTTCAACGTTGCTGTCCACCCGTGGAAACCATACCCCCTACTGAAAATGATTTTCTTTGAAGAAAACACCTTTTCTTATTCTTTTTTTCTCATATGCACAAACTGTGTTTTTTTCCTTTTGTACACAAATGCGCAATAAGATGCATTTTTTTCTGCCAAACATGTGTAATTTATTCTCATATAACCTACTATGTCTGTCGACCATGTATCAATCAGCTAAAAAGTTTCCCAGATACAAAATCCACCTAAAACTTCAATATCCTTTAATTGTTTTCAGCAGTGTATCTCGAATGATCTCGTTAATTAGATATATTGCTTATATAGTTCGTTTACACATTGCTTATATAGTTCGAGACACGCAAAAGGAAAAAAAAGTACATTTTTTCAAATTAACGTCCGAAATACTGAACAGATTGAAACATAATGGAGACACTGTGTTGATATTGCCAGTATCTTAAAAGTGTTTGTAAATGAAGTATGTAAGTAATTCTTAGCATTCGTTCATAGAACACGCGAAAACAAAACATGTCTGATTCAATATCGGTTTGTTTTAGTCGTAAGTCAGATTGAATGTTTAGTTTATTTCTGTATTTGTTTTTCATATAAAGAAGTGAAGAAAATGCATATTCAGAGAAATATGTTGTGCTAAAAATAAGCAGGAATTTTAGAGTTTTTGCAGATACCAGAAGTTATTCTGCTTTTCTCACCAACCAAAATTCATCCTTTGCATTCATCCTATTGAATGTGGACTTCAGTAATTCATCACAGGATATATGATTAAGCTCATTTCTTTCTTCTCTCGTGAAAGAAAGTTGCAGAGTGCCTTCAATGACAAACGAATTCCATATCTAAAGCTCTTGACGTTAAATTTTCAGGAAAGAATTCTTTAATATCTGTTATTAAACTTTCAGAGTGTCCGTTTATGTCCCTAAGCTTTCTAATATTTTGCTTTTAAGTCATTTATGACGATATACAGCTTTATTTTCAATACTTGTTTTTTTGTTTGTTTGTTTGTTTTTTGTCGTATACTGATAAATCCGTTGTATAAAATCCTTGTAAACTCTTGTTTAGTTCATTTACTAGACAAAATATATATGCCAAATAAGATGGTCAGCAAAGCCACAATTCGCATACGAAAATAATCTTTAAATCGGACGCAGTGCCAGGGAGAAACATTTGAACCTCACAAAGAAGTTTAAAAAGACAAGCTAAAACATTACCATTCGAGAACGATCGCAGTTCCGTATGCAACAGCAGTTTGTCGTATACATCTCCATTTCTGTTTATAAAATAGAACACAGTTTTGAATTCATTACTTTTCATTTAATGAAATTAACCACTTATATAACAAATAAGTGTACTTACTTCTGTTAAGCAAACTCTTCATTTAATTTTTTAATGTGTTAATATTTTAAGTTTTCTTGATCAAAAGATTGCGTTTAAGCATTCAATGTATAGTTTTTACTGTTAAAAATTTAATTTTTCAGTCTCAGAGTTTCCACAGAAATATTTCTTGCTTAATTTAACACCATATTTGGAATACGGAAAACCTCGATAACGAATTCACCCGAATAACGGACACCTCTATTATGCGCACACTTTTTCAATCCCCAACACATATATATTTGTATGTTTTTAACCTCTAAAAGACGGATACCTTCGAATACGGAAAAAATTCTGTGATCCCAAGGTGTCCGCTACTCAGTGGTTTTACTGTATACGATTCAATTGTTAAAATGATCATTTCAATTGCATTTTATTGTTTAAATTGTAATTAAAACTAATTCTAAAATGTAAAGAGAGGTTGGGGATTTTATAACTTTCATCTGCTATGGCTAAAGTTTGATTGAAAATTTCAACTGTGTAACATATCTCATCTATACAGTGTTTGCTATTCAAGAGTGTCCGTTATAGAGGTTTCACTTACAGTAAAACCTCCATAACGGACACTCTTGAAAAGCAAACACCTATATTCAATCGTTTTTTATACCCCTACCTCATATACCTTTATATACCTCATTTTCCTATCCCTACACTATATTTGTATGTTTTTACCTCTGAATAGCGGACACCTCCGAATAGCAGACAAATTTTATGGTCCCAAAGTGTCTGGTGTTAAGTGATTTCACTGTATTTTCTTTTAATTAAAACATACATGCTGTTAAGTAACCTCTTCTGGACTCTGATTTATTTATATGCATTTATATTAAAATCGATGTCTAAGGATCTATACTTAAGGCAAATGCAGCCGAAGTAATGCCAGCTGCATTTTATTAAAAAATGAATTGTTCATTTTTTCCAAGATTTCTGATTTTTAAATATTTTTGGTAATTAATATCTATGTTTATCTTTTTGAAAATCAATAAAGTTTTCAGTTAACCGATATGTAACCAAAACAAGTTTTCAGAATCTGGAACTAGGTGATGTATTCAGCAGCAAAATTTTAGCATTTTAGCGATAGTAAAAATAAATGAAAAGAATTCTCCTTCTATAACTGGATTGGGGACCGGAGGCATACTAATTTCCTTTACACGAATAGAGACAACAGAGAATTTCCCACAGAAAACAAACCCATCGTACAGAAAAACACCCTAAAATGATTATAACGCATGCGTTAGTCGAGCTCATAAGAATTTTGCACTCCGTTTAGTGACAGAAAAACATCCTAAAATTCTTATTGCGCATGCTCAGACAAGCCGAAATCGCTTTTACCAGATTTGCTTTGCGTTTAATAATTAGATTATGTACAGTGCCTACTAAAAAATCCGAACGGTGGTCATTACTTCTCCAGAAAAATAAAAGCAGCCATTCTATTGGAAATTCTTTCAATTTATGTTCAAAATATAATCTTAGGGGGCCATCTTCATACAGAAAATGTACAAAATTTTGAATTCAATACGAACATCTAATTTTGACAGTATATTTGGATTTTTTTTTTAACTATTTTACCTTCGTAACCAAACTGGAAGTAATTCGGTCTAATAGCTCAGCTTCGGTCTAAATCCAAATTGCTTAGGATACAGAAAGATTTAAAATTTGTTACCCCTAATGTTAAATTCATTTTTAATGGCTGCAAAGCCGATTGCAAGGCCGGTGGTTCTTTAAGCACATCTTAAAAGTACTTGGTGGTGTGAAATGTAATTTTGGATTCGTATATTTGAAGCTTCTAGAAATATATTTCTCTACGCTGCCGAAGGCAGTGGGGCCCCTAACCCTAGGTTCATTTGGAAATATTTTCGTTTAAAAATGTAAAATAATTTATTACTTATTTTAGGTATATTTAAAGTTATTTTCACGGGTCCGAGCAACTCCGGGTGGATCAGCTAGTTACGAATAAGGGTAACTTATCAAATATTTAAAACATTTTGCATCAAATACACATGTTGAAAGAAAAACACCAATACATGTAAGATTTCATGAAAACTTCAGAAACTTTGGAGTTATAAAGTTTATTCTACATTATTAGGGCTATGTGACATTAATATTGCAGCACCTATACACATATAAAAATAGACGTATAAATGCATACTTCACTTTATATACATATCTACCTAGCTGGGAAAAAAATAGTGCTCACTTTTTTCTAATCACTCAGTCAAAGCAATTGCTTTACATGACCTAATGATTCAACAGGTCCATTTTTGCTGTTCTAACTTACCCCATCACACGTTAATGCACACCAATACACCCAAAACTCTTGCAAAGAATTCACGGGATAATAATGATAAAAAACACCTTACTACGAGCGCGTCATCATAATTTTTATGACTCTCGAAATTCCTGAGAGATCATTCAGCGGCCACAAAAAGCATTCCATCCAATCCTCCTTTGCGAAGGCAAGAAAGCCAGGAGAAGAGGAATTTCATCGTCCCATCATTGGACTCGTTAAACAGGAGAAAAAAACGGAGAGAGGAGAACGGAAAAGAATTTTTCCGGGAGCCGCACAGTAATCAGGGTGTCAAGACAGGAGTTCAACAAGAACAGCCATTTTTATGCCAGAAAACTAGATGAGAATAAATTACCCGTACCGAAAATCTGTCAATTTAAAAAATTTATTAGTTTTTATTATTATTATTATTATTTATTTTTATGTTTTCCTTCCTAGTGACTTTGGTAAAAAAAAAAAAAAAAAAAAAAAAAAAAAAAAAAAAAATCTTTCTCATTTGCCAGATTTCTGTGTATGTATATTGTAAGCTGAAAAAAATTAGCATAATGTTTTTATATGTCAATACCAGCTATTATGAAAGGCTCGTAAAATCTAATAGCGTTTTTAAAATAAAGATTATTATTACTGATATAGATATCTATATATTTTTATGATGATATTTAAAATTTTACTTGTCTTTCTTGGTTAAAGAGCAATCTGCTCTAAGTTTTAGGATTATTTTTTTTGTGTATGTGTGTGTGTTTTACTTTACACTGCACACATTAAATGAGTTTCATAATAAATTTAAATCATTCGTACATTTTTTATGAATATTCTACATAAGCAAAGATGCATGCAAACAGGCAGACAGACTAAGAAAATCGACGCTATCTCAACAGTAAGATTGCATTGTCGTTTCACCAACTAAGTTAGGGTACATTCTCCTAAAAATTTTTTGACTAAGACTAACACATATTATAATATGAAAGATCTTACGTTAGTGCAATGAAACAAAGATCACAGAATTGACAAAAAAGTTAATCCAAGTATTTCTTTATTCTTTGCGAGCTATCGTGATAGTCTCAATTATTATTTTCGTAAGACTCTTTCCTACATAACTTTTTTTAATTACTCAGTTCAGATGACCCCTATTTCAGACAATCAGCTGTAATTTATAACGTACAGTGAGAAAAATGACACTTTCAAATCTGAGTAAATCGATGTTTTCATTTTGTTATGAAACTTTTTGTTTCAAATAGGACGACCCAATGCTTTCAATTCTGAAATACCAGAAATACTCAGAACATTGAAACGTGGACATACTCAAAACTGAGCATATAGAAGTCAATTCGTACTAATTTTTGAAACATGGAATACTCAAAAAAGAGCACATAGAAGTCAGTTCGTACTAATTTTTGAAACATGGACATACTCAAAAAAGAGCACATAGAAGTCAGTTCGTACTCATTTTTGAAACATGGACATACTCAAAAAAGAGCACATAGAAGTCAGTTCATACTCATTTTTGAAACATGGAGATACTCAAATAGGAGCACATGCTGTTTTATTCTTGAGTGTGTGCATGATTTCAGAAATGAGTATATACATGTTTCAAACTTGAGTAATTTTGATTCGGAGCCATTTTGAGTATGCGACATCCTCAGATTTGAGTATTTTTTGCTCAGTTTTGAAAATGTCGTTTTTAGAGTGTAAGATGATTGATAAATAGTTAAAATTATTTATAGTATATCTTTTTCATGCAATTCAGTAGACTCTTATTATCCCTGCAGCTATTAGACAATGTATGCGTCACATTACCTATGCCGGTTATTAGAAGATTGTTAAAAATAATCCTCTAAAATATCATAAACTTATATATTATAATGTGTTTTTATTCCAAAATAACGGAGAAAGGCGTGAAATTAAAAAATAATAACTCTAAATATGAATGTAAAATATCGTGTATTTTTAAAACGTTATTCAAACAAACTTGCGCATATTCAGCCATTGAGTAAGCATTCATGATCCAAGTTGATGCGATCCGCAACCCTAGGTTACTGGAAAGGACGAATCAGATCCGAGAAATTCTACCGTATCTAATTTTCAATGACTTCTTATAATATACAGGATGATTACAAAATTGAATATCCCAACTTTACAGGGTTATTAAAAGAAAACAAAAAAAAAGTACAACCTTGTTGTTCATCTGAAATCAAAAATAACAGTTGAAAGTTTAAAATCAACACAGACAGTTCAGTTATAAGTGTTAGATGTGAGTCTTTCCAGGAACACGAACGATATCGAGGCGGTACGATAACTGATCTCACATTTTTTTCAGCATGTCTGGTGTGACTCTTTGAATGGTTGCAGATATGCGTGTCCTAAGTTCATCAACGTCGGTTGGTAGTGGTGGAACCTGATCATTGAGGAGACCCCACCAAAAAAATCACATGGAGTGATGAGTTGGTAATGTCAGTGATGAGTTATACTACCGCTTCTATATCGTTCGTGTTTCTAGAGGGGCTCACATTGAACACTTATAACTGTGTTGAATTTAAACTTTCTACTGTTAGTTTTGATTTCTGATTAACAGCAAGGTTGTACTTTTTTTGTTTTCTTTTAATAGCCCTTCAAAGTTGGAATATTCATTTGTAATCACACTGTACTATGCCTAGCCAAAATTCTTAAAGAACTTGTCAAGTGCTACATTACATGTCATTCTATTTTGATTTGGTGGGCTCTTGAGTCAAATTTTGCTTACAAAGAAAAAGCAGATCAGGACATACAACTTAAAGTGATTTCTGAATTATTGCAAATACCCAAACCATCATCGAGCCTTTAATTTATGACAGTTGATTGTCAGTCGAATGATAATATAAAGTATCATTAAGAAATCTTCAACTTTGACCATACTAGCATGAGTAAAAACAAATGTGAAAATAACATGTGAGGCAAATCCTAAAAGATTTATTCAGTCACCAGAAAATCCTCAAAATTTTACCCAATAGTACAGAAGTTCAAACTCTAAAAATTTCGGCAGCAAGTTTATATTATTCATAAAAAGCGTGTGATATATCAGAGATAGGTATTTCTTGCTTAGGCTCCAATGAAATAAAACTATTTTTATCTAGAAATACATTATGTATTTTTCCCCCCTCTCATGAAAAAAAAAAATTAAAGTAAAGCTATTTTAGTCAGTTCTTTGAGGGAATTGCTTCAAATGAACAAAATCTACGTTAATACTATAGAGGAGAGCGTTATAAGGGTGAAAAAAATAAATCTACTAACACTGGTGCTTTTCCATAAATACCGTTCCAGTACGAACCACATTTTCCTTATACCTAAGAAAAAAGAATGAACCTCTAAATAAAGAATTAAATATTTCAAAACATCAAACTTTTTAAACAGTGGGAAGACCTTTTTTTTTCTGAAGAAATAGCAACAAAAAAAAATAAAACAAATTCTTTTCGAGAAGTTATGCCAACTTCTCCCAATGTTAGAGAAAAGGGGCTTTCTAGGCCCTATTCACATGCAAACAACAGCGCAGAGAAGCTGTCAAGAGAGTGATAGATGGCATTCTCCGGCAACTGGACGTTATCCAGTGATCTCATGTGTTTCTCTCTGAGGCTCTCACTATTTCCAATTGAATCTGTCTCGTGAAAATTTTACAGAGGTCCTGCCAACTTCAAAATCTGTTTAACGACCTGTATAACACTGGATCAAAACAGTGAAGGATCTTTTTCACATGCTGAAAGTTGAATTTTTATAAGGAAGAAAAATGTCCATAGGCTGACCTGTCCATCGCTTTCATATATGCCACGTTGCTTTTTCGTGAGGAATAGAAAATGAGTTGGTTTCTTACAATTTTTTTTTTTTTTTTTTTTTTTTTTTTTTTTTTTTTTATATATAAAAGATTTTATTTTGAGGTAGTTTTCAAGTAAATATGAGAGGAAAAAAACTATTTGCGTTTGAAAGTCATAAATGTATGATATGAATGATAAATATATTTATGTTAACAACTTTTAGAATCTCAAATATTTTTTAATTGAATTTTTTCTTTCAGGAATTCATAAATTTCTCGTTTTTAACACTTTCCAACATAGTTGAAAAGTGTATATGAATTCGGTTTTCTGCCCATCTGTCTGTCTGCCTTTCTGTCCGTATTCTAAAACTCGTGTAAATATACTCGGATTGCCATGTATTTAAAATATGTTATTGAGGTTTACCATGGCATGTTTGGTAATGAAAATGAAGTGTGTACCGTTCATGGTTAGTGGACAGGGACACTCAAAAGTATTCCGTTACATTATGGTCAATGGGGGAAATTTTTTTGCAATGTGTTTTAAGGATGTTAAACTATTTCAACAATAATGAAATTAATTTACATTACTGATGTGCACTTCAGTATGTTCCTATAGAATATTGAGTACACTGAATTTATAGTTTACTAGCTAACCCACCCGGCGTTGCCCGGGCCCGAAATAATTACAATCTCAGAGAAAGGCGTTAACCCTTTCCCTCCCCATACCCGCAAATATAATGAATAATTTGTTCAAGAGAACCACCGTCACCTACACTAACGCGATCATTAAAAAAAGAATTACATTTTTCTGATAATTAGAACATAACGAAGACGCTACGCTAAAATAGACGGCAGATGACACCCCTTCCCGACCTCAATTTCAAATCTATATCTTAATTAGTTACCTAAATTTTTGTTCATTAGTAAAAATTGGCAATTATTTCTTTTCATTTTCGCAAACTAAATGGAGGAATCGGCCGGAGAAACAGATCTCTTTGTAGTTCAGTTTTTAATGAAAGCAGATCCCTGTCTGAAACTTTCTGGGATCGTTTTCATACTGGCGCCGGCAGATTTTTGGCAGTTTTTTGCATAAATTAAAAAAAATTACCAACCGAATTTTTCAAAAATCACATAGTCAGATGCAGAATATTTTTTTACATATGCTCAGAAGTTTTCAAATTGATATCTCAATTAGTTTTCTTAAAATTCGCTAATTAGTAAAATAATTTCGAATTCGTTCATTTCCGCTTGTAAATCCAACGCGCCAGTTCGTTTCTTTCGCCATTTTGATTTAAAAGATGTCATTTTAGAAGCGATGGTTAATGAGAATCTAATTAATATCTAGGATAATTATCAAAATATTAAAATTCTGAGCTTCAGGTGCACATGACCAGACCTTGGACTATCCACACCTAAATTTCCAGACTTCTAAGTGGGCAAGATTTTGCTAGCCATCGCCAACAGACACACACACAGAGCGAAACCTTCTTTTATTAATATAGATTTACAGAGACACTCAAAAGAATTCGGTTACAGGACTTACTATGAGCCATAACTGCTGGATGTGGGAACTGTGTGGGGGCATGTTAAAATGTAACTAATTTTTAGTGTGCTACGAAGTATGTAGATCATATACAGGGCTGCACGAAAGAATTTGTACACATTACCGGCTATGGACAACAACTGCGTAGTGTTGTTTTAATGTTGATTTAAATGTCTCATTTCATTGTATGAACAAAAATGAATTTTTTTAACAATATTCCGATAGTGTTGGAAAGCTTTACATAATCTGTACGGTGATGCATGGTTTTTCGTTCTTGTTTTAATTAGTTTCTGATACAGTAACGCGAGCACGCTTAATGTAATATCAGTTAATGTATATAATAAAACATGTAATATAGTCCAAACCACTGTAATTGCCTTTAGTGTTGTGAACCACAAGAAATTTCAAATTGAATTTTCAAATGTACCGGGCATCTTAAAAATTTAGACTCACTTTTTATGAGGGTTCAAAATTTGGAACTCCTAAACATTAAATTCATTTTTAATCGTTACAAAACAGATTGGAATGAGTGTAGTTTTTTAAGCATAACTCAAAAATTGCTTTGCAGAATGACCTGTAATTTTGGCTTCAATTGTTTAAATCTTCTAGAAATTGATTTCTGTTTTTAAAAAAATTTCACAAATTATGATTATTTTTTTTTCTGAAAAATAATTTAAAAATTATACATATCTTCGAAATTAATTTACGAAAAAAAATTGAATTGTAACCTATAAAATTTTTAACAGAAATCGATTTCTAGAAGCTTCAAATATGCGAATCCAAAATTACAGCTCATGTTTTCATGCAGTTTTTTGAATTATGCTGCTTAAAATACAACCTGTTTTGCAACGATTAATAATGGATTTAACATTCGGAGTTCCAAACTTTTAACCTGCATAATTCCGAAACTGACTTTCTTCTTGGTATCTCAAAGTATAATTTACAAAAAAAAAAAAAAATTAAAAAAATTAAAAAAAAAATTATGATGTCAAAATTAGGTGTTTGTATTAAAGTTATCCGTTTGGTACAATTTCTATGTAAACTTCAAGTATAGCATTAATCAGCAGACGTCATTATTAATCGATTTGTAAGAGTCACGTTTTTGTACGAATATTTTTGACGTAATAAGGATGATTTCTTCCATAGCCCCCCCCCCCTCCCCCAAGACTGTGCATCCTGATGATTTATAGGTATCCAAGATATTTAAATTCCTCAATAGTTTTTATATTTATACAAGTTTGTTTTTTGTGAAAACTGTGCTTCATTAGCATCTGATGCCTAGCGGTATCATTCAGGCCTAATATTGAATTTTAAATTGTGAAAAAATGACCGTACAGGGTGATTAAAATTAAACTGACGGTGCTCAGAGTCTCATAACTCTGGTTCTACTGAACAGATCCGAATGAAACTTCAGATATACGTATGTAGATCATGCAGTCAAAATTTTCGGGAAAAATAAAAATTAGAAATTTCGTTATCAGATGGCGCTGTACTCTAAAAACCATATGCAAATGAGTAGTTAGTGCAATTTCGTTATGAAAGCGGAACGTATTGTTCAAAGAAATCATTCGTCCGCAGTGAACATGCCGCTAAACAAGAAGGAACGCGCCTTGATCATAAAACTTTTTTATTAGAATGAGAGCAATGCTTCGGCATCCCTCCGTGCTTATCGACGGATGAAAAACTTAAGGAGAGATCCCACGTCCGTAAATGCAGTTAAATGCATGATTCGTAAGTTTGAAAAAACTGGTTCTCTGGATGTTGCACCGGGACGAGGACAATTTACAACTGAGCCGGCGATTGTGAAGGAAGTTGCGATTGCAGTTGAGGTTGCGATTGCTGAGGCATCTGCAAATTCTTCAAATGCTACTGTAAGTGGCCACTCAATAGCACGAGCATTGGACATTCCACGGGCAACCGTGTGCATGATTTTACGCAAAATTCTGAAGCTCTACCCTTACAAGATGTATATCGTGCAACCGTTGAAACCGCAAGATCACCCTGTGCGTCTTGATTTTGCGTTGCGTTTTCTGGCGAGGTTGCAAGTGGTTGATTACTGGCCATCGCATATCTTATGGACAGACGAGGGTCATTTTTACTTAGATGGTGCTGTGAACACCCAGAACTGCCGAATATGGGATTCCACCAATCCTCATGCCGTGCAACAATAGCCACTACATTCCCCATACGTCACGGCTTTGTGTGGAATCACGGCGAATTTTATTTTGGTCCCGTATTTTTCCATGGAAGTCACAATGAACGGGTTTGTTAGGCGTACAGTAACAGGCGACCGATACGGCAGACTCCTGGAGAATCATGTTGTCCCGGCGTTAAGTCAAAGAGGCTGTTTGACTACCACAATGTTCCTGCAAGATGGAGCAACTGCTCATACGGCGAGATGTGTAAAGAATGTAATTCAAGCCAACTTCTCTGATGAACGTTTCATCTCGCGTACTTCCCCGATTTCCTGGCCAGCAAGGTCATCAGATCTGAACCCATGTGACTTCTGGCTGTGGGGTTTTCTTAAAGATCATGTTTATTAAGCACGTGTAACTAATTTATCGGACTTAAAAACTACCATCGTACGTCATGTCTCCCTCATTCCTACTGATATGTTGCGTGCGGCTGTTGATAACGCAGTAGTACGCTTTCAGCATATTGTTGACCGCCTAGGCTTGCACAATAGAACACACAGATGTTTAAATAAATAAAAAATTCCGTTATTCTTTGATTTTTGAATCATTATCTTTCATTTTACATTGTTAAAACGCCACCCGGTGGCGAAATTTGAAAGTTTTTTTTACGAAAACCTCGTTTGCATGATCTACATAACATTAATCTGAAGTTTCATTCGGATTCGTTCAGTAGAACCGGAGTTGTGAGCCTCTGAGTACCGTCAGTTTAATTTTAACCACCCTGTTTTTGGATCATATAATACAGGGTGTGGCAGAAGTAACGCCTTTTTATTTGTACATGGCGATACGTCGATAATTTTGTAATTCTTACGGACATGTATGTTCCTAAATGGCTTTACTTACGCTACGCTTCGTTTGATGAAACACTTCATATAGGGAATGACTATTTTAATTTTTTTTTCACATCAACTAATTTTTAATTATAATTTTATGTAATTAGTTACATTTATCATATAATGACAAGTAAAAGAACCAAACTGGCGTATAATATATGGTTTGGTCTTTATTTTCCAGAGATTTAGAAGGGGGTAAATAACATAATATTATTATTTCCCCGCTGTGTAAAGAAAAAAAATGAAGAGACAAAACACTCGTTTACAGTATAATAAATTATAACACCTTGTAATAATACATTTCTTTTAAATGCTAAAAGGTGTAAATTAACAACACAATACAAATTAAAATAACTTTTATTAGGTTGTTTGACATGTTTCGACTCAATTTGTTTCGTTCTCAATTTTGTTTCAATTTGGCTGTTTTATATATATCAGCTAATTTCTAATCTTCACTTTGCCAGTTTTGTAAAAAAATATTCTATTGTGATAAAAAGAACCAAAATTGCGCATATATGATTGAGTATTTGCAGTGGCGGCTCGTGCCAATATTCACTAGTGGAGCCCAGTCTGCCATAACAAATGCTAAAATAAAAACTAATATTACTTTTAGAGATATAAAATTAATTTGTTTCAAGTAATCAAGATTACTTTTATATTTATCTAATTAATTACTACATTAAACATGCTATCAATTACCAATATTTACCATTTAACTTATTTTAATCAAAAGTTATTTGATTGAAAAACTAAAAGAGTAAGGAAATCATACAAAAAATAACTATCCATAATTTAGTAGAAAAAAATAATACATGCTTTTCATATAGCTACACATTGCTGAAAAATGCATTCATAACACATAATCAACAAAAGTTAATTTCTTTCGTTCAAGAGTTTTAAACTACCACATTTTTACGTCTAAAGAAACTGCTAAAAAGTTGAAAATATTGCATGATTTAACAATTAATCAGCAATAGTTATACAAAAATCACTAAATTTTTTTCAGATTCTAGGAATAACATATCCTAAAAGAAACTCAATTATCCTTCAGTATTCTTTGAACGCGGACAAAATCCCCACCGGACAAAAGCACTGCTCTATTGGACAAAAGCTACATTTTGACAAACTTCTTTTACAGAAAGGAACTCAAACATTTCAAATATCTCTGAAACTTAATTCAGGATTGGCTAAAATGGTTTTTATAATAAAATTCTTCAGCGCTCCCCCCCTCTCTCTCGCTCCTCTTTGAAAATCAAAAGTTATGAATTATGTGATAAGTATTTTTTTTCTACATGTATCAGTACTTATAAAATCATAGGAAACTGATGTTTTTATTTTTCCTCCTTAAAAGGTGAGGTTTTGGATAAAAGAGGGCGTCAAAAACGTATTACAAAAATTATTACAGCCTTAGATGTAATATTTTGAATGGTGTAGAGGCTCAGAATACAAAAGCATTAGAGACGGGTGATTTTTTTTTTATTCGTCCCCTTGCCAATGTATTTCAAAATTTGTCACGAATATATATTGAGAATCTGCATCTTGTAAAGTTTTATCAGGAAGGCCGTGATAGAGTCTATACCCCCCCCCCTTTCAAGGGACAGGGGAGAAAAATTTTAAAAAAATTATCCAATTTGATGTTTATATTCTTAGAAAGTATCTTGCCAAAATTTTATCTTCAAAGGCTGTCATAAATTCTGATATATATTTTTGTAGCCCCCACACAGATATACAAGGAGGCTGAATTTTTAAAAAACATTATCAGTATCTGGAGTTTATATTCTGATACTCTGCATCTAAGAAAATTTCGAGGCCGTGATAAGTTTTGAAATAGTTCTTGCGACTATACCCCCCCCCCCCACAACACACACACACATCCCGACCGCTGTGGAGCAAGGAAGTCGAATTAAAAATATTATCCTTATATTGTGTTATATATTGAGAATATGCATCTTGAAAAATTTGGTCCGGAATGCCAAGATAGATTGTATGTTCCCTTCTTTGAGAGGAGGGGGGAGGCAAAGGGAGCAAATAAAAAATATATCTGATCTGATATTTATATTCTTAGAAAATATCTTGTCAAATGTTTACTTGGTAAAGCCGTGATAGATTCCGAGATGCGCTTTTTCAACTTCTCCCCCCTCCCCCCCCAGAGGTACAAGGGGCTGAATTTCAAATAAAGCTATCCGTATTTGGTGTTCATATTCTGACTCTCTGCATCTTATAAAGTTTTATCGTTGAGGCGATGACAGGTTTTGAGATACGTTTTTGAGCCTCCTCCTTTCCGGGAAATTACAAAAAATCATCTGAATCTGCTGTTTATATTCTAATATATATATATATATACGATAAATTTAAGATTCTCAAAATTCTTTACTTCAACTAATATTAAATTTAGTAAAATTTCAAGCATTTAACAGTAAATTTATGTTTGTCCCCTTGGGGTTTTGTCCGCGGGGTTTTTGTCCGTGGGTTTTTTGTCCTGTGTATTCTTTGCATTACGGGCAAATCACCAAGTGCAAATATATCAGGCTTCCAATTTTCTATTTCAATTTTTCTATAGGCTAGCTAAGCTTCCTTTACTTCATGAAGATAGGTTGCCTGACCTTTCCTGCCTAGTTTGTGTACCACTTCTGATGTTATTTTTATTCCTCTGATATTATTATTGTTAAAATATCTGACTCCAGTACTTATTAATCAGACTCTAATGGTTCATACTAATCAAATAATTCTAAATAATAATCTTCATAAGGTTAAACCAATCTCAATAAGACTGTTCCAACTAGATCTAGTGCAGAGGACATTTTTTTCAATTTCAGAAACGGTTGATGCTGTTATAGATCAACTTACCCAAATTTATACCTATCACAGAAGCACACATAATCACAAAAAGAGTTATAAACGAGCTAAATAAAATCAGTAAAACCTTAGTTAATGTTAAAGCAGTGCATTCTAATTTCCAACAAAAAGCACAACTTAACGTTACTCCTAACGCACGTCACTTCACAAAAGATTTGACTAATGCTAAAATAGCAATAGTAGAAACTTTAAGACCAATAGGACTAAGCTGACAAATGCGGAATCACGATCGCTGGAAGCAACAGCGACTTCACCTAACAGTTCAAACTCTCCTTCTCCTAACTACTCCAACATTTCGGAAGCTGCTACATCTTTAGCCATATAGTGTCTCATCCAATAGTGACTCTTCTGATCATTCTATTATTTTAACTTAACAATTTAACCAATTCAGTGATAGCAACAGAAGAATTATAATTGCCAAGTTCATCGGCAGTAACAGGCTATCTGGTAGAGCTATCTTAAAACACATTGCCGAACTTAATAATTATAATCTCCTCAATGGTGCTAAACATAATTCTTACTCCTGACGCATGTCACTTCACAAAGGATTTGACTAATTCCAAAATAGCAATAGTAAAAACTCTAAAGACCAATAGGACTAAGCTGACAAGTGCGGAATCTGCGATCTTTGGAAGCAACAGCGACTTCACCTAACACTTCAAACTCTCCTTCTCCTAACTACTCCAACATTTCGAAAGCTGCGACATCTTTAGCCATATAGTGCCATGTACCAAATATTTAGCCATATACCAAACCTCATAGTAACTCCTCTGACCATTCTTTTATTGCAACTCGGTAATTTAACCGATTTCGTGATAGAAACAGAATAATTATAATTTCCAAGTCCATCGGCAGCAACAGGCTATTTGGTAGAGCTATCTTAAAACACATTGCCGAACATAATCGTAATCTCCTCAATGGGGCTGAACATAATTATTTTGTATTCTAAGGTTGAGATCTTGCACTCCTCGGTCTATGGGGCTGACATTCTTTTAAAGGAGCTTCAGGAATGTGTTCAGGAATTTGTTAACATCCTCTATTTTTCAATAAAAACGCCGCATCTGCAAAGAGCAATTCTCCTCGGTGTTCCGGAGACTGTGAACTTTAATTTCATTGTTGCCTCTACAACAAACAAGTACAATTTTTTCTATTCAGAGTTTAAGCTTCCTAGAATACAGTCTTCTCGTACAGAAGGCTTTCACGGCTGGATTTTACTTATCGTACCACCTTTACTTAGGGCCATCATTCTGGATGGAGGTCTTTACATAGGGCTTAAACGCTGCAATATAACGCCTCACAGGAAAGTTCAACGCTATCGATATTGCCAATCGCTGGGACATTCAGAAAAATAGCGTAGGCGTATTCCACTGTGTCAACTGCGGCGATAAATAAGTTGGGACGACTAACTGCACTCGTGAAGCTAAATGTGCCAGTTGTTTTTATCATAATAGAGATCATCCCCCCCCCCCTCTTCTTTCAACTTACATCATAAAACTTTTTCTGTTTTATGTCCCATTTCCAGAGAAGCTTACCAATCTCAGAGAAATAGACTTACCAAACTATTTATACCGGAACATCAGAATAGTTAAGTATACATCTTCCCATGAGCAAACCAACTCTTATCCCCCATCATGGCTTTCTTATTTATATCCTTCGTTACCATCTTCGTGTCCTGTTTGGTTTTGACTCAACATCCAGCAGGTACTTTCCAGAAAGGAAAACCCACTCTCAGAGTGAGTTCTTTTTAATCTTTTTCTTAAAATTTCCTCTAGTCATTTCGCTGTTTTCACCTTTGTTTAGTTTTTGTATTATGGTGCCTTTCTCACCCACGCAGGTGATGTGGCACTATAAAAAGACTTCATTCTTCTCTCTCGTCGATCTTTAGTGTACTTTTTATTTTATTTTATTTTCTTCTTCACTCGGAGCCTCGGACTTTCCTTAGCTATTTTCTACTCTTCGTTCGCAATCTGTTTTTTCCATGTATCTCCGCCCTTTGTGGCTGGTTCATCTGCGGCTGTTTTTTATTATCTCTTTATAACCACTTACTTATTCCCCCCCCCCCCCCCCCCGCCCCCTGCGCGTGTACCGGAGGGTTCAGCTCCGGTTGAATACTGTATTTTTAAGACCTCAATAAAGGGAACCGGAAGGGACATCTATGCTCTACAGTCTTGGTTTCCTAGTCGGAGAAGTCCCTCTCATGAAGTCAAGCGCAATTTATTGCAAAAAAGTACGAAAATTTTAGCACTGATTGAGCAGTAAATCGCCAAATTTGAGACGCATTTGTAGGATGTGTAAAGGAGTGAACGCGCCAAGTTGAACACTTCCAGTCTATGCCCGGCAGGATGTAGCGGTCAGTCGACAAAGTGATTTGTTGCAACTCGAGGAAAAACTGATGTTGACAGTCGAAAAAGTGAGGTTGAAGAAAATTAGAGACCATTTTCTTTGCACAACGTGTCTTCCGTAAGTAATTCTTTTACTTTAAATATTATAAAATATGTATAGGAGATTTTTTTATGAACAGAAAATACTGGTGGGGCCGTGTCCCAGTGGCCTTAATGGATCAGCCGCCCCTGTGTATTTGATATTTTCGCACGACTAAAAATTTAAAAATCTTATCAATGTTCCAGCCTTGTGAAAATAAACATATTGTAAGAAAATTGTTGGAGATTGACATTCATCGAAATTAAAAGTAAAAAATATTACATGCTTGATTTTTTAAATAAATCGTTAAAAATCCGTAAATGTTTTTGCAATTTTGAGAACTTTATTCGAAAGCATATTTTTTTTTTGTTGTTGTTGTTGTTCTATTCTGTGCTGCAAAACTGAAAATATGCAATATTTAGAAACAAAGATGCGAATGGTGAATAAAAAATACCTAGTGCAAACATCCAGTAAAAAATTCCTTAATACTTAATTTAAATTTAAAAAAAATTGATTCGAAAAAAATCTCTTCGAGGAGTTCATGGGTACACTTTGGAATACCTCCGTACTAAATGTCGTAGTGCTAACCTTATCTATCACAGCATGAAAGTGTACACAGGCATACAGATAGGCTCATAAACTCTTTGTTTATTAATATAGATAATTGGTGTTTGTATCCATCTTTAAACTAGTTGCTAAAAGCTCAGTTTTGTCCATATTATTTTATTATCAACTTCCTCAGAATGTAAATTTTATTTTGGTTACTTTCCGTTAGCGTGTCGCCAGTCAAAGCGCTAACGATGCAGCAAACTCGATGAGCAGCAATTTCTAAAATGCACGAAACTCTTTAAAAGCCGCGGTCGCAACGCATGTATGAGGATTGTGCCCACGTGAAAACAAAATAAAAAATAATCACTGCAAACTTGCTGTGCAGCAATCTCTAAAATGCACGAAACTCGTTAAATCCACGGTCAATAAAAATGTATGAGCACTGCGCGCACATGAAAGCTAAAGGAATCGCTTACATCCTAACACTGAAATGTTTTCAGAAGTTCTGAAAGACATTTGCAATTTCATGCCGCCTGTTTAGATTTAATTTATGTCTTTTGTTTAGTATTTTGTATCTAAAATTTTCATAATAATACATATTCTAAATATGTATTATTTATAATAATACGTATTTTGTTTAATATTCTTAAAAGTCATTTTTGACTGCCACCGCGCTAACGAAAAAGTACCTTATATTAATATGCTCCATATAATTTCATAATGAAATATTCTAAAAAACTGATATATGTATCGCTAAAACTACATCAAGTAACTCCACGTGAGATATTTTTAAAGCAATCTTTAAAAAAATTAATTAATTAATTAATTAGAATTTAAACTAAAATAACTCTAAGAAAAATCAATTAAAAACCAGGAAACAATTAAATTTCTCATGAGATTAAAATGAATTACACTTGAGGCCTTATCGAAAGAAGACGTTAGACATATGCTAATAAGGCAGCAATCAGGACTAAAGAATCTGTGAAGCTTTTTATCAGAGGCGAGACAAAAAAAAAAAAAAAAGGTAAGCTAAAAAACTTCAGGAGAGACATTGTGACTGATTCTTTTAGACAAAGATTAATGGCCAGTAAACAAACAGTTCCCAGTGTTTGATGTTTTAATCTTGTTTAGCAAGGTATACAGTTTTCGTACAACAATCCTAATCAGTAAGCAACTCTTTTCTTAATTTTTTCTTCGATGTTCTTTGTTTTCTTAGATTCTCCAGAAGAAACCATTTTCTTTTTAGTTTACAAATACCAAGGTTTGTTTTCGATAAAATGAGATTAAATTTCTCTCTTTATTAATTTTTTATTGTTTCGGTTAAAACCATCTTGTTAGTGATTTGTAGCAATAAGATGTGATTTATTTGATAACAAAATACTTTATGTTAAAATAATTTGTCAACGATTATCATATTAAGATTACGTGTGAAGCGCAATTTAAAAATAAATGTATTTCTCAACTTCAAAATTATTGTAGAAAAGCGTTTTATGTTTTGTCCTTTATTTATTTTGGTGTCATAAATTGTAAACGAAAACTGAATCATTTTATTAATAATGGTAACAACTTGTAATTAAATTGCGGATTAACTCTCATAAATTAGATGAGTTACGATATTTTGACTAAATTTATTGGCTATACTGAGTATATAAATTAAATCTGCTACTTGTAATGAATGATAAATATATATCAGGTGATTCAAAATGGAAGTAATGGCGATTATTTCATGAACCATTGGGGATAGAAACATACAGGGTCTGATCTAGCGAAATTGAAGCACAAGTCTTAATGCAAAGTAAATGAGTATATTTACTGAAATATAGATATAATTTGGTTCACGTAAACAAAGAATTGTAATTAACTTCTTCATTTTTAAAGAGATTAGAACCAGTGTTCCTTAGGTAACTTCCATTTTAGTGATATGGAAGAACACTTTTACAATTAAAAAAAAAAAGTTTGATAATATTTACACAAATTTAACTGTCATTGTGAAAATTTCTTTAAATGGCATAAACATGTAATTAATTTCCATGTTCTTAAAAACAACGATTTAATAATAATAACTGTAACCACGAAAAAAACTGTTAGATATTTATTTTAATTTACTTAATTATTTTGAACAGTATATTCATTTCTATATTTATACTAAAAAATGGATTCAATAAATAGCCAAATACGCAGGCAATTATCAAAATCATATGATGGAATAATTAAATGAGCTTTATGTGAAAGAATAATGTGACTTTTTACCATAGTAACTGTTACCTTTTCAGAGATTCAATACAGTAAGATATTTTTAATTAAAATTTGTCTCTGTACGTTTTATTGATGGCGTTTTTATCAATAAATCGTGTTATGGACCATTCATTATATTAATTCACTCATCCATTATGTGTAATATGTATATCAGTTGTGATTGTAAAACAGAAGGAATTGAAAAACGGAAGTTCGGTATGAAGTCGCATTCCCGAACATACCGATTAATTCAGCCTTTACAGTATTTATTTTTACTTTTCATATATATATATATATATATATATATATATATATATATATAATGTTGATAAGTTTCATTAGAAAACTTAATTTATATCATCTTTTTTAAATTATGGTATTATTCTAAACTATGTAACTAATAACTTTGTAACTATTTTTTCTCAATTGACTAATAAAAAACTTTTGTGCTTTTTGGAATTTTTTGCTAGATACCAGATTTGATCAAAATTATAAAGCCCCGGTCATAACTATAGAACTTTTACAAATTTTCTTCAAAACGCACATAAATTTAAATAAAAATAATTACTCATTTTAATAAAATTTAGTTTAAAAATATATAAAAACATGACTTTTTTAACATGACTAAGAAACTATTAAAGCATATTTTAATGGATTTATTCATTATATACAAGAGCTTTACTGAGAAGTTTCACAATAACATTTTTTTTTCTTTTAATAATATCATAACTATTGTATTAAAAGTTTCTATTTAAAAGAACTATCGATGAATCATTTGTATGAAATAATACGAAAAACATGGATTAAAGAGCAGATGATTATGATTCTTAGCTTTTATACAAAAGAATATTTATTGAGCATCATGGTGAGGTACAATATCATATTTTTTGTAAAATTACAAAAATAAATGTTCTATTGATAATAATTCAGCTAGAATGGCTGTTTTTAAAAATATAACCAGCTTCTAACAATACTTAAATAAACATAATAGATTTTCGGTAGAAAAACTGAAAATAATGATGCTATTGCTAAATCTAAGCAAAAAGATGTGGTCTTCTTGTTAAACAAAACAATGGATTTCTAGCAAAGCTTTCATCAACTGATAAATAAAGAGAGAAGTCTCAAAAGAAAGTAATTAATAATCACAGAACGAACGGACATATGCTGCCTTATAAAAAAATCATTGTTTTCCAACTGTGTCTTTGTTACTTTTAGATTTTAATTTTTCCACTAACACTTGATGCGTTTCTTCTTGAAGACAAAAAACAAATATTTTAGGTGCTGTTAAATATAAAATGATTAAGTTCGTGAAATAATTATTATTTTCTTTTCTTTTTTTTCTTTTGTAGAAAATATGCCTCTGGCATATCTAATGAAAGCAAGTAGTAAATTTTTAAAGGATCGAAGTTTCGCTTAAAATTTGCTTAGTGTTTTAGAGAAATATAAAAATCAGTATTATGCATAATAAAGAAAAAGATTAAATTTCCCGTCTCATTCTGAAGATTTAAGCATATGCACTATATTGCCAAAAGTCATCAGATACTTTAGATTTTTTATGTTTTGCCGAATATCTAAAGAAATAATTGACGAATTGTTCTTGAACTTTTGAGCTGTGGCTCCATTTGGGGGAGGATGGGGGAACAAGTGTGATACTCCGAGAAATTTGATATTTCTAAGTGTATCAGTCATCACATATCAGATATTTTTTTAAATATCAGAAATTGCAATTTCTGATAAAAGATAAAATAACGTTAGATTTGATTAAAATAGAAACATTCGCATTAAATAAGCACTTTAAGCACAGAAATTAATAATTATCACTAATATTTTCAAAAGCCATTATTGATATTGATATTATAAAGAAGAAACATCTATTTGTAGGATTTCTGTAATCTCTGAAACTATCAAACCGATTTCAAACATAATGGTGGAAAATTGATGCTGGCAGTCTCTGCTCCAACATAGATTACTTTTTATCTCAATACCCCTTCAATTCTCATTGCAATATGTTGTTTCTGCTACACTTTGTCAAGTTCCTTGAAAGTGACGTTAAATTTGGTTGAAAACGCTACATACTATAAACAAAAAACATTACTTGATCTTTAAAAATAACCTTTATATCTCATGAATATACGTGCTATTCTTATAAAAATGAACACTAATCTTGCACAAGATCCATATAGTCATGTGCTGCATGATTTGAAGTATTTTATTTTACAGGGTGATCAAAAATATTATTTTTTTTTATTCAATTTGCTGTTGGTACCTTAATTGTCCTTGTGATCAAACCGTCTCTGAAAATATCAGGTTGATACTTGTTCAAACATGTTCTTTATATTCCTGAAGTTCCAGAAGAATTCGTCATGTATTTCACCAGTTACTCTTCAAACCATCTAAAATCAAAAGTCTCCGGTGACTTTCAGCCAAATAGAGTAAATATGTTATGGAAATTAATTTTCGAAAAATATATCAATTCTAATCTATGAATTTTTTAACAGAAATCGATTCCTAGAAGCATTAAATATGCGAATTCAAAATTAAAACTTATTCCATCAAGTAGATTTTCAGTAATGCTTAAAAAGCTAACCGCAATGCAATCTGTTTTGAAATGTTTAAAAAAGAATTTAACATTGGGATTTCCGAACTTTAAATCAGTGTTGTGCAAACACTTTAAAAAAAATTAACTAATTCAAACTCAATTTCAACTTCTGAAATATGAATTAGGTTCGCAAAGATTCCTTTAACCCCTTCGCGACGAGCGTCTTTTACAGAATTTTTAATCTTTTACTACCGGATTTTCAGAACAGAAATTTTCGGGTAATTGAATCGCAGAAATGCTGTCATTAAATAAGGCAAATCTTATAATAAAAAGTTACTGGTGGGAATAATCGAGGATTCTGAGCATCTTATGTGTCACGTACACGCTCGTCCCGAAGGGGTTAAAAAAAAGAAAAGAAATCGAAAATCATGTCAAAAAAGAAATAAAAACGATATTTTGCTTAATTGTATGTACTTACGTCAAAATCTCTATAATTAGTTTAGTATAAAAATGTGACATAAAATAGTCCAGTACAATTGAAATATTCTAATTAATACTATTAATACTCCGGTATACAATTGAAATATTGTAATTAATATTATTATCTTCTGTCAACTAACCTTAGATTCTTAAAGTACTTTAATTTATTTTTAGTATTACATTCTTAGGGTAATTTTCTCTGAATTAATGTGTTGGACATTACATGATTTATTAAAACAAACTTGATGAAAAGCGGAAATGTCTAGTACCTTTTTATTTTATTTGTGTTGATTTTAACTTCGATTTATTTTCAAGGCACTACACAACACTAATTTAAATATGCATAATACCTAAACTACTTGGCCAAATGATTTCCCGTTTGGCATTCGAAGATAAAATTTACCGAGTAATCTAAATATGATGTCAAAATTAGGTGTTAATGTTGGAAATTTTAAAGTTTGGTACGATTTCTCCATCTAGACGACCCCTAAGCAAGATATAAGTATAGAATTAATCCCGTAGACGTTATTAATCGTTTGCGACCAGTCACATTTTTTCCATGGGGTATACTTTATTCTATGACTGGACTAATGTTATCAATTTAGATGATTTGTTTTATTCAAAAGTCTACAACTATTTCCGGATATTGCTCTTCTGAAATAGTTGTAGATATTCTATAAAAAAAAAAAAAGTCCGCTTTATTGGCGACACTGATATGGGCTGAATAAATATGCAAAATTTAAAATGATTGCAAGACTTGGACCACAAGAGAGAAACAAAGTTAAATAAATAATGAATATTTCACTTAAAAACGTGAAATATTCATTAATCACTAAAATACATGTATTTCGGACTTTTTTTTATTTCTTAAAATCGTAATAGCATAGAAAAAAAAACTTATGATATATTACTGCTCACAGTAACTGGGTTGTAACCGATGAAACTGATATCCTTTCTTTCGTAATTATAAATATCTTAGACGATTTATTCAAAATATCCATTATTATTTCTCAGAATTGATAATCAATAATTTGTTGCATCAATTAATTATGCGTAAAAAATAATCGATTCAAAATAAACTGATATACGAAACACACTAATAGAATTTATTTTCATGAGTTCATAGTTCTCCCATTTTAGCATTTCCTATACGCCGAAGCTACAGTATTTAACAAAATTGAAAAAGCTGCGTTTCTTCATCAGTTAAAATTTTTATTGAAAGCCAGGTGATTAATGAGCAACATCCCCATCCTGATATTGATTAAAAAGAAAATTTTCTGACAGACTTTCATTTTGTTGACAAAGCTTGCAGGAGAAAAAATGCTGTGCTCTAAAACTCTTTTAATCACGGTGTTTTTCTTTATGCTTAAACATTAAATAAATATGTATCAAATATTTATCAAGATAGGTTGACGTTATTTATTATAAATTTCAAAAATAAGAAAATTTTGAAGTATACATTTTAAGAAAAAGAAATACATAACAAAAAGTAAAAAATTGTATATACGGTAAACGTAATTTATGTTGAAAGACTTAGTGTTAAGTCATATAGTTTACTGGAGAGTACCATAGGCCAGAGATTCTCAATCTTTTGCCCCCACTCTCCCCCCCTATGGATTAAAACCACGCCTCTTTCTCTTAAAACTTTCTCAAAATTAGTATGAAGTAGTTATTTATGTAGTATTTATATTCTTATTTAAATTGAAGTGGATTTTTAGAATAATTCATAAATATAATATTTCTGATGCCAATATCTCTTTTCTATGCACATACAAAGCGTACAACGATGAACGAGGCATCATAGTAAATGTTTTGAACAGACTTTTAAAATACACGTTTCGTTAAAATACGTTGATTAAAAATTGCAGTTAATGAAAAATTAATGAAAAAACGTATCATCAAATAACCTTGAAGATTGCATTATTTATATTTACAGATTATTATTTATATAATCTTTACCATTTCTGCATATAGAATGCTTAAAAAAGGTAAGACAAACTTTAAGAGGCGAAAGAGCACATTACGACAAATACTATTTGTATAGAAAAATATTTTCTCAATCCACTTATACAGTCAAAACTACAGGATGTAAATACTCCAAACGGAACTCTGATTTTCATTCATAACTTTAACTGTAACGAACGTAAAGATAAATTTCCAATAGACTTACTTTGTTTGCTACGAAATGTGAGGAAATTATGAGAAGTACTAGAAATTATCACCAATCGCGTTCAAAAAACATTGAGCTAGACGCCTTATAATTCGGAATGTATAGCAGAAAACCTAAGGAGCAATAATTTGGACCTTAGACTGATCCAGTCATATGCACGAAAAAAGTGAGTAACGAAGGGAAGTGAGTAAAAAAGTTATATTAGTGTGTATCAAAAGAATTTTCATTTTTTTTATGCTTATATACCATAGCCTGTAGTTGGTACTTTTTTATCCCTATTGTTGAACATAAAATGTTATTTAAGAGGATATATCTTCCTCTATATTCTATAATCATACAGACTTGGTGGCCGTCGCCTCCAAAAAAGTGATAATAGTGTGTATCAAAAGAATTTTCGTTTTTTTAATGCTTATATACAAATGTTATTTAAGAGGATATATCTTCCTCTATATTCTATAATCATACAGACTTGGTAGCGGTCACCTCCAAAAAAGTGATATTAGCGTGAATCAAAAGAATTTTCGTTTTCTTTTTTTATGCTTATATACCAAAGTCTGGTAGCTGGTACTTTTTCACCCCTATTGTTGAACATAAAATGTTATTTAAGAGGATATATCTTCCTCTATATTCTATAATCATACAGACTTGGTGGCCGTCGCCTCCAAAAAAGTGATAATAGTGTGTATCAAAAGAATTTTCGTTTTTTTTTTATTGCTTATATACAAATGTTATTTAAGAGGATATATCTTCCTCTATATTCTATAATCATACAGACTTGGTAGCGGTCACCTCCAAAAAAGTGATAGCGTGAATCAAAAGAATTTTCGTTTTCCTTTTTTATGCTTATATACCAAAGTCTGGTAGCTGGTACTTTTTCACCCCTATTGTTGAACATAAAATGTTATTTAAGAGGATATATCTTCCTCTATATTCTACAATCATACAGACTTGGTGGCCGTCACCTCCAAAAATGTGATATTAGTGTGTATCAAAAGAATTTTCGTTTTTTCGAATGCTTATATATCAAAGCCGGGTAGCTGCTACTTTCTCATCCCTATTGTTGAACATAAAATGTCATTTAAGAGGATATATCTTCCTCTATATTCTATAATCATACAGACGTGGTGGCCGTCACCTCCAAAAAGGTGACATTAGCGTGTATCAAAAGAATTTTCGTTTTTTTTATGCTTATATACCAAAGTCTGTAGCTAGTACTTTTTCATCCCTATTGTTGAACATAAAATGTTATTTAAGAGGATATATCTTCCTCTATATTCTATAATCAAAGAGACTTCTTTCTTTCATTTTTAGGTCACATAATGGATGATAGGAATGTTGAGATTTTATACATCTTAAAGCATTTTTTAAACTTAGACCTTAAAACCACTGACGCTTTCCGCAAAATTCGCGAAGTTGGGGCCAGGGCAAGATTAGTGCCCGAACAGCTCGAAACTGATTCAAACATTTTAAAGGATATTTCTTCCTTGAAATTAAACACGGAAGTGATGGCCACCAGTTGTGATTTTTGACCCTTTAAAGAGGAAAATAGAGGAGAATGCAACCTCTATAGCATACGAAAACTGTCCGAGAAACTAAGACACACCAATCACGCCACATGACAAGTTTTACATAAGCTTAAACAAACTTGCAGGAAGTCAAGAAAAGTCAAAAAATGAAAATTATTTTGGTACACCCTAATACATCGAGCTGCATGCAGTGCTTATTTAGTTTTATATAAGATTTGTACAATGACAGAGATTTTTAGAGATTTTATAGATTTTCAGCTTGTTAAGAATTCATAGAGTATTATGTAATCTCTCAATTTACGAAGTTTTCACTTTGCGAATATTATTAAAAGAATGAGATTCTACTCTCTCATTTTGAGAGGATACTTAAGAGTTTGTTTGCTTCAGGGCCGAAACTAGCTTTTTTTTTTCACGGGAGCAAACTTCGATTTTGGCGTCCTCCTCTTTCCTTCTTCCCCAAAGTAAATTTACAAAGAGAATTTTACTAAGTTTCTAATAGTCGACTTATTTAAAAATTAAAAATATGTAATTATAAAATGCGTAATAGTGAATAATCAGTTTTGTCAAATATTTATTCAATAAAACCTCTGAAATCGGAATCGAAAGGAACAGGAAAAATTCCGCTTTATACAGAACTTCGTCTTAGCATGTATAATTGTTGATATTCCTTCTGTTGGGATTTTTTTCATTTATTATTTTATTTAGAACATACATCTGACTTGTGTGCTTGATACAAATATCCGCTTATAAGTCATTGTCTAGAAGAGGACTGGATAGACACAAGGAAATAACATCACTGAAGTACTACATCCCAGACCTCCACAATGAGTGTGCAATGGGTACTTAAGCGTTACCTTGATGCTTCGCTCGACTCTGTAAACAAAAGGGGTCCAGTTACGGCTCATAAGAGCCAATTAATAATTCTGGCACATCCGTCGCCCTTCTTCTCCCCCTAGTGGTTGGCTAGATAATATCCTTTCCCGTCCAACACTTTTAAATAAACTGAAAAACATCTTTAAGTTCTTGATGGATCTTTCTAACTGGACCCGCTCCTGAGCTATGGACTTCATTCCTGGTATGAACATCATTCAATCACAAATCATCTTCACTGCCCAGTGTCGCGCTGGAGGTATGTCTCCGGCAGTGAACTACCTGTAATGTACATTAAGATAACATCACCTTAGCATATCTATTTCCACCCCGCCCCCTGTCGCGTTTTCTGGCGGGTTCAGCTCCAGCTGAAATATGTATATATACATATTCTTTTTTTTTTTTTTTTTTTTTTTTTTTTTTTTTTTTTTTTAAGACCTTAATAAAGGGACCGGGAGGGACATCTATGCTCTACAGATCTGGTTCCCAGTCTGAGCAGTCCTTCTTAGGCATTCAAAATTCCAGTTGATGGAAAATATTTATCTTACATAAAGTTAGACCCTTTGGGTTCCAGCAACAATTAAATTCATTTTGAGTGCTACATTGAAGACTTCAATAACTGATGATGCCAGTGCCAGTCTCAACTACTAATGATGATGTTCCAAACCTCTGCGTATTATAAAGGTATTTACTTTATTCCTATGTTTGTCCAAGCAAAAATATATTTCGTTTGTGGAGTAGGACAAGATCACCATGTCTGGGCAGGCATTCAGATCTGATTAATGATATTTAATTTATGGATAAAATGTTTTAATTCCACATTAATAATTGTTTATTGTAAATTAAATTAAAGCAATTAAATATTGTAAGGGTGAATTAAAGTAATTAATTGAGCATAATAAAAAATATGTTGCTTAAAATTAACGTTGACGTTAATGCTTTGGATCATATGATCTCTTACGAATGCTAGCTACAATGGTTTAATATTTCAAACTATTTTTGTAAATATTTGATGTAAATAAATATTTTTTTTTATTACTTAACTTTGTTTCTTTTTATTTATGCATTATGTGTACATTAATTCTTTGGTGTAGGTATTCAATAATTTCTAGTTAATGTCTAAATTAACGAGCATGTTTGCTTCATTGGCTAATAATCTATAAGAGGGGTTTGTCAAAATTACACAACGCATGTTTATTAATGTACTTTATTAAATTATTTGGGAATATTAAGTATAATTGGCCATTGCAATTAACCCTTACCAAGACTTACGATCACTTTCTTTTAATGTTTACTTTATATCTTATTTACTGCATCCCTATACTGCAACTGGCAAAGAGGTTGGTTTGGATGTTTTGGAAGATTTTCTGAAATCCTAACCATTTATTTCAACTTGCACAGATCCTTCCAATAAATGCCACTCATGGAAAGTGCACTTCCTGCACTTTCCAAGACGTTATCACATTTCTCAGAAATCAAATACATTCTGTTGTAAATTTCGATAAAATATCTGCATTATCTTTAAAGTTATGAATGAAAATCTGAATTCGGAATAGAGTAATATTGGGGCCGTATTCGCGACTGCATATGTGGATCGTAACCCTAGTTTCCCTTACAAAAGAATTTTCAGTGTGCTTTACCACCTCTTAAATTTTTATCCCACCATTTTTTGAAACATCCTGTATAATAATTTAAAAAAAAAAAAAACATTAAAAGAGAAAAAAAAAAGTAAAAAATGCATAGCAATATCATGAAAGTTACATTTAATTCACACATTAAGTAACCTACACAAGCTGTCAATTGATATTTATAAGATTACAAGTTATACTTCATAACAATTTTAAATGTTAATACACTTGTTCTAGAAGTATAAAACAACTTCCATAATTAAGAAAAAAGATATATTTAGAAATAAATACATATTAAAAAAAACTTTATTAAATTATTTAAGTGTATTAGTTGACAACTTTAAATACTCGTAGTAAGCTTTATTGTCTTAAACAGTTTCATTTTTTCTCTTTTTATTACACTAAAGCATCCTTCTCCCGAATTAAAATATTCCTAAATTAAAATAGAAATTAATTTCCATTAAAAAATCCATGTAGATAATAATTAACTCAGAGGACATTAATAATATTCGACAAGCAACTTTGACAATAGCAATTTAACTCCATTTCAGTAAAAAGAAGAAAAACTTCTTTTTTTTTAGTTTACAGACGATTCTTTAAACAAAAATACTTAGTTTATAACAAAATGAAAAAATATATAAAATAGCCTCAAATTTAAACAAAAACTACACACACCAAATGAAATTTAACATTAAATAATTTAATTATTACATTAGTCGATGACATGAAAGATTCAGTGAGCTTTATTGTCTTAAACAGTTTCATTTTTTCTCTTTTTTATACACTAAGACATCCTTCTCCCTAATTAAAATATTCCTAAATTAAAATAGAAATTAATTTCAATTAAAAAATCCATGTAGATAATAATTAAATTAGGGGACATTAATAGCATTTGACGAGTAACTCTCACAAAAGAAATTTAACTCCCTTTCAGTAAAAAAAAAAAAAAAAAAAAAAAAATAGTTAACAGACGATTTTTTAAACCAAAATACTGAGTTTATAACGAAATTTAAAAAAATAAAAGAGCCCCAACTTTAAACAAGAATTACAAACACAAAATGAAATTTATCATTAAATAATTTAAGTATTACATTAGTTGATGACATGAAAGATTCATAGTAAAGATTTATCGTCATAAACAGTTTCATTTTTTTTCTTTTTATTACACTAAAACATCCTTCTCCCGAATTAAACTATTCCTAAATTAAAATAGAAATTAATTTTAATTAAAAAATCCATGTAGACAAATAACTTAGAGGACATTAATAGTATTTGACAAGCAACTCTCACAATACAAATTTAACTCCATTTCAGTAAGAAGAAGAAGAAATTTTTTTTATCAGTTTACAGACGATTCTTTAAACCAAAATACTGAGTTTATAACGAAATTTAAAAAAAATAAAAGAATCTCAACTTTAAACAAGAACTACAAACACCAAATGAAATTTAACATTAAATAATTTAAGTATTACATTAGTTGCAATAAAAACTAAAATCACTCTAAAGTTCTTTTTTTTTTCCCTCTTTTGTACAGAATCTCATTCTTTTTGATCGCAGGAATATTGTCACTTTATCTCATTAAAAAATTTCTAATCAGATAGTGCTCCGAAATCCCCAAAACTAATCCATTACCAGGATTCATCGATTAAAAAAATAAGGGTTTTTTCATGAGAGTACCTCTCAAAAAAAGAAAAAAAAAAAGCCAGAACCTACCGGTGGAATAAGAAATCTTCGCTATAGTATCTGAATGAAGAGCGAAAGAAAAAAAAAAAAAAGAGTGTGTGCCGTAAGTCTTCTATTATATGCTTGAGAAGAGGCGAGGCTTATCCAAGATCTAATTCACATGCAAACTACAATCCGAGGCAGTCACCGGGGCTGGTGATGGATCACATTCTCCAATCATCTGATTCATTTGCTTTCCACGGCAGTGTCATCGCAAATGCGAATGAAATGTAATTTTTGAAATTTCTCGACCATTTTTCAGAATTTCATTGCGTCTCACCTACCTTAAAAGCATTTGAATCGATGCATGAAGTACTTTTTCTTTTCTTTTTCTTTTTTTTTTTATTTAATGAATGAGAAAATTATATTTAATAAGTGCTTATACTACTTAGTACATTACATTTATTTATAAATTGATACAGCGTGTTTCAAAATTATATGAAAGATTTCAACTCATTTCATCATCTCTTTTATTCATGAACTTAGCTGACCCGCCAGGCATTGCCCGCGGTTGTGATAATAGCCTTAAGCAAAACTAAGTTTGTATGATTTTAAATCTTCGGAAAATCTTTCAAATAAATCTAGTTTCGAGGGCACTACTGCCTTCGGCAGCGTAAAGTGTTTCAAATGAAATTAGTTTCCGGGAGCCCAATGCCTAAGGATTTTAGTACATAAATAATCTCTAAATAATAATATAAATAAATAAAATAATCTCTAAATAAAATAATCTCTAAATAATCTCTAAAATCTGTAAATCTGCGAGTGCTTGGCATGCGCCGAAGACAATCGAAAACCATGTTGAATGAGACAAACCCCGTAGTAATCGGGTCCATAGAACCAGATATAAGAATGTGCCCCTTGGCGGTGGAAGGTGGAACTGAAATCTGTAAGACAATCGAAAATCAATTTGAATGAGCCAAACCTCGTTGTAATCGGGCCCGTAGAATCCGAGATAAGAATGTGCCACCTAGCGGTGGAAGATGGAACTAAAATCTGTAAAACAATCGTAAGCTAAGTTGAATGAGTCAATTCCCGTTGAAATCGGACACATAGAATACGAGAAAAGAATGCACCCCCGGCATGGAAGGAGCCACCACCCTGTAAATTAACGAATAACGTTTAACATTAACGCTATATTTAATATACGAATGAAATCCCCCCCCCCTCTAAAATTAATCACTTATCTTTAACAGTAACGCAATTTTTAATTTACGGCTGTAGTGAGTAAACGTAAGTTAATGCCAAAAAAGAAGATTAGTATTTTTTTAAAAGTGGTATCTGGGGTCTAAGGAAAATTTTAGTAGCTTATAAAGTAGCTGGAGGACCCTAGAACTATATCATTCTTGAAGTATATCAAGTAATAACCCCCCCCCCCCCCAATAGTCGACAGATGGCAGCACAAGGAGAGATGTCATTTTTTAAAACCGAGGTTATTCATAACGGAAAATTTCCCTTTTTGGCAGTGCTGCCAGGAATATTTTCGTGATTTGTTGAAGGAAGAATTTCTGAGAGCGCAACAGAAAGTTATCGCTTCTTTAAACGGAATTTTTCCTTTTTTTATCTTTCAAATCGGAAAAAGTCCGACAATTTTGCTGCCAATAGTTTTAACGTGAACGTACGGATTTATTTTTAAAGTGTACACTGAAACAAAAATTATGCCACAACACAAACGAGAATTATGCAGCGCAAGCGAAAAAGACCTAATGTATATATCTGGGTCATTCAAAGTCACTCTTTATCAGTAGCAGTAAAATAACTAGAAGAACCAGTGCTTCGCTTTGGAAAACCGCAGAACTTTCCGGATGACTCAATACAGTTTTTCAGTCTATCACACAGTAGAAGGCTAATCCTCAACTGTATGGAACTATACTTTACCACCGTCAGCAACTTATAAAGAATCTGGAAAAGAAAGCAAACTCTGTATATTAGTATTCGCACATTTTATTTGTTAAAGTTTCTTACTTACTCATCATAGGGCAAGTCTTGTAATCGTTTTAAAAATAGAGAAAAAAATTGACGGATTTACACGTTTCAGACACTGGAGATTCCGCAAAAACATATTTTTAGAAAAAAAAAATACCGTTCGTCTGTCTGTGTGTCTGTAAACGCATCTATCTCCGAACAAATTGAGATAGAGACTTGACATTTGGTATGTAATAATGAGAAGAAGCCTTTTGAATTTCGGTATCTTCGATTATCCGGAACTATTTTTTTCGGACTCTCGAAATATTCGTTCGGATAAAAGGTATATAAAAATTTTCGAAATTGTTTATTTTAAGGAGTGAATATAAAAGACAGTAAAAAAAACATAAATTTTGCATAAAGAATGAAGTCGATCGGATAATGAGCTGCCGAGATATTTGTAATCCTATTTTTCCCACTCTTCGATTTTTCGTGACACTGCGTATTTAATGAAATTTGAATTCAAAGATATATTTTTATTGAAAATGAGACGCTTAATCCGACGCAGTAAACTGTTAGTTAATAGGATTATCATTTTTTGAGTTATAAGGATGTTTATTTTAAGCAATTTAGTAATAAAGCGTTTAAAGTTTATGACGTCATCAAGCCACGATTTTATTCGAATTGCAATACATTTTATAAATACATAGTTTGACACAAGTTATACACATGTTTTATTTTCAGATTTTATATTATGCATGTCCGTGATGGGTAAATATTACAGTGGCCCCCAACGACTAGGGTTTTTTTTTTTTTTTTTTTTTTTTTTTGTTTTTTCGTTGATGTCATCAGCTTTACTCTTTGACCATATACACATAACTCAGTTTACCTTATGCTCAGTGTTGAATTCAGACACTTTTCTCCGGGAGGGATTTATGTGGCTCCGGGGGGGACATTATAGAGTTCCGGGGGGGGGGAAATTACACATTTTGACCATTGAAAGCATAAAATTTTAAATCTTCCGGGGGGGGACATTTCAATGCTCCGGGGGGGACATTCCCCCCCGGGCCACCCCCTGGATTCAACACTGCTTATGCTTATGAGCCAGATTTCATCTGTTTCTAAATATTTCTTGTAAGTTTAAATAGTAATGCAGTCGAACAATGTGTGCAAATGTCTTGAGCAATAAAATATGCAATTGTGAAAAATTCCTATTTTTATTTCTTTTAAAACTTTTAATTCACCAGTTTCCTGATAACAACAAAACTTTTTTTCTTTTCGTTTAATTCTTTCCCCCCATTCTAACAGACAACTTCTATTAAATTCCTTTTCCTTTCGACTTTTCGATTTTTTTTTTTTAGTATTTTTGAAAGATAATTGGAATGTCTTTTGCGGATTCGAAAAGAACTCCGTGGAATTTTGCAGAAATAAAAATCGATGATGAAATACCAGTGATTGCCTAATTTTCAAAACCTTTTCCCTCTTTATTTTGTTTTGAAAATAAAATATATTCTTTTATAATTAATATGCAATAGATATCTTAGATTTTCATTTATATAGAAATTATGAGACCCTGAAAGCAATTTTTTTTAATGAAGAACTTGATTGTAATAAATTTAAATAAGTATCAAAGTTAAAAAAAAAATAATACACACTTTTATAAGCATTCAGTGCTTATCTTGAAAATCGCGCCTAATTTCGTGATTGCAATTCATTGATTTTTCCAAACAATTTGCGTCCCAATACATTGATTGGGCATGGGCCCCGAACACGATTATGGAAAAATCGCCGCCTTTTTTTACGCTTGGTAGAAAGCACAAGCTAGTGAATTTATTTATTAAAGAATCCTAATTTTTGTTCTGTTTCTTTTTTAAGTTATGGGAACAAGAAAAACAAGAATGAAAAATCATGCGTCAAGCATAGATTATGTAACACTTTCCAACACTCATACAGATTCCTTAGACTACTTAGAAACTCCTTAGAAATGAAAAAGTTTCCAATGAGTACTCAGAACACCTTAAGAGCCTACGCTAGTCATCCGAAGAAACTCGAACGCTAATGTTAAGTCTATGGGAAGATTCTTTACAGATTTATAGCTCGCATTTTAATATTTTTAAATGATTTTTTTGCATTAGCTGAGGTCGATCCCTAACGTCGGCAGTTTTTACTTTTTCGATTTTGGTTCCAGTTTTTTTTATATAAGGGTACTTTCATTTACAGAACCGGTTCCAACCGGTTACAAAATTGAAAATGTCCGCTTTTAAAAAGACTGTAACCAAAATCAAAAAAGTAAAAACTAACAACGCTAGATATCAATCTCAGCTATCCTATGCAAAAAAAAAATCATTTAAAAATACTAAAATGCGAGCGAGGAATCTGTAAAGAGCCTTCCATAAACTTAAAATTAGCGTGAATGTTTTTTCCCGTGACTAATGTAGGCTCTTAAAAGATATTATGAATTGATTTAAAATATAAATTTTATATTAAGTTGTAATAAGATTTATTTTTAAAACTAATCTTTTTCACAAAAGGGACTTACCTTCACTGTCAAAATCAACGTCGCAAATAATGAAATAAAACATTCATTATTGCGTTACGGTTACAAATTTGATAAAGACAAAGAGTAAAAAAAAAAATATCTATAACACATAACTCTTGTAAGGAAAAAAAAGCACAGATGTGAAAAGAATGTGACTATATTTCAAACTATCCAAGTATGTGGTATACATTCTTTCATTACCTGTTAATTATCTTCTGACAGTTTGTATCGACTTATTTCCAATAGAACAAAATTAATATTCATTTTGTTCACCCACTTTACGAAGGATAGTTATTAAGTTAACACTCAGAAGAATGTTAAATTAGCTTTTCATGTATAATCTATATTAAAGTTATCACCAATTTTCTTGTCTTTGTTACGGTTCCAGGATTTTAACATTTTTTCAGCCACGAAACTATATTCTTCTTCAGTTTTTTTTCTAGTGACATTGTTCCTTCATCGATTACAGTTTTCACTGTACTTTTCGAGATTCCATTTTCAATATGCTTTTATCAGACTACTGAAACCAGTGTTAGCATATTGGATTTTTTTCTTATGCTTGATACTCTCCAGAAGTCATATATATATCAGGTTTTTGTGAACCTATTCAACTGAATTTTTTTTTTACGGAATTATTGAATATTTGCTTTGCGGTTGGAGTTTTTTTCATGAAAAGGAAAGGCATTCATTTATTTAGACAAATAATAATAAATTCTACTAGAAATGGGATAAGAAGCAAAAAGATTATTAAAAAAAATAATATTTGCTTCATTTCCTTAGTAAGGCTATTATTTAAGTTATGTCAATAATAAAAATAAAAATAATATTCGCTTCATTTCCTTAGTAAAGCCATTATTTAAGTTATGTCAATAATAAAACTTTCTAAGTAACTAAATAATAAAAATTTCAGTTTCTGACTTTGCATTTCAAAGAAATGACTCATTCCAAAAATTCTGCACTCGAATAAATTTAAGACCGAAACAAAATCGAGTTTTAAAAGACGTTAATTATATTAATTAACGTTAATTATATAAAAAGACGTTAATTTAATTAGACGCGGTGTATTAAAAGTCTGTCAGTTATGTTGAAAATCATATAAGACACTTTGAAAAAGAAACGCATTAAGAAAATTTTAAGTTTATATTTTCCAAGTAACTAAATAATAAAAATTTAAGTTTCTGACTTTGCATTTCAAAGAAAGGACTCATTCCACAAATTCTGCACTCGAATAAATTTAAGACCGAAATAAAATCAAGTTTTAAAAGACGTTAATTATACTAATTAACGTTAATTATATTAAAAGACGTTAATTTAATTAGACGCGGTACATTAGGCGTCTGTCAGTTATGTTGCAAATCAGAAAAGACACTTTGAAAAAGAAACGCAGGAAGAAAATTTAAAGTTTATATTTTCTAAGTAACTAAATAATAAAAATTTAAGTTTCTGACTTTGCATTTCAAAGAAAGGACTCATTCCACAAATTCTGCACTCGAATAAATTTAAGACCGAAATAAAATCAAGTTTTAAAAGACGTTAATTATACTAATTAACGTTAATTATAATAAAAGACGTTAATTTAATTAGACGCGGTACATTAGGCGTCTGTCAGTTATGTTGCAAATCAGAAAAGACACTTTGAAAAAGAAACGCAAGAAGAAAATTTAAAGTTTATATTTTCTAAGTAACTAAATAATGAAAATTTCAGTTTCTGACTTTGCATTTTAAGGGGCTACTTCACTCAGACGAAAACACCCGCTCGCTAATGTTAATCCTATGGAGGAAATTTTTTAAGATAGCTCGTTCGCATTTCAATATTTTTAAATGATTTTTTTTGCATTGGATATCTGAGGTCAATCTCTATGCACGCTCCTTTCTACTTTTTCGATTTTTGTTGCAGTTTTTTTTTATTGAGGATACTTTCACTTTCGAAACCGGTTCCGAAAGTGAAAGTATCTTAATAAAAAAAACTTGTAATCAAATTCAAAAAAATAAAAAGGAGCGTGCATAGAGATTGACCTCAGCTATCCAATGCAAAAAAAATCATTTAAAAATATTGAAATGCGAATGAGCTATCTTCAAAAATTTCCTCCATAGGATTAACATTAGCGAGCGGGTGTTTTCGTCTGAGTGATTTAGCCCCTTAAAGAAATGACTCATTCCACAAATTCTGCATTCGAATAAATTTAGACCGAAATAAAGTTTTCAAAGATGTTAAATGTTATTAACCCCTTAAGCACCACGACGTACCTGCGTACGTCATGCATTCTTCTATTTGAAATAGCAGGATGTATGTGCGTACGTTCTCATTTTAAGTCCAGACTGCAATGTCCTAAGCATTTTTTTTTTTTTGTATGACTGGTTTTGTACGGGTTTATAGCAATAGTTGTTTTCGCACACAATAGATGGCGTTACGTGTCCAAAAAAAGTCATTAGTTTTTCCACTGCTTCGCTTATTCTTTCGTCGTTCATTTGTTTATGAGTTGGTTATTATGTTCAGCTGTTATTCGAAAAATTGTAAGTGTTTCGATTTCTGTATTGTGTTTGCTTGTATCTCTGATAGATAGTGATTTTATAGAATAATTATGTCAGACACGGACAGAGATTATGTTCCTAATTTTGATGATGACATAGACGATAATGATGAAGATTTGAATCAAGCGATGAAGATTGAAACTTCGAACCTTATTTCTGTTTGTATAATATAAATAAGCCTTTATTTCATCTTCTTACATTACATGTAATTAAATAATTCACATGTAATTAAAAAGAATGACATAAACTACTTTTGACGAAATTTAATATATCTGGTATTCAGCATACTATCCCTAAACTGAATATCGTGCTTAAAGTGTTAAATATATCGTTTAGCACAGTAGTATTCACTAAAATTTGTGCAGAAGCCAAAATAGGGTAGAGAGATGAACTTGGGGGAAACACTTTTATTTCTGGAGTCAAATGTCCGCATACTATAATGAATAACCAGTGAACTTCCGTCTGTGCGAAATTCCAAGGGAGACCATTTTTTGTCCGCAACCATACAAACATTTGAATGGGGTAAAATAACCCTTCACGTTGAATAAATTAAATTCAGTTTTTGACAGAAATTAAATAGGTTATCAACTCAATGCTAAAATAAACATATTTTTCTTTGATTTAGTAATTTTAGTAAAAAATGACGTTAGTGACAATTTGTTAATACGAAAGAATAAATTACTAAAGAGAAACAAAATATGCAAAAAAATTGTTGTACCTACTTTTTGACATAAGTTTAATTAAACCTATCGCTCGCTTTTCTTTGCATTACCTGAATAAATGATCTTTTACATCGTTTTTCAATTTTGCGACACTCGAAAATTTGGTCTGTTAAAGAACATTTTGATTGGTAATATGGGCGAACAGCTTTTAGCAAATTTTGAACCTATCAACATTTTTGGTGGTTCAAAGTTTTCTTTCTTTTTATTATTGTCACTGACAATTTCTTAATCACTCAATAACCGAAGTTGCTTTTTATAAAATAGCGAGCACGGAAGACCGAGCTCGGTCTAAATCAGCTTTGAGTTCAACTCGATATATTTTTCTCTCTGTATTATTACTATAATGTCTTTTATTTTATAAAAATAGCTTGACCAATAATGACCCACTAATCAAATTTTTTCGAACATGTGACTAAACCCAATTGTCTTCTCGTGCCCGAAACCCGTATAGGATATAAAATTTAGTCAAAACAAGTCTGAACCGTTTTTTAGATAAAATTAGCTTGAACCACAGTGACCCAAAAATGACCCACTAATCGGATTTTCTCAAGCATGTGACCTAGCCCAATAGTCTTCTCATTATTTTATGTTCATATTACTATTTAATTTGAATAATTATTTATTTATCTAATTTCTATTTAAGTTGCATATTTATTTTTTTGTTTTCTTATTTGGACCTCATGTCGGTTTCTTATTTTCTTGTTTCATTTGTGTATGTTATTAGGGGCTTAATATTGTCGATTTTAGGCATAATGCTGACAATATTTGATGAAATAACCTATACTTACTATGAATATTCTTATAAAGCCCTTCTGAAAATTCTATAAGATATTCATAGTTTTCCAATTTTTCTTTTCCAATTTTTACTTTTTCATCCTTTTGATATATTCCTTCTGTGTCCATTCCATTGCTTTTTATAATGTCTAATCCTTCGTTCTTCACATGTGTTTTCATTTTTAAATATATATATATATATCATCATCATCATCATCATCATCATCATCATCATCATCATCAGCCGTTTTCAATCCACTGCTGGATGAGGTCTCCCCCAGATTTTTCCATTGTTGGATATAACGATAGTTTCTAGAAGTAACTTTTAAATGAAAAATAAATAAAATTATTTTGTTAAAGTTTGAATACTGAAGAAAAGTTAGATTGCTAAAATTAAGTATAAAGATACTGTAGTAGTTGCGTTTAACCAGTAACGCTCACTATGCGGCCCATGGCCAACTACTACAGTATGTTTATACTTAATTTTAGCAAACGAACTTTTCTTCAGTATTCTAGTTATTATAATTCTGTTTATTAAGCATTTTAACAAAATAATTGTATTTATTTTTCATTTAAAAGTTACTTTTAGAAACCATCGTTATATCTTATGTCTTTCTTTCGTTATCACTAAACTGTTTAGGGACTAAAATATATATTTATGCATAGATGATATAGAATAATTGCAACAGCATTTTCCTTCATTTTTCAAAACATGTTTGTCAATAACTGGCAGAGTCTTGAACACATTTTAATCTACATTTAAGACATTTTTCAAGGTTTTTCACATTTTGCAAGTGAAAATTTATATCTAGGACAAATTAAGTATAGAAAGTCAAATAAAAGAATAACAATATGAGTTTGTTGTGAAAATTTCAATGTTCGAACGAAAATAAACAATATAGAAAGTCCTCAATACTACTAAAATCTATTAGAAATAATGAAAAATATAAATAAGTATCTTTGGTGCAAATATTTTATTTCGTGATTTTTCTTTTTTGTTTAGAGTTTGAATTAAGAATTGCATTCAAAAAAAATTTTTTTTTGGATGCTATACATTTATGCTACATAAGTAATCATAATTTTACTGTATACTTTTAGCTATTTGACTGTATACAATTATTAATATACAGCGATACATATTATCACATTCCGTGTTCAGCTTCAAAACTTATTGATTAATGTGGCGAGATGGATGTAATTCCAAACATAGAATTTAGTTAACCTGATTAATGCACTTAGACATCCCATTTGGTCTTAGAAAATATGATGCTGTCAATTAATGAAATATTTGTAAAATAGTCATTATTATGTTTATGTGTAAATTAATGATTAATACTTATAAACGCAATAATTATAATTAATAAAATGCTTATTATCAAATAAATGAGTTTATTTTTAATATAAGATTTTTAGAGACCATGAATGTCATGATATGTACGAGGGAAACTCATTAAGTAAGTCACAAAAGAGAATTAAATAATAACTTACAGTGATATTCACTTCAAAACTATTTTTAATTCTCAACATATTCTCCACCAATATTTATGCACTTATATCACCGTTTTATCAGTGCCCCAACACCAGCTGCATGCAATTCTTTGGTTTGCTGTCACAGCCACATTAGGACTTAAAGTTGAACCTTTTCATCATCTGTGAACATCATCTTGTAACTTCTTCAACATCCACCATACAGCTTCGACTTAGCCCCAAGCGATTTTCATCTGTTTAGTCCACTACAAAACCCTCTTGGAAGCAAGATGATGTTCACAAATGATGAAAAGGTTCAACTTTAAATCTTAATGTGGCTGAGACAACAACCCAAAGAATGTTATGCATCTGGTGTTGGGGCACTGATAAAACGGTGATATAAGTGCATAAATATTGGTGGAGAATATGTTGAGAAATAAAAATAGTTTTGAAGTGAATAACATTGTAAGTTATTATTTAATTATCTTTTATGACTTACTTAATGACTTTCCCTCGTATTATCCAGAAACACCATGAATGCTTAAAATTCGCATATTGTATTTCGTTTCATAGTGTAATATTAATTAATATACAGGGCTAAAATCGACATAAATAAAAGATAGAATAACTAAACAGGACATGAATAATAGTTTGAAATTAAGTTTTTATAAAACGTATAACTGCAATACAATGTTAGGTACCAAAACACAATGTTACACTTTCTTTTGCAATAGAACAAAATTGTTATCATAATAATTAATTTAAAAATTACTATTATTAATTATCTAATATCATTTAAGGGTTTTCTGCTAATATTTTTAAGTGTTACTAACTTAAAACCTAGAAACTAAATAGAATATATAAACAGGCGTACGATATACCAAGAAAATCTCCGCTAGTTCAAGTTTTTTGTTTAAAACTGGGTGATTAATGAGAAAAGTCTGAAATATTGATAAAAAAGAAAATTAGCTTGACAGGTTTAATTTTGTTCATGGGGCTTTCTGGCAGAAAAAAAAAAATCCGATGAAACTCGGGCATCCCTTCCTTTATTTTGTTTTCCTCTCTAGTTAATTCTAATAGATGTGTATTTAATACACGTCAGGAACCAGATTTTCAAAAATTTAAATGAATGTTTGAAAATTTTATCACTTTTTCTTGAATACTTGGACGCAAGTGTTTTAATAAATTGTTTGGGAAGGATTTTTTGAAAATAAAATCGAAGTCATCGGAAATTCATCATGTCATATTTGTTATTTTCGAAATTTTTTCAAGGTAATTTCATTTACGTAAGCGTTAATGAGTGATATAAATATTTTATTAATTATAAATAGGGGGAGTACATTTTTCAAGAGTAATAAATCATTAATTGAATGTAATTTTTTTTTTCATTTTAGTTGTATAGAATCATATACATACGAGTTCATTCTGTGTAAATCGACAAATACATTCTGCTATTTTATTGTTATTTTTTCGCAAAAGTTTCGCAATACAACTTGAAACTTCTTTAAGATTAATCCAGCTGATCCCGAACCCACAAATTAAAAGGTCCACGAATTAGTGATCTAAACGGGCCGAAATTTCCCGGTACGGCTCGTCCCGGTCTGAATATAAACAAGCAGTTCATTGACCGGGCCAATCCATGTAAAAAGTAATGAAATCAGATTGTATCAAGCAAACTTTTTGCAGAAAATGGCAATATTTCTGTCCAACTATCCTGAAATTAATCTATATATATAAGAGGCTTTGTCCTGACTGATTGATCAACGCACAGACGAAACTATTGAAGCTAGAAACTTGAAATCCTTGAATATACATTCGTTATACATAGAAAGAACCGCTAAAAAATGATTTTTCGAAATTTAACTCCTAAGGATGTTAAAAAGTGTCTAAGAATTTAGGTCATTTTGCCATATCTCACAGCAGCAGTTTTAGGTAGACGTGTGATATATAGCATAACAAATTTACTTAAAAAGTGGTTAAACACGTATTTTAGCTATTTTCGAAATTCAACCCATACTGTCTGAAAAGGGGTGTTGAAGATCATTTTTTTTTTTTAAGTTATAGCGTTTACAGCCAATCTGTGTATTTCAGCGTGCGTAGTTTTTATTCTTGTAATCATTGATGTCATTCTCATAATCTTGAAACTACAATGTTACCAGCATCGCTCATGTTTGTCGCCAACCTTGAAAATGAACTCGATTATGGAAGGTCAGTCGAATCAGCCAATGTTGAGTCTATCTCTCTTCACTAAAAAAGGAGTTGCATTCTAGGAAATTTTAACTTGAGCGGCACAGCATTTCAAATATATATATATATATATATAATAATAATAAAATAATATATTTAGAATAATGCATTATGCATAACATATATGTAGAAGATGAATGTACCTTCATAAATATGAAATTTATTTATTGAAGTTAATTCAAATTAACTGACTGGAGAAATATTTACAGCTGAAAAAAGCATAGGTTTTTGTATAAAGTAATTATTCGTAAAGAGATGATTCGTAAAATTATTCTCTATTCGTAAAGAGATGATAGTGTACTATTAGTCGGTCAGTATGCGAAACAATATTAAAATAAGAAATTTAAATACAGCTAAATGATTTCATTTTCTAAGTGCAGCTTCAGCTCCATCTCTACGAAAATCTGCACATTCTAAATTAATATATTGAAGATGTCGTTACCTTAACACTTCTAATATCCCCATTGCAATGAGTATTCTGCTGTTGATATTATTTTGCTTTCCGACAACACTCGCTCCTTTTACTTACCCGTACGTAGTATAGGGTAAGTCTTGTAATCGTTTTAAAATAGAAAAAAAAATTGACGAATTTACTCGTTTCAGACACTGAATATTCCGAAAAACATATTTTTAGAAAACAAAAATTGCCGTCCGTCTGTCTGTGTGTGTGTGTCTGTAAACACTATATCTCCCGAACAAATTAAGATAGAGACTTAAAATTTGATATGTACTTAGTATGTAATAATGAGAAGAAGCTTATTGAATTTTAGTAACCTCGATTATCCGGAACTGTTTTTTTCGGACTCTCGAAATATTCGTTCTGATAAAAGGTATATACAAATTTTTGAAATTGTTTTTTTTTTTTTTTTTAAGGAGTGAATATAAAAGACAATAAAAAAAACATAAATTTTGCATAAAGAATGAAGTCGATCGGATAATGAGTTGCCGAGATAATTGTAATCACATTTTCCACACTCTTCGATTTTTCATGACCCTGTATTTTATTCAAATTTCAATTCAAAGATATATTTTAATTGGAAAAGATACGCTTAATCCGACGCAGTAAACTGTTAGTTAATATGATTATCATTTTTAGAGTTATAAGGATGTTTCTCTTACGCAATTCAGTAATAGAGCATTTAAAGCGAGGCTAACGAAAAAGACAGGCTACTTTCATTCCACTTATCTTTTTTTACAGACCGCTAGTATGACGTTATGCTTTTTTCGTACGCCTGCATTGGTGGATTCAAGCATCACGTGACTCCCGCGGTCTGTAAAAAAAGATACGCTTAAAGCACCGCGGTAGCCTTTCTTTTTCGTTAGCCTCGATTTAAAGTTTATGACGTCATCAAGCCACGATTTTATTCGAATTGCAATTCGTTTTATAAATAGTTTACATATGTTTTATTTTCATATTTTATATTATGCATATCCATGATGTGTAAGTATTACGGTGGTCCCCAACGACTTGTTTCAGATGATAACTGAAAATTGATTTGTAAATAGATACTAAGAAAACCAACGGGAAATCATCTTTAACCACTATAAATTCTGAAAAATAAAAAGATTCACGAATAATCAAGTCATATTCTCGCGAATGTTACGCTTTTTCGTATTTTCATATTTGCGAATAATCAAAACTCGCGAATGTTGAAGGATTACAGTACTTTGTCAGTATTTTCTATTATGTCCAAAATATCGTTCAACGAATCCAAAAGAAGCTGACAAAAAAAAAAAAAATATTTCATTCCAATCCATTGGTTAAAATTTAAATAACAAATAAGTTTTTACGCATTTACATAATAAAGAATTTCATTTACTTGTGTAACATTGTAGAGTAAACAAATGTACTTAATCTCATCTATTTCCCAGAATAAGAAAGAAAATAATTGAATACAAAAAAAGAAAGTTACTAATTTTTACAGACTAACTGCTACGAATTCACTATCTTCCTTAGCAGAATTAATCATTCTGCATTCCCGACAAATAAAAAAGGGCGGAAAACTAAAAAGGGAATTTACCAGATAAAAAGAAGAAAAGATTTAATCAGGTAAAAAGATCACAACTCGAAGTATTAAAAGAAACAGCTGAATAAGATCACCCGAGAGATTCCTCGATATCTATTCAAGGAGGGTTACATCGGAGCTGTAGCAAATGAATTTTAATGAGGCCCTTTTTCGATAAAAAGAAAGTTCGTTGTTCACTATCTGGAAAATATAGAAAAGAAAGGAAATTTCTTGCCATCCTAACATTTATAAGATCTGAAAATCTAATGTTTCCTATTCAATACTTTTTTTTTCGTTCATTTCGAGATTCTTTATCATAGAATAAATTATTAATTCTCTTTTTCTCAATAAATTCTTAAAGGTAATATATACAGTCCTCCTGGTACAATAAGGGCATGTTTGGAATAGCATCCTTCATCCTTTAAAAATGCTCTAAAAGGAGAATGCCTATAAATAAACAAAACAATCAGATATAAAGGGAATTATAAAAATTCACGTTGTCTTCAATCAGGAACGAAAAAGCATACATCAGGCATAGATTATGAAATACTTTCCAACAGTAACGGAACATTAAGGAAATTCATTTTTTTCATAGAATGCAATGAGATATCTAAAGAAGCAACTTAAAAAAAACACATAAACTCAGTAAAAAGCCATTTGTCCATACACGGTAATGTGTGCGAATTCTTTCGTAGAGCCCTGTATGCAAATAATAGAATTTATACAGACCTCCTATATACAGACACTCAAAATTAGAGACACTCAAATATACAGACACTCAAAATTAGATATGTTTGAAAATACATACCAAGCGGAAAACGCACTTTCAGCAATTACCGATCTTAGTCATTTCTGTAACCGAATTTTTTAGTGCGTCTCTGTAGATGAACGATAAATGCTTTGCACTCCATAATCTATACAAAAGATGTTGCAGTGCACTTCACTGATTTCATTACGCTTGCAGTATCATAACATCATTAAAAATGTAGTGCAAATAATTTTTCCCGTGGATCATAATATATCTGTAAATGAACGATAAACGCTTTGCACCCCATAATCTATGTACAAAAGATGTTGCAGTGCACTTCAGTGATTTCTTTACGTTTGAAGTATCATAACATCATAAAAAATGCAGCGCAAATAATTTTTCCCATAGATCATAATGTCTCTGTAAATGAACGATAAACGCTATGCATGAAGGAGGAGTTCGATCAATTCGAACAAGCGCGAATATGTCTCGAGAATATTAAAGTACTTTTAACAAAAGAATAAGGTAAATTTTCTTACCTTTTCTGAAGGTGCTTACTTCGGCTTAATATCGAATTGGTAATTTAATCCATAGGTAATCCGAGATGACACTTATCTCACAGTCATTGTTATTACACCGTCACTGGAAACTAAATAATTATATTAGTAGTTGGACACAAAATAATTGGACTTCTTTCTCATATTGACGATTATATATTCTTGATTATATGAAGACTGATACATAGCAAACAATTACATTTAAACATTTATATTTAAACTTATATTATTAGGAATTATATATTTTAACTTATCTGAGCACGCAGGCTCACGTGTGTTCACGATTACATTTTGTTACAGACTGAGGAAGTTAAAGTCAAAAATAATAAGTTCATAGTTCATCATTACATCATTCGAAATTACGCATACGTCAGTGGAAAAATACACATTTCATAGCTTGAGCGTAAGAACGCAATCGGTATAATAATGTTTATAATTATTGTTCTTAAAGTCTTTAATCTATTTCGTATAATAACAGTTTATCAATTTAGAAGAGTTCCGGAATATTTATTTGAAGTTGAGTGGTCATAAATATCAATCTGCAATTTATTATGCGTTGAAGAAATGTTGAAGGTCTTTCCTTCTTTCGAAGAGGAAGTGAAAGAGTGGTTTTTCTGAAAATAAATTACTCGATGAGGTTAATATTTCTAACATTCTCCCTTAAGCTCATCTGAGGAATTGATCATAAATAGTTTCATGGAATTTCTATGTTTTTCCTGTGCAGGCTTGGGTATGGGCTTGGTTAACGCGTCTGCTATCATCTGATCTGTAGAAAAATATTTTAATTCTATAATTCCTTCTTCTCTAAGCTGTCTTATGGCGTGAAATTTGACATCTATGTGTTTGGTGCGCTTACCAAACATTTCGTTGTGTATCATCTTTATGCAACTTTGGTTGTCTTCATGCATTATAATCGGTTTATCTTGAGTTAATCTTAAATCTTCTAATAATTTAATTAACCATAAAGTTTCTTGTCAAGCGTTTGCTGCAGATATATATTCTGCTTCAGCAGATGATAAGGCAATACATGTTTGCCTTTTTGTGATCCACTGTATTGGATTGTCTCCCAACATGTAAATACTGCCTGAAGTTGATTTTCTCGTTTTTGTATCTCCCGCCCAATCTGAGTTGGTGTATACTTCTAATGTTGGTTTCTTTTTTGTATTTAAAACTAAATTTAAATTTTTCGTACAGTGTAAATATTTGATTATTCTCTTTACTGCATTCCAGTCCTTGTTTCGCGGTGCTTCATTACGTCTGCTAAGGATGTTGACTGGTGCTGATATATCTGGTCTAGTAACTGTCGCGATGTAATGAAGTGACTGTATGACTTTTCGATATTCTGTGTTACTTGGTAACAAATTTTCGTCATCTTCTATTTTATTAAAACCGGGTTCCATTGGTGTATTGTATGGTTTTGCATTTTCAAGATTAAATTTCTTAGTTAATTCTTCAATTTTTGATTTTTGGTTTAGTGCGTAACCGTCCGGTATTTTTTCTATTTCGGTTCCTAAGTATCTCTTTATTTCTCCCAAGTTTTTCAATTCATATTCTTCGTTTAACGTTTTTACGATTTCTTTTATTATTTCCGGTTTACTTGCTATAAGAATATCGTCTACGTAGATTATTACGTATGTGAAATTTTCTTTTTCTTTTCTTATGAATAAGCATGTGTCGGCTGTGCTTTGCGTGAAATTAAGTGCTTTTAAAGAATTTTCTATCTTTAGGTGCCAGGCTCTTGCTGCCTGTTTGAGACCATATATGGTCTTGTTTAGTTTACAAACTTTATAATTAGAGTTTGTTTCGATGTAACCCTCCGGTTGTTGCATGTAGATTTCCTCTTGTAAATTTCCATGAAGGAATGTCGCGTTTATATCAATATGGTGTACATCTAGATTTTTGTAAGCGGCTGCGGTTAAAAATGCACGAATGGTGGTATGTTGCACTACTTGTGCAAATGTTTCATCATAATCTTCAGCAAATTTTTGGCTAAATCCTTTAGCAACTAATCTTGCTTTATATATGGGTGATTTTCCTGAGCTATCGACTTTTCTTTTAAAGATCCATTTTGATCCTATTGTTTTTCTATTTGGTGGTGGTTCTACCAGTTCCCATGTTTTGTTTTTCATTAGCGCTTCTATTTCCGCATCTGTGGCTTTGACCCAATTTTCCTTTTCTCTAGGATTTTTTATTTCGTTGATTTCTTTCCAATTTTTCGGTTCTGTTGTGTTACAATCGTTTGCTAAAGCAATAAAATTGTCGGAAGTATATCTTTGAGGTGGTACTCCTCTGTTTTGTCTTTCAGATCTACGAGGTTGATGTGTTTCTGATTGTTTGGGCGCGTCAGGTGTACAGGGTGTGTCACTTATTTCTATTTCAATGTATTTTTTAACTTCAATTAATTGTTCGTGTTCATTAATTTTCTCGTTTAAATTGTTCAGTTTTTCTTCCAGAAATTTTACACATCTGGAAATTATTTCACCACTTTTAGTGAATACGCGGTATCCCTTTGTATTATTATCATAGCCCATGAAGATACCCTCTTCTGCTGTGTCATCAAGTTTAGATCTTTTGTGTTTGTTTATATAAGTGTATGCTTTACAGCCAAATACACGTAAATAATAGAGGTTTGGTTTTCTTTTGAACCAAATTTCATATGGCGTTTTGTTTGTTGACTTAGTGGGAAGCCTATTTTGGAGGTGATTAGCAATATTTATCGCTTCACCCCAGAACCTATGAGGTAAATTTGCTTCTGATAATAGGCTTCGTGTCATTTCAATTAGGCTTCTGTTTTTTCTCTCAGCAATGCCATTCTGGCTGGGACAAAATGAAACTGTGTACTCATGTTTTATACCATGTTCCCTTAGAAAGGCTTCTGTATTATTTCCTATGTATTCCCCACCGTTGTCCGATCTAATCGCCGTCGGATATTTTTCTTGTCTGGTTTTGACCATCTGTACATAGTCTTTTATTTTTTCATAAATTTCATCTTTATTTTTTAATAAGTATATTACTGTGAATCTAGAACTGTCATCTATGAATGTAAGGAAGTAATTTTTTCCTCCTATTGTGGGTGTTTTAAAAGGATCACATAAATCAGTATGTACTAAATCTAATACTTTTGTTGTTTTATTTTCGATAGATTTAGGGTACGGTGCATTTGTTGACTTTGTTTTAATGCATGTTTCACAGTTTGTTTTATGATTACAGTTATTTATTTTTATCCCACTGGCCAAGTCATTTTTAACTAACTCTTTTATACTTTCATTATTTCTGTGGCCAAGGTTTAATGCCAAATTTCGAGGCAATCTTTATTTCTGCAATCATGTGCAATGTTTATTTTATTTTGAGAACTTTCTTCTAGTGTTTCAACTTGATATAAGTTATGTTGCTTAAATGCTTCTAAGTATATTTTTCCATTGCACGATAGTATGCATTTTTCATTTTCTAAAAATACTTTGTAGCCATGTTCTGTGGCTTTACTTACGGAAATTAAATTTGATTCCAATTGTGGAACAAATAACACATTTTTAAGTGTAATTCTATTTATACATCCATCAGATGTTTTTGTCATTATTTGTGTCTCGCCGGTACCGTAAGAATTTAATGTATTCCCATTAGCAATTATTACTGTAGTTTTGTCAGTATCGTTGAAATTTGTAAATATATCCCTATCGTTCGCTATATGCGAAGACGCTCCTGAGTCAATCAACCAGGTTTTCTTAGCGGGATTTACAATTATGAATGCTGCATCTTTATGTTCACTTTTATTTATTTGTACCTTTTCATCTGTTTTTGATTGATTCATTTTATTCTTACTATCACCTTTTGTATTTTCAAAACACAACGATGTGTACTTTTTGTATTTGTATTGTGTTTTAGGTGTAGTGGTCTGCGTGTTTCTGTTCTTGAGATGCCAGCATTGTTTGTAAGTGTGGTTTGATTGTTTACAGTAGGTACAGTATTTGTTTTGCCCTTTATAATCTTGAGTGTATTTCTTTTGTATTTTAAACACCTTTTGTGAGTTTTCAACTTGGTCACTATTTTCTACCCGTTTATTAAATTCGTCTGTAAGTTTACTCTTGATGAATTCGGGAGTTAATTCAATTTCATTTCGGGCTTCGAGAGCTGTTATTAAGGTATTATAACTCGCAGGTAAAGAGCACAATAGAAGTGCAGATAAATGCGAGTCGGTTATGTTCTCTCCTATTGCGGAGAGCTTATCTTTTATTTCCAGTATATTAGTAATGTGTTTGTGCATGTTCCCATTTTCGGGAAGTTTTGCACTATATAATTTTCGTAATAAATATAATTTACTGGATAAATTAGCTCTCTCGTGAATGTTTTTTAAGATATCCCATGTCTGTTTTGCTGTTTCTAAATGTTTAATATGAACTATTTGCGTATCGTCTATACTCAGGTTTATTAAAGCGCGAGCTTTTGCATCCTTTTTTCTCCAATCTTCGTTAATTGGTGTAGGGGGTTCCTGAGTTACAAGTTCGTACAAATCTTCCTTTATTAATAACATATTAATTTTAAACTTCCATGTAGAATAGTTATTATTGTTTAATTTATCGATTATCTGTGTTTCTTTTCAGAAAGCCATTTCTTCGATTGATTTTTCTTTATTGTTTTTTATTAAGTTTTATTTAATTAGTTCTATAAAGGTGTTAAATAGCTTTTAGTTTTTAGGATTTAAAAATCACACCTTCCTTCCGAGACAACTTTTTCAGTCTCATAATGATTGAAGGAGGAGTTCGATCAATTCGAACAAGCGCGAATATGTCTCGAGAATATTAAAGTACTTTTAACAAAAGAATAAGGTAAATTTTCTTACCTTTTCTGAAGGTGCTTACTTCGGCTTAATATCCAATTGGTAATTTAATCCATAGGTAATCCGAGATGGCACTTATCTCACAGTCATTGTTATTACACCGTCACTGGAAACTAAATAATTATATTAGTAGTTGGACACAAAATAATTGGACTTCTTTCTCATATTGACGATTATATATTCTTGATTATATGAAGACTGATACATACAAACAATTACATTTAAACATTTATATTTAAACTTATATTATTAGGAATTATATATTTTATCTTATCTGAGCACGCAGGCTCACGTGTGTTCACGATTACATTTTGTTACAGTCTGAGGAAGTTAAAGTCAAAAATAATAAGTTCATAGTTCATCATTACATCATTCGAAATTACGCATACGTCAGTGGAAAAATACACATTTCATAGCTTGAGTGTAAGAACGCAATCGGTATAATAATGTTTATAATTATTGTTCTTAAAGTCTTTAATCTATTTCGTATAATAACAGTTTATCAATTTAGAAGAGTTCCGGAATATTTATTTGAAGTTGAGTGGTCATAAATATCAATCTGCAATTCATTATGCGTTGAAGAAATGTTGAAGGTTTTTCCTTCTTTCGAAGAGGAAGTGAAAGAGTGGTTTTTCTGAAAATAAATTACTCGATGAGGTTAATATTTCTAACAATGCACTCCATAATCTATAGAAAAGAGGTTGCAGTGCGCTTCAGTAATTTCATTTTGTTTAAATTATTATATCATAACATTGTTAAAAATGCAGCGCAAATTATTTTTCCCATAGTGTAATGGAATTGTTTTGTGCGTCTCTGAAAACGAACTATAAATGCTACTTATCCTATACTCCTGAGAAGGCCCATATTAGTCCATCTCAGTAATGCATATCAGTGTCATTAAGTTTGAAATATCAAAACATCAATAATATGTATAGAAAACAATTTATCCTCATACTCCTGAATGTAAAGGAATTCTTTTGAGTGCCTCTTTAAACGAACTACAAATGCTACACACTTCATTTTCCTATTCTATACTAAACCTCAATAACATATAAAAATTTCATGGCAATCAAAGTATATTTATGAGAGTTAGAGCGCGGACAGACAAAGAGACAAACCGAATTCATTCTGAACCAACCGAATTCATTATTTGATTATAGTCAAATAATAATTAATATTAAAATTTTATCAAATTTATAAGAAAAAAGAAAGAAAGAAAGAAAGAAAAAGGTATCAATGAATTATGAGCACAAAGTTAGATAGTTTCCACCATCACTTTTTGTTAAATTTGATAAAATTTAATTGTTAATTATTATTTGATTATGATCGTTATTTGATTAATAACGTTTTGAGTTGCAATGCAACTTTACGCGTTGTTATGTAACGTTGTGTGTGTTATTAAAAAACAATTTCAGTGTACGTATCGAATATGTAATAATATTTTTCGTCTTGTTCTTAAAACAAAATTTATGAGGTAATGAAACCCGATAATAACTATATAAGATGTAAGTAAGTTTATAAATAAAGAAATGTTCTATGCAAAAATTATGATACTGTATTAAATTTGAGTTAATCAGAGAGAAGATAATTAAAAATATATATATTTATTAATCTTAAACATTCCGGTGTATAAATAAAATCGGCTAATTACGTATATTTTAGGGTTTCGTCCATCTCATGAAACCCCATTCGTCTCGCTTCTCTGTCTGTCCGTCACAGAGTCCGTTCTCGGAAACTGTATGAGTTAGAAACTTGAAATTTTTGTACTTACAGCTGAATATCTACTGTCACACTGGATATCATGAAATTTTGAAAATGTCTTCATTAAGGCAAGATATTAATTAAAACCTAAAAACCCACTCATTAATGAGAAAAAAATATTTAACTAAAGCGTATAATTTAATCAAACCGCAAAGAAAATTCCTTCTGAAACTCCAGAAGAGGGGTAGGGTTGCCATAGTCGGGGTTACCGGAAAGATTCGGGAAGCCACAAAACCGCAATTGTCGCCTTTTCAAAAAGATAGAAAAATAGCCCAATCCACGCGAAACTCGGGATACGGGGCTAGAAAAAAATCGCGATTTCAAAAAATCAAATTTCGAAAAATTCTCACCAGGAAAAATTTATGTCGAAAAAATGATTTTTTTTTCCCTCATGAAAGACGTAGCTGCTGGATAAAGACAACCGTCGCGCGTCGGCCGAGAAAAGAATGAATAAAAACCGCGTTTCTTTATAGTGGAAGAATTCTAGCTCTATTATTTTTTTTATTATTATTATCGATTTGAAAATTATACATCTATGCGTATTTTTCAATGATGAATCCAGAAATCTGATTTTCATAACGCTGAAATTATTAGATCCTGATATGATTTTTTTTTTTTAATTAATCGGATCGCGTAAAATATATTTTTAACATGGCAATTCTAGATCAGACATAGCGTCACTTTCTGCGGAAAGGGAAGAACTGATAAAATGACGCATTTGAAAAGTACTGGAATTTTTGTAGATTATATAATTTTTTTTTTTTTTTTTTTTTTTTTTTTTTTATATTGGATTTTTGGATATTAAAGTTATCTATCCTTGCTTAAAATGGGCTAAGATTTCAGATTTCTCAAAAATTTTCGAATTCGGCCTGTAATTTTTTTATTTTAGAAAAATCCTGATTTTTGTATAGGGAACATCAAAGCGGGTTTTGCTCACTATCGCGCCTGTTCAGATATTCGAAAGAAAAAAAAATAGAGCGGTAAATTTTTATTTTATAAAACACATGACTTTTTTTTCACACAGATTCATTACTCTAAAGAATATTGCGTTATCACTCTCGATATATTTCTTTATTAAGTTATATTTTTATTATAGATTAAATTAACGCAATTTACATAATTTATAATAATAATAATAATAATTATTATTATTATTAAGCAAAAACATGTCCGTGAATAACGCTGACGTCATAATGACGGTGGCAACATCTGATCAATAAATTTCGCTTTTTCTGCAATTTTTTCAACTTTTAAATATCGCACAATTTAAATTTTTGCCCCGTTAAATAAGAAGGGAAAATGTTCTTTCAAATTCAATTTGTTTCATAACTGTATCGCAATTTACTAAGTTTTATGAATTTTTTTAATACTTTTCAAGCACGATTTTTTTTTTAACCCACCCGATTGCAGAAGGTTGACACGTTTTCACTTGAAATAATGTAAATATTTCAGCATTTGTTTCCAGCTAATATCCCATAACGAAGTTAAAACTTCATTAATGAATAAATAAATAAAATAAAATACAAGTTTAACAGATATGTAATCAAACTACGCGCTTAAACACTGAAATAATCATAATCAAAAAGGTTGCTATAAATAGTTAAATCTAGGTAATAATGGCTCTATAGGCCATTTCATTGGCTATTAACCGCTGGCAAGTGGCTAATATGAAAATATCGTTATTAATAAATTTCAAAACTTTATTTAAATACATAATTGATCTTTTCAAATAAAAATACTTTTTGGTGTTCTTAGAGGGCCATTAATATATATATATGTAATAATAAAAAATTTTCGCCCTATTTCTTTAGTTAAATTATTCCAAATTCTTCAATTCTTTTTTCCCTCTCTTTTTAAAATATCTCTTAAATCTATTTTGTATTTTATTCCATAACTTAATCAAAATATTCTGTTATTTATCATTCTAAAAATCTTAATCTGCTAAAAGCTACACGTATTTATTAAAACCTTATTCTCTTAAATTGCAACACTGCCTCTAAACGCACCTGCCTAATTTCTTCTTTTGAGACATTTAATTTTTATTCTTTGGAACTTTTATAATACCATTTTTATTTCTATTTAATTCATTCGGCATCCCATGATTCCAAGCGGTTTTCGCGCCCAAAGGCCTTTTTACCTTTTTAATTTGCCGCTTCTGTTAAAGAGTTTTAATCATACGTCAGAGACACGTCTTCGTGGCCTCATTTTTTCATCCATTAGCGAGAAAGCTACGCCTTCTTTATCCCCCTAGCGCCCTCCGAACATGGATGCGAGTGGACCAGCTTGTTCGCGCGTTTTGTACCTTTGGGCCAAATTTTGAAGTATTTATACGGTTACACTGGCTTCGGAGACGGAATTTGCACGAATTAGTGGTTGTCATCTAATTGCCGTCACTGGGGAGTCTACACTAATGCATCGGTAGTATGTTCTTCAAGCTATGCTAATTCTTCAAGATCTTCAAATGTGTTCAGTTTTAATGAAGCGAAAGTTGGTGGAGTTGCTTTCATCTCTGTGATCACAATAAAGCCACTGCTCATCTATTAAGTTATTAAGTCTTCTTTTTAATGTTTTTGGGAAATTTCTTCTGGATTTCACCGCCTCTGCTCAATTTTTACGACTGCAAAATCACTACGATTTCCGATGTGATATACTTCGAGATTTGTCTTCATGGTGAGTGACTCGAAGTGATGCCCTGTCCGGGTGTCATGACTACATTTCAACGATCTCGACTGCGGCTACCTCGATATGATTATCAGGTAATTTTAGTGGTTTCGGACTGAGATGTTCCGATTGTCTGGTGGAAAGAACGTTCAAGTCGACGGCAATAGCGATCGTCTATAATGTGCCAATTTTCGACAGGAATGTATCATATATATATATTGAAGTTTTCATTTAAAAATGTGTTATACCTATGTTCTGTACACGGGCTAGTATATTCTGTAATTCGGGAAGCTCGGGTTATAACCCCTTGTGTAAATAAAACACGAATTTAACAGATATGTAATCGAACTACGAGCTTAAACACTTACAATAATCAAATTAAAAGCAAATAATCTGCTGTGAGAAGCAAAATCTTTGACGATATCTTCGGCTAATAATCTCTGGCATGTGTTTAATACAAATATATACTGATTTTAATAAATTTCAAAACTTTATTTGAATACATAATTGATATTTCTCTTATAAAATGATTTTCGATGTTATTAGTGCACAATCTAAAAAAAATATATTAAATCTATTACAGTTTTCAATTAAAAAAAAAAAAAAAAAAAAAAAGGTTTTATCTACGTTCTGTAACATGGGAAGCCCGAGTAGGATCCTCTGGTTAATACAATGTCAGAAATATAATTAAAATTGGTGTACATTATATTTTATGTTAATTATACACGTTTCACGAAAAACTAAAGAATACCATGCGGATTTTTCGATATAAATTACGCACATACGCAACAGCAAAATGTCAATATAAAATTGAACTTCTTTTTGTTTGTTTGTTTGTATTACTATTTTATATTAAAATACGTTAAGTCAATTCTATCTGTTCTCGATATATATATTTCAAAATTTCAATAAATCTATTCTCAAACAACTCTAGCATTTTTAAATTAAATTTAGTAAACAATAAATATCAGGTTACAGAGCAAGCTGACATCCATAATCAATCATTCAGTGAAATAACAAAAACACTTTATGAAAAATAAAAACTTTTTTTACAATTTCAGAAAAAGCTAAAACAAAAAAAAAAAAAAAAAAAAAAAAAAAAAGAAAAGAAAATAGGAGAAAACAAGAAACACTAAATTAAGTACAACATCTAAAGGGGGAAAAAAACTTTAGTAGGAACTGAAAGAAGTTGACGGGTAAAAGTAATGGCTAATGGACAAGCAACTTCTAGTATCCAATGTTTTGATCTATTTCAGCAAATCTTAACAGTCTTTACATGGCAATCCCATTTAGTTTTTGATGTTTTGATTTGGTTAAACAACCTGCTCGGACTTCACGTAACAGCACTGAAGCACGGATCATTTATTTTTCCTTCAGTATCTTTCATTCAGGATGCTTTTTCTTCTTTTAATGTCCGACAGATTGAAGCTTACATTTGATTTATCGAAATTATTGAAAGGATATTTGGATGGATTTTTTATAATGGGCCAAAATGGATACTGACAATTTCAAAAATTAAAATTAAATTTAGACCATATTTAAAGTTATTTTTAGTATCAGGTATGATGATAAATTATGTAGTATGAATATTGAGGTAAATTTTCTAAAAAAGGAATCTATTTAGAGTATTTTGAGAGAGAAACGGGAGAGAATGTCAATTGGGTGACGTTTGTAAAACAGTTGTTTACAAAAGTATTAGATGAAGAATGATACATCTTTTAAATATATGAAAGGGATTGAATAGTTTATTAAGAAATATATTGGATGATTAAGAATATATTGGATGCCCGAAAGTTTAATTTTTTTTATATCTTTCATTTATGTCAGTCTATTCAGTGTGTAAATAATTATATATATATATATATATATATATATATATATTGTGTATACACTTTATACTTACTTATCTTTAAAAAATTGGAGATTTGGTCAGTTTTGTTGCTAGAACTTTTTTTTTTCTTTGTATTTTGAATTCAAAGGTTTATATTTATTTATCATTCTATAATATTCTGCTGCATTGCGCAAATTGGTATGGAATGTTTCTTTTTCGATAATTATCACTGCTTTTTACCTATGATACCATAATATTTAGCTCTTATTTTATTTGGCTTATTAATATGGCTCTTAATATCTATTTGATAAGCTTCTTTTGGAAATACATAGTTCATATAGCAGCATTGCGCATTTTTCTGTGTATTTATTATTTTTTATACAATAACTACTATTGTTTTTGGTATCATTTGCTCATCCTTTGTATTTTCAAAATGAACTTTTATAACATCTACTTTCAAGTTCATTGTTTAGTGTATTACTTATTATTAATTTTGATGTTGACTTATTTTTGCTTGGGGTTATTTTGGAAAATATGGTTTTTGTTAGATTTTTAAAGCTATTATGTACATTTGGCTGTGCGTCGTCTCTGAATTGGAACTTCGGTAATTTGATGTTTGAATTTGTTAATCATTTATTAACTTAATATTATTCTGCATACACTTTATACTTACCTATCTTTAAATTGGAGATTCGGTCAGTTTTGTTGCTAGAACTTGTTTTTGTATTTTTAATTCAAAGGTTTTATATACATAGTATATATTTCTAGATTTTATATATTTTTACCGCACAGGCCAAATATCTAGGCTGCGGCCTTGGGCCCATTGGAGATGGAGGCCACAAAAAGAGTAAAATGATGAAGAAAAAATTCTTCTACAATTTTTTTTATTTCAATCATCGATATCTAAGAAAGAGATATATCTATAAACGTTTTGCCTGTACTTTCCTGTTCTCCAAAAACAACTTAAATTATGAATGCTGTAGACAAAACATTCTTTATGTGAATTTTTTTAAAGCAATATTTAAGATTAAAGTATTATAGTATCAAACAGCAAAAGAAAATTTCGGTTAACCTGAGTTTCATGTGCATTTTCATAAAATGAGAGAAATTTTCCGAATAGTTCCAAATAATATTTATAGTTTTCTCAAAAACATATTTTGGTTTCAGGGAGGAGGGTTGAAAAGCTGCTGGGCCTTGGGCCCAGGACAATCTTCTTTATATATATATATATATGTGTGTGTGTGTGTGTGTGTGTGTGTGTGTGTGTGTGTGTTAAATGAATTTTGTATAAGTTATACACAATAATTTAGTCTTGTTTGTGGCATTGGTGCAATGGTGATTACATTTTGAAATTATGCGAGAAACACACTCATGGATATTATTTCATGCAACTTCCTAGAATACACGTGCGATCCCCATTTCAAGTCTATGCCGAGAGCCTGAAGTCGCAGTCGGACTTTGAGGGGTAAAATTTTTTCTCCCCTCATTAACAGTTTTCATGTGAAATACTTTAGATATTTTCATGTGATTTCGCAATCAATGCCTCATCTATTTTGACCTAATTTTTAACTAAAAATCTAACACCTATTAACAAATGCTATTATTAAAAAAAAAAAAAAAAAAAAAAAAAAAAAAAAGAACTAGAAATAATAGTAACAATTTTTAATTTAAAAGCACTAAAAAAAAAACTATTTATTTTTAAATAAATTTTCTCATATCTAAAAAGTCTCCACTCTAATAAAATTAAACTTTTGACGTATTGTTGAAAAAGGAGAAATTTGGGGGAAAAATATTAAAGGTACTAAAAAAAAATTAGCATATGCTGCTTTAAAAATTACTTGAATTTAAAATTCTTCGTGATCGTTTCAGTTGTTTGGCTCATAGTTAACATTTGAATTGAATGTGTATATCGCTGGTGCTTATTTTTAAAACTGCAACCTTCCCTACCCCATAAATCATATTATTATTATTTCCCTAGCTACAGTAAATCTGATTAAAATCTGACAGTTTGATCTCTCACAATTTTTTTTATCTTTCACGTTCAAAAGCTTGTCCACAGTGAAGAGTTTTTAAGTACGCAAAATTCTACACATATGATTAAAATAGTTACTCTTAACACAAATAAACAAAAGCTTATTGTCTGCTTATTGCGTCTGACCCTGAGGCAATAACGAAAAGGAGGCCGCCTACTTTTTTTGAATTCACGTTTAAATATAAATTATTTGATAATAACAAATAAAAGGAAAGGGAAATTATTTTCGTAGAGTGTAGGTACTTAACTGCGTAACAATAAATCACTAACAATGTGCAATTGCACTCGATAAATTTGGATTCGGAAATACACTTAGCTTACGATTTACACGCCATGCAAATTGCACATCTGAAGAAGTATTTTCATTTGCTTAGTTTCACATATACAAGCAAAAAGAAAAAATAAAATAAAATAAACACCATAATTTCAATTCTAAGCTCTCAAAAAGTCCTGATATTCCACTGTTCAAATTTTGTTTTATTTTATTTTGTATCCTTGATTTTAAAGAAGTAATTTGGAAAAAATAGGAAAATTTGTGAGGGCCCCGGGAGCGAGCCCCTGCTACACTCAACAACATTGCTACCCTCATTGAAACAATCTTAAGAATATATATATATATATTTTTAATCACATTTAATAAATAGCTTCATTCTGCTGTACTACCAATGCCTGTAAATGTTGTTTTACCTTTCGATAAGTGTGTGTGCAGTCAAACGTGCAGGTACGGAAACGCCAGGTAGCTCATCGTAGGCTATGCAATTCATAAATCGTTGATTATTTAGCTTATAGTATACAAAGATCTCATGCTTCTAGACCTTTTATTTAAAATGTTTACACAATTAATTACGTTATGCAAAAACCTTTTAAGGAAAGGTTCTACTTCTTTGGGTCAAACTTTTCAATTTTTTTTTTCCAATTTTTAAGTGTGTAAATTTTTGTCCTAAAGCGGTTTCGTGATATTCTAATTCCTTACAACCTTTTTTGCTCGTGAAAAGTAGCGCCGCAGCAGCTTGAAAACGGACGGCTTTCTACGCGCTACGCTCGAAGTTTATTAAAATTCGAAACCATGTCGGAAAAAAAAAAAAAAAACTTTCAAACTATATCTCGAAAAAGCGTTTTTCAAACTGGGAGATCATTGTTATCGAGAACTATTCAACCGATTTCTTTATTATTATTATTATTTTAACAGACGCAATATTTTTTACTGGAGTTTATAAGTAGGTTGATGCCACCTGTGGTAGAGTGGAGGAGTGTGCCGGTGCTGAAGGTGGAGATAAGCGAGCGTCTTAGAGTACAATGGTTATTTTATTTTATTTTTTCAGGGGGGGGGGGGGGATGGATTGTACTCGTATTTTGGAAACTTTTTTTTTTTTTTTTTTTTTTTTTTTTGGAAAGAATGGTTTTATTGGGGTGTTTTCGAGTTTTTTTTTTTTTCTTCCGCGGAGAAATTGTGTGTACTCTAACACGATGTGAGTTGAAATGCATTTATTTTGGAAGGAGTTAAAAAAAATGTTTTATTTAATTTTTTGAAAAAAATTTTAAGAACTTAGAAAATTTTAGAGTAAAAAAAAAATTTCGCGAACAATTGTGTGTGTACTCTTCTAGCACGATGCGAGTTTAAATATATTTATTTTGGAGAATTAAAAAAAATTGTTTTATTTAATTTTTCGAAAAGAATTTTGGAAGAAAATGTCGCGTAAAAATTTTGTGGGGATTTTTTTTTCGGGAGGAGCGTGTAGTTAGAGAAGAGATTTTGAATAAAGTGTTGCCACCGAATAAAACGTTTGAATGAATTTAATGGATAAATGATAAAAAAAATTTAGCGAGTGAAGTATCCATTTTAGGTAGAAACAATCAGATAACTTTTTTATAGGTATGCACGCCCTCTACAATGCTATAAATTGAATGTTCACGAGAGAATATTATCGTCTGAGTGAAAACGAAGACACATTCACAACGCTCATAAAATATTTGACGGATTTCGTTCTAATTTTCACGGCACCTCCGCTCCACAAGAAGACCACAGGTGGTGTCAAACCGGTGTTTACACCCTACTCGCAACTATATGTGGAACATTCTTTTTTTAAATTGGATTTCAAAACTACAACCAATACGATTATAAATAAAAAAAATCCCTGACAGCTCGGCCTACAGGCACAAGTAGATTTCGAAGACGCAGACCGTGGGGCGCCTGTTTTTTGGGAATTGCAGAAAAAATGACCTTCATGCAATGATGCGGCAGTTGGAACCGCCCACTTTGAAATCTAACTTGTTTACAGGCGGAGCCAGCAGGGATTTTTTTTGTTTGTTTTTATTTATTTTTTACTGTAAGAGTTGGTCCTATAAAAAACTTGTCAGTATAAAAGTTGTAGATAATATTAAGAAGATTTATAATAAATTTAAGCGGATTTGATATCTTGGAAATTGACGAAGTTATGAATTTTTTTCTTCTGAAATCCCTATCCCCCCCCCCTCTTTGGGGGCATTTTTAATGATATCAAAAATCTGTCATACAAAATTTTTGGCCCTTTTGCTAGAAGTAATAATAACTTTAAACGGATTCGATATGTATAAAAATTAAGAAGTTATGGGTTTTTTTCTGTTTTCACAAAAAGCCCCCCCCCCCCCCTCCTGGTTCGATTTTGCCCATTAACGAACTTGACCGAGATTTTATGCCGCATGATTTTATGTATCAGTTTGGAAGAGATTTTTTAGAACAAAATTAAATATTAACAAGTGTAAAAAGAAAAAAAATGCATCACAAGCATATCTAAATAAAAAGCTACACGGGCAGAAATCGTGTAAAGAGACTGTGTAGTTTTAAAACTTAGAAATTAAAAAAAAAAAAAATAAGAATTGGCTCTATGTATTTTCCGTCAGCTGCAGTACATAACCGGGGGTCAACCGCGCATGTTTATTATCATCCATGTTACTGTTACCTTCTTCATGTAATACCTCATAGCTTTTCTAATTTGATATATAGTCGTTGTCCCCTTCCCCCCCCTCCCCCTGCATATTTCCTACCTTATTTTAAACTTTTTTGCATCTTACATTGACTACTTATCTTCAAGTTTCAATTTTTTCGGGCGCCCTGTAAATGTCGACCTTAGCTCAAACTTGAAGACTTCGTTGAAAAAATGCAAGACTTTGATAGCAACGTGGTTCAAAGTGGATTTTAGTGACAAAAATTCATGATTTTAATTTATAATAGCAATTTATCTTTAACGATTCATCCTTATCTAAGTAAAAACCACAGCCTTACTCAAAATTTGGAAAGCGGCAAATCATAGAATGGCTACTGACACAAAATCTAGAAAATATAAAGAGGAGAGAATTTTTTTGAAAATAAGTATTTCTGTAAAGTTATGAAAGAGGCAAAATAATACATATTATTAAACTGCGACAGAATTAAATATATTGCTGTTGTTTTCAACACATTTCCCCCTTTTATTTAAATATTTAATAAATAAAAGACATTAATTTGAGCCACTTTTTTACATACTTTCTTTTAACTTACATTTCTGTATCTGTGTGGCAGTCCATTTTTCACCCACTTCCTGTTGACATAGAGCTTTGAAATTTGGAATATATATATGTATACCTGAAGACAATACATGAATTGGACATTATTTTTTTTAAAATTCTATCCCTAAAGGGGGTCAAACTTGCATTTTCCCCATAGAAATAACGATACGATTGTTTATTTGAAAAAATAGCTCCATTGTTGCAACATTCATCCATTTTCACCACATTGCTGCCCGCATCAGTATATGACATCATTGAGCGACGCACACATTTGTGCTTTATAATATAAGTTGACTTTTTGTGAATCTTAATGAAAGTATGTTTTTTTTTTCTATATTTAATTTGTTTTTATTGACGTTAAAAGTAATTTTATTAGGAAAGTGTTTCTTAAATAAGTCATCTGGCACAAGTATAAGTATTATTTGCCATAGAAACTCTACTTCAAAATTATATCTTTAAAAAATTTCCGCTCAACTCTCTAAACACTTATAATGGCACGCATTCAAATCAATTTATAACTAGGACTTCCCTCAAAGGGATTAGTCTGAGTGATATTGCTGAGAACATAAAGTTAACAATTACGATATAAAGAAGATACCAACAATAATCTAAGTGAATATACAGCATATGATAGACAAGAGATAGATAAAGATACAACATATGAAAAATAGCAAATTAAATGATATAATTACAAAATATCATATATAAATTCATATACTGTTATGTTTTCATATGCATTTTTTTATAACATTTGGCAAATAATCTCATTTTCTTAAGCGGGAATTGCTCAAAACTTAAAAAAAAAAAAAAAAAAAAAAAAAAAAAAAAAAAAACAGCCGGATTTTTTAAAACGATATTTTTAAAGTCACATAATCAGATTTGCAGCCAATAGCGTATTTTAGCAAGCGTAGTTTAACGCAAATTTAGTTTAATTTTTGCAACATTTTCTTTGTGACAAATATCTAAATAAAATATTAAAAAATAAAATATTAAATATTGAAATATTAAATCAAATATTTAATATTTGAATTAAAAAAATTTCCTTTGTTTATTTGTATAACTATTTATAGAAACTCGTATACTTCAAACCACATTGATAACATGTTTTGCTACAAACGTGTCTACCAGTCTAACTACTCGTATGTCTTGGCTGTGTCTCTCTCCGAACTCATCTGTCTACTGTCTCTCTACTCTTCTGTATACCCGTCTCAGTATCCGTCTGTCTTTCTACCCGACTCTTTAATCGTGTCTCTACCTGTCTCGCTTCCCGTTACACTACTCGTCTATCAACACGTCTGTCTGTCTATATACCCCTCTCTCTACCCGTCTGTCAAGTCGTCTCTGTACTCGTCTCTCTATACACCACGCTACCCGTCTCCCTACCCATCTCACTACCCCTCTGTCAACCCTTTTTTGCACCTGCCTCGCTACCCGTCTGTCTATTCGTTTCGCTACCCGTTAGCTTATCTCTGTCGCTATCCGTCTCTCTACCCGTCTGTCTACCCGTTTGTTTACACGTCTATCTATCTCTCGTCAACTCTTCCCAATATTTAAACAATTTAGTAAACGGAAGCCGTTTATCTGTTATTAAATGCAAACAGGAGTAATTTATCTAAAGAGTGTAATCAGATGCAATTTTTTTAAATACATACATAAACCACCATAATAATTCACCAGTTTTATTTTCATAGTAGTTTATGTCATTTGACAGTAAATCTCAACTTCTTCAACCCGAACTGCGTCAAGCTTTTTAAAAAAGCCCCAAGGTCCGTATAACTGGGAAGGGGAATTGTCTTCAGGGCTATTAGATACATGTTATTAAGTTAAGTGAAAGTTTCGTAATCGGGTTCGCAGCCAATTTCTTATGTCAGAAAGGGTGGCTTCACGCCATTTTAAATTCATTTCTGTAACTTTCTTTTTCTTTTTTTGGTGGGTGGGGGGAGGATTCCAAATATATACACTTAAATTCAAACTTTTGCCCCCATGTTAATATTAGTGTTGTTTGTATTATCAATTAATACTTTGTTGATCGAGCTTCATTCGAAACAAATGTAAAAGACTTCTACAGTTTTTTTTTTTCTAGGAGAAAGTTTCGTAATCGGGCCCTAAGCTAATCGGGGAATTTAATATCATTATTGTTTCTAACTCTTATAGAGTTAAAACAATATTGTTGCTAGCATTACTCTTGTTTGTGACCAACCTCTTCTGTGTATCTGAATAGGGAAAAGTTCCGTATCATGTACTGGTTGGTGCCAAAGGCAGTTGTAGAATCTTACAAATTTTTCTAGAGAGCGGAAAAACATGTTTTTTAAAATATTTACAAATATACGTTTATTAAACCATGTTTTTGAGCCATTTTAAAAAATTAAGTACGGTGCAAAATAAAATTTTATTGCCATTTTCGATATTTTAATAAGAAATGAAAATACATAACAAACAAATTTAACAAAACTAAGCCATTTTTGGGTACTTCTCTATTATCCCGTCGACCACTTTTCATAACAAAAAACTATCGCCAAACTAAGATTAAACGCCAAAAATAAAGTCTCATTTACTTGATGCCAGAAGCATTATACGTATTTGTTATGCCATCAAGTGGTTTTTAATTCGACATTTGCGTGTATTTTTCATTATGTTTTACTGATTTATTAGTTATTTCATTCATTAAAGTAACAATTGTGTCCTTAAATTCTTATATTTTATTTATTTTGATATTTCAATGGCAACGTTCTCCCGTTTATTTAGCGTTACAGTTTGGCGATAGTTTTTTGTTATGAAAAGTGGTCGACGGGATAATAGAGAAGTACCCATTTTTTGTGATAAATAATTGTTATTGCCAGGGGGGCAAATTGTAAAAAATTAATAAGCGAACTAAAAAAATTACCGGAAAAAACTTGTGGGAATCTCAAGAAAGAAATATCTGATATAAATAGCATTTAAAATCTTAAAATGGAGAAGTGGTCCGTATAAAAATGCAAAACATTATACACCTGATATAAGAATTTTTTAATTTTTTTATATTTCCGAAAGCACAGATAAAAGGGTAAAAATCCCGGCACAGATGCCATATACTCACCACGTTGGCGCGATTTTTCCCCCGCCCCTTTGGCGAAAACTGTTTGTTGTGTTTGTTTACTTTTATTTTTTATTTTAATTCTATAGATTATTTTTATGTGTATATGAATATTAATTTAGGCACAGATGTCATATACGCACCAGATTGGCGCGATTTTTCCCCCGCCAATTTGGCGAAAACTTTGTTTTTGAATATTAGTTACAAATACCATACAATAATAGCATGTAATTTTTTATTTCAATATAAAAATAAAATAACGTAATAAATGAAATAGCTCCTGTTATTCAAAAATGGGAAATAAAAATAAATAAATGATAGTTTGATATAAATAAATATTGATAGTTTGATATAAATAAATATTGATATATATAATAAAAACAATTTATAGAATTAAAATAAAAAAATAAAAGTTAATAAACAACAATTGAAACAAAATAACCGGGTTACCATGTGAGGCATAAAATTGCCATTTTGTTGCAATCGCGCCAATGTGGTGCGTATATGACATCCGCGCCTTTATTTATATCAAACTATTATTTATTTATTTTTATTTCCTTTTTTAAAATAATAGAAGCTGTTTCATTTATTACGTTATTTTATTTTTATATTGAAATAAAAAATCACGTGTACTATTTGTCACACTATTTGTAACTAATATTCAAAAACAAAGTTTTCCCCAAGCTGGTGGAGGGAAAAATCGCGCCAACGTGGTGCGTATATGACATCTGTGCCTTGTTTCATTTCACATAGAGGTACTGCTCTATTATCCCGTCGACCACTTTTCATAACAAAAAACTATCGCCAAACTGTTAGATTAAACGCCAAAAATGCAGTCCCATTTACTTGATATCAGAAGCATTATACGTGTTTGTTACGTCATCAAGTGGTTTTTAACGCGACATTTGCGTGTATTTTTCATTATGTTTTACTGATTTATTAGTTATTTCATTCATTAAAATAACAATTGTGTCCTTAAATTCTTATATTTTATTTATTTATGTATTTTGATATTTCAATGACAACGTTCTCCCGTTTATTTGGCGATAGTTTTTTGTTATGAAAAGTGGTCGACGGGATAATAGAGAAGTACCCACATATGTATTGGTACTTTTATGTTAACTTGGCGCAGTTGATAAATCGCCAAATATTTTTCTCATAACATCTTCATATTGCATTCATTTTATTTAAATATAAATCTTTCACTGATTTCATTTGAAATACATACATTAAAAATACACGTCTTTCACTCATTTAATTTAAAATACACTAATTCCATTTAAAATACTAAAAAGGAAAAGAAAATAAGAAATAATGCCACAAATCCAAACCTTTTATTTAAACATCAAAGAATTGTTCCTAACATACACACGCGAAATAAAAAAGCTGCTAATGGTGTGATTTACGCCAAATCTCTAATACTAATACTACTCTTACTAATCTTTAATACTTTGCAAACAGAAAAAATCTCAGATTAACTTTCCATTTTTATTAAATTGAAATATATTTTATTGTGCTGAATATTAGTGCTTGCATATTTTTTTGCTCCATCCCGTAAGGCATGGTGACGTCACGGCGACGTCACTGTGAAGTCACACTGTGACTTTGTGACCGTCGTCGTGACGTCACGTGACGTCGATGTGAAGTCACTGTGACCTAAATGTGAAGTCGTTATGGCCGTTTTCAAGGCTTTCTGTGACCTCACAATGTGACTACTTTGTGAAGTCACCGTGCGACTTCAATGTGACAAATGTGACGAATCTGCATCGGATGGGGTGACCAGATTTTACCCGAATCCTATCCGGATTGTTCGGATCAACATTTTTTTATGCTACAAGTTTGTGACGACACTGCACCGGGTCGGGTGACCAGATTTTACCCGAATCCAATCCAGAAAGTTCGGATCGATCTTTTTGGATTTGTTTGGCTACAGAATAGATTTGGATTAGTGGTCGAGTGACCTGATTTTCGTGAACCCGATCTGACCCGAGTCGGATATAATGTTTTTAATGTAAGTCTTGTTCGGAATATAATCTTGCATACGACCGAGTAACCAGATTTTATCAGAAATTGTAATACGACACAATTTCTGATGTCGGATGGGATCTAGAGTCATTCACGAATCCGGTTATATACTTCTTGAAAATGACTGAACATGAATGATGGTTGACTAAAATTATATTTTGATTCAACCAGTATTCTTACCCTAACCCAACAACAACAACAACAAAAAATCTGTTGACCCTCAACCCGACCGAACCTGATAAATGATTTCGCATAGATTCGGATAACAAGATTTTACCAAATCACGATAAAATCGACGATAAGGATTGGATCGGCAATAATATTTTTTGTGCAACTCGTATTCTAATTAAAACTTTGCATCTGATTGGGAAACCGGCTAATGTAGCCGTTAAGCAAGAAAATTACAAATGTTAAAAACACATACTAATATAAAAATAATATGTGAATCCATTAAAAATTATAATAAAAGTTAATACTTCAATAATATGAACTTCTATTGTGCAAATAAAAACTTTTTAAATTAACTTCTACTTCCATTTGTTTTATGTAACCACCAAAAATATTGACAATAATTAAAACAATGCTATTTTGCTGTTAAGTATTGAAGTCTTTAAATGTGTATACTTTGCCATATTTCCCCTCGCTCAGTATCACGAAACTTTCTGACACATTTATGAACAAATATTTAAACGCTGGTCACTTGCATGCCTGATTATTAAAGCGATTTGGAATGAATAGCGTTTTCCATTTTTAGATAAATGAAATACTTAAGATCAATTTCGGTCACGTTTTTTTTTTTTTTTTTTTCATTTATGACGCTGCGCGTCGGTAATTCGGTTCAAAACACCGACTTTGCTAGTGTTTTCTGAAACATCTTCTGCCGTTACCAAAAAATGCCATTCTATTAAATATATTCTGATTAAGAACACCTGCCAATTTCATGTGTTTCCGAATAAAAATGAATTCAGAAATATGTCAGAAATTAGTTATTTTGGATTTGAGAACAATGAAATATTTTGATAACTAGGGAAAAAAAAGAAACATCCTTTAAGAAGAGTACACGGAAAACAGAAGTTAAAAATATTAATTTCCTGAGGAGATATTTTAAATATACGAAAGCATCCTTCGCCCATAGGTTTAAAATTAGCGAGGGCAGTAGGAAAGTTCACTGAAGAACAGCCTTAAGCATTGTCAGAGGAAACACAATTCCATGTATTCTGATACTCCGAAAAATGTTCTCATTATATATATATATATATATATATATATATATATATGTTATGGTCAATATGATTAATCCGGCCGGACATAATGGCCGGTTATTATTAATAATACCGGTTATTATTATTAATGACCAGATTAATCATATTGACCGTAACATATATATATTAAACTCCATACAAAATCATTGTATCAGTAATCTAATAAATGTAATTCTCTAAAATTCAGTATTTTAAATATGCTATCGAAATACATAAAGTATTCATCTTGTGATAATAACAACAATTAGCTTGAACAATTAATTTTTAGCATAAAAATTTGATTAATTATTGATATCCTAATTGGTAAATGTATTTCAAAACGAATATTGTGTTTATTTAGTATAATTTCATTAAGTTCAGATTCGAAACGCAATTATAAAACAATTACCTATTACTTTTTTATATGAAGTCCATTACTGGCACAGTGGATGTCCAGTACTGGAATGGTGGATGCCCGTTGCTGGAATTTTAAGTATTTTCATTTATTTCTATTGGTACAATTAAATTTACATTCACAAGTGGAAATGTGACAATGAGATTGGTTTCATATTGTAGATACATTCATATATTGAATTTAAAAAGTGGAATATAATAACGATAACAAAGTAATTAAAAACATATTTTTTAAAGAAATTACTTAAAAGTACCCGTTACTGGAAAGAGTGCCCTATTACAATAATATAATTATAATTATTTTACATTAATCCCTCAGACGTAAATTTCTCTATTAAATATTTAAAATTTCCAAGTACTTCCTTACGTATTAGCCATCGTGTTATTTTCGTAATGCTGCAAAGTTCTATATTAGATATTAATTCCTAATGTTTAATAATAAAACTCATATTTTATGCAAGACCTTTCATGTATTATTAATAATAATTTTAATCAAGTCTCTTTAAAATGAAATACATTACGAATAAGAAATAGTACCTGTAAACAAATCTATGGAAATTCACAAAATCTTATATTTATGTTTAAAAATCTATTAAGTCCTAAAACATAATAAAATAAGAATATATCGTTTTACATTATGAATTAAAGATATTACAAATAATTAATTTAAAACAATGTAAATTTGTAACTCTTAAGTATAGACAAATTGAAATTAATTTTAGCATATTTTGTACTTACCAAATCTTAATGCATATCCATCTAAAAAATCTTCGCGTGTTCCTTTATCCATTTTTAGCAAATTATTAATGATGTCATATTGGAGGGAATATTTTCCAGCAAGAAATTTTGGATAACTGACACTTACATGTAACACAGCTACCACGAAATTCCCCAGCTAGAATTCTTCAAAATTTGAAAATAAATGAAACAAAACTTGAATTCATCTTATGCTTACAAGTTACAACAGTTTGAATAAATAATCCTTCCGAATTAAACAACCACTTTTCAAATTTATCTTGACCGCAGACGATAGACGAGTCCATATTATAAATAATGAGCAGCTGCTCAATTTCCTTACCAAAGAATAAATGTTTTCTTCTTCCCTCCCCCCTCCGCCGTTCAATATGTATATGTTGTTTTTCAGGCTTCAAAATAACGCTTTGCAGATGATACAATGAAAGACTTCCGTTTATTTTATTTTATTTTATTTTATGTCAAGTTTGATAAATGCAATTTTTAAATTAAAAAATGCCAGATTTTTTTCCTTCCAAATATGGGCTAGAATAGCTATAACAATTATATTGAAAATTCTGGAGATAAAATAAAATGAAATATAGTATTTTCCTTCTAACAGAAGCAAATTACTTATTTTATACGTTTATGATATTCATAACCTACTTCATCCATAAAGAAACGAAAACAATTTAAATAAAGCCCTAGCATACAAAAAAGAAACTTTGCTTTTCTGAAAATATCGGATTATCTCTATTCGCATTTTGTCTACATTTTAATAGCACTTCACAGTGAACAACACTTCCCTCCACTGTATTATTTTTCTGCCAGTTCCGATGATTACAAGTAATTTATAATTGACAAAATTCTTTGAAGTTATTTTAACACTAATTATTAATTTTTCCTACAAAATAAAACTTTTATATTTTTTAAATTAAAAAATAAGTTTAAAAAAAATAAAAAAAATTACATTTTCTAGTTTTCATAAATAAGTATGTTTCTATGATAATTTACAATTGCATAATTAAAAAGATATATATATATATATATATATTATGCTGATAATTTTATTTTAGTTAGATAAATGAGTAACTGAATATAAATTACTTTCCAAGAGGCATAATAAATTACTAAGGCTCTCAAATGCGTAAAGATGACACTATGTATGTTTCTTCTCATTTTCAAAGATTTTTTAAATTCACATTTTTGTCACAGTGTGAATTCCCAACATGTTAGTATTTTGGTCACAGATGTGACGTGACATGCGTGATTTACAAAGACGTCAAAGTAACGTCACAAAAATTAAAAAAAATTGACTAGAAAAGTATTTTTACGATGAATAATATGTTTGAAATAGCTTTGTATGTTTTTTTTTATAATTTTTAAAGAAGTCCACATTTTAGTCACAATGTGACCTCACTGAATGGTGGCATTTTGGTCACAGATGTGTCGTGACAACTGTGACTCGCATTGACGTCACTGCGACCATGCATGCTATGAGGGATGTATTCCATGAACTTTTCAATTCCGATTGTCTACGAAAATCTCCCGCCGGTGAAAATGACGTACGCACAAAATTTAGTGACGTATGTACTTTAATTGTGCTTTTTTATCTATTTTTTTAATATAACTTCCAAACGGTTTGACACTTATTCTTGGTAAATTTTTGAGGGATAGTTGTAGAAACCTACTATGAAATTTTATGTTAAAAAATATTGATATTCAGTTAGCGGACCATTTGGGAGCCCTGAACAATTCTTCCTTTTAAAATGTAAATTAAAAAATAATAATAAATAGGATTTTACGAGCATGTAAGTCCTGAAAGTACATGTCTGCCAAGTTTTAAGTTAGTTGCTCTTGCAAGTTGTAAATTTCCAACTGGACGAAAAATGTCTGGGCCAGGATTCGAACCTGGGATCGCTTGGCTGAAGCCGCCACGCTCTACCACTGAACTATCCCGGTCGAATCTGGAGGGCATAATTCATCCAGTTAACCTTATTGATCAAAACATCTGGTCTGATATTTTAATCAGCTCAACAGAAAAGATCGCAGGTAATGGAACTGCAGGTTCGAATCCTGGCCCGGACATTTTTCGTCCAGTTGGAAATTTACAACTTGTATGATTGCTTTACCAATTCTCTATAATAAAACTGTAAGTCATGTGACTGTCCTCAACAGTTCCGGGATGCCGCATCGCTTTTTCATATGCCAAGCGGCCATTTTTATTCAAAATTATTTTTTCGAATAAACTGCATAAAAGTTACATTTTAAGAAAGATCGTTCAAAATAAATTAATATTTGAGAGATGACTTGCGTTCAATTATGTATATATTCTGCAATAACTTCAGTCGAAAGATTCGCAGTTCAAATTCTCTATTCATAAAAGTAAACAAAAAAAAGATTGATTCGTCGTGAACATTTAAAATATTAAATCATGGAGGTAATCATTCGCAAAGCAAGTTCTCCGCGAATGAATTTTTGGACCGCTGCCTCGCGTCAAAAAAATAATTCGCACCAGTGAGACAATCAAAGTTTACCATAATTATGTGCTATACAACTCAACTTTCGGACCTTTTCTTGACGTAAATTGAACTCATGTAATAATATTTAATGAATCAGATTTTTAGCATTTTTAAAATCGCTAATACAGCTTTTATTTATCGCGTGTACAAATTAGAAATGATACTTTGATTTTGAAATCAAATGTTTTGATTTATGATATTATTTCTTATTTATTTATTTATTTTCTCTTTTAAATGAAAAGTGTGAAGTATTTTAAATTTATGTAATATAAGCATTTTAGATTAAAGTTAAGTATTTTAAATGAAATGAGTGACAGGTTTATAATTTAAAATTAAATTAATTGTAGTATGAATGACGGTGATGGGAACGATATTTGGCGAATTATCATCTGCTCCCGGCTAACAAAAATACTCATAATTAAAAAAAAGAATAAAAATAAATAAATGATAGTTTGTTGTAAATAAATATTGATATACATATCAAAAATAATTTATAGAATTAAAATAAAAAATAAAAGTAAATAAACAACAATTTCCATAACAAAGTTTTCGCCAAATTGGCGGGGGAGGGGGGGGGGGAATCGCGCCAACGTGCGTATGTGACATTTGTGCCCAAAAAATATGCGAAATGCTACCATGATCGCAAAAGTTCATGATTTGTCTATTAGAATCTTCCGATTTGGCGAAGGATTAAGGGAAAATTAAATTATGAATAAATGTAACGTGTTGCAATGTTTAACATACATTTAAGGGAGACCAAACTGGTCGCCAGTGGCGGCTAGTTTGAAATAATTGTGTTAAAAAAAATAATCTAGTTGCTCTTGCTCGAATATTTCCACACAAATCGTGATGAAACCAATATTTTTGAACGTTCTTTCTGCATTTCACCCCGTAAAAAATCGATTTTTTTTTTTTTTGGGGGGGGGGGGGGGGACCCTTTCTAGTATTGTACTTACAGATTAGATGTAACCTAGTTACTGATTTAAAGATTTACTAATTCTACAGAAATCTTGATGAAACGCGATTTTCAGAAATTTTCTTTATAAGGATACTGGTCTATTTCACCCCTTTCAAATTCGTATTGGGATGTTCGGAAAGTTCCTTCCGTTTGGGAAAACCAATTCGTATCGGAAAATTCTGCCCGTCAATTATTAAACATTAGATATCGGAATTAATGTCTAATAATTAAATGATAGAATTTTCCGGTACGAATTGGTTTTTCCAAACGGAAGGAACTTTCCGAACATCCCAATATTAAAAAAAAAAAAAATCCAATTTGGGGTAGCATCTGAATCCTAAAGGTAGTCAGTCTGTGTGCCAATAAAAAGCATTATTTAGGGGTTATCCTCGGCATCGGTCCCATTTTTTTTTAAATGTTTTTTCCCCATAGAAACTGCACATATTTTTATTTCTGGTCACAAAATGGCTTTAAAATTGTCTAGACACGAAACACGTTGTTCAAAATTTTACACAGAGTTTGGGCAGTGGCATATAATCCATAATATTAAATAATCTTTTCATCATATATAACATACCTCCGAAATTTGAGCTCAGTCAAAAAACACTGTTTAAATGATATCCTGCTCAGACACATACACATATTGACTCATCGCAAAAATACCAAAAACAGACTTTGGGAATCTTAACCCTTCTTTGCATGAGTTTTTCTTTTACAATTGTGTTTTTTTATACATATATTAAATATTAGACACCAGAAATTTTAAGATAGATTTTTAACTTTGTTCAGCAACATCGTTCACGGGAAATTTACTTGATTAATATTTCTATATAAATATAGTGGTGGCGAAGAAGTTGATTTATTTATTAAAAGTTAAATAATCAGTGATGGAAATTTACATCACTATGCAATTAAGGGTTAAAGAAAATACCGACTTGCACACATGCATACGCACATACAGAATTGTTGCAGAAATAGGAAAAGCGGATTCTGGGAACCTATAAAAGTAAAAATATAAATTTCATAGTCTTTTTTTCTTGTCATGATTACAGTATTTTCCTTACACTATACGTGTCCGTAACGTAAAAATGCAATAATTTTCAATGTTCTTAGTATACAATAGTTATTCTATGACTATCTCAAAAATAAACAATTTCTAACAAAAGTCTCGTTGTGTGGATTAGTGTTATTGAATTACGATTTCTAATTCAAATATTTTCACACATGAAATAAGGTTAAAATTTTTTTTTATTTATAGCAAGCTATGAACGACCAACAGATAAAGAAACTTTAATTAATTAAATTTAAATAAAATTTTAATTTAAGTTTTTTAATTTAAATTTTTTTATTTAATTTTTCAATTACTTTTCTCTGCAATTCAAAACAAAAAGCAAGTTTCATAATCAAGTTTGCCCTAAGGGTGAATGATACAGACCCTAATGATCAAGATTATGAGCGTCCCCCCCACTTTTTTCCCCAGGACTACACCACTGATTCTCAGTCTGGACACTTTTTCACTCAGTTACACACTTTTATCCTAATATAAACTAATTTATAAAATTGTGATATAAATCACAAAAATTGATGAATCCATTATTCACTTTAGTTAAAATATGTTATATGAATAAATTCAAAATTTATTCAGTCAAAATTTACTCAAAGGTGTTTAATACATTTTTAAATAAATAAAATAAAGTAAAACAAAATACAAAGCTGTATATCTTAAACCTAGTACTTTCAAGTACAATCTTACTCATCATCGGGGTTGAAAATACAAAATACAAAATCAGAGAACATTTAACAATGTATTAAACACCATTTAGTAAATTTTGATTAAATTCATTTTGAATTTAATGATGTAACATGTTTTATCCTAATGTTAAATTCATTTTTAATCACTGTAAAGCACATTGCAATGCTGGTAGTTTTTGAAATGTAATTCAAAAACTATTTGATGGAATGAACTGTAATTTTGGCTTCGCATATTTGAAGCTTTTAGAAATTAATTTCTGTTAAAAAATTCACAGGTTATAACTTATATATTTTTAAAAATATATATTTTTTACATTAATTTTCAAGAAAAATATAAATTGTAAAATTTATGAATTATTTAACAGAAATCAATTTCTAGTAACTTCAAACATAGAAATTCAACATTACAGCTCATTCCACACAGTAATTTTTGAGTTATGCTTAAGAAATTACTCGCCTTGCAAACTGTTTTACAACAATTATAAATGAATTTAACATTAGGAGTTCCAAAATTGAAGCCGGCATAATTCCTAAGCTACTTTACTAAATGGCTTCCCATTTAGTATCCAACTGTAAAATTTACTGAAAAAAACAAAATAAAAAACAAAGATGTCAAAATTAAGTGTTAGTACTGAAAATCTTCAAGTTTGGTACAATTTCTCTATGTAGATGATCCCCCAAGCAAAATTTAAGTATTGTATTAATCAGTAGATGTTATTGCTATCCATTGGTACCAGTTACATTTTTATATGATGACTGTGGCAGAGTCAGTAGTGCATTTTCTTTTTTCCAGAACTGTACCAAAGACATATATCTATAATCGGAAGCAAATGTAATACAATTATTCTTTTTGCATCATTTATTGCATGCAATATCATTGAATTCTTTATAATACAAAAATTATAAAATAATGAATAAACAATTTTTTACCTAAGCACAAAATGTTTTTCCTGTAGTTACCATTTTGTTAATTTGCGAGGAATGACATTACAAAAAATAAATAAATAATAATAATTGAAGACATCCCCTAAAATAACACGTGATTCAGCTCTTTCAAATAAGTTCTTATAACTTTTCTTTAATAATAAAAGTAGTTCATGTGCATTTTATCTATACAATGTTAAATTTTTTTTCATGCATAGGAATAATCAGCTATCTCCGCATTTGATATTTTAAAAATATGAATATCAGTAACATATGCATATTTTTCATTTCCAACACACATAAATTAATACAGTTAAGAACTTTATATAAATAATAACGTTTGGACAGTAAATAAAAAGGAACAGACACATTTGTATTGAACACTTTATTGTTGTGCTGTCTTAAAAAGATACATTGGTAACTTTCAAAATTATATTTTATATTTAACACTATACTATTCTTAAAAGCATTTATTTCTATATTCTCAATATGAGATGAAGCTATAAATGAAGCACAATAAGAAAACTCATATACCAGTTTTCCAAGCTTGCATCAAAGGGAAAAATATATATAAAAGTAAATGGAGTCCAACGTTATGCATTTTGAAAACTGTTATATAAATTTTATACTATGGTTTATTTAAAAAATGTAACACATCAAAATGGCAGAATATATAGTACTTTAGTCAGAACAGACAGCAGATTAAAATAATTAAAAATAAAAAGCCATCCCAAATATTTTCTAAATAAAAATTATAAAATTATATTCTTATAAAATACTACTAGATCAGTGGTAACAGACTAAGAGAATAAACAAGAAGGAAAACTCATTATGAAACAATTTCCAACACTATCAGAATATTGTTAAGAAATTTCATTTTGTCATACAATGATTTACTGGGTGTTATAATATAAATATCTCTATTTGGAGCTGTCTGTAGCTTGAAGGACTAACCCGAATGAAACCAAAATCTCTACACTTACTATTCGAGAAGGAGGAAGAAGAATGGATCAATAAAAAAATAGTTGCAATAATCGCTGACAGATGGCGCTATGGAGCCTTAAAATCTATTGTGTACTGTGGAGGTGTCGCAAACATCAATGACTTAAAAGATTGATTATCACAACACATGCGAAACATCACTCCTGATGCATTACATCCCGCAGTGGAGCATGTCGTGCACTGGCTGGATTGTATTCTCCAGCACAATGGCCATGTGGAACCTGAACTTGATCGGTGCCACCATGTGAAAGCGTAATCACATTCACTGTGGTATTTTCCAATAAATTAGGTATGCCATCCGATTTTATGCCTTAATTCATTGCTCTTGGATTGCACATTACATTTCACATTCAAAAGTGCCATCTGTCGGCGATTATTGCAATGATATTTTTTTATTGTTCCATTCTTCTTCCCCTTTCTCGAATAGTAAGTGTACCGATTTTGGTTTCATTCAGGTTATTCCTTCAAGGTACAGACAGCTCCAAATAGAGATACTTATATTATAACCACCTGGTAGATATCTAAATAAATAAATTCATAAACACATTACAAAACTAAAAATCAATTTTAATATGTAGCGGGTAGTGTATGTGAATTCTTGTTCAGCCCTGTACATGGTCTATAGAATTTATACACACTATGTAATATACTAAAATTTAGTGAAGCTTAAGAATGCATACCACAGCTGTAAACGTATCTCCAGCAATTATTACTCATAGTCAGGCGCATAACTGAATTCATTTGTGTCTCTGTAAATGAATAATAAATGCTACACACTGCGTAATCTACAGAAAGCATGTTGTAGAGCACTTAAGTGATGTATATAAATTTCATTTGTATTTAAAGTAGTGTAATATAATTAAAATACACTGCAAACATTTTTTACCTATAGATCATAATGTAAAGCAAATTCTTTTGTGTAGCCCTGTAAACAAACTATAAATGCTACTTATGCCATGCACTATATAAAGCCTATTATATTCCCCAGCAATGATGCATATGAATTTCATAAAGTTCGAGGTATCATAACATTGTTATGATACTTCCAACTTATGATACTTTCTAAGACAGTTGAAAAGTGTTTAAGACTTCGGTTTGTCGGTCTGTGCTCTAACCAGGGGCGAAACTAAGGGGGGGCAGAGGGGGCACGTGCCCCGGGCGCCAGCAGAACTGAAGGTGGAGGGGGCGCCAAATGCAGGTTTTGTTTGATAATGTATATATATATGAAATTTGTATAAAAAGTCTCGCAGCCGGAAAATCCAAAAGAAAAATGAACCAAATGCATTAAAATAGACAAATAGATAAAAAGATTCGTCTACAATACAAGATAGCAAATGAATAAAAAACGAACTGTTCTCTTAGGCTATTTTCTTTCACCCATTCCAAATGTATCATGTCTATGCCGTCTATCATTTAAATCTCTTCCTGTGGTTTAGGAGAATCACTAACATTTTTCAAGGTCAGTCCCTACTCGTGTCTGTATATGACACTGTGCAACATCGTCTGAATACGGTACTGCACTGTCCAGCATGGATAATTGACAAATGATTCCCTCACTCTGACTTTTCTATTAGATAAAATATTCCATGAAGGCTGTTCTATTTTTCCCTTTTCTCCCAGCGTGGAGCTTTCTTCTCTTTCCATTTTGTCATGGGCGAGGGGTGACTGCTTTGGACAATAAACACAAATTGGAGGATGAATGTCCAAAGTAAAATTCTCAGTAAAATCTTTTTCTTTTAACTATAGCCTTTGTAGAGGTACAATAAAAATTCTCGTACAGCGTGCCATGACTAGTAAAGCCAGAGCCGCGGGCTTTATCTTCCAAAAAGTTTTTTACTCGTCTTTTTGCGAAAGTTTTCTAAGCGTTTTGCCGCCCTTGGCGGCAACTGGAATATGCCGGCCTGTTAATTTTGCTGAAATTACTTTTTTATACAGATCCAATCTAGTATTATTAGAGGGGGCGAGGTTGGGCGACTGCCTTGGATACTAAAAACAAATATTTGAAAGAATAATTTGAAAAATACGCAAAATAAAACTCTTTGTTAAAACTTTTTTTGAAAAAAAAAAATGTCATTTGTAGGGGTGCAGGGAGAAAACCATACCCAAGTTGCTATGACTAATAAAATTAGATTATAATCAATAACAAAGTCAAATGCATTCTAAATATCAGCTTTATGTAAACAGCATACCAAGTATGGGGCACCCCTAAATCAGGGGCCCCAGTGTCATGATCCAGATTTAGATTTATCAGATCTGATTTAATTAGACTCTGAATCTGTGTAATTAAATCGTCATAAAAGTCTCTAACAGTAAGTAACAGGGTTCCTTTCAGCTCAGATCGAAGTTTGAGTCTCACCTCAACCCTCCACAACCGTTCACAGTTCTGATAATTGCTAATAGAAAATAAGACAAGGAAAAATATTTAAACATAACTAAAACATTTCTGGGAATAGCAAATGGTATAAAAAATAGTCTATTTAAATTACATGAAAATTATGTAGTAATACTAATTAAAAAAAAGTGCTAAGAAAATCCTTTGATCAAAAAATAATTTTTCTCGTTGAACTCAAAAGAGGATTTTGGGGGCCCTTTGGATGCGGGGCCCCTCGCGATTGAGACCATCGCGACCCTTTAAATTCCGCTCCTGCGAATATCAATAATTATACTTCCTAAGATGAAAACTTGTATAAAGCGGAATATTTTTCGGTTCCTTTCGATTCCATTTTCAAGGTTTTAATGAATCAGTATTTGACAAAGCTGATTACTTAGTTCAGTATTACAGATTATCTGATTATATACTTTAAATTTTAGAAATTTAGAAAAAATTAGCTTTGGAAATTTTCTTTTCGGAGGGGGGGGGGGGGGGGGGGGGGGGGGGGGCGCCAAAATCCATGTTTGCCCCGGGCGCCAAAAAGGCTAGTTTCGGACAGGACACATTCAAAAGAATTAAACTACATTAAAATCTATGTGGAAAAGTTGTTTGCAGAGTATTTCAAGTTACATTACTTCAAATATAATAAAATTGATATGCATCATGGAAGTGCATTACAATTTGCTTTCTATAAATTAAGGAATGTGCAGCATTTATTGTTCATTTACAGAGACACACAAAAAACAATTCAGTAACATCTCCACAAGCATTAATTTCTGGAAGAGTGTTTTCAGCTGTGATATGTATTTTTTAACTTAACTATTTTTTATGTATTATCTGGTTTATATACATTCGATATATCATATACATGGCTGTGCAAAAGAATTCATACACATTACAGGCTATGGATAGCAATTGTTGAAAGTGAATTTTTACTGCATTATGTGTCTTTTACATTGTTTATTTAGTCATCTCCTTTCATAGTATAAAAAAAATTCAATTCATTAACTATATTCTGATAGTGTTGGAAAGTGTTTCATAATCTATGCTTGATTTTTTTTTACCTATAATTTTAGAGACACTTGTCACATAAATTACTGACAGTTTTTCATATGAATATTTTTAATATCTGTTTACAAGCAAATGTAACCTTCTCTTCAGATATTTGGTGTAAGAACCACTGTTCTAGATATTTTATGCTATATAGACATCATTTTTATAACACTTGCATGTTTATAAAATACTACAAAATTATTAATAAAATATGAATCTCTTACAGTAAAAACCTTATTTATAGCTTTAAAAAATATAACAGAAATTAGTGTAAATTTCTTTTATAAAAACGTGGTGGCAAAGATGTATTATTGGCACAAATAACTTGACAATATCATTATAACCATTTGGTGAGTGATAATAATATAAATAACACACACACAATTTTTTTTAAAAATGCACATTTTAACCCATAAAGTAACATATTTATATATTCTATACTACAAAGATCACAGAAAAAAGGAATCCACAACTGAAAATTAAAAAATCACAGTTCAACTAAATGCTTAGGAATGCTTACAAATCAATGTCTATATGCTATGGCCTATGGCACAAAATCTTGTATAGTATTCAAAATAAAAACTTTTAAGCTAAAAATTGTACACAAACTGTATGAAAACAAATATACTATACAATCATGTTTCTTAATATTCATCTTTTATAGATGAATATGCTATGATATTTACAATTTATACTTCATAAACAAGTTTACATATCAGTGGTGCATAAAAATATCAGTGGTGCATTTTTCTTGAAAAGAGTTAACCTTGAATCTCTAACAAAAGGACAAATTTGTAATATTGTTTTCTCAATTGTTTAATTATTTTATTGTTTAATGTAACTCAATTTTTATTGTTTAATTATTTTTTATGTTAAAAAAAATGATTTTTTCAACATATTAAAAAAAAATTAATTATTCATAAAAAAACTTAATTATGTATATGAAGATAAACTTTGATTTTGAGAATATTATTCATCACCCTATGTTTTAAAACTATGTTAACAAGTTCGCTGGAAAAGCTGAGAAGGTGCATCTGTTCAGACATGCCAAGATCATATCTGCATCTTTATGCTTTTAAATTATTTTCCATGACTATACTATATTTACAATTAATGCAATATGCAATGTACTATATTTACAATTAATACAAACTTGTTCATAAACAAGTTTATAAAACAACTTTTTAGTTCACACATGCAAAGATATCTGCATTTTTATGCTTTTAAATTATTTTCTATTGTCTTATTATTTAAATATATATATACATAACAGATTGGAAAGTTGTTTTAAAACTCATCATACATAATTTTGTTTCAATATACCAATTAAAATTTTAACATAATATAAAAAAATAACTTTTATTTGTTGTATTCGCCAAAGTATATTGAGAATAGATATGTTTTTACATTCTAAACATTTAGTTAATGTATCTAGGCTTTGAGAAATAAATAAACCATTTCAGTATGTTAACTGTATTATTCAGTTTCTTCCTGTGCACCAAGCACCTAAACATTGCATGAATTTTCTACGACAATATATGTAATCGGTGATTTAGATAAGGAGATCAATAACAAGTTATCTCATAGTTGGCAAATAAACTCAGTTTGCCAACTATGAATATTCTTGTAGATACCAGCGAACGTGTTAACTTTGTAAAATTACATTAATTTATATGCATTAGAGTGAAACCTGCAGTCTAGTGAACAAGTTATCTCTTGCTTGAGAGCCAGGAGGTTAAAGAAAGTGCTGTGAAATAATATGCTCAAAAACATTTTGTATAACAAAAAAATAAATATATGTTTTAAGTTTAAACTTAAAAAAAAAAAACATCTTTATTTCAAGTAAATTTCTCATGTCACAAATGAAAGGTGTTTAACTTTTGGAAACAATGTATAGTATTGAATATCTATCGTATTTCAGTAATTTCATTTGCGTAATTTATACATCTCCTGTCAAATTCAAAATAAATTTTATAAAAAATTCTGTGAACCCATTTTTACAGCTTCATTTCTAATATAAAAAAATGAAAAATGACAAAAGACCTGTTATTCATCTGATAATTAGAATTCTTTTTTCTTTTATTATTGAATTAAAAAATTTCTAATTCTGAAAATGTTATTTTTAATTTTACACTTTGAAATAAATTTATATTAATATATATAATAACAAATATCTACATGTAAGATAAATACAGCTTTAATTTGTCATTCTCAAAAAATATTTAAAACACAAATTCATTAAATCAATGTAATTTTAGGTTGACATTAAATTATACAAAAACTAGCAGGAAAAGTTAGTTAAATATGTTTATTTGAAAAAAAAAAAACATTTTTTTTGCCTAACAATGCAAATTTAACATAAAAGTATAAGTTGACATTGATACCTTTTATATTTATGTGCATCCAAATTGTTTCAACACAACATTAGATATAAAATATAACATTAAAAAAAAAAAAAAAAAAAAAAAAAAAAAAACTTAGGAAAATTAAACATCAATAATGTTTCACATTGCAACAAAATAAATGGCTATTGCAATACAGAATTTTTTTTATCAATTTTCTAATTTCTGTGAAAATGTTCATTATTTGGCTAATTGGTAGCAATACTGAAAAATCCTTTAATTTTTTTTTTTCCTACAAGAAATGAAATAAATTTATTGTATGGTAAAAAACTTTGTTACATCCCTATGAAAGTATGAAGCAGGAGTCAACAACAAATTGTTACATTAAAAACTCGTAAACATATTGGAATTGGAAAAAAATGTATAGTATAGCAGGGATATTGAAATTATACAAAATTAACAATATCTATTACTATATCAAAAATATAAAGCTTTACAAACTTTTAAAAAATCCATTAAAAATACTTTAAAATGTAAACATTAAAATATAATATAATAAATTTTACTGAGATATATAACTTAAGAACCCAGTTTGAAAATAAAACAGTATTTACTAATTTTAAAATAAAAACTTTAATATAGCCAATCAAAAAAAAAAAAGTAATTATATGTATGCATACATAGACTTTTTAAAAGTAAAATAACATAAATAAATATATTAGTTTTGAAAAGAAATTTAAAACAAATGCAACATCTGTGTAAGTCCCACATTTGTATGAAAATGTGTATTTTTGAATTTTTATGAGCAAACATACATGTGCATTTGTGAAAAACTTTATAAAAAATATTTTTAAAAATCCCAGAAAAATTCAAAACACAATTTACACCACTAAGTGAAGCGAGTGAAGAATTTAAAATATTTTAATTTTAAAATGTTCCAATTATGAATAAAATTATAAATCTAAATTTCCCAATAACAAATGAAAATAAGCTTCACTAAAAAAATTCACAGAGAAAAAAAAAATATTTAAAAGAATCTTCTATGAAAGTAATACTTAAATTTAAAAATAATTTATTAAAAGAAAATATTATAAAATACAGTTTAAGTTTAAAGAGCCAAAGAAAAAAAATGCAGGCATATTAATAGACTAGTTTTGGATGAGAAAATTAAAAGAAAAAAAAAAACCCTTGTAAAATCTTTTTTCACCCTTTAATGCACATCTGATATTGTGAATGCAAGTCAAAAGTTGTTTTTAAACTTACACAGCTAAAAGTTTTAAAGTACAAAAATAGTTTCATAAAAAATAAACTTTCTTTAATTTCAACAAAAATATTGTCAAAACAGGGATCATCCCAAGCATCATCCTATTTACAAACAGAAAATTTTGGATACATTATGATAAAACTCTTTCTTTATGACGCTATACCAGATGCACTGTCAGAATCTGAATCACCAGATTTAGCTCTCCAGTTGTCAGAAAACCTAATAAGTATTAAAGATTCCAATAAACTAATTTAAGAAAAAAATACAAATTATAATATAGAATAGTATTAAAAAAAACTAGTCATTGGGGGCCACTGTAATACTTATCCATCATGGATATGCATAATATGAAATACTATGAAAATAAAACATGTGTAAACTATTTATAAAATGCATTGCAATTCAAATAAAATCGTGGCTTGATGACGTCATAAACTTTAAATTCCAAAATTGATAATCATATTAATTAATGGTTTACTGAGTCGGAATAAATGTCTCATTGAAATTTGAATGAAATACAGGGTCATGAAAAGTCGAAGAGTGTGGAAATAGGATTACAAATATCTCAGCAACTAATTATCCGATCGACTTCATTCTTTATGCAAAATTTATGTTTTTTTATTGTCTTTTATATTCACTCCTTAAAATAAACAATTTTGAAAATTTTTATATACCTTTTATCAGAACGAATATTTCGAGAGTCCGAATAAAATAGTTCTGGATAACCGCAGTTACTGAAATTCAATAAGCTTCTTCCTACTATTACATACTAAGTACATACCAAATTTCAAGTCTCTATCTCAATTTGTTCGGGAGATAGAGCGTTTACAGACACACACACAGACAGACATGCAGCATTTTTTTTTTCTAAAAATATGGTTTTCGGAATCTCCAGTGTCTGAAACGTGTATATCTGTCAAAAAAAAAATTTCCGATTTTCAAAATGATTACAAGATTTACCCTATACTACGTATGATGTATGTATGATGGGTAAGTAATAATAGTAAAAAGTATCACATAATTTCCCCCTTCTTTTAATTAAACTCTTAATATACAGTCAAACCTGGATAAGTTAGAAACCTCTATTACTGGGACTACTTCTTCAGTCCCATCACTTTTGCACCGAAAAACCTCTGTTAGTGAGACCACCAAACCGCTTTAGTTGACATTAAGGGAGAATGTTTTAATAACCGACATCGCCACACAAATGAACACTGTGACTGAGACTAAATGAATAGAGATATGTTACTTAGAGGCACCAAAAAAACTTTCAAGTAAAGTAAAAAAGCGAAAATTTTATAAATCATAAGCAACAAATCATGTGATAACGCTTTATTTGTCCTGGTATGAGAGAAGCTGGCTACCCCAGTCCAAAAATTGAAGAAAATTTACACCATGCAAGTTATGTACTGGAACTTGAGTTAATTATTACATGAATTCATAAAATGCCTAATAAAAAGCTGAAGACTTTAACACCTAGGGAAAAATTTAATATAATTTGATATTTTGATAATGACAAGACATGTGAATAAAGCACAGAGTTTAATGTTCTGAGTTATAGAATCATCAAAAACAAGAACATTTTGCCATTATGATGTGCTAAAGGACGAGGGAAATTATAATACATTTGCCAGAATATCCTGAACTAGAAAAGTGAATGAAAAACTTATTGTCTTTTGAAAACTAATACCAAAAATAAATAAAAAGGGTGATTATTTAAAATGAAAATGCTGTTTTCTAGAATATAATAACTATTCAGGTATTTTAAAACTATTTTTATTTTACTGCTGTTGTTTACATAATGTTTATGTTTTTTTTTGTTTTTGTTTTTTATGCTGTTAATCAATCTTTTGGTGTTTAGTTAGAAAGTTTATTTAATTCATAAATAAGTTAATACTATATATTTTATCATTAAACCTCATTAAATAAAAAGGGTACGGCTTATACCTGTACAACTCAAGAACCTCTATTAGTGAGAAACACTTGTTGACTTGTTGATCCCAAATAACTGAGAAAATTGGATAAATAAGAAACTTCATTTACTGAGACAGAATGGATCATTCCTTGATTTCTCGCTTATCCAGGTTCGACTGTATAATTTTAACATATTCAAAAGAAACTTTAAAAAAATTATAATCAAATTAAAAGAACACAAAAGTTTGCTGCAGCAAAAACACTTCAGAAATTATGGCAAATGCAATAATTAACATAAACTTAAGATTGAAAAAAAAAATAATAATAAAAATAATATATATATATATATATATATGGTAAAAATATTTTAAAGGAATAAATTAGAGAAACAATCTAATTAAACAGAATGACAATAGAACCATAGGGCCCGTGCGAAGATATCGCACTGAAATCTAATATTTTTTAGGTACATCTCTATTAACCCGTCGACAGCTTTTCATAACAAAAAACTACCGCCAAAATGTAAGATTAAATGCCAAAAATGCAGTCCCATTTACTTGATGTCGGAATCATTATGCGTGTTTGTTACGTCATCTAGTGGTATTACTTTCGACATTTGCGTGTATTTTTCATTATGTTTTACTGATTTAGTAGTTATTTTCTTAATTAAAATAACAATTGTGTCCTTAAATTCTTATATTTTATTTATTTTTTGATATTCCAATGGCAACGTTCTCCCATTTATTTGGCGATAGTTTTTTGTTATGAAAAGTGGTTGACGGGATAATAGAGAAGTATAATTTTTTTATCAATATGTAATATTTATTAGATGCAGGTTTAAACTTCTAAAGAAAAAGCAAGGATAAAAATATCTGCAAACAACATTTAGTTGTTAGTCAAGCCAGAATATCATCTAATTTATTCCATCAAAGTTAGACTAAAAACTGATCCAAGATTGCTAAAGTCACGTGCGAGAAAAAAAATTAACAATCGTATTTTGACTGCATTAGAGGATGACGTCATCCGCTTCGGGAAAACCATGGGACTTAGAAATATAAATCTAAACATTTCAATTTCAGTTTCGCCTTTTAATCATAAGTATAAAATAAACCCGTGCGGTGTTTTTTATAATAATTGCTATGAGCATCATATAATGTGGTATTTTATTTTTTTGGCAACAATAATTTCAAGAAAACCTTTAATTTCTTTCATGAAAACAATGCTGATTTAATTTTTTAATTTCAGCAAATTTTAATCAAAAACACGTTTTAACGAATTGTTAAGTGGGCTATGTCAGAAGCCGGTTCTAAAACCTTTCATATGGTATCTCATTCGTTGTTCTGCGTTTCATATTTTCTGAGTAAAAGGGATGTTGACAGGAGAAATAATATATAAGGATAACGTTTTTCTGTTGCTCAATTTGCTATTGTAGTAAGTAGCTGTGTCATTTGTTTAATATACAAGAAATATATTAGAAGAAGTTATTATAAGTTTTTTTTTAATATTATTATTATTTGGAGGGGGGTGGGGAATGAACAATTTTCTAATCATGTTCTATGCAACTATCAACAAAAATAATATTCAATAATAAAAAAATTATAACATACAAAATAGAATTTTTTTCACTGTAATTTTAATGAATTATGGGAATAAAGTCTTTACCTTTTGCTAGATAAGTAAAGTACTCAAAAAACAAATTTCTTTTACCAGTTTGAAATACAAATTGATATGTTTTAATGACTTGCCAAATGTTTTACAACCAGTAAAAAAATGAAATACAAAGCAATCAAGATTTGCAACCTGTAGTTTATTATTATTGTTAGTTTTATTATTACTTGATTAAACATTGCTTGTATGTAAAAGTTATTCACTTTTCTGCGAGGATTTTTCAAAAATTTTAAAAGATTAATGAAAATATATTTAAATTTTTTAAAGAATAATGCTTAGCCTGATTATATTTTACGTTTAATTACAATGAACAGCTTTAGTATTTTTGAGCTAAGAGGTACCACTGAAAATCTAATATATAAAAATGAAAATTTGTCTGTCTGTCTGTAGTTCTACACAAATACACAGTTTGGAAGACAGAATTGTGAAATGTTACGTACAAGTGTATTAAAACACGACCTACCGAGGCAACTAAAGTAATCCGGAATCAAAATTAATTATAGTTAATTTTTAATTAATAAAAAAACAACAATCTAACAGCTATTTCCTATCAAATTTAAACATTTTTCACTATAGCAGTTGCGAACAATTAAAAATCCGCAATAAAATTTTTTCCACAACAATTAATTTTCTATGGAAAGATTTCCATGTGAAAAATGAAAATGGAATGAAAAGTTTAAACAATTAAAAAGATGAATATGACATCATATTGGAAGTATAATGGACATTTTCAAACATTTCTCAATAATACAAGGAGTATGAGTAGGTACAGAAAGCATGTTAATATGACATCATTAGAGAATTAAAAAGAAAATGAATATGACATCATATTGGAAGTTAAACAGACTTTTTAAATATTTGACAATCATACAAAGAAAGTACTATCAATATAAGTAAATACAGAAAGTAAGTGAATATGATGTCAGCAGGTGAATATAACGTCATATGAGTTTGAGGAATGTATTGAATCATGATAAAAAACCGATTAAGGAGATATTGGCATATTTTAACATTCTGAGGTTCTTTGAATTAGTTTTTGCTATTTTTAAATGTATATATGTGTGTGTATGCGTGTATATTAGAATTTCCACAAATTTTTAGGTCCCCAGAGCCAGAACTCATTCTTAGTGAAGAACTGAAATAAAGATTTCAGATTTTTAAAAAAATAAAATGTCAAGTCATTGTATGGGACGAATGCATCATGTCACGCAAGATTATTTTAAGACCCACAATCAGACACTTCATTTTTATAGCGACAATGGTTTACTAATGGAGGGAGTCACAGTTGGATTGTCTGGATATTTCCGTCAAACACTGCCAGTCATTCAAAAAGGAACAATGGCAGACAAAATAAATGCATGCCTTAAATCGGCACATATTTGGAGGTATGTTCACATTTTGTGACTAACTAAAAATATGAGAGTTCAACTGGATGGAAACATATTAGATCATCAACTTTCTGACCATTTGTTAAATATGGGGAATAGATTAATACCGCATCATCCAGTAACAGGTCTGTTGAAAATCAGAGAAGCATTTTGTAACACAGTTGTGTCTTTTGAAGAACTCAAGGCGAAAGTATTTCCAAACATTCCACATTTTAAAGACCATAAATGGCTTTGCGAGCATGTGATTCTTGCACTAAAAAATGATAGTGTGAACATCATCAAATTCAAGATGAGTTACCTGGAGAAGCTACATTGTAGAAATCAATAGATACCATTGTTGAAGAAAATGAGCTATGAAGTAATTGTTTTTCAGTTCGTTCCATCATGTACAATTCAAAGACAATTTGACATTTCCCCTTTTTAGCTTTTACTGCTCCAATGATGAATGGAAGCAAGCTCATTTATAGCTGAATTCTGATGAGTTTATTACATAAATTTATATATTTTTAGATTGGGTTTCCATTAGATTCATTTGTATAACATTACTGCTTTATTTTATTACATTTTTTATACAACATGTTTAATTTTCAATTTGATTTTTCTAAACAAACATTCTTACAATCCTGGACAACACCAGGTACTTCAGCTAGTCATATATATATATTACTAGACACAGGAATAGGAAATCATTATTATTTTTTTTTTTACATAACAAATTAGAACATTTTCTATAATCTGTAATAGTATGACATGATTTACAAATTTTGGTAGTTTTTCTTAAATATTTCTTTTCAATCTAAAGTTTTGCTTTTAATGTCATGCTAATTTCATTTATATATATATATATATATATATATATATATATATATATATATATATATATATATATATATATATCCTCCCTAGCAAGATTGCTACAGGATTTTAACAAAATTTAAAATCAGGGTATCCTAGATTGACTCCTCTACCCTTATTTTCAAGATCTATTTCCCCCAAACTGAATATTACATTTATGAACAAACTTATTAAAATAACAGAAAAATAAAATCACTATTGCCAAAACAGAAACATATGCCAAGATGTTGGTAAAATACAAAAATCTCCAACCCCATAAGTTCAATTTTATACTTTAACCCTCGTGTTTAACAAAATAAATAAATAAATAAAATTCTCGTTCACCCAAAATGCAAAATCGACTAGACCATTACATTTTCAAGTAAAGAAAGCAAATTACATTGACAGCTTGCAATATTATGAGAAATAGTTTACATTTTTTCTTGGACCAATAAAGTATAAAAAGCCTAACTAGTAATTTTTTTCTCAGTACAAGAATAAAAGTAGAAAGCATAGAAAAATTTACAAAACTAATACATGTGAGAAGTAAAAAAAAAGTAGAATTACATAACAAAAAATATAAAAAAGATTCAGAAAATGACATCATTGAAAAAAAGGGGGCAAAATAAATTCAATACAAAGAATACTACCAAGGAACACTCACAAGTGCCACTTCACGAAATTTTATCGATCGGCAGTTGTTAAGGTACTTTTGGGTTGATGAATCACCAAGTGACTAAGATTTATCCCCAAATTATAAAGCATATATGACATAATAATATATGATGTATATAACATTTTGTGACGCACATGGCCCAGTTATAGTCATATATGACACATCTATGACAAGCATAAAATGTATATTATGTATATATACAGGGTTCATACAGAGTTGGGAAGAAAAAATCCAAGGAGTCCAAAAAATGTTAAGGATTTGCAATTTTTTTTTGTTGTTGTTTTTATGTGCTGCATCGTTATGTGGTATGCACACTCCAATTTTTAATGGCCAATTTGGAGACAAAAACAAATTTTACTCTATTAGAATCTAATTGTTAGTGCTGGAATTGCGCAGTATTCACAAAATATTGCTTACTGATTTCGTAAGTTTAAATACAAAATAGACAATCAACTTTTTTATGCAGCGACCAATGGTCATATAAACAGAGATTAGTCAAACCCCAAACACTTATTATGTATATCACATACATGATACATCTTAAAGAAAATTTTAAAAAAGGTAAAAAAAAAAAAAAATTCTAAACGCAACATACAAGAAAAAATATAACAAGTTTTGAATTTATACTTTTAGAACAGCTGTAATCAATTTTGTTGAAGGTGAAACTTTTAAGAAATTCACGTGTTTTTCGCGACCTTCTGGGGGAAATTCGCGATCTTCTGGGGGAAATTCGTGTTTTTTCGCGCTGTTTTAATGGAATTCTCGTTTTATTTCGATCGTTTGACGAAACTGACGTTTTTCTCGCGATCTTTTGATGGAAACAGCGTATTTTTAGAGATCTTTTGACGAAATTCGCGTGTTTTCTGCGATCTATTGAGAAAATTTGCACGTTTTTCGTGATCTTTTGAGGAAATTCGTGTCTTTTTTCACGATCTTCTGGGGGAAATTCGCGTCTTTTTTCGCGATCTTCTGGGGAAATTCACATTTTTTTTCGCGATCTTCTGGGAGGAATTCGTGTCTTTTTTCGCGATCTTTTAATGGAATTAGTGTTTTATTTCGATCGTGTGACGAAACTGACATTTTTTTCGCGATCTTTTGATGGAAACTGTATGTTTTTCGCAATCCTTTGACGAAATTGGCGTGTTTTTCGCGATTATTTGAGGAAATTTGCGGTTTTTTTTGCGATCTTTCGAGGAAATTCACATTTTTCACGATCTTTTGAGGAAATTTGCGTGTTTCTCGCTATATTCTGGGGGAAATTTGCGGGGTTTTTTTTCATGATCTTCTGGGGGTAAATTTGTGTTTTTTCGCGATCTTCTGGGAGACATTCACATTTTTTCGCGATCTTCTAATGGAATTCGTGTTTTATTTCGATCATTTTTCGAAACTGACTGTTTTTTTCGCGATCTTTTGAGGAAATTCGCGTTTTTTTTCGCGATCTTTTGAGGAAATTTGCGTTTTTTTCGCGATCTTTTGAGGAAATTCGCGTTTTTTTTGCGATCTTCTGGGGGAAATTCGTGTTTTTACACGATCTTTTGAGGGAATTCGCATTTTATTTCAATCGTTTGGCGAAATTGATGTTTTTTTTTTTTTTTTTTTTTTTTACGATTTTTTGATGGAAACCGCGTGTTTTTCCTGATCTTTTGACAAAATTCGCGTGTTTTTCGCGATCCTCTGACGAAATTTGTGTGTTTTTCGCGAGTTTTTGAGGAAATTCGTGTGTTTTTCATGATCGCCAAACATTGATAAAATTTAATGTAAAGTACAGTGTTGGAAAACAGACTTTGCGGACCTGATAATTGAAAAACGGACCTAGTGGGAGCCCTGCTATAAGATTATCCTAACCAATCAATGCTGTGCTTCAGATAAATGACGTGTATAAAGGATTTACCATGGGTTTTACAATCCCGATTTTTTTCCCTTGGCAGCAATATCGCTTGCGTCCGAAGCCGCAATACAATTTAAGGAGTTTCTAAGCAGTGGTTTGCTTATCTAAGTAGTTCTAAGTACTACTTGGGAATGTTTTCATTTCTAAGGAGTTTCCAAGGAGTCTAAGGAGTCTGTGAGAACCCTGTATATAGCATATAAGATGTAAATAATATGTATATAATGATATATACAGCACATATAGGGGCATTTGGAATATATATATAATGCATGTATATTGTATAAACCTTGCGAAATCGTAACTACAATCTGTATATATGTTGGAAGAAATGCACAAGTAGAAATAACTAAGAGACTTCACTTAAATTAACTAAATGCTGTATTAAAAAATAAACTATTTACAAGTAGAAATATATGCATTTAAAGAAGGATTACATCGTCTAACAAACAATTTTTATCTTCAATTCTTCAGCAGCAGATTCTAACATTACAAGAATAACATCTTAAGAATCCATCACCTTCCATCCTCGTGTCTTTCTCTCATCTGTTCCAAACTATGTCTATCTTTACATGTAGCTGCATGACATATCAAAAAAGTGACTTGCTCAAAAGAGGTAGTGCTGACATCTATAGGGAGAACCCAGAAGCTCCGAGGGAGATTTCCTCCACATATAGTATAATGTATGCATTATAATGTTACATAGCATAATGTACACAAAATCGTATATATTATTTCTCTTGTCAACATCCCTTTTTCTAAGAAAATACGAAACGCAGAACAACGAATGAGATAGCATATGAAAGGATTTTGAACAGTCTTCTGACACTTAACATTTCGTTAAAACATGTTTTTTGATTAAAAATTAGAGTTAATTAAATATTAAATCAGCATTGTTTTCATAGAGAAATGAAAGGTTTTCCTCAAATTAGTGTTGCCAAAAAATAAAATATTACATTATATCGTGCTCAACAATAATTATAAAAATAATTGTAAAATAAAGATTGCTGCACGAGTTTATTTTATATTTATGATTAAAAAGCAAAACTTAAATTCAAATGCTCAATTTATTTTTCTTTGTTCCATGTTAGTTTTTTTTTTCTTAAACGGATGATGTTATACTCTAATGCAGTTAAAATACGATTGATATATATATATATATATTTTTTACCTTCGCTATCAGCGATCAGTTTTTACTATAACATTGATGGGATAAATGAGATGATATTCTGACTTGACTAATGTTGTTTGCAGATATTTTTGGTCCTTATTTTTTTATATAAATTTAAACTTGCATCCAAAAAATATTAAATACAGTGCGAAATCTTCGCACGCGGGTCCACTGGTAATGTACATATTATAATAAGTAATATACATATTAATAAAATATAGTATGCTGTGTATACAAGAATGCCAACAATGAAGGGCATTTCTTTTTTCAAATATGCTGTTGTATGGCACTTTTTTTAACCTCAAATTCTACTCTAAATTAATGATTCCCAATAAAATTTGGTGATGGTGTATATCTTGTTACTCTTTACCTACCAGCAAAATTCCATTACATTCATTGTGTGGCACTTCGTGAATGTTCCTTCTCAGTAGAATATTATTAAAAGAGACAACGAAAGTAGAAAAGAAGACAAAAATGGGGACACTTCAATTAATTATAATAAATGGATTTTAATAAAGAAATGTAGATACCATAAAGTATGCTTCAAGAACATTTTATAAATAATACAGAATAACTAATTTAATAATACTAATTTTCAATATAGAACATGCCTTTAAAATATTTTACATATGTTAAATATTAATAAAATTTGCTTTTATATTCACATATAATCAATATAAAATAAAAATATTTACCCAATAACATCGCCATATTTACGAGACTTCTTTTTCTTTGGATATGTTTTGGGAGGAGGCATTAAATTAACAGCCTAGAGAAGAAAAAATAAAAAGAAGATTCTTAGATAAAACCATTTGTCAATAAATAAATAAATACAGAAGAATGAACAGTTTTGAAATATTAAATATATTTGTTTAAACTTATACATAATTCAAATTTAAATATACAAATTTTTAATAATGTTAACAAGTTAAAGAATAACATTTTAGGTTTTTTTTTTCTTTGGCTTAGTTTTAACCCTGGAAAGCTGCATTTATTTTCACTTACTTTTATTGATGGATCTTCTATGCTAGGATAAAAGGGTTTATCCCAAATAAAAATAGGATTTAAAAAAAATTTCAATTTGAAAAATAAGAGAAAAACTTAAATTTATATATCTAAAAAATATCCAAACAGAAGTGGTGAGGTAGAGGTGTCAGGAACAATCCAGGGTTAACTAGATTATAATTTCTGTTATTCTTCCTATCATATGATCAAAACAGGAATAAAAAAAAGGGGGGATTTCAGTGATCCCCCAATGAGGATAAACCCTTTCCCTAGTTTTAGCCATTCAAAAGAAAATCAGGGTCTAAAAAAATTTGCATAAAGTCCACAGTGGGTCCCTAGGTTTAAACAAGACCCTTATATTTGAAAGATATATTTTTGAATGTTTGAAAGTAAATTAGGGCTCTGGAAACTTTCTCGCCCCCAGTCCCCTTAACCCTTTCGGGACGGGTGATGCATATATGCATCGTCAAAAGTTGTATGTGGAATATGTTTTTGGCCCCACTAATAAATAATTGTAATATTTGTCTTTTTTAATTAGAGTATTTGTTGGTATTTTACAAGTACAGGGAACTGTTTAAAACAAGTTGTACCAACCAAGTAAAATTTCTGTAAGGGATGCCGTCGCGAAAGTGTTAAAGAGAAGGCAGACCTTGTACGTGACAAATATTTATTATAATAAAAAGTCCACCAGTAATTTTGTAAATTAAAAATTCTTCATGTCTATTCATAGATCATCCTACGATTAAATAAGGTTAATGTACTAAAATTCTGGTAGTAAAGTGACTGTGAATCCCCCCAATGATTCACTATCGAACAGATAATAAATGAAATTACTCTATCTGGTATATTGTCAGCAGATCCCCAACTCTTCATCCTTGTTAAAGCTCGTCCAGCAGAAAGAACGGATGTCCTCTTCGTCTTACTGTTTAAAGAACCCATTCTCATCAAGGCATGTTCCTTTTCTTTTTTTCCAGCTAAAGAGAATACATCATTTGAGACTAAAAACTTGTCTAAATCACAATGTTTAAGACATTTAGATAAAAATAATTTAAAATCAGCAACAAAATATAAATTCAAATAATACTGAGCACTTTAATTTACAGAAGAGAAAAATTATACATTTTATTGACATTGATAAACTAGTATGTTGTGGCCACCACAAAACTTTCTTTAGCACCCATTTTCAGAAAAAGTGACTCACATATAACATTTAGTGCAATTCCATTTAGCGGATGATGAGATATAAATATAACGGAAATCCTGAAAAACACAGCATAGCAGCACCAACTGTTGGATGGTATACACCAAAATGTAATCTACATTAATTTATGTATCTAACTGAATATGAATTATGATGAAATTTCATGCATTACTAGTTGTTGAGGTACAACTTCATGATAATTGTGAAAAACACAACAAAGCAGCACCCCCTATTATTGTGTAAAAATTTAAATTGTGCTATGAAATAATTAAATTTGCAAAAAAAAGTGAAATGCATTGTTTAGCTCATATACCACTGTTGATATGACACCAGCGTTACCTGCAGACATATATCTTTATAAATTAAATAGATACGAGAGCGACATGTATGAGCGACATGTAGGTGATATGATGAGCGACATGTAGGTGCAATTTTGTATTACAATACCCAACATTGGGTGCTACTGAACTGTCCCCTTTTTTATTTACTGATCAATTTTACTCTTAGTAAAATTTAAAGAAATGCACTCTACTTTGTAATTTGTTGATGTGTAACAGGGTTATTTAAATTGCATATTGAAGCAATATAGAAGAAAATTTTGCGAGGGCCACAGTATAGTATTTATAACATAAAACAATTTTTTTTAAAAAGATTGTAACCATGCAGTATTGGAAAATAAAAAATGAATTTTCAAAGAAAAAAAAGTACGACAAAAAGATCAATAGACAACGTACTTCAACATTTTAGTTCAATCAAAATAAAGATAAAACTTTCATTTTATCACATCAATAATTCTAAAGCCAACCTCACTCATGCAGAAAAATTCTGAAAATTTATGGACCTAACATTTTAAAATCTTTTAGGTTACAGACTAATATTTTTAAAGATACATTAATTTCACCATACATTACCTTTTTTTCAATTTACATAAGTTGAACTAAAATTTTAGTTACATATCAAATATAAAAAAACATTCAGGAAGATCAAAACTTATCATGTGAGTACAAACCACAATTTTTTATTTCTTTATCCAGTAAGAGATTCAGTAGATCATTGTATTACTTTTTTTCTTTTAAGGGATAGAGGATGCTTTTCAATGAAGTTTGTAAAATGTGATAGTAAACATAAAACCAATGTTCATAAATAGAAATTTCAAAATAATTTATTAATTCTACTTATCTCAGGCAAGTTTTAAAAACCTACAGACATAACAATCCAATAAAGAATCAGTTATCTTTTTCTTTTCTTTTTTTTTTTTTTTTTGTTAAACAATTGGTGGTTTATTGTTAACACGAAAGACCATGTGAGTACAAACCACAATTTTTTATTTCTTTATCCAGTAAGAGATTCAGTAGATCATTGTATTACTTTTTTTCTTTTAAGGGATAGAGGATGCTTTTCAGTGAAGTTTGTAAAATGTGATAGTAAACATAAAACCAATGTTCATAAATAGAAATTTCAAAATAATTTATTAATTCTACTTATCTCAGGCAAGTTTTAAAAACCTACAGACATAACAATCCAATAAAGAATCAGTTATCTTTTTCTTTTCTTTTTTTTTTTTTTTTTTTTTTTGTTAAACAATTGGTGGTTTATTGTTAACAGGAAAGACCATGTGAGTACAAACCACAATTTTTTATTTCTTTATCCAGTAAGAGATTCAGTAGATCATTGTATTACTTTTTTTCTTTTAAGGGATAGAGGATGCTTTTCAGTGAAGTTTGTAAAATGTGATAGTAAACATAAAACCAATGTTCATAAATAGAAATTTCAAAATAATTTATTAATTCTACTTATCTCAGGCAAGTTTTAAAAACCTACAGACATAACAATCCAATAAAGAATCAGTTATCTTTTTCTTTTCTTTTTTTTTTTTTTTTTTTTGTAAAACAATTGGTGGTTTATTGTTAACACGAAAGACCATGTGAGTACAAACCACAATTTTTTATTTCTTTATCCAGTAAGAGATTCAGTAGATCATTGTATTACTTTTTTTCTTTTAAGGGATAGAGGATGCTTTTCAATGAAGTTTGTAAAATGTGATACTAAACATAAAACCAATGTTCATAAATAGAAATTTCAAAATAATTTATTAATTCTACTTTAAGTTTTAAAAACCTACAGACATAACAATCCAATAAAGAATCAGTTATCCTTTTCTTTTCTTCTTTTTTTTGTTAAACAATTGGTGGTTTATTGTTAACACGAAAAACCATCCGGATTCAAAAAGCGACAATTCATGGCCCTAGACTTACCTTAGGAAGCACTGCTATACTGCAAGATGTATGGTATTTTTACAATGTTTGAAATAAGCAGCCAATTTAGCCAGAGTAACATAGGCAGCCAATGTAGGCTTGTATTTGCTTCAGATGAAATTTTGAAGTAAATACAAGCCAAGAGTTTCAGAATTTTTTTTATCAAGACCCAGACAAAGAATAATACAAAAAATGGAAATGGAACTAAAAGACGAAGGAGGTGGGGTGGAGGATCTTTAGTCAGAAAGCATTTTCTATTCTATATTGGAGTACTTGCAAAATCGAATTTAAAAAAAAAAGGGGGGGGGGGCTACAAAACACGGCTAGCATAGTTCTGAAAACTGATACAAATTCAAAGCCATCATATACATATGAAAAATAATACGAAAATCTAAATTTTTTACAAGTTTAATTATATTATTATTTTCACACAATGTCTATAAAACATAGTTTTTTTTACAGCTTCATTCTCAGGCTTATTTTATTTATTATTTTAACGAACCATCAATAGCTTTATTCGATGATTTACATCTTAGTATAGCGCAAGAAAAAACCAGAGAAGCTGATATGCAAGCAAAAAGGAGAAGAATGTAGCTGAAGAATTCCAAAGCAAGCAATAAAATACCAGTAATTCTACCATATAACTTTATTTTTTTATTTTTCATAAAATTTAAATGAAGTACGTGCCAAAAGAAAGCTTTTAATGAATTTATCTTTAAATAAGCTAAAAATTAAACATTTAAATATATGAACTTACAAGCGACTTTGCCGCAAAGCAGAATAGGATAGGCTAGATTTGGGAACAGTGTCAGAAAACCTAAAAAAAAGCAAATAAGTATATAGTATGTATATGCAACCAATAGTATAATATATTTAAGTTCAGAAAAAATAAAATAATTTCAGAAATTAAGCAGCTGAAAGAAACAAAGTCTTCCACAAATCTTCACAACAGCATACATTATTAAAGTAGTAGTTGGTAAAGTCACACATTTCAAAAAAAGGGGGAAAAAAGCAGCATGAATGCAAAAGCGATTGTGTAACTAGAGCTGTCGCAAAATTCTGGCTATATACAAACCATAAACTTGTATGAAAAACATATGTTAATCATTTCAAAATGTCAATTACGTGGGGGTGCTGATAAGTTCCTGGCTTTTATTACTTATAGTTGAAATATAAAAACAAATTTGGACTCATTTGAAAGAAGAAAGTCTTAGTATGCAACTCTAACACTATCAGGTGTTTCTGATGATTAGTATTTTTTCTGTTGCAGGTGAAAGCTGAGATGGCAGAGGCACAAGAAAGTTCCACGTCTTTGGAGTTACGAGGTGTCATGAAGTTTTTGTTTCTACAGGGAAAGTCAGCAAAGGAAATTTCACATGAGATTCACATTGCTACAAAAATGTCCTTCCTATAGCACTGTGAAAACATGGATATCTCATTTTAAGACTGGTCATTCCTCCGTTGAAGTTGAGCCTTGCAGTGGACACCCTCACACCGCAACTGACACTGGAACATGTGATGCTGTCCTTGAGCTAATTCTTAAAGATCGGTGAATATCTGCCAAAAAGATAGCCGGGATACTGGACATCTCCAGGGAGCGTATAGGGTTATATTATTGCCACGATCCTAAATATGCGCAAGCTGCCAGCGAAGTGGGTACCCAAATGTTTGAACAGTGATCAGCGGAAGGAACAAGTTAAAACATCCAAAGCCGTGTTGGCCCTTTTCGAAACTGAACAGGATTTTTTGGCTAGGTTAGTGACTGAGGATGAAACCTGGCTTTATATCTATGATCCGGAAACTAAGGAAAAGTCAAAAGAATGGAGTCACAGCAGGTCCCCACGGCCGAAGAAGTTTCGCACACAAAAATCAGCCAAAAAGGTCATGGCATCTATTTTCTGGGACTGCTAAATTGAGGACCCTGGGTTTTCAAATGGTAAATCATCCCCTCTACTCACCGGACCTAGCTCCCTCAGACTATTATTTGTTTCCAAACTTGAAGAAACACCTTAAGGGTTATAATTTTTGGAAATTGAAGATGTCAAAAAAGCTGCTGTAAAGCTAGTTTCGGGACCAATCAAAGGACTTTTATTTGAGAGGATTAGAAAAGCTACAAGAATGATGTAACAAGTACATCAGTCTTATGGGAGAATATGTTGAATAACGTTTAATTTCTTAACTCTAGCTATCTTCTTTCTAGTCAAAGCCAGGAACTTATCAGCATCCCCTCGTATATTACTCTATGTAACTTTAATTGGCTTCTCAAGGACACCTGTCCTCCCCATTTCATACCTTCGTTGTCATAGCACTAGCAGATGCAAGCCCCTGGTCCCATTTTCCCACAGTTATAATCGAACAAAGGATACAGCTTTCTACTGATCTCAAGTTATGTGGGGAAAAAAAGAGTGGTCAGTCATTCAAATGTGGTGTTATGATAGTTACTAACATAAAATGAAAACCGGGAAACTGACCGTGTGAAATAAATTGAAATTACATATAGTATGGTAGACAGCTGAATCTAAGTGCAAATTTTAAGGGGTTTTTTGCAGTTTGTTGTAATTGGGAATTCATTTCCTGTTGCATCATCCAAAACCCCTTTTCTTCTCAAAGTTTTGAAACATAAAAGCATCTACGCAATGTAGAGGTAGGAATGTGCTCTGATTAGATGAAAAGAGACAATGAAACTGGCGCATGCGTGCAACATTATGTTTTTTTTTTTTCTCCTGTAACTGTTCTTGAATATTTTTATTAGAACTTTAGTTTGAACTCTAACTTTTAGTTTAGTTTGGTTTATGATTATGATTGTTAGAGAGCGTTTTTCGCTCAGATAAAAAGCTGTAAATAATGATTTGTGTTCGTCGAGATGTGATTTGTTAATTAAATAGTGATGTGTTTAATAATCTCTGCAATTTTATTTTGAGTCAAGTCTTTTCGTCTCTCAAGAATGTTTTTGCTGAAATATAAGGAATTATGAACAGCCGGTGCCCCGATGTCCTGATTGAAATTTAGAGGTAAGAAAATTTATATCTTACCAATTTTATTTAGAAATCAATTTGGATTAAAATTGATTATTTACATGTTGACAACTGTGATTGAATTTAGTAATATAGGCAGTCGGAGTTGTCAGTTAAAGCATATAAATGCATGAAATGCTATAAAACTGCTCATAAATGCATATTTTTAACTGTTTAGCTCTAGCATGTTCAAAAGAAATAAAAATCCCCCTTTAATAATTAGGCTGGGGACCTGCTGCACATTAACTATCTTTACACGAGTACAGATACACAACGTTTCGCAGAGAATTCCGTTTCCAGATCCAAAAAAAAAAGGAACTAACTCCCAAGTTCTTTTTTATTTTTCTTAAAAATTTTACAAATAATTTTTTTAAGTTAACATTTTATTAGTTTTCTCAAATATAAACATTTAACTGCATTACAATGCCAATAGATGGCGCCACAGTCTTTTTTGTATAAATATTTTTCTTTCTTTCTTTCTACTTTTTACGGAAAATAATCATAAAAAAATATACCAAAAATTGTAGATCATTTAAATTTATTTAATCAATAATTACATGCCAAAGCTTTTAATTTAAAATACAAAATCATGAAATAAAAAAAGCATTGGGGTTGTTAAATTTTCCTTAATATAATAGTAATAAAGAAAAAAATACAACTCAATAACTTCTTCCCTCTGAAATAAAATATAATTTGCATTATTGAACTGAGCTATCAGATCACTAACATTATCTGAGAAACATCTTATGCCAGAAGTGGGGTTAAAACCCGCGCTCCCTTTACAGAACCAGAATTCATCTTTTGGCGGCTCAGAACACTCGGCCACCTCGACTTCGCACAATGTCCCTCTGAAATAACACTAGTTCCAGACATATTTTCAACTGAATTTAGCCACCATAAGGAACCCTAAAATGATCATTGCACATGCTCAGATCAGCCGAAATTAATCTTAAAACCCGCTTTGTGCTTTAAATAATTGATTTGGAGGGTTTTTAGTGCATATTTTGGCAGTTTTTAAATGCATATAATCCGCTATCTGATAATTAATCTCAAGGAGATATACATATTGACCTGATAAAAGTCACAAAAGTTTCAAAAAGGGAATAAACGCCAAATGCAATAAGTCTGAATAGAAATATCATCCCCTTTTGAGACTACAATTACTAATAATATGTATCAGGGTCTGGAAAATGTATAGGAGTGGATTCACAGGGTGGGAGGGCGAAGGGGGCGAGCACACCTCCCAAACATAGTTTGAAGCAGACGTATTTTCTTGTGAACTCGTATGTTTTTATAACATCTCAATTTTATAATGGGAAGTTAACAGAATTTGTTTTTTCGTTCTTGATTTGTTGTTCCCGTTTTTAAGTAAAATGAAAAGAAAGATCCCATAAAATATTGACAATGTCGTTCTTTCTTCTTCTACTTTTTTTTTTTCGAAGATCAGTATCATAACGAGATATTTTCAGAATAGGATTGGTTGCAGAATCGGTCAACGGTAAACCATCTAAACAATGCAATGAGATAAATTCTTTTATCTGCTTCGAAAAATCACCTCGGTGTAAAAAATAGTGATGGGTAAGAAATGGGTTACTGGAAGTCGGAATTAGTTAAAAGCTCGAATTGTTTGAAATTTACTTTTGTTATGCTGTGTGCTTAATCTTACCCCCCTTTTATTTTTATTTTTTTTTTTTTTGTCCAGCAATTTTCCTCTACCCACTAAGCTTTAAATAGAGACAAATTCTCTATCTCTACTGGTTTTCTGAGGCAAAATTGAAATACAGTAAAATCTGTGGGAAAAAAAGAAAAAAAACCCCTCTTTGAAACGGAATCTTGTCTTAAACGAAAACATTTTTTGGTGCTGACTGAAGAATTACTATATATATTATGCCTATGAGTAGATAATAAATAGGGGTTCTACGCCAGCTGTGGGTGCTGTGGTGACCTCTGTGTTCTGTGAAGGTCACCGGAAGTGGCAGGTGTGGACACCGGATGTAGCAGGTGGGGATAACAGGCATGTTCAGACAGGAAGTGAACAGGAAGTGATTCCGGAAGTAAGATTGGAAACGTGAAAGGAAGTTTAACCGGAAATGTGACAGGAAGTGAATGCGATAAGGGAGAGAGGGGGAGGGCTTATTTTTGTGGGGGGCTTAATTTTTTTTTGTTGGTTTTGATCCTTCTAGTCGAGTGGAGTTGAGTTGTAGGAATCCTGCTATAAGAATGAATTTAGTTTGAAAGTAATATTAGCAGAATGTTCGAAAAAAAATTTTTTTCTCTTCACCTGAAATAATTTTTTTTTTTGCCAACTAACACCTAATATAAAAATGGAAATCTTTCTGACTTTGTTTTACTTTATAAAAGTTTAACGTGAAATTTATTTTAAGACTGGAAACGCGACAGGAAATAAGATCGGAAACGGGATTAGACATGCTTTTTCCAAAAAGGGCTTTCAGGAAGCAGTAAACATGTTTTGGGAACATGTTTGGGAGCTTGTTGGAACAGGAAGGTAGTTTAAAAGACCGGAAGTGATTAAGGTGTCAGAGATAAGGAAAGTAGGAATATACACGTAGATTTTGTTCTTTGTAGAGGGTGAAATTTTATTTTATTTTTTATTTAAAGTGTTTTCATTTATTATTTTTTTTTCATTTATTTAAAGCGTTTCAAATTATTTTTTATATTATTTTTTTAAAGTGTTTTACGTATTATTTTAATTTTTAGTGACATTAGAACCTGCAATGTTCTGTATCACACATGTCTTATCTATTAGGTTACCAGGGATGTATGTGTTGTTATCTCTTCAAATGCAAACCATAGCAAGGAATTTCAGACCTGCGTTTAATTATCTTTATCATAGTTTTAATGAACTGTTTTTTATGTTCATAGTTTTAATGAACAGAAAATTGTCTTTAGCTATTGAGTAATTCCCGAGTTTTGCTATTACATCTGTTTAATTGAGAAGCACATTTCTCTTACAACATTCGAAATAATAATTTAGAAGGAAAATTTTTACTTTTATACGAAAACAGTATGCATGATTCTTTCTTGTATTAACCTAATATTCGAAATAGGTTTCTAGTTTTGTTACGAAAAATAACGTGTTTATACATTTTAAAAACGAGAGCAAAGTGATTTTTACCAATGTAACTATAAGCTATACACCCAATTGACTTGTAATAGCTAACATTTTTCTTAAAAGGGTCCTACAGAATAACTTATGTCACAATTACTACACCCTTCTTTAGTTAAATATGTTTCACTTAAGACATGACAGTCTTAGAAACATTTCATTTTGGAATTAAGTGATTAAACAGACTAGTGGCTGAGAGGTTCTACTTTCAAAGCCAGTAGACGGAAGGTTTAAACACCTCTCGCGCTCGTTGACCTAACCGTTTGGAGTTCTTATCGAATCTTGTGTCAATACGGGTTAGAACATCTTAGAAAGACCTCCCACAGAGACTTATATACCATACGTAGATAATCGATTGTAACAAATAACCAACCACCCACAACGTATAAGACATTTTAGATCGTTCCATTTAGTCAAGAAATGATTAGACATGCAAAATTTGATTTATAAAAACATACAATATTATATTAAACAATACCATATGATATAAACGAACAACAATACATACAATTTGAACGATTTTTTCCCTTTCATATGAACAATTTTTAGAGACTATTTAACTTGTTAAAGAGAGCGAGTATTTTGTTTAGAGTTATACGATTAAAATAAATTTTCATTATATTTGATTTTACACAAGCAACATTTTTAAAAAAGAGAATGGAATCTAGTTATTATAAGTTAACGTATTTCAATGTTACAAATACCCCCTCCCCCTCTTTTTTCCCCTCTTTGGTAGACTTTATACACAAAAGACATAAAAGACGTTTTAGAATACATCATTTAGAAATTAAGCAACTTGATAAGTAAAATATTATTTATAAAAGCAATAGATACAAAAGTAATAAAGATTTTTATTTACAAATGTACGAACTTCTGATAGGTAAGACTTTCTCAATCATTGTGCAAGAATTAAGTGGTGATTGAACTTATAACATTATAGGATGAAATAATCACGTGACGTATTTTTAAACTAATAGAATGTCAGTATTTTTAAACCAATAAAAAGTTAGTATTTTTTACACGAGCGCCCTCTATCATTATATAAATTTCAGTGAAACGAGTTCATAACATTATACTGTACACTGAAATCGTTGTAATAGCTTGTGTTTTTCGTTTAAGTTAGTTTTCATTTAAGTTATTATGGAACGAGTTATGAATTCTTATGTTGATGATGTAACAAACTTGGAGTGTCAACACTCATCACCAAAGTTAAATAATCAAGAGATAGATTCTACACTTTTATCCAAAGAAGGACTCGTTTCTAATTATGAAGTGAAACCCACCTCATCAGGACTAAAGAAACAGAAGTTACCCCATATGTGTAAGATGTGTAACAAATCATTTCCTCGAAAAGTTAACTTAGTGTTTCATATGAAAGGTCATCTAAAGGAAAAATCTTTTTGCTGTGAGGTGTGTGCTAAAGTTTTTTCACAAAAGAGTGATTTACGTAATCATCAAAAGATTCACAAATCGCCCAAACAATACAAGTGTACTGATTGCAACGAACTGTTTTCAAGAATGACAGACTTATTGAAACATAAGAAAACTCACATTTTAGGAAAACATTCGTGTACAAAGTGTAGCGAAATATTTAATTGTGTATCGGATTTAGTACAACATTGTGATACTTTTCATAAAGTTGTGAAATCATCCTATTCAAAAGATTTGTTATTTGAAAAAGTGAAGCATTTTAAAAGACAACATGATGTGCGAAATATTTTTACTAAAACTATCATTGTGTCCAATGAGGTGAATCAAAAAGACTTTCGTTCATTTTTTAACAATGTTCGATCGGAAGTTTTAAACGAATTAAATTATCAATTGCAAATAAAAAAGTCAATAAAATGGTATGTAGCCGTTAAAGTGGATGTATATCGTGAATCACAGGATGGTGACTTAGAGGGAGCAACCCCCTTTTTCCTTTCCAAAAGTGAACCGGAATTAACAGAACAAAACATACATATGCATGTTGAGAATGCCTTTCTAAAGTTGTACAACGGCTTTGAAGATTTCACAGAACGAGTGTTTAAATGGACATTACAAAAAATTTTGAAATTAGAAATGATTACAGCTCAATATGACAGGCTTATTTGATTTGTATTATTTTAAATGATTAATAAATAGTTTTAATATGAAAAAGTATAGTGTTTTTTTTAGTATATGTAAATTACTTTGAACAGTTTGACAATGCAACATAAACTACTGTTTAACATTTTGAATGTCTTAGACAAAGTGGGAATGAATTTGTTGAAATTGTGTAAAACATGAAAAAATTCATAACTTTTAAAGTAAATTCATGATGAAATGACTGTGATGTATTTATTATATGTTACTTAAACTACTAGAGAATTGGTTGGAAATGTATTATTTTAAATTTGTGTTATGAATCATCGATGGGTTTTCCTTTGAATATGTATTAATCTTACTTATTGATACGAAAGTTGAATTTTTCTCTTCGTTTAAACAATGACATTGCATGTTTTGATAATTTTCCCCAACAGTCAACATCAATGTTTTTAACCTAGTTAAGAAAATATTTAACTTAAACCGTCACTGTGCTTATCCTAGATAAGTAAATGTTTAAATTTAACCTACATATAAATTAAATGATTAACTGTAACCATGACTGTTTTTTTAATCTAGATAAGTAAACGTTTTTATGAAACATATTCAGTGTTCTGCTGACTTTTATCGAGATTACACCAGTTAGTGAATGCAGATTAAATTGTATAAAAATATTTTATGAAATGAATATGCGATCCCACGAAGAAGTGTTTCCATCTTCAAAGCGTCCACGCTTAGAAAAAGCTATGGAAAATTCAAATACCTGTGAGAAGGAGTTAAAAGACCCAAAACTTTCTAAAATGGACAATGACTGTGTAACTATATCACGTGATATATCCTCTACTGAGGACTTACCAGATGTGAAACCTGAGATCGCTATGAATTTTTCAAACTTTACCTGTGGTTATGATGCAACATCTTTCGAGAATCCACATCAAGAGCCAATTTTTGCCCAGGACTATTTAAATATATTTTTCAAAGACATGAATTTTGAAAATTTAGATTGTTCTACCCCCTTAACCTCGCTAAAGGATGAACCCTTTCAAGATCCTACGAATAATATCTTACAGACTAACAGAAATTTTTTAATAACAAAAATACAAGAACTATTCTAACTACTCCTTATATCATTCGTTTATATATAATGCTTTACATTTCAAAATAATATATAAAGACACGTGATTAGACTTTCGTTTAACACTGATTTTAGCTATATTGAAGTTTCGTATCTTGGGACTGAACGAGTTAGCTATAAGTAATATTATTTTTACAAAACTTATATGTACTGGGTGCTTACAATATTTATTATTAGTGTTAAAATGTTACAAATTGGGGGAATTTATCTTAGACTTAGATTTAAAATCGGGCTTTACCATATTTTTGAACGAAAATTACATAGTAAATGTATCAGAAAAATAAGAATCTGATGAAATTTATAAATAATTAATATTTTTATCAAAGTTTAAGTAAGTTGTGACAAGACTTTTATATTTAAGTGATTGGTGTAAAGTATATTCAAGCTATGACAAAAGACATGAGGTGGTGGATACTAGACAAGTTCAAACAAGTAAAGCAAGATAAGCGAACGATGACTCACCCAAATAGCCGTGCCACACAAAAACAAGTTTGGACAAGTCAACCAAGATAAGCGAGTGATGACTCATCTAAATAGACGTACTGCATAAAAACAAGACTGGACAAGTTTAGACAAACACATGATGACGTTATTCAACAAGTTTAAACAACCAAACAATGATCCAGCAGCAAACGGTTGTTAGCAAGGTAGAGAGAAGCAAGAATGACTGAGCGAGTGTAAGTTGGATTTAAAGTTTATTCTTATCACACACCGGAAGTCTGCTAGCGCCTCTAGCGGCGATTGCAGCGCCCCCTAGCAAAGATAAGGGAGAAACGTTAGTTGAGTGAAAGCAAGCACAAGAAGTTGACGTGTTTTTCGGTAAGTGTTAATTTCTGTTTTGTTTCTGAAAGGTGTTTTGTGGGAAAGGTAATCCAGTTGTGTATAGTAATTAAACTTAACAGTTGGCAAAGAATTTAAAGTCGAACTCAAGTTAGTGTAAATGTCTTTTTTTCTGCGCATATGCAGATACAGAGTATATAGTTGATAGGCGCCAGTTGGTTGAAAGGATAAACAGTCAGATCATAGTCTCTCAATAGTTAAAAGTAAAAAGTTAATTTTGATTAACTTAAAGATTTTTAAAAAATTTTGTAAACTTTTAATTTTTAAAACTATATTTTCGTTAACTTTTTAAACTTTTTAACGTAATTTACATTTTTTTAAACTTTAAAAACATTTTTGTAAACTTTATTTTATTTATTTTTATTTTTTTTGTGTTAACTAATAATTTTTCAAAACTTTTTTCTAACGTGAATATTTCCATTCAGTAGTTTAATCTTTTTGCAAGAGTTGAAATTTTTGAATTGGAATATAAAAAAAGTTAAATTACATCTCTTCACTTAAAAGTTCTACTAGATGAAAAACTAATAAATTCACACACACAGATACTTTGTAGAAATAAGCACACACAGATATTTAACAAAACAAATCATTTATTTTGTCTTAAACAATTCATTATATACAGTTTGTTCACGAAGCTTATGTAAAAAGCGTTCACTAACACTATAAACTCCGTTCAGAAACGTTGAAATAACGTAATCAAAATCGATGAGCATTAACAAAGCTTCACCTAGTTGATTAAATTTTTCCTTATTATTAAATGCGAAGCATGAGTGAAGGCTTTGACTTGCATGACGAAAAATACATCCAGCACATTCATACAACTGGTTAAGTATTGTTACCATATTATTCTCGATACACGTATTAAGTTTAGACCATAACACAGGTTCTTTTTCTGTGGATCTGTTACTCACCACACATTTTTGTTTAATGAGAAAGGGTAATAGTTTTGTGTAGATATGTTGTAAAAGTACAGTATTTAAGTGTGAGGTACTTTCTTTTAATTTTTCCATTTGCTGTTCGTTTAAGTCAACATGAGAAAAATTCTTCAAATTTTTAATTCGCATCATAGAATCTTGATTTAACACTAAAATCGTGTTATTAGAAACAAAGGATGCACTTTTATATCTTAAATTAAATGCATTGATTTTATAATGAAACTCATACCAGCTATGAATATCCATATTAACCCCGTTTTTGGTCGGGATTTCTTCATTAGTAGATACATTGCGTTTAAATTCTCGTATATGTATACAATATTGTTTATTTTTTAACTTCAAAGTTAAGTAGAAACAGTAACTTAGTTCTTTGTGAAACACATGTAAATTGTATAATTTGTCACTTTTAGTGGCAAATGTAGGTGTAGTGATGCTTTGTATTTCACCACTTGCTTGCGAAAGGCTGTTTGCTTGTTGGTCGTTCAACTCATGTTTAACAGTAGTCTGTAAGATATTATTCGTAGGATCTTGAAAGGGTTCATCCTTTAGCGAGGTTAAGGGGGTAGAACAATCTAAATTTTCAAAATTCATGTCTTTGAAAAATATATTTAAATAGTCCTGGGCAAAAATTGACTCTTGATGTGGATTCTCGAAAGATGTTGCATCATAACCACAGGTAAAGTTTGAGAAATTCATAGCGATCTCAGGTTTCACATCTGGCAAGTCCCCAGTAGAGGATATATCACGTGATATAGTTACACAGTCATTGTCCATTTTAGAAAGTTTTGGGTCTTTTAACTCCTTCTCACAGGTATTTGAATTTTCCATAGCTTTTTCTAAGCGTGGACGCTTTGAAGATGGAAACACTTTTTCGTGGGATCGCATATTCATTTCATAAAATATTTTTATACAATTTAATCTGCATTCACTAACTGGTGTAATCTCGATAAAAGTCAGCAGAACACTGAATGTGTTTCATAAAAACGTTTACTTATCTAGATAAAAAAACAGTCATGGTTACAGTTAATCATTTAATTTATATGTAGATTACATATAAACATTTACTTATCTAGGATAAGCACAGTGACGGTTTAAGTTAAATATTTTCTTAACTAGGTTAAAAACATTCATGTTGACTGTTGGGGAAAATTATCAAAACATGCAATGTCATTGTTTAAACGAAGAGAAAAATTCAACTTTCGTATCAATAAGTAAGATTAATACATATTCAAAGGAAAACCCATCGATGATTCATAACGTCATGTCTTATCTTATTAGTGATTAAAAGTAACACAAATTTAAAGTAATACATTTCCAACCAATTCTTTTGTAGTTTAAGTAACATATAATAAATACATCACATTCATTTCATCATGAATTTACTTTAAAAGTTATGAATTTTTTCATGTTTTACATAATTTCAACAAATTCATTCCCACTTTGTCTAAGACATTCAAAATGTTAAACAGTAGTTTATGTTGCATTGTCAAACTGTTCAAAGTAATTTACGTATACTAAAAAAAAAACACTATACTTTTTCGTATTAAAACTATTTATTAATCATTTAAAATAATACAAATCGAATAAGCCTGTCATATTGAGCTGTAATCAATTCTAATTTCAAAATTTTTTGTAATGTCCATTTAAACACTCGTTCTGTGAAATCTTCAAAGCCGTTGTACTACTTTAGAAAGGCATTCTCAACATGTACATGTATGTTTTGTTCTGTTAATTCCAGTTCACTTTTGGAAAGGAAAAAGGGGGTTGCTCTCTCTAAGTCACCATCCTGTGATTCACGATATACATCCACTTTAATGGCTGCATACCATTTTATTGACTTTTTCATTTGCAATTGATAATTTAATTCGTTTAAAACTTCCGATCGAACACTGTTAAAAAAATGAACGAAAGTCTTTTTGATTCACCTCATTGGACACAATGATAGTTTTAGTAAAAATATTTCGCACATCATGTTGTCTTTTAAAATGCTTCACTTTTTCAAATAACAAATCTTTTGAATAGGGTGATTTCACAACTTTATGAAAAGTATCACAATGTTGTACTAAATCCGATACACAATTAAATATTTCGCTACACTTTGTACACGAATGTTTTCCTAAAATGTGAGTTTTCTTATGTTTCAATAAGTCTGTCATTCTTGAAAACAGTTCGTTGCAATCACTACACTTGTATTGTTTGGGCGATTTGTGAATCTTTTGATGATTACGTAAATCACTCTTTTGTGAAAAAACTTTAGCACACACCTCACAGCAAAAAGATTTTTCCTTTAGATGACTTTTCATATGAAACACTAAGTTAACTTTTCGAGGAAATGCTTTGTTACACATCTTACACATATGGGGTAACTTCTGTTTCTTTAGTCCCGATGAGGTGGGTTTCACTTCATAATTCGAAACGAGTCCTTCTTTGGATAAAAGTGTAGAATCCATCTCTTGATTATTTAACTTTGGTGATGAGTGTTGACACTCCAAGTTTGTTACATCATCAACATAAGAATTCATAACTCGTTCCATAATAACTTAAATGAAAACTAACTTAAACGAAAAACACAAGCTATTACAACGATTTCAGGGTACAGTATAATGTTATGAACTCGTTTCACTGAAATTTATATAATGATAGAGGGCGCTCGTGTAAAAAATACTAACTTTTTATTGGTTTAAAAATACTGACATTCTATTAGTTTAAAAATACGTCACGTGATTATTTCATCCTATAATGTTATAAGTTCAATCACCACTTAATTCTTGCACAATGATTGAGAAAGTCTTACCTATCAGAAGTTCGTACATTTGTAAATAAAAATCTTTATTACTTTTGTATCTATTGCTTTTATAAATAATATTTTACTTATCAAGTTGCTTAATTTCTAAATGATGTATTCTAAAACGTCTTTTATGTCTTATGTGTATAAAGTGTCTACCAAAGAGGGGAAAAAAGAGGGGGGGGGAGTATTTGTATTATTGAAATACGTTAATTTATAAAAACTAGATTCCATTCTCTTTTTTAAAAATGTTGGTTATGTAAAATCAAATATAATGAAAATTTATTTTAATCGTATAACTCTAAATAAAATACTCGCTCTCTTTAACAAGTTAAATAGTCTCTAAAAATTGTTCATATGAAAGGGAAAAAATCGTTCAAATTGTATGTATTGTTGTTCGTTTATATCATATGGTATTGTTTATATAATATTGTATGTTTTTATAAATCAAATTTTGCATGTCAAATCATTTCTTGACTAAATTGAACGATCTAAAATGTCTTATACGTTGGGGTTGGTTGGTTATTTGTTACAATCGATTATCTACGTATGGTATATAAGTCTCTGTGGGAGGTCTTTCTAAGATGTTCTAACCAGTATTGACACAAGATTCGATAAAAACTCCAAACGGTTAGGTCAACGAGCGCGAGAGGTGTTTAAACCTTCCGTCTACTGGCTTTGAAAGTAGAACCTCTCAGCCACTAGTCTGTTTAATCACTTAATTCCAAAATGAAATGTTTCTAAGACTGTCATGTGTTAAGTGAAACATATTTAACTAAAGAAGGGTGTAGTAATTGTGACATGAGTTATTCTCTAGTACCCTCTTAAGAAAAATGTTAGCTATTACAAGTCAATTAAAATAATAATAATAATAATAATAATAATATTGTTTAAGTATCATAAAAATGATCATTTAAGTTACTCCACAAATTTTTAAACTTAAAAAACGGAAGATATAATGTAACAGAAAGTATGACAAATCTTTTTTTCCCTATGAAATATTAGTCTCAAAGACTTGAATTAATTTTTTCCCTAAAAATGACACATTAATTTCAGTATACAAGTTTGTGAAACGGCTTTTGCAGGAAAATAGTACGGTGAATACAATATTAAGCATTGTAATTTAATTCAATAACACAAATGCGTGGGTGTATAGCTTATAGTTACATTGGTAAAAATCACTTTGTTTTCTTTTTTAAAATGTATAAACACGTTATTTTTCGTAACAAAACTAGAAACCTATTTCGAATATTAGGTTAATACAAGAAAGAATCATGCATACTGTTTTCGTATAAAAGTAAAAATTTTCCTTCTAAATTATTATTTCGAATATGGAAATGATCAGTTGACAGAATGTTGTAAGAGAAATGTGCTTTTCAATTAAACAAACAGATGTAATAGCATTCATATTAAACCAAAACTCGCGAATTACTCAATAGCTAAAGACAATTTCCTGCAGTTCATTAAAACTATGATAAAGATAAATAAACGCAGGTCTGAAATTCCTTGCTATGGTTTGCATTTGACGAGATAACAACACACACATCCGTAGTAACCTAATAGATAAGACATGTGTGATACAGAACATTGCAGGTTCTAATGTCACTAAAAATTAAAATAATACGTAAAACACTATAAAAAAATAATATAAAAAATAATTTGAAACGCTTTAAATAAATTAAATTTAAAAAAATAATAATAAATGAAAACACTTTAAATAAAAAATAAAATAAAATTTCACCCTCTACAAAGAACAAAATCTAAGTGTATATTCCTACTTTCCTTATCTCTTACACCTTAATCACTTCCGGTCTTTTAAACTACCTTCCTGTTCCAACAAGCTCCCAAACATGTTCCCAAAACATGTTTACTGCTTCCTGAAAACTCTTTTTGGAAAAAGCATGTCTAATTCAGTTTCCGATCTTATTTCCTGTCGCGTTTCCAGTCTTAAAATAAATTTCACGTTAAACTTTTATAAAGTAAAACAAAGTCAGAAAGATTTCCATTTTTATATTAGGTGTTAGTTGGCAAAAAAAAAAAAATTATTTCAGGTGAAGAAAAAAAAAATTTCGAACATTCTGCTAATATTACTTTTAAACTAAATTCATTCTTATAGCAGGATTCCTACGACTCAACTCCACTCGACTAGAAGGATCAAAACCAACAAAAAAAATTAAGCCCCCCACAAAAATAAACCCTCCCCCTTTCTCCCTTATGGCATTCACTTCCTGTCACATTTCCGGTTAAACTTCCTTTCACGTTTCCAATCATACTTCCGGAATCACTTCCTGTCTGAACATGGCTGTTATCCCCACCTACTACATCCGGTGTCCACACCTGCCACTTCCGGTGACCTTCACAGAGCACAGAGGTCACCACAGCACCCACAGCTGGCGTAGAACCCCTATTTATTATCTACTCCTATGCTATCAATTACAAATTGAATTTTTCCCGATCTCTAGCAATTCCATTTTAACAGGTTTTATAGTGAAGTATAATGATTATTATATAGATGATGAACTTGGAACTGTTTCACAGCTTCATAAAAAAGTTCTTCGAAATGAAAAAATCGAATGAAAAACTGCAATACCAAAGTAGTGTGCACCAGTTTAGTGCTGCATGCCGTAATTTTAATGATGAGGTCCTTTTTATCTTTTATATTGCATTTTGCAATGAAAGTGTTATGAATACTTGCAACAATTTCCCTCTATTTTAATTTTTATTTTCGTTGTTTTTATACGTGATTCATTCACCATAACATAAAAGTTATTGTCACCTTATCAGCTTTTAAGTGCTCTTTTAACCCTCAAATGTACCCCCTCTTCATTGTTGTGCCAGTGTAACTACAGTAAACCTGCTAAGACATAATCATTATGGAAAAAGGAAAGTTCTGTTTTACACAGGTTTCCGTCTGAGTATCTTTATATTTGTATGGTATTCTGTTCGCCGGAACCATAAAAACTTTCCGTTTAAGGCAGGATTTCATTCTAAATAGTTTTCGTCTTCACAAGTTTTACCATATTTTCTCATTTATGATTGAATGTATTACTGAAATTCATTTTAAAATTAAAGTTAGCCTAATGCTTGTTTTCAAATATTTTGAGAAATACCGCTAGGTCTATGTAAGTTCACCGCATAATTTTTCTACTTTTAAAGAACAGATTTTTTTTTTTTTTATAAGGAGTCTATCTATAAAGAGTCTATCATATTTTTATCTAATTGTAATAAAATACAGTAGTACAGGGGCGGAAAGAATTGCTAAGGAGTTTAAAAAGTTCCGTTTTAGCAGTATAACTGTATGATATTCCTTTCACCGGGACCATGAAATTCCTCCGTTAATGCAGAATTCCGTTTTAGACAGCTCTTTCGTTACAGACAACATTTTCATGGTCCCGGTGAAAGAAATATCATACAATTATACCGGCTAAGACGAAAACCTGCCTAAAAATAAATTTTTCCTTGGTCCCTAGCGAATTTGCCTTAGCAGGTTTTAATATGTTACTTTTCTATTAATTTAATAATGAACTACAATGTAAGTAAACCTGTGAAAATGCAGTCGCTAGAGACCGGGAAAAAATCTATTTAAGACAGGTTTCCGTTTTAGAAGGTAGATTTGTAGGGTACTTTTTCGTCGGAACTACGAAATTTTCCAATTAAATTCACGATTTCGTGTATGAATTAACTAACATAAATTATGACATACGTAATCTTAAACAATAATTTATTATATCGTTTTTCATACAGTAAAATCTGTGAAAATAGATGGCTTGGGACAAAAAATAAGTTCTATTTTAGACAGGTTTCCGTCTTAACAGGTATAACTGTATGTTGTTCCTTCCATCGGGACCATAATAATTTTTCCATTTAAGACAGGATTACGTTATAGGCAGATTCCGTTTTCAGTGGTTTTACTGTACAATATTATGTTGATTGTATGTAACTATGTATCCCCCCCCCCCCAACCAAAAAATCTCTGGATCCGGCCCTGGTTCTGGGGCGCCTCATTTAGGGAAGGGGGAATTTGGTATGCAATTTTTGTAAAGCTGGATATTTTAAATCTTTTTACTTTGATTATAATCAATATTTTGTACTTTTAGAGAAGTGTAATTAAAAACAAAAAAATAATTTATTTAAATATGTATTCATACATTGATATGTGTTGACTGTATACGCAGGCCTGCCAAGTCTCCGTTTTTTTTTATACCAGTATTTTAGTACAGAAAATATTCTTTTATTTAATAGGAACATTCTGCGATTTAAATGAACAATTTTTGTCACTAAAATATTACTGGTGTGCAAAAAGCCGGAGACTTGGCAACTCTGTATACGGTAAGGCATCAAATATGTATAATGTTTTGTGACATTATAAGAAGAAGGGCCCCAAATGAATACCAGACACTGAGGCTCTCATTGGCTTGATCAGGTCCTTATGCGTATTAAGAACCCCGTATCATAATTAAATGTTGCATTTTTAACTTTACTCGATGAGTACTAATTACACTATAATTCGTAGTAGGTGCTCTAGAGTAGCTTTGTCAATTAGGAATTGTCTCATAGATACGAAAGATGTTCGCTTCTGGATGGAGTATTCTGAAATTTGTGTCACTCAACGTGATAAATAGTATTAATAAAAATCTAAATAAAAACACACATAGAAGTGAAAAATAAAACTGTAAAACTTACATATTTTCTGAACATAAAAGCATTGCTTTTGAGAACAACCTTAAGAACCGCTGCTGTAGTTCATTTCTCATATATGGAGCAGCAAATATCGGCGTTTAACGGAATTATGACTATAAATTCAGCGGATATCGAAAAAAGTACATAAGCAGCCTGAATCTCAGTCAGTATATCCGAAAAGATTTAACCGATTAGAATAACTCCATATTTAGCAGATGAAAATAGTTATTTCAAAACGAATTCACCAAACTGAACCAAATTTCAACAGCTTTCAAATCAAATAAATTAACAAAGCTCTTGATTACCACAAATAGAGAGAAAGAGGAAAACTAATATCGAAAATCCTACCTATCGATGCTCCTTTGGTAAAAATAAATTAAAAAAATCACGAATACAATACAAAAATATACGTAAATGATAAAAATAAAAATATGGCACCAATGCAGAAATGACACATGTTAAAAAGCTTTTTTATCTGTGGCTAATTATGAATATGAAAATATTTCATTTTAAATCCAAAGCACTACTCCTAATGAGGGTTCTTTTCCCCCCATTTGAAATGAGATGCGTGTTGTTTGGATTCGTCTTTTATTAACAATCGAATAACTCATTAGCTAAAGCGAATTCAATACATTTAAAGCACGTAGGAAAAATAAATACAGCATAAGGAGGGAAAGAAGAAGAAAAAAAAAACATATAAAAAAAATACAGCACAACGGAGGAGGGAAACATAAGCGAACTAACACTGAAGAAACTAATGAATATTTCATGGACGGTGTTCATCCAGAGAGAAACTGGTAGAAAGTGAAGAAAAAAAAAAGCAACAAAAGGCTACGCCACTATTAAACACTGGAAGGTTCACAAAAAGATTAATGGTGAGTGAACAATCTAGTGGCTGTAAAAACAGCTTCCAGTCAAGCCATTGTTATCTAGTTCAGCAAGCCTGTGGGATGGAAGCACGGCAAGTGTAATTAATCGATCCCTGGTAGTTTTTTTTTTTTTTTTTTTTTTTTCATCATCTTAGGTGTTAATTCTTCCTTCGCATATCTCTAGTCTTTTTAATACAGAAGAGAGTTTCAACAGCTACTGTTTACACAGTGTTTTCAACATGATTTTACAAAAGTGTTCTCGTCTCTTGCAGGATTCGAGGCAAGAATTCCATTAAAATAACGAAATTCTGCACATTCAAGCAAAATGAAATGCTATGCTAATAATGATCATCCTCCAACGCTCAAGAAATCCACGCATTATTTAAAAAGGGCACAGGGAAAGACGTGTAAAAGATCTGAGGTTTTGAACTCAGGTTTAAACTCACTTTCAGGATTTTTAGTATCTTCAGAAAGAACCATTATTTATTTAATTAAGCTACAATTTAATGAAATTAAAGATACGATTTTTGTGAATATTAAAATAAAAAAAAAAATAAAATAAAAAAAAAAACCTTTCAAATTAGGCGGAATAAGTTATTTTGGTTAACTGACAGTGTCTTTTGAAAGATATATTTTCAGAAATGTTTAGAAATATTTACGCTATATATTATCCTAAATATTTTAAAGTAATACATAGGCTATATCATACTGCTTAGATGCAGGCTTAATTTTTTTTTTCTCTTTATAAAAGAGCTTTAGTGTGCCCCCCCCCCCCCAAAAAAAAAACTAGTCATATTGCGCTCATGTTCAGAAAACACGTACAATTTAATCACAGTTAAACATCTTTAATGCGTTTTCCTTTTATAAATCGTTATCAATTGTATGTCGATTTTTCCTTATCCTAATAACGTCCCTACATACATAACAATGTTAGGCTTTTTTTTTTTTTTTCCATCCTTTATCTCGGATTTTCAATTACCTTCCTTTCACATTTTGTAGTGAAAATACCTGGTGTGTCCGAAAAAAGTCATTAATGATTTCAGCGCAAAAAATTATTACTTTTTTTTCTATTAACAAACATCTATAAAAATTTAAACTATAAAGCTTCAAATTAATTAATTTTTAAAATATAAATATTTTAAACAAATACGCTGGCTATATTATACTGCTTATATCCAGGCTTTATTATTATTATTATTTGTTTGTTCTCTTTATAAAAGAGCTTTGGTGCGCTCTTTCTGAAAAACTAATCTTGTTGCGCTCATGTTAGAGAACATGTACAACTTAACTACAGCAAAGTATCTTTAATACGTTTTCCTTTTATACATTGTTATTAATTATATATCGATTTTTCCTGGTCCTAATACGCACCTGCACAACTCTATTTGGCGCCTGGTGCGAAAGGCCTTGTTAGTTTCTCTACCGTTCGTAATGCACCAGTAGTGATTAGTGTTGGCGTCGATTAAATGTGTCAACGCCTATTCTAACTGATGGAGCCTGGTGCAAGGGCACCGCCCGTACCACTCTTGTTGCGGCCCTGCTAATACGTTCCTACATACATAACAATATTAGGCATTTTCTTTATTAGATACTTTATCTCTTTGAATTACCTTCCTTTTACATTTTGCTGTAAAAATGGCTTGTGTGTTTGAGAAAGAAAAGTCATTACTCATCTCAGCCCAAAAAATAGGACTCTTTATTTTATTTTACTTTATTTTTTTCTTCTAACAAACACCGATAAAATTTAAACTATATAAAGCCTCGTGTTTTACAAATACTGAATCTAATTTCAGTTGCATCGTACAGCGGTCAACCAAAACACGGCTTAGTATAGTTTTGCTAAAGCCGGTCTTTAATTGTGAGGTTCTACTTCTTTGTGATCAAAATTTTCGTTTTTTTCTTTCCCCATCTTTCCTAAAACGGTTTCGTGATAATCAAATTCCTTATCTTTTTTGCTCGTTGAACGTAATGCCGCAACAGCCAGAATACGGCTTTCTACGCGCATCTCTACGCTCGAAGTTTATTGCGTCTCGAAACCATGTCGAAAAAAATCCAATTTCGAAACCATGTTTTCAAACTGGGCGACAAATTTTCTCGAAAACTATTCGACCGATTTCTTTTTCTTTCTTTAAATATATATATATGTTTTGCTGCAGCTTATACCACCTAAAAGTATAATTTTTAATGATTAATTACTTTTTTGAAGCTAGCAAAAGGTTTAAAAAAAAAAAAAAAAAAAGGCGAAAAGATAACCTTTTTTGTTCAAATGATATGCATTTCCTCAAAAATCAACCTTTTAAACTAAATGTAGGTGTAAGTTCCAGAGAATTTAATGGGCTTTCATAATTTGAAGACCAAATTTGTTTTAGATGCTTGTGACCGGAGAAAAACGGTCGCCCGATTGGAAGTTCACAGCGCGCATCTGAAGGTACTCCCCGTTGCACAAGGCGTATTATTATTATTATTATTATTTTACATACAAAAAATTTAAATACCTTTTATACTCGTGTATAAGTCGACCCCCCCCCCCCCCCATTCTTACGCAAAATTTAGGAAAAAATTGAATTTTCGTGTATAAGTTGAACCACATTTCTGGTAGTATGTTGAAAAATGATTTGTAATTGAGGATAAAAAAAAATAATAATAAATTTTCATTAAATTAGTAAACTTTTTTTTTTTTTTTTTTTTTTTTACGTTTCTAATCAGACTTCTTTCTTTTTTTTTTAGTTCAACATTTTAAAATTGTATAATTATGTAAAACTGGAAGAAGGTTAATTTTGAAAACTATTCACATCAATTTAATGATTACTTACTTTTTTTTTTGAAAAATCTATTCAAGCCTTATTTACAAGGGTAAACAACATTTTAGACTGCTAAAATGTAGTACTTCTTTGTATTGTAGGACTTTTAGGAGAGAAATCTAGAAGCATTCTCAAGTTGAACTCTTTTTAAAAAGGGGATTAAAATGTCGAAAGGAATGCCTCTGTATTGAAGGGAATTCTATCCCAAGAGAAAATGAGTGCAGAACAATTACAGAGACATTATTTTTGAGCTTTTTTTTTTTTTTTATCAATCACTATTGTCATCTTTTATCTGTCTCTCCAACCTAGACCCATATGCGATTAATTAAAAGACTTGCACATTCACCAATTATCTGCGAAAAAAGTATGACTCCGGTATTTCACTCCGCTATTTTTTTTTTTTTTTTTTATTTTATTTTTTTTTTTTTACTTGTGTATAAGTCGACCCCCCATTTTCAGCTCCCAAATTTTGTCTAAAATTCTTCGACTTATACACGAGTATATACGGTATATAAATGAAAATCTCAAAAAATATAATGCAAAAAGTCCAAAGGCGATATATTTTATTTCTTTGTAACCGAAAGAAATTACGTGAATTTTATGCCAAAGAAATAGAACACCCCCCCCCCCCCCCCTTGACGGACGGACGGAAATTGAAACTGTTAAAGTTACTATGAGTGTTTTATTATTATTATTATTATTATATTTGCAGGGAATACGTGGCTTTTGATGTAGATTACCCAACTCCAAATGCGCCTTCTATTTATGAATTAATTGCTAAAGAAGAAATTTCTCACCTCTAAATTTTAATGAAGATTCTTAAACTTTCGGATTCTTCCCGAAACTATTTTATCTTAAATAATAAGGAGAGCAAAGCATTTAACATTCAGGTACTACACAAAATACAACTGCTATCATGTAATGTTTATTTATTTATTTTCTGTGAATATTTTTACGTCTCTTTTTCTATCGTTCCCTTCAGAGAAGTACAAAAAATGCTTTATTGTACATTATAACAAAAATCGAAAAGATAGATGAATGATTTTCCTTCAAAGTTTTAATAACTCTACAAATTAATATTAAGATGGATCTTAATTTTCTTAAATAATCTGATACATGGACTAGAATATCAGGGTCGTAACCAGATGGGGGCAGGGTGGGCTGAGCCGGGTTGAGCCGTGAATTGTTTTCACGATGGCCCCGGCTGAGCTCCTCCTTGCAACTTCTTGAACCCTCTCTAGACTTCATAATCTTTCTATACGAAATTATTGCATTTAAAAATATTTAACACCCCCCCCCCCCCCCCCACTTTGTCGACTGGTTGCGGACCTGTAGAATATCCGAATATTTTATTCAAGCGTGAGACTTTTTCACACTTTGAAGCTGTAAACGGCGGGTTGTCATTTAAAAAATAGTGTTAAAAACAAATTGATACAACACGGAATTAAATAAACTTGATTGCGGACGAATATAATGGTTCATTCTCTGGAAAACGTACATTTTCAAACTCATTTCCATGAACATGCAAATCACAGCAAATCAAACTGCAAATTAAGGATGAATAAAAAAATGTTTTTAACTTGCGTTGAACTTATCTAACATCACACCAGTATTCGTCGAGATCGTGAAAAAGTATTTTTACGACAAACAATTTCTGAAGTTTTTGCCTTCCCACGGACATGACTAGCGTTTCCTTTGAAATGCATGTTTCTGGGAGTATGGCCAATATATGATTTTTTTTTTTAAATATGAATAATCAAAGCAAACTTGCACAACAGAAATGTCATAAAAACACATTGTTTACCATTTAAAAAATTAGCTGAAATGAGCTTCATTATTCAGTGACCGGAGTATAGGCTGTTAAATTCCATCTTAATTAAAACAAATAGTGCTGTGTAATCAAAAGAAAAGCAAAACATTCAACCGAAATGGTTATGTAAAAAGGTTATGAACGGCTAGTGGAATTATTTCAATAGACATTAAACAACATTAGTATGAATAAACTATAAAGTATACATTATAGTCTATCATAAGAATTGTACAGCCTCTCTTGGTGTATTCAAGATACGAGTCTTTTCATTTACATTTCTCCATTTTATAAACTACATTTACTATAAATTTAAATTACTACAAAGAAACAAATCACCAAATTAATCGAAATTCCCTCAAAAAATCAACGTGTAAATTTTATTGTTTATGAATATAATATTAATACATCAAAAAGATAAAAGCTTTTTTTATCGGGAGAAGAAGGGGTTGGATGATTAATTTTTTATTTCAGACTATCGGGTAATAAAAGATTATATGAACTTTGCAAATCGAACGGAGTTCATTCACTGAAAATAAAAATAAATAAAAAATAAAAATAAAATAAAATAAAAAAATAAATTTTACGGTATAATACTGGCGTAAAATTAACAGTAATAAACAGTAAAATAAGCAGTAATACACTGCCGCGCATACGAGGTAGCGTATTACTGCTTATTTTACCGTTTATTACTGTTGATTTTACCGTATAATACTGGAAGCTGTGATGCCAGTATTATACCGTAAAATCAACATTTATTTTCTTTTTCAGTGTTCTCCTGTCATTTTACTTTGATCATAGTTAAAAACAAAGTATTTTCTCTTATATAGTTCTCCGTGTTCAGTATTTACTTTGCATTCATACTTAATATATTCTTACAGAGAGCAATTTTTACAACAAGAACTTAGCATAATAATACAGATACTATTAACTAGTTCATCGTTTGTCTTAATTCATGTTTGTTTTGTTGGAATTGTCTATTAATGATATAGGGATATACATAAGCTACTGAATAAAAATGAAAAATAAATATAAATAAATAAACTCACATGAAGGAAACTAACCGGAAAAATATTTTTTAAAAGAAAGAGAGAGAGAAGATTTGTTGAGACAAAAGGGGAAAATGCAGAAGGAAAAGAATGACACTAAGTACTACAAAGATAGCATCAGATTATGTTACACTATGACACATAATGTACACCATGATAATGACACTAACAGTGTTGGAAAAGAAAATACATACAAGAAAAGAAAACGCGATAAAAAATCTATTTTCCTATGTGAATATTTTTACTCCATCCTTTCTAAATTCTGTGTTTTTCCTTTAAAATAATCTTCAAGCTCTTTAATAAATAAATAAATAAATAAATAAATAAATAGGAAATTCACATTTACCATTCACCACCTTTATCTGCTGTTATACAGGTCTTTAAACAGCTGATATCTGAATTTACTATATCGGAAAGAAAGTCTTTATTTTTTTTTTCATTGCCAAGCATGGAGAGAAAATTGCGTGAGGATGTCATCCATCAATGTCAAGACAGCAATAGTTTGCATGTGAATCGAACCTTCTTTCGCAAAGAGCAAGTGAATTTTAGACATATGATCGCCTTCTTTCGTATTTATTTATTTTATCTGATAGAATCACTTTTTTCGAAATGAAATGGCCAACAAGATTTATGGTATTATTTTAAGTAATATCTGATACGTTAAAAACCAGCAGAAACGAAAAATACTATGAAGTGTAACGTTTTAAAGTCGACAATTACTTATTCTCATTTTTATGCTCATATTCAAAACTAACTTCAAATCTGAAATAGTAATAATTTTAAATTCTAAAATCATTGATGATCATTTCGCAAAAATACTATTTTCTCTTTTTTATAGAAAATCGGATTCGTTATCGGAGGATTGCGGGTTCGAGGCCCGATCACAACCAAACTCCTGCCACCGTGTACCGGGTAATATACTGATCCGTCCATGGAGTATGATTGTTAGTCTCCGGTGAAATGTCAACCCGTCGCGTCGCCTGGTGTGGGATTTCAGGATTGTATTGCAGAATTTTTTTTTAAATTATTTATTTACTGCATAACAGTAAAATAATAATAATAAACACAAAACAACAACAAAACAATATAAATCTTGATTGTTAGTCTTCAAAAGTGTTTTTTGACCATGGAAGGGACTCTGCAACAACAACAAAAAATTATTCTGTAAATAACACCTATGTTAAAGTTTTTGGATCCTGTTGCAATAAAGCTAAATCATTACAGATAACAGAAGGCCTTAAATTGTTAATAAATTAATAATTTTTTATTTGACTTAAAAAAAAAATTAACAATCTTAAAACTCCTTTTTTTTCCAAATTTGGTATTTCTACTTATTTTTATTTTTAATCTTATATACTCAGGGTACTTTGTTCTACAAGCCTAAGTATAGGATTTTTTATACAAAGATTAGAACAGAAGAAAATAATAATAATAATAATAATTGGGTTTATATGGAAAAAATATATGAAAATCGCATATATTTAAGTTCAGGTTTTTCTTTTTTAAGCAAAAAATTCAAAGATATAAAAAAATCGATACTTAGTCATCTCTCATAGAATCTAAAGATACAGTTGAAAAAAATTCTCAGACAATTTGCTCAATTATTGTTAGCATTTTGACTATATAAAGAATATGAAAAATTACAAACCGAGAAAAATGAGTTTAAACATTTCACTTACTAAAAAGAGATATTAAAGTACGTATACGTAAAATATACGTAAAGTATACGTAAAATAAACAATATCTCTTTTGCTATTTATCAGATCGTCAAAAAATGTTCTAGAGATGTTAAGGCTCATTTTTGAATAAAAGTCTGAAATTCGACATTTTTGTCATCTTTTGTTAAAATGTGAGGTAACTGATCCCGCTTAAAGCAGCTATTGACATATATTTATTTCATTTTAAATAAAAACCAATTTATATAACAAGTTATTCGCATACTCATGTAGCATGAGCTGAGCTTGCCATAACCTTCTTTTTTTAGCAAGCTAGGAAAAAAAGGAAACATTTATAAAAAGCTGTTGACCCGACAAAATCGCAAAGATAGTGAAAAAGAGAAAGAATGAAAATCACTTCCCATCAAAAACTTTTCCCCAAGTGATTCAAATGGTATTCCAAGGTTTTGTGTTACTATTGTCTTTTATAACAGCAATACTACATCTGCCAACAATGTGGCAGTATCTGGTTGTGTTACATTTTTCAACAAAGCTCATGGGAACATAAACTCATATGCGACCACAGATATTACAATTGCGAAGAAGGGGGGATTTTCCTCATGAGGATTCTTCGAAGATGATCTGAAGCCGTTGAATATACATACTCAAAATACCTTCTTTATTTTACTGTGATGGACGAACTCGGGAACAGGAAATGTTGATCTGTTTCAAAAACTTACTTTTTAAATGCTCTTTTCATATTTCTTCGTATGGAATATACAAGTCGTAAAACAACAAATAAAAGGAAAAAGCTGAGATGTTTTCGATATCGATTGGAATTTTTGATACGATACTTTCCTTTTGCATAGGAAAAACTAAGTGTTGTGCGCGATCGAGTCTTCTATGCCTAATCTTTTATAGTATTTTTTTTTCTTTTGGTGGGAGGGGGGGGGGGGGGTGTCTTTTGAGCTGAGTTCTATTTAATCATTTTTAAAAAATTAACGTAAGCTAAATTAGTTTTTTTTTTAAGTTTAATTCGTAATTACAATCTCAAATTCCCCCCCTACCTTTGGTTACAGTTTGTTTTAAACTATGTTTTGGATATTATTGCAAAGTCCCAAAGAACCCAACTTACCTATAAGTGGTAACTTCAAAGTAACTTTCCCAAGTTAATTTAGCAAATTGTGGTTTACAACATACAAATCTTTCAATTGTTAAAATAACAATTTCAACTGTATTTTCCATTTTAAATTGTCATCAACTAATTTTTAAAACCTTTTATAGTTTTTTTAACATTGATTAACAATTGACTCCTAATGTTACTATGATTTCATTTGAAAGCAAATTTTAACTAGCAAGCTATAGGAATGCAATAAAACAATTTATCGTCACTCTGCCATTATTATTATAAGCAGTATTTATTTTTATTTTAAATTGTTATTATTTTTATATTATAATATTTTAACAATATAATGTAAATTTCCTGTAAAAATATATCATAATTTAGTTTTGGGTTATTCTTAAGTTTTTTTTTCTTTAATTATGATTTTGCAAGACTTCAGAAAATGCAGACTATTTTTAACACTGATTATTATTATTATTATTATTATTATTTATAACATAAATGTAATTCAAAGTTTTCAATGGAAGTTAGACAAGAGTTTGATTTTTTTTTTCTCTCACATAATTACTTATTTGAACAGAAAACTCCATATATATATATATATATATTATGCACAGCCACCTGAAGATATTAGGAAAAATTACACTTATGGCAATATTAATTAAATAAATAAAACTTTTAAATCATACTATATCATATAAAGTATTTATCCTACCAAACTGGTATTATTGGTAGAATTTTGTATGTGCATCTTAATTCTCTTATGGATTATATTTTCGAAGTTATTTTCATATTAAGGTTTTTCTCAAATCCAAACTGGCTAATTTCCGACACATTTTGTAATTCATTTTTGTTCGAAAACGCATGAAATTGGCAGGTGCTTTTATTCAAAAACTTTGTAATTGAGCTGAATTTTCCATTTTTTTGGTAAAAGTAGACGATATTTCAGAAAATGCTGCCAAAGTTAGCATTTTGAACAGGAATTTTCGACGCGACAGCGCGGGAAAGAAAAAAAACTGATGTTGTGAGACAATAATCGTTTATAACTCAAGGTGTGATTCATTTATCAAAAAAATCTCTGGCGGCTCGGCCTACCAGGCACAGGTAGATTTCGAAGTTAAGTATTAATTTCACCAACAGAAACGAAATCAAAATTAGAGATAAACACAGTTTAAAAAATTTATTTGGCCGCTTTTGACGAGTCCCCCCCCCCCCCGTTATACTCCAATTCGCGCCAAGTTTAATAACGCAATATACAGCATGTCTGAGAGCTGTCCAAACTTTTCATCACGCCAATGATTCTATTTTATCGCCTTAGTGGCAGTTTAACGGAGATGTGATTTTTTTTCTTCTAAACACCCCCCCCCCCTTTTTTTTTTTAGTTTTTATTTATTTTGTGTGTGTGTGTGTAAGAGTTGGTTCTATCAAAAACTTGTCAATGTAAAAGTTGTAGATAATATTAAGATTTATAATAAATTTAAGCGGATTTGATATCTTGGGAATTGACGAAGTTATGTATTTTTTTCTTCTTAAACTCCTATTCCCCTCCCCCACTTGAGGCCATTTTTAATGATATCAAAAATCTGTCATACGTAAATTTTTGGCCCTTTTTTCCTAGAAGTAATAACTTTAAACGGATTTGATATGTATCATAATTAAGAAGTTATGGGGGTTTTCTTCTGTTTTCACAAAAAGCCCCCCCCCTCCCTCCTTTACCCTGGTCCGATTTTGCCCATTAACGAACTTGACCGAGATTTTATACCCCTTGATTTTATGTATCAGTTTGAAAGAGATTTGTGCAGAATTATGGAAGTTATCGTGTTCATAAAAAAGTGATATAAGATAGATAAAGTTTTGAACTAGGGGGTGGTTTCGGTTTCCTTTAGTCATGATCGACGCAGATCTGCAAAAAATTTTTAGAAATTCAACATAAAGGAGAATGTAATAGGTAGTATTTCTTACGAAATCTACTTAAAAAAGCAAAAAAAAAAAAACTATTACAAATCACTTCAATAATCATATGCCTGCAAGTGCCATGCTTTTGCGTTTAAAAATGAGCCAGAAAATATGTCAGAAATGACAATGTTAATAAATGACATCACTATGAACGATCGTAGATTTAAAAAAAAAAAAAAAAAGTGTCAGAAAGTTTCGCGTTGTTGAGCGGGGAGAAATATTTTTTTTTTGAGAAATGAGTTTTAAGAAATTGATACATGAGAAAAGATGTGAATATTTTAGCTACAGACGATGAACACTGAAGATGAAGATTTAAAAATATATAATGGAAAAAGCACAACAATGAAGCTATCGTGAAATTCTAAATGCATTATTTTTATAAATAAAATTTCAATTTCTGAAATAAACCCCATTAAAGAAGAAAAGGGAAATATATTTTTTTTTTTCCTCTCTTCTAAAAAATTCAGTTTTATTTTTTATTTTATTTTCTTTCTTTTTTTTTTTTAACTTTCTCCGAGCATTCCTATATCAAGATACAAATAAAAAAAGTTTTAACAACGATCAGCCAGAGTAAGCTCGGTATTTAATAATTTGATCAATATTAAAAATTAAATTTGAATTGGTTGAAATAAAATTTTAAAAGAAATTCATTACATTAGTATATCAATTTCATCCAGGCATTAGCATATATTGTGTGGACAGCAACACTTGTAGAGCAATATCGTCTCATATTTTTTTAGCTCACAGGCTATCAAAGCCTGAGAGCTTATGTGCCCGCCGGTTCTGTATGTACGTACGTATGTATGTACGTAATGCGATAACTCTTGATAGAACTAACCGTTTTACTTTAAATTTTGTTTATAGGTACCTTGTGATAAGGCGCTTCCCTGATTAGTTTTGGAGGTTCATTGGTTAAGCATAAAGGGGGGAAACGGGGGGCTAACCCCCCATAATTTAGATAAATAGGTTTTTCATGCAGAATTATCCCATTTTCTTCAAATTTTGTATATAGGTTCATTTTGATAATGCGCTTCTGTCAATAGTTTTGGGGGTTCATTGGTTAAGTATAAAGGGGGAAAGGGGGGATACTCCCCCTAATTTAGATAAATGAGTTTTTCATGCAGAATTATCCGATTTTCTTCAAATTTTGTATATAGTTTCATTGTGATAATGCGCTTCTCTGAAGCGTTTTGGGGGTTCGTTGGTTAAGTATAAAGGGGGAAAGGGGGGGGTTAATCCCCCCTTAATTTAGATAAATGGGTTTTTCATGCAGAATGATTAGATTTTCTTCAAATTTTGTATATATATTCATTGTAATTAGAGACTTCCCTGATTAGTTTAAGGGGTTCATTAGTTAACTATGAGGGGGGTAACGGGGGGATGACCCCCCCCCCCTTAATATATTGTCGATCTCTTTCTTTTTTGAAGGGCATTATTCTTTGAAATAAGATTATAATATACAGTTAGTGTGAATAGCCTGTGAGCTCAATGCCCTCAGTTTAACTGGGTAGTTTTCTTTTTATTACTTTACTACTGTTTTTTTCTTTTTCTAAAAACTTTTAACACCATGTTTTAAAGAAAAAAATAATATGAAAAGATACTGCTATGCAAGTGTTGTACACGCAATATATGCTAATGCGTGACGGAATTAGTATACTAATGTAATACAGAATTATAAGACAGACATTTAAAAAAAACCAGTATTTTGTTTATTGACTATATGAAATTTCATTAATGTAAAAACTTGGAAATTATTTATTTTGTTTTATCGGTACTTCTTTCTTATAGCGGCCCCCAAGGATGAATGCGACAGTTGAGTGGAATAGTTACACGAGAGAACTGTGAAGCATTGTAAGCATTTTTGTGAAGCATTGTAAGAAATTGTTATCAAACATTAGTGTGAATTTGTTATGAAACATTGTAATACATTTTTATTAAGGTGTTTCTCAAATGACCTGCTCAACAACGTGAAACTTTCTGACACATTTTCCGACTCGTTTTTAAACGCAAAAGAATAAAATGGGCAGGCCTGACTATTCAATCGATTTGGAATCGAAATGAGTTTTCCATTTTTTGATAAATAAGTTACTTATGGAGTTATAAGCGATTCGGCTCAAGTGACGATACGTTTTACTTACCCATCATACGTACAGGGTAAGTCTTGTAATCGTTTTGAAAATCGAAAAATTTTTTTTGACGGATTTACACGTTTCAGACACTGGAGATTCCGAAAAACATATTATTAGAAAAAAAAATTTGCCGTCCGTCTGTGTGTCTGTAAACGCTCTATCTCCCGAAAAAATTGAGATAGAGACTTGCAATTTGGTATGTACTTAGTATGTAATAATGGGAAGAAGCCTATTTCATTTCAATAACCTCGATTAACCGGAACAATTTTTTTCGGACTCTCGAAATATTCGTTCTGATAAAAGGTATATAAAAATTTTCGAAATTGTTTATTTTAAGAAATGAACATAAAAGACAATAAAAAAAACATAAATTTTGCATAAAGCATGAAGTCGATCGGATAATTAGTTGCCGAGATATTTGGAATCCTATTTTCCACACTCTTCGATTTTTCATGACCCTGTATTTCATCCAAATTTCACTTCAAAGATATATTTTAATTGGAAATTTGACGCTTAATCAGATGCAATAAACCGCTAGTTAATAGGATTATTATTTTTGGAGTTATAAGGAAAAACCTCTTTCAAGCAATTCAGTAATCGAGCCTTTAAAGTTTATGACGTCATCAATCCACGATTTTATTTGAATTGCAATGCATTTTATAAGTAGTTTACACATTTTTATTTTAATATTTTACATTATGCATATCCATGATGGGTAAGTATTACGGTGGACCCCAACGACTAGTTTCCCTTTCTAGAGCTCCCGCATTTGGAATTTGGCACAAAATGCCGACTTTGACAGTATTTTCTAGAAAATGTATTGTTTTTACCAAAAAAAAATGGAAAGCGTGTTTTGATGACAAAGTTCCTTAATAAGAGCACCTGCCAATTTGATACATTTGCGAACAAAAATGAATTAAAAAATGTGTTATAAAGTAGCCAGTTTGGATTTGAGAACAGCCTTAACATAAAATATTATTATTTAATAGAATGGTATTTATTTTTATATCTCTACTAGCCGCCACTGGCGACCAGTTTGGTCTCCCTTAAATGCATGTTAAACATTGCAACACGTTACATTTATTCATAATTTAATTTTTCCTTAATCCTCCGCCAAATCGGAAGATTCTAATAGACAAATCATGAACTTTTGCGATCATGGTAGCACATTTCGCATATGTTTTGGGCACAAGTGTCACATGCGCACGTTGGCGCGATTTTTCCCCCCGCCAATTTGGCGAAATTTTTTTTATGCAAATTGTTGTTTATTCACTTTTATTTTTTTTAGTTCTATAAATTATTTTTGATATGTATATCAATATTTATTTACATCAAACTATCATTTATTTATTTTTATTTCCTTTTTTAATTATGAGTATTTTTGTTAGCCGGGAGCAGATGCTAAATCGCAAAATATTGTTCCCATCACCATCATTCATACTACATTAATTTAATTTTAAATTATAAACCTGTCACTCATTTCATTTAAAATACTTATCTTTAATCTAAAATGCTTATATTACATAAATTTAAAATACTTCACACTTTTCATTTAATCAGAAAATAAATAAATAAATAATTGTCTGAGTGCAACGAAGACTCATACACAGCGCAGTATTACTTTGCCCCATATATAGCTACGATGGATATTAAAACCTTTCGTCAAGCATAACTCAAAAAATATTTAACGGATTTCGTTCAAATTTTTACAGCAGGTAACCTATAAAGGTGACAACGACGTCTATTTATTACCAAGAATAAATGTCAAACCGTTTGGAAATTATATTAAAAAAATAGATAAAAAAGCACAATTAAAGTACATACGTCACGAAATTTTCGTGCGTACGTCATTTTCACCGGCGGGAGATTTTCGTAGACAATCGGAATTGAAAAGTTCATGGAGTACATGGAGCAAAAAAATATGCACGCACTAATATTCAGCACAATAAAATATATTCCAATTTAGTAGAAATTGAAAATTAATCTGTATTTTTTTTCTGTTTGAAAGAAAAACCCCGCAATAACTTGGTAGATTTGGTATTAGAGATTTGGCGCAAATCTCAGCAATAGCAGCTTTTTTTATTTCGCGTGTATAAATTAATAAAAAAAAATGTTTGGTGTTTAAATAAAAGGTTTCGATTTATGGCATTATTTCTTTTTTTTTTCTCTTTTTAGCATTTTAGATGGGATTAATGAAAGGCATGTATTTTAAATTAAATGAGTGAAAGGTTTATATTTAAATGAAATGAATTCAATATGAAAATGTTATAGGAACAATATTTGGCGATTTATGAACTGCGCCAGGATAACATAAAAGTACCAATATATCAAACGGTATGTAGTACGTGAAATGAAACAGTTATAATCACCCATCGTACAAGAAAAAAACTAATATTCTGCATTCAGAGGGAAAAATCCATCTCCTGTGCCGTAAGATTTGGCGAGTTCTTTTTTGGTGATAAGTTTTTCGATGTGATTGTTGGGATCTGAAGGATTTGGTTACTTTTTCTAAATCTTATTTTTTTGCAGATGTAGTATTATGTAAATATATTTTTTAGCAGATATTTTTCTATTTTGTATATTTTCTATTTGGCATTTGGAAAAGAGATTTTTACCTTTTTATCTGTGCATTCGGAAATATTAAAAAATAAAAAAAGATTTACATATATCAAGCGCTTAATTTTTATACGGACCACTTCTCCATTTTTAGATTTGGTACTTTTCGGTTAGCCGGGCGCCAGTGAAATTTATATATCTATCTATTACATATATATACATATATCTATACATACACACATTTATATATGCATGTATGTATATATACATAATATATATACACATACATATATGTGTGTATGTATACATATATATATATGTATATATAGATATATACATTTCAATGGCGCTCGGCTAACCGAAAAGTACCTTAGATTTTAAATGCTATTTATTATTTACTAGCCGTTTATTAATTGTTTACAATTTAACCCCCTGACAATAACAATTATTTATCACAAAAATGCCTCTTAGGTTTGTTATATAAGTTTGTTTATGTGTTTTCATTACTTATTAAAATATCGAATATGGCGATAAAATTTCATTTTAGCATCGTGCTTAAATTTTTAAGATGGCGCAAAAACATGCTTTAATAAACGTATGTTTGTAAATATTTGAAAAACATGTTTTACCGCTCTCTTGAAAAATTTTGTAAGTTGCTAAAACTACCTTTTGGCACCATTTAAAATTTTTTTCGCCAACCGACATAGGATACGAAACTTTTTCCCATTCAGATACACATGCAAGGTTGGTCTCAAACAAGAGTAAAGCTAGCAACAATATTGTTTTAACTCTATAAGAGTTACAATAATGATATTAAATACTCCGATTGGCTTTGGGCCCAATTACGAAAGTTTCTCCTACAAAAAAAACTGTAGAAGAAGTCTTTTACATTTGTTTCAAATGAAGCTCGGTCTACAAGGTATTAGTTAATAATACAAACAACACTAATGGCATGGAGGCAAAAGTTTTAATTTAAATGTATATATTTGAAACCCTTCCCCCCTACCCCCCCCCCCCCAAAAAAAAAAAAAAAAAAAAAAAGAAAAGAAAAGAAAGTTACAGTAATGAATTTAAAATGGCGTTAAGCCACGCTTTCTGACATAAGCAATTGGCTGCAAACGCGATAACGAAACTTAATAACATGTAGCTAATATAGCCCTCAGGGTACTTTGCAGTTATACAGACCTTGTGTTTTTTTTAAAAAGCTTGAGACAATTCAGGTTTAAGAAGTTGAGATTTACTGTCAAATGATATAAACAACTATGAACACAAAACTGATGAATTATTATTCAGGTTTATGTATGTATTTTAAAAAAATGCATCTGATTACACTTATTAGATAAATTACTTCTGTTTGCATTTAATAACTGATAAACGGCTTCTGTATAATAAATGAACTGTTTAAATATTGGGAAGAGGTGGCGAGAGGTAGAAAGACGAGTAAACAAACGGGTAGACAGACGGGTAGTGAGATGGGTAGAGAGACGAGTAGCGACATAGGTAGACTGACGGGTAGCGAAACGAATAGACAGACGGCTAGAGAGAAAGGTAAAAAGAGGGTTGACAGAGGGGTAGCGAGATGGGTCTCGAGACGGGTAGCGACACCGGTAGCCTGGAATGTAGCGAGAAAGGTTGTGAGACGCGTAGCGTGGTAGATAAAGAGACGAGTAGAGAGATGAGTACAGAGACGAGTTGACTGACGGGTAATGAGATTGATAGCGAGACGGGTGAAGAGTCGGGTACAAAAACAGACGGATAGTGAGACGGGTATACAGACGAGTAGAGAGACAGTAGATGGGTACGGAGATGGGTAAGAAGATGGGTAGTGAGGCGTATAGCCAGACGGGTAGAGAGACAGATAGACAAATGGGTAGCGAAGTGGATAGAGACACGGCTAGACATACAAGTAGTTAGACGGTTAGAGAAATAGATTGGCGGGTAGCGAGACTGGTAGAGGAATATAGAGACGGGTAGCGAGACCGGTAGAGAAATATAGAGACAGGTAGCGAGACGTGTAGAGAGATAGACAATCAGTTAGAGAGACGGGTAGAGAAACAGACAGATTGTGGAGAGACAGACAGACAGGCAAAAGAAAAGTCTGCGGATTGGCGCTGTAAAGGCGCATTAAAAGCGCAGGGGGCAGAGCCTCCTATACAATAATCAAGAAGTATCTGTTAAGCTTAACTTTGTAATATATATAATTTTCAATTTTGCCGATATGGAGATTTAATGTAAAAGTTATTTTACAGAAGTCATCGAAAGATTTTTTCTATACTTTAATAGTAATTTAGACTATAGTTTTGCAATCTGATTTGTAGCAAAACATGCTATCAATGTGGTTTGAAGTGTAAGAGTTTTTATAAACAGTTATACAAATAATAGATATATAATCAAGGAAGAAAAATTTTAAATTCACACACAAAAAAGGTGCAACAATGAAATTAAATTTGTGTTAAGCCACGCTTGATAGAATAATCTATTGGCTGCAAATCCAATTACGTAACTTTAAAAAGCTTGGCGTTTTAAAAGATCCGGCGTTTTTTTTTTTTTTTTTTTTTTTTTTTTCCAAGTTTTGCGCAATACGCGCTTAAGAAAATGAGATCTTTTGCCACATGTTAAAAAAAATTATGACAACACATCTGATGAACGGTACTTCTTTTCTATTTTTTTAACAGTGTATATGAATTTATATATGATATTTTGTAATTCTATCATTTAATTTGCTCTTTTTCTTTATATTGTAATTGTTAACCCTATGTTCTCAGCAATATCACTCAGACTAATCCCTTTGAGGGAAGTCCTAGTAAATAATATCATAAATCAAATCATTTGATTTCAAAATCAAAGTATCGTTTCTAATTTGTACACGCGATAAATAAAAGCTGTATTAGCGATTTTAAAAATGCTAAAAATTTGATTCATTAAATATTATTACGTGAGTTCAATTTACGTCAAGAAAAGGTACGGAAGAAAGTTGAGTTGTATAGCACATAATTATGGTAACCTTTGATTGTCTCACTGGTGCGAATTATTTTTTTGGCGCAAGGCAGCGGTCCAAAAAATCATTCGCGGAGAACTTGCTTTGCGAATGATTACCTCCATGATTTAATATTTTAAATGTTCACGACGAATCAATCCTTTTTTTTTGTTTACACTCTAAAATTGGAAGGAGTGAGAAGTTGACTCTTTGGAAGAGTGAGAGGCATTTTCACTCTTTTAGGAGTGAATTTTATAAATATGCACTCTTTAAAGAGTGGAACTTTCCACTCTCTAGAAAAGAGTGAAATATCTCACTCCGTTGTCGAGAGTGACTGTTCACTCCGTTGACAAGAGTGAGATATTTCACTCCGTTGAAGAGTGAGGAAAAACATTTTTTTCCAATAAAATCACAAGATGGCGCCAGCTGACGGATGAGAATCCGAGTAATCTCCGTTATCGAAACGAAACACCTAAAATGAAATCCTTTATATATAGTAGCACGATTTAAAAAAAAACTGAAAAAGGCATTGAAATAATAAATGAATCGATAGAATTATGGACAGGAAATACATTTTATGCTTTACAAATTGCAGGATTTGCCAATGCTAAGAAAAGTGCAAGGAAAATAAATATTTGAAGTAAATTTATGCTTAGCTGCAACACAATTTTGCTTCTATTTTATAAACAGAAATTTAATATCTCTGAATGCTAATTATTTTCCTCTTTATTTACATAACCTATTCTACATATTTTATATCATTTCTAACCTCTTTATGAATATAAACAAAATATAACTATACAGATTAAATTTTCTGTTATTTTTAGCACGTTTGAAATTAAACATAAGAGAAATGAAAAACGTTGCATTTAATTACTGATTAAATTCATCACTGATTTTATAACATTTATTATAGAAAAAAAAAGAGTATAAATGTGTCGGAAATAATCTTAGGAAAAATTTAACAGCTATAATTTAAGAAAAAATAAAACGTTTTTTACCCTGACTAAAATTTCCCCCCTAAAAATTAGTTTTGAAAAGTAAATTTGGGGGGCCCTTTGTATTTCAGTGAGTAAACTTTGGCTTCACGGGCTTATTTGCTAAAAAGGCCCTGGGCCTCGGACAATCTTAATCGGGCTCTAATTATAGAAACATTATTAGCAAGAAAAAAATGAATGAATAAATAAATAACTGCTTTGTTGTAACGGAATTTTTGTCATAGCGGAAATGTACAGACGGGTGTTCGCACATTTTTTAGACGATTTCGGCGTTGTTGTTTTTAACGTTTAAAATATGAATATTGCTTTCTGAAATAATCTGTATGATAATCTTGTTTCTTGATTCTAATTCTGCATAATGCTTTCGATGGATATCGATGGATGTTTTCGATGTAAGATAAATTTGCGATAGTCATAAATCCTTACTTGAAACTTCGTTTTCCGCCTTGAAATGGGCTCTTTTTTTCCCTGTTTTTTTTTTTTTTTTTTTTTCATCTGATATCTTTTTACTATGTATATGTACTGATTTTTGGAATAGCACTTTCCAATCAATTGTTATGTTTATTTCGCACTAAAAAGTTTTTATATTATGCGCTTTGCAATCATTTTAGACTGTGGAATTAGCATACTTCTGTTCGGAAGAAGAAAAAAAGAAAACGCAAACGCATCTTCCCATTCACAGCTTTTTTAGCATGCGCAATCTTGAAATAAGAATAAATTTGAAAGTATCAGATGATAATATAAATTACACATAATAAGTTGTTGTCAGAATTTTTTCCTCTAAAATAATTCCATCTTTTTAAATAATTTATCAAATTTGTCTAAAAAATGTGCGAACAGTCTCTGTATTATATGATACAAAAAGAAGGTTTCAGTTTCTTATTTACACAGTTGAGAAACACCGTAGATATTTATGATTTCTACACAAATTTAATAAGTGTGTTCGAATATCACAAAAGAAACAAAGCTAAAATAATGTAATAAGAACTTTTTAAATTGTAAGCGGCTGTAGCAAGCTGTAGGTACTAGTTCTCGTCCGAGCGCAGAAGTCAAGCAGCAGCGAGCTCGGTTACTAGTTGGGAGGGTGACCGCCTACGAACAAGCGTGTGTAAAAAATGAGTTTCTCTTTTTTATTCAAGAATTTTAGTCACTCCTGAAAGAGTGACTATTTACTCCTATCAGGGGTGAAAAAACTCACTCCTGAAAGAGTGAGTATTCACTCTTTCAGGGAGTCAAGAATTTCACTTTTTCCTAGAGTGAATAGTCACTCTAAAGAGGTTGGGCAAATTTTGACTCTGCGATAGAGTGAATATCCACTCCTCCGGAGTGAATAGTCACTCTTTCTTATTTAGAGTGTACTTTCATGAATAGAGAATTTGAACTGTGAACCTAATTTCGACTGAAGTTATTGCAGAATATATACATAATTGAACGTAAGTCATCTCTCAAATATTAATTTATTTTGGACGATCTTTCTTAAAATGTAACTTTTATGCTGTTTTATTCGAAAAAATAATTTTGAATAAAAATGGCCGCCTGGCATATGAAAAAGTGAAACGGCCATCCCGGAACTGTCGATGATAGTCACATGACTTACGCTTTTATTTTAGAAGATTATTATACAGGCGTGCTATACGTTCGTGCATCACCTTGGCGAAATTTACTGCAACTTGGCATAATCGTAATTGTGGCGGCCGCTATAGGAGAAGTACCGTTTTATCTCACATAAATCCTATTTATGCAATGATTTCGCGGTTGAATAACACGGTAATATATCAGGAATTGCAAATTATTTACAATGAATAATAAAAAAAAATAATAATAATAAAATAAAGCATGCAAGAAAATGTTTAATATTTAATTATTATACAAGCGGTTGCAACATGCAGCAGTAAGACAAACTAGATTTAGAAATAAATACCAACAACAAAGCAGCTATTAAGAAGAACATGCAATGCACATCTATTAAACACGATGCCATGCCTTAAATTAAAGAAGTCGAATTTAAGGGGAGAGATTTAAAATCGCAATTAGCAGTGTTAGCAGCATCTTTTCGCGAAAAAGAATGGTGGAAGCAACGCGGAAATCGAAGCGACTTTCTTTCGGGTGCTGTTTTAGAATAAATTTGGGTCTTACGTTCGGCTTGAATCTTCGGCAGGTAATGAATGGCTCGTTTGCCACTGTAGTCCCGTAAACCGGGGTCAGCACCTGTAAATAAGTAAATGCACACATGAAAGTAAAACATAAAAAGGTAGTGGATTTATAAAGCACTCTCAATCAAATTTTAAAGCAGAAAAAAAAGAAACAAACAAACAAAGAAAAATCATGCGTGAAGCATAGATTATGAAACACCTTCCAACACTTTTAGAATACTGTAACAAAACTTCCCTGTTTAATAACATAAAAATGATATCTTTAAAAAAAATGGAAAATGCATAACGATAACACATCCGAAAACCCAATTTCAGCAATTACCATCGTGAAATATTGAAGAATCAGGACTAAGATTATCACACCCCAAGAATCGTAAATGTACTCTTAATTTTTTTGTGAAGCACAGTATCAGCAATTTGTATATATACTACATAGTATGCTAAAATTTAGCTCATTTAGCAAACACATAACATGATAAAATTTAGCTTATTTAGCAAACACATAACACAATTGAAAATTTCCCTTCAGCAATTTCTATCAATAAGCGTAAATGCACTAGAATTTTTTTGTGAAACACAGTATCAGCAATTTGTATATATAGAGGAGACTGGGGGCTAATGGGACAATTTTAAAGTTTTAAATTATTCTAAATGAAATCAATAAATTTCTGAATTTTTTTTTTTCTATTCATAAAAAGAGAAGTATTGGCTTTATAAAAAAAATATTTAGAAGAGATAGCATTTGTTGTTTCTGAAATATAATGACTTTTATACACTGTTGTACTTGTCCCATTAGTCCCCTAGGTTGGTTTCTATTGGGACACCCCGTGGATCTAATGTGACATATCAAAATCAACACAAAAAGTAGAATTGCAGTACCTATTTAAAGACAGCACATTTTACTTCAAAATACAATATACATAAACAGTATAGCATTAATTATTGCATATTAAAATTTGAAAAATTAAAATCAAAAGACATTAAAGTTGATGAACGAATAGTTTTCTGATCGATTGTAGGCTGAGGTAATTTCATTACAATGTCTTTAATTTCAGTCCAGTATTTTTCTTCTTTTTCAGGATAGACAAACATAGAATCGCACGTTTTTGTGACGTAACTCAGAAAAAGTTCTTGAATTCCACGGTTTATTTCAATAACAACTGCAACATAATGAGATATAGAACGTTTCCCTTCAAATTTTACTAAGACAAAATTATTTTAAGATATTTTCTCTAAAAGAACATTTTTTTCGACATCAATTCTTTCTGGAAAGTATTCATTACTTGAAGAATCATGTATTCTGGAAAAGAAATACGCTTAATTTTTTTATATTAACATAGGCATTTTTGAGATCTTTTTCCGAGTTATTTGAGTTTTATCCATTACTTTTTCAGATGTTTTTGTCAAAATTCTTGTTGTTCCCTATTTTCTGCCTTGTGTGGTATCAAATTTTTGAGGGAGAGCTTTTGGAAATGGCCTGACTTTTACTCTAACTGGTACAGAGGATGATCCAGCAGAGCTATATGCGTCTGTATGGTTTTCAAACTCTATGTCATTTGTTGAAAGTTTATTTTAAAACTTTCACCATCTTAAGCAACTAACCATCTTAAGTATCAACTTCACTTGTTGTTGCTAGTTCTGTATAATCCGACACATGAAAGGAGAAGTCTAATTCTGTAAAATTAGTTGTATTTGCATCGAAAGGAAAAATACTGCTTTTTAAAAATCCAGCTAGAATATTCTTTGGCGTCATGGAAAGAGTAAAAAGCTTTTTAATAAGACATTAAACTTTTAAATAAATCATGCATACCTCTCATTAACAATAAGTAGGGGAAAGGGGGGCACAGTGGGACAATTTTCACTTGTTTTATGATAATTTCTTCCCTTTTAATAAAAAAAAAATAAAACAAATACAGATCAATATTTTGGCAACTTTTAGCTTTCATTGTAATTTTTTTCATAATTTATACTTATTTTATTCTTAAAAAAAATGTAATCTTCAAAAGGTACTCAAGATGTCCCATTGTGTCCCCTGGCGGAGGACAGTGGGACAGGGAATGGGTTACAGTGGGACGGTGAGTAAGACACATACAAAATTAGTTATATTATCACAGCATATTTATTATTATTAAATACAGGTTTAAATATTGAACATAGAAGATATGAAAACCCTTTTCAAATGATATGACTTAAAAATATAATAATGAAACACATTTAAGAGTTGAAAAATTCTTTGCAAAATAATGTATGATGAATTGAAAATAACAAAGTAACATCAAATTAAACATTAAAGGCTTAACAAAAAGTTCTCAAAAGTTCATTTTATCATGGAATAACCTTGGAAGTCTACAGGAAATGATAATTGTGTCATTGTTCTTTCTGTCCCTCCGCAAGCCATTGGTTTTGGTAATTTTATTTCAATGTCAGCAAGAACAGCTGAATATGTTGTCTCATCATCAAAGACAAAATTGTATGCTGGCAGAAGTCTTTTCATATACTTCACTTCAAAGTCAATTTCACTTTTACTTATGATTTCTGCAACAAAATAGCATATGGCTCCTTTCTTTTTCCCACACACTTTGAGTAATAGAAAATCTCCAATATTAATAGAAACGCTTTCTCTTTTTTCCATATCATCCTCAAAAATACTTTCTCTTTCTTCCACCTCATAGTCAGAAACACTATCACTTGAAGAGAGCTTCCAATCTTCGTCTTTCCCATAAATTTTTATTTACAATCTTTTTTTTCCTTTCTTTTTTTCATTTTTTTTTTTTTTTTTTTTTTTTTTTGGTTATCAATTTCGAAATATTAGAAGCAAAATAAAGGTAAAAAGAAGTATATTTCTTTTTACCTTTATTTTGCTTTTCAATTCTTTCAAATGTTTCCTGCTCTATTCTACTTTTTACAGGTGTATCAGTCAATACTTCTGATTTCATCTTCCTTCGGTTCCTCTTAGAATTATCAGGTGCATGGCATTTTGGTAGAGGCCTTATTAGTTCTGGTGACAAAACAGGTTCACCAACTTTCTGGTTTTCCACCAGAGATAAATTTAAATTGGAGCACCCTGGTTGTGGCTCTTCTGTGAATGGTCTTCTGGACGTGTCCCACTGTGCCCCTATCAACATGTCCCACTGTACCCCCCCCCCCCCCCCCGAGGTGTATTTTTAAATCCAAAGTCAAAAGTTTCACAAAATTTATTAATAGAATTAAGAACATTACACACATGTAATGAAGAAAGTTTAAGCTTTAAATTAATGCAATGATAAAATAAGTTGAAACTGGTGTGAAACACTAAGAACTAAAATAACTTATTAAAACACCATAAAAACTTTAAAATGTGCTAGGCCTTTCGAAAGATCTGAGACTTGCTGCTGCTTTCATAGTAGACGCACGTCTTTTTGCGCCTGACGAAGAAAGACTCAGATCTTTCGAAAGGCCTAGCGCATTTTAAAGTTTTTATGGTGTTTTAAGAAGTTATTTTAGTTCTTAATGCAATGATATTCATTATTAGATGATATTTTATTGCACAAATCCAAGAAAGTAAAATTTACCTGATTTTTCCAACAGTGATAGTAAAAACAGAAATGGCTGTAACTTCCCTACAAAATGAAATGTGACTGAGACTAGTTTATACAGTGTTGCCATACAGGTTAACTAAATAATGCATATTTTTCTAATTGTTGAGTATTTGAATGGTGGGAAAAATGCCTTTTGTCCCACTGTGTCCCGTGTCCCACTGTACCCCCCTTTCCCCTACCTATGCTTCACTAATTCAGTTGTCCCATTAGTCCCCATATGCTGAGTCCTATTAGTCCCCATATCCTGATATATTATATTTTTCTAATCTACATAGCATATGTTTATCCGAAGATAATTTAACTAAGTTTAATATAAAATGGAATATTTGTGTTATATTAATTAGTAGCCTCTTGAACAATTTCAGGCAATGATGAATTGTACATGTCATTTAAGTAAAACAAATCAAACTTACTTTTTATAGTTGAAAACAAACTTACTTTCTTCTTGCAATCTTTCAAACAATTGCAAATGACTGACTTGTTGTTATTGAAATTAGCAGCTTTGGTGTTGCCATTTAGGTGTAGCATAAGGTTTTCTTAAAAATAATGTTTTCAATAAAATTTGGCCACTGTCCCATTAGTCCCCACTCTCCCCTACTACATAGTATGCTAAAATTTTAGCTCATTTAGCAAACACATAACACAGTTGAAAATTTCCCTTCAGCAATTTCTATCAATAAGCGTAAATGTAGTCTAATTTTTTTGTGAAGCACAGTATCAGCAATTTGTATATATACTACATAGTATGCTAAAATTTAGCGGATTTAGCAAACACATAACACAGTTGAAAACTTCCCTTCAGCAGTTTCTATCAATAAGCGTAGATGTACTCGAATTTTGTGAAGCACAGTATCAGCAATTCGTATATATACTACATAGTATGCTAAAATTGAGCTTTTTTTAGCAAACACATAATACAGTTATAAATTTCCCTTCAGCAATTTCTATCAATAAGCGTAAATGTACTCGAATTCTTTTTTGCAGCTATGTAAATGATTTTTAGAATTATACACAAACTAATATGCAACAAATTAGTTACTTAAAAATGCATACTACAACTGAAAACGTCTTGCGAAAAGTGGGTATTGCATGAAAACTATTTTTCTCGTAGATGATATCCTGATAAATCGATTTCTAAACCCCAAAAAACCCTAATCCGTCGTTTTGAAGAAAACGTTAGAGTCGTTTTCGAGAACCCAAAAATAAATAAATAAATATAGACGTATTACTCGTTTAATATAAGAATAAGATAAATTATACTTGATACGTTAATTTATGGTTGAATGTGTTAAAAAGTAAAATTTAGAAGGTATTTCTTCCATCCTCTTCTACAGCCAGCGTGCGCGAAAGTTCAGATTTTATAGGCACTGGACACTTTTTGTTTGCCTGTCTTTTTTAGATGCGTTCGTAATTATATAAATACGTAGCACCTATAGTCGTCGTCTGGTCCGTCCGTCTGTCCGCTTATAACAGCGCAAAAACTACCCAACCGAATGGTTGAAAATTTAATGTATGTAATCGTTGCAGAATTTTGCCGAATCATTTCAAATTTTACGAAAATCGAATCAAAACTTAAAAAGATATTAATAAAAGTTTTCTTCATTCTATTAAATCCTGTCATACGTAATTAATTCAATGATAGCTCATGATAGGTAATGATTGTAGGTTGCCACGGTGATTACGTCATATTTAAGATGGAGTCATGTTATTTCCGTATCACTAAATTTAAAAACCGAATTTGTATACTAAAATTGTTTAATTATTGCAGTCCTATAATCTACCGACAGTTTTTGTGATAGATGTTTCCGGAGAAATAGATATTAAATGGAAAAAGAGTCGGTCTAAATATGGATTTCAAGTTCTGAAAATTTCAAAGCTAGGCTTAAGTTTCCCATTGTAATTTTCAGTATATGTCAACAAAAGATAAAATGTTGTCAACCTAAAATGCACTTTTTTAATACGGAAATTAACCATATCATAATAACAGACGATATAATTCATTTCACTGAAATAATAACGATGATTTTTTTTTTACATCGTCTTGTATTGGATATTTGCACATAGTATAATTTTTATGTAACAGATTCGTAATTGTTTGTAAAAGTGCATTGGAACTTAACTTCATACAACAAAATAAATATCCATAATATGAAAATCTGCACATAAAATAAATTTTGTATTCATGCATTTTTGCATGAGTGCAACAACTATTGCACCAAAATATGAATATTTATAAAACTAGTTATAGTACAAACGCACATCATTTGTCACGTTTGACGTACAATTTGCAACTTGTTTTAACTTTTTATAACGTCAAATTCTCGCTTCTAAAATAAATCGATGTGAGTATTTTTCACTCATTGGAAAAAAAAATTCTAGCGCAAATATTTCTGCATATAGGCATATAGGTCTTTTTGTAAAATATTTACAACAATACTGAATTACAATTAACAAACAATAATGTTTTGAAATCGCTCAGTTGCTATAAACAATAAAGTAATTATATTGAGGTTTTATCTGTAAATAAGATTTATTGGTACATTTATGTTAGCCGGGCGCAAATCTCGCCAACAGCATTTTGTTTTCTCGCCAGTCGCAACTTTATTTTTCACGTGTATAAATGCTCTTGTGCTGAAATAACATGTCTTGGTTTATGATATTATCTCTTATTCTTTATACTTCAAATGAAAGGAGTTAAAAGCGCGTATTTTAAATTTATGTAACAACGTGTATTTTTTAAATGTATATGTTTTAAATTAAAGTTATGTATTTGAAATGAAATAATCGAAAGATTTGTATTCTAAATGAAATGAATGCATTACAAATGATGGCGATGAAAACGATACTTGGCGATTTACCGGCTGCACCCGACTAACATTAAAAGTACGGATGTGTGTGTGTGTGTGTGTGTGTGTGTGTGTGTGTGTGTGTGTGTGTGTGTGTGTGTGTGTGTGTGTGTGTGCGCGCGCGCGCGTGTGTGAAAAATACATTTTTCAAGAGCATATAAATTATTCAAAGATAAATGGTTGAGAAAATATTAAAACATTTAGCTTGGAAAAGTTTGGTTGTGCTTTTTAACCCCAGTAAAACAAAGTGTTTTACATGAATTTAAAAAAATCTACCTAATTTCAATAGACGTGATAAATTATTTTTATATAAAATTTTCTTCAATAGGATTTCGGAGTTCAAAGGGTTAAAAATCGAGAGAAATGTGAAAAAATATGGAATTCTTCGTTTTCTACTGGCAATGCGTATTTTTAAAGAGACACGAGCTGTGTAAATTTCAATCAAGTCAAATGGTCAGTTTTCGTCCGTTTTACGATAGTCTGAAAATCGTAAACACTTGCTTCCCGCTGAGTCGACACTTATTTTATGCGATCCAACCCCAGTGAAATAGCGGTAATGATTTTCAAAGGAATACTACTACTGTGCAATACTGTGTGTGTTTGCGAAAGAAGTACGGCTTAATTTTATGGCGTATAGAGAAAAATCACTTCACTTGAACCTACCATCATGCAAACAGGAACGCGAGAGTCGACTATAAAATAAAATGGGGGAAAGGTCAATACGGAGCTACATAAACCAAGCATTTGTTTGGTTGTTAAAAAGAACATCTGAATTGTAAATTGAAGTCAAGAAGAACTCGCATAAGGGTTACATTTTACGTCTGACATGAATAAAACAAACAGATATAAAATTAGAAACATTTATTTTTAAAATATGCAAAATTGGAAATCTTATTTAAAAAAAAAATATTTTCTAGGTATCTGTGTAATACATTTTTAAAAATTACGTATTAAATTATTTAGTTATATTTTCTTTCCACTCACCATCCTTTTCAAATGTAATGATAAAAAAATTAACTAAGTTTATTTAAAGTTAAGTATTTATATTTGATATTAACATTATACCCGTTATTTGCATATAGGGAAAAGTACTTACATACAATAACTTAGAATAAAATACATATGCACAAGATACTTCATACAATAACGCACACACATACAGACTTTCAGCAACTTACAGGCAACATATGTACAATAGCTTTACAATTACAACAACTTACATACTTACATTGCATAAATACATCTTACATACTTATAGTATATATAAATATATTACAACATATAAATAGCTAACAATGCATAATAGATACGTACAATACTCGTATATATAACTATGAAAGTAAAAGCGACCCCTTTTGTTGATTTAATAAACAGATAAAAATTATAAGAATAACTAGAAAAAACTTGAACAAACTCGATGAAACACTCTAGAAAATAATGAAAAGGCAGAAAATAGCTTGTCTGGAAAAGTCTGCCAAATATAATAATGTACTTGAAATTTTTGACGGCCAAAGCGACCCTGCTTCTCTTTTGATTTACAACTTTTTAATGGCAATTTTTTAAGCTGCACCAAAGCTATTTTATAAATCTAATTAATATAACTTTCCTAAAAAGGATTTAAAAAATAACGTAACACACTATATTTACTTGTTTTATTTAACCTGAAATAAAAAATTATGATACTATTAAGGGTTTATTTTAGGAGAAAATATCTCTCAGTCTATTTCAAAAATAAAATAAAATTTTATTAAAATCCGAATTGCTCCCTTAACAGAATAAGACATTCTGCTAAAGTCAAAAACACTTTACACGCTTTTACTGACTGGAGAAGGGAGAGTGACATCCTCCATAATATAAACTCTACGCATGTTTTGCGCATAAAAACTCCAATATTTATTTATTTCAGATACACAGCTATCTTTATGCCCACTTAAAGGAATTATCCTCCAAGTAAAGTTAGCTGAAATCCAGCTATGTCCGATGCATAAAGATCTTCACAAACTGCATTTGTTTGGAATATACTAAGCCTTATTTTTTTCTGTCCCGCAAAAGATAAATGCGCCATAAAATACCACCCCGATTTAATTTATGATATGAGACAGTGAGTGCAGTGCTCTCAAGCCGCATATTTTCGTTTATCAATTGCAGTATACAGAAAACAACTTTTATAGGACAATAAAATTTTGCCACATGTCTCTCTGTACTTAATGGTCTTGCAATGCAAAAACCACGCGAAGTTTAAATACAGAAATAGGATGTCGAAAACATGAATATAAAACCACTTTAAGCAAAGCGGATAATGGTCAGATTAATTTTTGAATAAATAATACTGGAGGATCCAACTCGAGCTTCCCGAGTTACATAGGAACATGGGTAAAAACCGGAACATAGAGGAAAACCATTATTTTAATTTATTTTTTTGTTTGTTTTTTAAAAACTTTTTTTTTTTTTAAATACCGTATATACTCGTGTATAAGTCGACCCCCCCCCCCCCAATTCTTAGGCAAAATTTTGAAAAAAATTGAATTTTCGTGTATAAGTCGAACCACATTTCTGGTAGTATGTTGAAAAATGATTTGTAATAGAGAATAAAAAAAAAATTAAAAAATGCTGCATAAGCGACGATATGGACGGATCAAAAGATTTTTTTTTCAGATTCCGATGAGTCGTTGATAAGCATGGAATCTTTATCTGAGGATATGTACTACAATGAAATATCGTATTCCCAATTACCTGAGCTGTATGAATATTCAGATGCTGAACAATAACTTACATTTTCATAAGTTCCATTGAAAAATTTTAATTTTTAAATGAAAACAAAAAAGGTTTTTAAATTCATGATTCCTAGATATGTATTATTTTCTGTCTTTAAATATCCTGAATATCGGCAATTGGGTACGTATTTATTTATTTATTTTTACTAACTCGTGTATAAGTCGACCCCCCCCCCCCCATTTTCAACTCCCAAATTTCGTCTAAAATTCTTCAACTTATACACGAGTATATACGGTATATATAACCGTTAAAAGACAAAATAGAAACATCATACAACAATCGGGGAATAAAACTAAATATGAAAAATAAAAACCTACCTGTTTGAAAAAATATCCAGAAAAAAAAATCGAAGAAAAATAAAAATAGAATATATATCCAAGATAATAGAAAGTTGATTGGAGGGGGGGGGGGGGGAATTAAAAACGAATTAATGAAACATTTGTGGCAAAGCAGCAGAAACTTCAGGTGCCGAATTACTGCAGATATCACAAAAAATGTACGATTTCATCCATGTATGAGTTTTAGTTAGCTAAAATAATATAGGATTCGGGCGCTATCGCACATTATAAAACAAGAAAATGAATTTAGCTAACATAATAAAAAGATTGAATTGATGAAGAATCCTCACAGAATCCCAGAAATGCAGGCATGATTTGCAAAAATGAAATCGTTGCCAAAAAATATTTACAAATACAACAGATGAATCAAAAATGAGATGAACGGATCACAAATATTAGTCTTCCAGATACAGTCCATAATATAATAACAGAGCTAAACACAATGATAAAAAAAGGGGAAATGGAACACTGCCATCTATTATGGAAAAACAGATTTATTCAATACCGGTGCAAAAATGCTTCAATTCAAATTATGTACTTTAATTAAGATAATAATTAATAAAGTTAATACATGTATTGAATGAAAAGTTAAGAGGTAGAAGAATACATTAATTAAGTGAATGACTAATAAAACTATGCATAAAATAAACCGTAAATTAAGATACCGTTTTCAAACATTGAATTTGAAAGAACACTTTTTTCCCTATTGGACGGTGTAAAAATTGAAATTGTGTGATGTTTAAAAAGTTTTAAAAAACTTGCAATTAAAGTAATTTTTTTTGTTCAGGTCATCGTTACTAATGGACATGTTTTTAATTTATAATACAGATACAAACGGGCATCATATATATGACATATGCGGAGGACAATTAAATAATTGTTAATAGTAGAATCAGTATTATAGTGTTTGTTAATTCCTCGTTAATAGCAATATTTATAATCCATCAATTACTGTTATTCATTAAATATTTTCGGAAATTTATTTGGAATATTTTCCTTATTGTTTCTTATTTCATAACAAAATTTGAAAATGCTTACCATAGGTATTAATTAGGACTTCCATAATTTCTTCGTGGCCAAACATAGCAGCCATGTGTAAAGGCGTGTAACCCTGTAAGAAAATAACAAAATTATTATTAGTTGAAAATAAACTACATTGATTTCAAAGATGAAAAATCGGAAATAAATATAAAAGTTGTTCAGTAAAATAATTTTTGGATAGTATGAAATATGAATAAAATAGGCCATTTTATACTGATGGCAGATAATTCATAACAATTTTCTTTCTGACCTGTTCGTCAAAACAGTTGTTTAATAAACTTAGGTTTTCTCCGTATTCGACAAAATTCTGATTTAGCTGTTTATACGAATTATTAATAACTCTTTTCCATATAACCTTATTACAGGGTTTCCCAGGGTAGAATTTAAGATTATGTTTATGAAATAGTCCTGCTATTAATTTTCAAGAAGTTCCACTTTTTAAATTTTTATATGGTCCCTGGGTTCTATAAGATATATATTTGGGGGGGGGGGGAATTCAGTGCTCTGGCATGTAAAACAGAAAAAAATTCAATTTTTCTATGCCCAAAATTCACGGAGTTATGATACTTTGAATTGTATGAAATTTTGGAGCTTTCCGACAGTAAAACGTACAGATGATTTTTTAGTGCCGGAAAGCTCGAAAATTCATAAAATTCAAAATATTATAACCCGGTGAGTTTCCATGGTATAAGAATGAAATTTACTGTCAGAGCATGGATAAAATGATTTTAATATAATTTATAGAATCGAAGGACCGTATAAAAATTTTAAATATGTAACTTTTTGAAAATTAATGACAAGATTATTGCATCAACATAATCTTATATTCTACCTTATTTCCAACACTTTTGCAATTAATTTACACTGCCTATGTATCTCTAAAAAGTAAAAAAAAAAAATAAGTGCGTTTCAATTTTTTTTTTTTTTCCATCCAGTATAAAAATTAATTTTGAGAATCAGTTAATAATAATTAAAACAGAATTATTATGGTAGTAAAATTAACCCATAATATATATATATGATACAATAAAACCAAAATACACAAAAAAATTCAATATAAATAGCGTAAATTTTTAATAGTTTTCTTCCTAAACCTTCCTCTTTTCTTCCCCTATAAGAAAAGAGAAATACATAGGCAATAGCCAAGGTGTATTCATTTTATCTATTTTGAATATAATTGGCACAGAAACAACCACAAACTGTCCGTAGATAGTCAGTTTAAGAATATTTTAAATGCCTTAATATATACCGAGTCAGAAGTATAGTGCCCTCATTACGTAACGATTATATTCCAATAACGATCCGTTTTAATTGTGATATGCTCATTAATGATGATGAACCTAACCAAAATTGGCAAGAAGATCTTAATTATAAGCAATTCCTTCGCTCGATAATGGAAATAAATTCAGATACAAATCATTAACTTATACTTCAACAATCAAATTATAACGAAACACCCAATATAGACTTAACATTCGTATTCGCCTTTTAATGAGTAATGTATTTCCCGGTCGCCGAATCCCTCCCGTCGAAACAACCTCGATTTCAAAGACAATAATAACCCTTTAAACTTTGCCGTATATATATTCCTCCGGCGACGAAATTCAAATGATGCCATTTCGTATTAGTAAATGCGATATTTAAAGTGTAAATCGAAATTTTCCTTTCGTCCTCCCCCACTTCCCAGACACATTCTTCGCCCTTTCCCCCCATCTTAAAATTCTTCAGAGACCGTGGTATACATTAAGGACCATCTGTTTCTCCGATAAATGCACCAGCACAATATGCAAAGCGGGAAATTTCCCAGCACAGCTTGTGAGAAAGGAATATCCAGATATTAAAACAAAGAGACGGTTCTTCCTATTCGAGAAGGCGATATCGCGCGATATTACTTTAAATTTATTAAACGGTCCGCGTTTACACACCGATTGTTGGCTGGCTACTCTCTTTCTCTCTCTCTGTAAGTTCGACAGCTGGTATTCTGCGAAATACCGCTGGAGAAACATGCAGATTCTACGAGATCGATTGCCGTTTTGACTTTCAAAAGAGTTCCTCAATCCCTCCTTTTCGAAAATTCTTGACAGTCGGAGAAAATTTTATTATTTTACATATTGAGGGGGCAGGCAGTGTATGAACTCGCAGAGATATACGAAGGCTTTTATACGCAAGTTCCGCTCCAAAGTATACCATTGATATCTAACGCGTGCTCTGCCTGTTCCTGATCTCTTAAAATATATTCAAAAATCTGTAACTGAAGAGGGTTTCTGACGAAATGAGCTTTTCAGGAGGACGGTTCTACCCCTTCCTCTAACATTTTTTTTTTCGCGCTCACTTTTTTTACAGTAGATATCTCCTGTCTTACCAATCGACGATGCATAAAACAGGCCCATCGTTAAAAAGATCCATTTTATTCTGATTATAGTGTCGAACAAAAAGTGTGAGTAGAGAAAGGAAAAAAGAAGACGGTTTTGATAGAATTTCTAACTGGAATCATCACATAAGACCGAAAAGGAAAATATATACGGAATGTCAATTGAATGTTACGTTACATACAATCAAAAATAATAAATTCCTGCCAGATATAATACTTTAAAAAATTATTAGTTTAATATTATCGGTGATAGTATTTATTCAAGAAAGGATAATCGCCGAAATATTTAAAAAAAGTGTTAATTTACAGAAACTAAAGCTATATATGTATAAAGGTGATCGGAACAGGTGACCAAGATAATTTTTACTTCAGCAAAAATTTCAGAATGTATTTCTTTTTAAAAATAAGGAGACGATGTTTAAAACGCAGTAGGGGACCGTCCAATGATTTAAAGACAGATTTTTTGTAGAAAAAAAATAAATGTATTAGACTAATTAATCTGCATATCAGGAACCTCAACATCAACTCTGTAAGTCACTTTAGTTATATCTCACCTTGCATAATATTTAATATCGTACAATCTGAAATTTTAATTTTGTTAAGTCATCTTATTTATTTATATACGTAAAAGAAATTTTAAAAAAGCATATAAAATTTCTCAAAGCTTCAGAAAATTAACTTCTGTCACATTAAACACGATTGTATACAATGATATTCTGAAACTGCTTATTCTTGTAATTTTTTTAGAACGAAAAGTACATTTCTTAAAGGGGCAGATTCTCTTGAACCCCATGCTGTCTAATTATTTTTAAGTTTATAATTTCCAATATTCATGCTATTTCTGGATTCGAGAATATGTACGGGCAGGGTTGCTATTTTGTCCACTTTTTTGTAAAAAGTCCGGGACGCCGGAAGAAATTGGACAAAATGGGCGAAATTGGACGAAATGGACAAAATGAAAATCTGCTGATTTTCCATGTGTTTGACATATAAAATTATTGTTATGATGTAATAGAATTTATTAGAAATATATATAGAAATATATAATAGAAATATTATAGAATTAGAAAATATTTTTTTTCAATTAATCATTTAATTAAATTAGAATGACTTCACATTAATCATAATCCAATAAATTCGCAAAGAAAATGTTAATTACATGTTGGTACAATTAATTTTATGCTGCATTTGTCAACCAGTTTTGATTAAGTTGAATCACAACCTAAACCAAAACTGAAAACTTGAACAGAAATACACTGAGAAAAAATTCTGCCACTGGCATCTAGAAACTAAATTGTGGCTTTAGAAAAAATAGTTCCATGTCATCCTTATAAATTCTAGTTCTCTTTGCTAGACGGTTCTAGTCTCCCCTACTCAAATTCAAGAGCGTTTTCCTTATATTATCGTGGTCAAACTTATTTAAAAATCTCTGTAAATAAACGTGAACACAAGAGGTTAGTTTTAGTAACTATAATTTTAGTTTATGAATTTTTTTCCAGAAATCAAGTGACAATTTCTCGCATTTCAAACGATTCATAATATAATGTATCGTTTCATCACATAGAAATCTATAGACTAGAAATTCTCGATCATTTCGTCTATTCAGTTTATTTGTTTACCTTATTCGCATAACTCGGAAATCAATATTTCTAGTTTAGAGATTTAGAAAATGACTACTTATTCGTTCTAGATAAAGGCGGTATAAGTTTTCTTTCAGTGTAAAAACCAAAACTAAAGAAACTGAATTTGAACTTAGACTCTCTTATTCATATAAAAAATGTTATCATTCGTGGAGTTGATTGTCTTTTATTTTAGCCTATAGTTCTGTCTAAAAATTCCATGATAGAAAAATTTTATCATTATATTTTTCTGCTTCTTATTGATGTTCCACCCATAGTAAAATGTGTATACACTGAATGTTTTTATGCATATATTAAATTATTAATGTCATTACAAGAACAGTTTCATTTCAGTGAAACATTTTCTTAATTTACATTAATATTTTACAACCTTTATGTATCTTGAATAACAAAATTTCATAGTATGCATTTCTGTTAATTTCTTTATTATTTCCTGGCATTTGATATTTTAACTAAAAGAAATTTTTTATCATTATATATATATTTTTTTTTACTTCGTATTGTCCCCCCCCCACCCTCCCCCCTTTTTTAAAAATAAGATTTGAGGCTGTCAAACATTCTAAATTTTTTTTTTTCTATTTTTACTTTTGCAAACTGATTATTAATTGCAAATGGAACTGCCATATGACAGATAAACAAGTTAAAATTTACTGCAAATGTATATGTTTTACAATTGCTATTTAATACATTATAACTTAATATTGATATAAATTTTATTTATAAGCAATTTTGCATAAAGAAGCTTCTAGATGAACTGAACTTAGTATTTTCACGTAAAATATTTCACATTACTGTTGTGTATATAAATATGTATATGCGATATTTTGATATAAAAGTTGTTTCTTGAATGGTAATAATTTATTATTGTTAAATTCTGCATTTTTAATTTAGAATTTTCAATTTATTAAAAGTGGACAAAATAATATTTTGTCCGGGGGACGGTTTTTTCTAGAGTGGAAAAAACCGGACAACTCTGTGTACTGCAACAGGTGCGTTTTACACTGTAATTTTATATTTTATCACATATCTTTAAAAATATACTTACTGTCAATTCTATACATCATATCACATATACAGGGTTGCACGAAATAATTCGCAGACATTACCGGCTAATGGACAGCAATTGCAGAAAACAGATTTTTACCGAGTTATGTGTATTTAAAAATTGCTTATTTAGATAACTCATTTATTCATTTTATGAAACAATGATTTTCTTTTTAATAATATTCTGTTAGTGTTGGAAAATGTTTCATAATCTATGCCTGACGCATTATTTTTCGTTCTTGTTAAATGTTTCCATAACTTAAAACTGGATTTCGCGATCGGCGAGGATCGTTGAAGTGTTTGTCTCCATTAATGATGAATCTCACTGATGAACTTTTCCATGATTTATATGCTAACGGTATTAAAAAGGCTTGTGCAACGGCAGTATCGGAACTTAACGGTATTAAACAAGTTGGAAATTACGTCAAAAGTGACAAATGAGGTGCGTTCGGAATGTTATTATTTCAGTGAAATTAATTATATCGTATGTTATTGATATGATTAATATCCGTAATAAAATAAGTACACTTTAAGGTGGCAACATTTTATCTTTTGTTGACATTTACTGAAAATTCTAATGGGCATTGAAAATTTCAGAACTTGAAATCCACATTTAGACTTTTTTTCCATTTAATACATATTTCTCCGGAAATATCTATCCAAAAGACGGTCGGTAGATTATAGGATTGTTGTAATTCAACAATTTTAGTACACAAATTCGGTTTTTGAATTCAGTAAATTACGGAAATAATCGGACTACATCTTAAATAGAACGTATAATCACCATGGCAACCTATAGAATCATTACCTGTTGTGGGATATCATTGAATTCATTACGTATGATAGGATTTAATAGAATGAAGAATGTGATTATAACTTGGTCATAGAGGTTATAAAATGTCATATACGTCATATATGACTATAACGTCATACCTGTCGGAAGCTGCTATAACAAAGAAGTACCGATTTAAAAAAAAATCAAATTACTTAATAAATATTTGTATTAATATCTTTTTAAGTTTTGGTTCGAATTTCAAAAAATTTGAAATGACTTGATAAAATTCTGCAACGATTAAAAATCTTCTAGATGAACTGAACTTAGTATTTTCACGCAAAATATTTCACATACTGTTGTGTATATAAATATGTATATGTGATATTTTGATATAAAAGTTGTTTCTTGAGTGGTAATAATTTATTATTGTTAAATTCTGCATTTTTAATTATCTGACATATATATTAAAATTAAAACCATTCGGTTGGGTAGTTTGTTTTTACGCTGTTATATGCGGACGGACGGACGGACAGACAGACAGACGGGCGGACTAGACGACAACTATAGGTGCAACGTATTTATATAATTAGGAACGCACCTAAAAAAGCAAACGCATGACAAAATGGTGTATAGTAGGGAGAAAGGGAAAGGGAAAATTCCTTACCATAAATCAGAAAACTATTGCAGATAAAAGCAAAAAATGTTACTCGATTGGAAATTATATCTTCTTTACGACTATATAAATAAAATAAATTTACTTTAAAGTTAAAGAAAATAATTTGTAATTTTTTAATTTAAATAAAATTACTGCTTCCTATTGAAGTTTAAAGTTTTAAATGATAACTTAAAATTTTGACACTACAAAACCAAGTTAGGCTAACAAATTTAATAAGCCTAACCTAAATGTTTAAGGGGCTTACATGAAAATATCTGGAGATATTGAATATTTAAGAGGATCTCTGAGAAAAAAACTAGTCGTTGGGGGCCACCGTAATACTTACCCATCATGGATATGCGTAATGTAAAATATTAAAATAAAAATGTGTAAACTACTTATAAAATGCATTGCAATTCAAATAAAATCGTGGCTTGATGACGTCATAAACTTTAAAGGCTCGATTCCTGAATTGCTTAAAAGAAACATCCTTATAACTCCAAAAATAATAATCCTATTAACTAGCGGTTTATTGCATCTGATTAAGCGTCAAATTTCCAATTAAAATATATCTTTGAAGTGAAATTTGGATGAAATACAGGGTGATGAAAAATCGAAGAGTGTAGAAAATAGGATTACAAATATCTCGGCAACTCATTATCCGATCGACTTCATGCTTTATGCAAAATTTATGTGTTTTTATTGTATTTTATATTCATTTCTTAAAATAAACAATTTCGAAAAATTTTATATACCTGTTATCAGAACGAATATTTCGAGAATCCGAAAAAAATAGTTCCGGATAATCGAGGTTATTGAAATTCAATAGGCTTCTTCCCATTATTACATACTAAGTACATACCAAATTGCAAGTCTCTATCTCAATTTTTTCGGGAGATAGAGCGTTTACAGACACACAGACACACACACAGACGGACGGCAAATTTTTTTATCTAAAAATATGTTTTTTAGAATCTCCAGTGTCTGAAACGTGAAAATCAGTCAAAAAAAATTTTTCGATTTTCAAAACGATTACAAGACTTACCCTATACTACGTATGATGGGTAAGTAATAAAATAAATTTACCTTAAAGTTAAAGAAAATAATTTGTAATTTTTTAGTTTAAATAAAATTACTGCTTCCTATTGAAGTTTAAAGTTTTAAATGATAACTGAAAATTTTGACACTACAAAACCAAGTTAGGCTAACAAATTTAATAAGCCTAACCTAAATGTTTAAGGGGCTTACATGAAAATATCTGGAGATATTGAATATTTAAGAGGATCTCTGAGAAAAATCTTTGAGGGAAAAAAATGGCAAAAACGGCAAATTTCAGATTTTTATCTTAAAATGAAATTTAACATCTCTAGAACATTGTGCACAGATTTCGTTCATTTTACGTATTTCTTTTAATATTTCTTTTTTGTAAATGAAATGCTTAAACTCATTTTTCTCAGTTCGTATTTTTTCATATTCTGTATGTAATTCAAATGATAAGACTTCCACAATAATTTAAATTGTCTGAAAGTTTTTTTTTTTTTTTTTTTTTTAACGTGTATTTAGATTCTATGACAAATAACCAAATATGTATTATTTTTTTATATCTTTGAAATTTTGATAATTTTTTTTAACTTAAATATAGGTGATTTTTATAGGTTTATTCCACATACATCCAATTATTATTATTATTATTGTTATTGTTATTATTTTATCTTTTGATCTAATTTTTGCATCAAAAATCCGAAACTTAGGTTTGTAGAACAAAAAACCTCGAGTATAAGATTAAAAAGTAAAAAAAAAAATCTAGTTTAAAATACCAAAATTGAAAAAACTAAAAAAAGAAAAATTGTTAATTAAAAAAAATTATATTAAAAATAATTATTAATTTATTATCAAATTTAAAGCCTTTTATTATCTTTAATCATTTTGCTTTATTGAAACATGATCCAAAAACATAAATATAGATGTTATTTACCAATTTTTTTTATTTTATTTTTTTTTTTTTTTTTGGGGGGGGGGGTACCGAGTTCCCTTAAAATAGAATTAATTCTAGAAGCTGTCCCGAAAATGAAATAAATCCATTACTGTAAGGATAGAGCTTAGATCTAATACAAATTTCATTAATGTTTAATTTGGATGTCTGTGGATGTCTAATACATTAAATATCATTACTTTAAATCATGAAAAAAAAAAGGCGCTTATATATATTTATTTTATTTTAAGCATGTCGGATATAATAGCATGTTTTTACGCTTTTAACAAACCCAACATTCACAACAAACATAAAATAAAAGTAAAGCTGATTAATTCCAAAATATTAAAAAAACATTTCTGACTGCAGAACTAGATGGCGCCACAAGAACTCAAATTGCCTACCATGCGCGCGATGTATGAAGTATGGCAGCTGAAAAGTCTGCTTTACGGCAAATAAATGAAGAAGCCGGCTAATTCAATAGTAAATCCATCCAACTGGGTTATGCGACCGATATTTTATACTTATTATCTTATATACTTATATCCTTATTATTATTTTTTTAATTTAGAGGAAAGTAAAGTAATTAAAAAAGTCCGTTTTAACAATAACTTGAAAAATGTGTAAATATACGATTAGCATGGAATAAAGTACAAATACAAATGTCATAAACATTGCTTAGTAAGTTAAGAATGAAGATGGAAGTAATCACTGCCAATAATTCACACAAAGATACACCAAGAGACACAAGAATTGTCGGAAATTATACACTTTCTTTTGAAAACAAAAAGTATTTTGCAACAAATTTTAATCATTTATTTAGTTGTTGAGTAATATGTTCTTTCAAATTAAAAATGTTAGCAATTACGTCAGCTAATAAATATTTTCATTTTTCTAATTCAATTAATTTCATGCAGAATTTCGGATTTAACTTTTGACGGGCATTACATAAAAAAAAATAAATAAATATATAAAGATCAGTAGTAAATGATGTCAAAGGTAAGTAGTAAATGATGTCAAAGGTAAGCAGTAAATGATGTCAAATTAAAAAAAAAAAAACTTAAATGAGAAATGTTTTTTATATAAAAATGATTTCATGATTTAGAAAAATAATTTCGGTTCCGTTCAGGAGATGAGAAAAACGATTTAGGTTCAGTTTCGATTTTCGTTCTCTCTGACACTTTCCCTCATACGCTAAAAAAGGTTTGTGACAATAGATTTGTTTGATTTGTTAGTCTGTCCGTGCTCTAACTCTCGTAAATATACTCAGATTGCTATGTAATTTTTATTGGTATAGGAATTTACTATAGCATGTTCGGTATCGATAATGAAGTGTGTAGAATTAGTAATTTATTTACAGACACACAAAAGAATTCCGTTACATTATGAGATATGGGTGGGAGGGGGGGGGCATCGTTTGCGATGCTTTTAATGGACAATATTCTTATGACGTCACAGTAGGTAAAATCACCGCCCCTGAATACTAGGCCTGAGCGCTGACACAAAAATGGCGGCGCTCGTAGGCCGATTTTGTAAAACCTTTGTACGATCCCCTAATTTTACACCCCGCAGTATTTTCTAGAAGGTTTCTTTGACTTATTGAATCTCAGACAAATAAGGCGGAGAAAACTTTTAGAAATTATTGGTAATGAATTTCATGGGACCGTAGACCCGCTGAAAAATTTCCGCCTACGACTGCATAAATTTTTGTTTCAGCGCTCAGGCCTGATATTCAGTCGTAACATTACGTTTTCATTCTCGAAGGGTTTTTTTCGCTATTTCTCTTAGTCACGTTATTTTATTGTCACACTTATGAGCTCAGAAAGCAAATTAATGAAAACAAACGCATATTCTTTCATTATTTAGGTATTAATTAATGAAAAATTTGATAAAAGCATGATTTGAAAAAATTAAATGAAAAATTTTGTGAAGACTAAAAATTAACATTAAAATCATGAAATAAAGGCATATTTAAGTAAAATAAGTTTAATTTACATAATTTATAAACAAACCTCAATTTAAACACTTGAAATTTCACTAATTTTTATAGACATTTGACAATAACCTAACAAAAGGTGCTGTTCCCAAACGGAAGCAAAAAGATGAGGGGTTGTATCCAAATATACTAGCTTATGAAAGTTGACATAATAAGAATGAAGAGTCTCTCATTCTATATTTGATACAACCCCTCATCTTTTTGCTTCCTTTTGGGAACAACGAAATTCGAGCTTATTCTATCGACGATTACTATCAGAATTTTCAAGCTATGTTTTTGAGACTTTAATAAAAGTTGGTCTATACATTTAGCTAATATATTATGCACAGTATATTTTGATTGAATTCGCGCATGCGCAGTGAAACAATATTTAGTAAACCTGCTCATTTTTCATACAATTTTTATTATTTTTTAATTCTGATTGCAGGGTATTGCGTACAATTTTGCTTGTCATATTTTCTAAAAATAACTTGTTTTTATATAAAAACTCTGCAAATTATAAGCAAAAAACTTAGTAAAATTTGGGACTGTTTTTATAAAAACCTGAATTTCTCTTCGAGTATACATGCTATCTTCATAAAAATGAACCCAAATTATTACAATAAGCCACTTAATCATAATCTACAGTTTTAATGCTTTTGCAATATTAGTTTTTACAGGTTTATCCAAAAGATATTCGTTTTTCTTCAATTTGTTGACGGTCCCTTATGGGGTTTCGGGAAAAAATCTTCGCGGAAATATATGACGTCTATCATGTTGTTTACACTCCCTGAAGTTTCAGGATAATTCCTCATGTATCTTTCCAGATATTTAACAAAACGTCTAAAATCGCAAGTGACCAATCTTCATTGGCAATATAGTGTATCAACACATATATCCAATGATAAATATCAGCGAACCTGGTTCGAAGCCGTGCAAATGTATCTCAAACAAAAAATTTATAAAAGATATAATACTTTTAAATATTAAAAAATAACTTGTTCATTCTTTGAATTAAAAAAAAAAATAGTTTTATATTTAATAACTATTCATATGTTTCAATCAATACCTTTTAAATATACAAAATAAACAAAGATCCTTCAACTGCACTTTACTTTGCACAAAATAGCTATAATGGAGTTCAAATTGCTCTTTAGATCGATGTCTTCGCTTTATCGGATTTAAATTAAGCCAATTCTTTTTATGAACTTCACCGCCATCGATTGTCTATAAAAAGACAAGTTTGGCGTCTTTCAAGATCAATCAATGTATGTGAGAGAGTGACTTGGGTCCCAAAACGACCAATTTAGGAAATCAAATTTCTTGAAAATGAATCCTCTGTTCAGTTTTAAAACGAGGAATTAAATATGCCAAGGAATCAATTGAGAAAAAAAAATAGAATATGAAAACAACATTTTTTTTTTTTTTGGCTATTTCTTGAAATAAGTACAGTCGAACTTGTTTATAATGAGCTCAGGTATGAAACCGTAACCCGTTTTTAATGAGCAAAAAGAAACGAAATTGTACTCCCTATATAAAAATGCGCATTTGAGAAAACTCTATAGTAATGCAAAAAACTCTGATATAGCAAGTAAAATTTTGCAAACCGACACAAAACTTCCAGTTCCTCTTATTTTTCCTAAGCAAAACCTGTTAACTGATACTATTCGATATTTTTAATGCCAATGTGAAATATCTTATACAGCACTAACAAAAGAGGCTGCATAAACGAAGTTTATGTAACCACTTTTCTTAAATGATTTAGCTTCTGTTTAACAAACAAATTATATAGTCACTGTTAAAAATTTTGTGGTGGGTTGGTTGGTTATTTGTTACGGCTGATTATCTGCGCTAGGGATGTAGGGCGGCGGTGGAGTGCCCTCCCTTTTAGAGTCTTTCTAAGGAGATACGGAGAAAACCCCCATGGACAAAAGCTCCACCGAACAAAAACACCTCTCTGCTGAATAAATGCTCTATTTTGCCCAAGTTTATTTTACAGAAAGGATCTCGAAACCATTAAAAAAAATTTCAAGCTTAATGTATTCAAGTCTGTCTAATGTTTCATATTTAGTTTAAATTGTATATCTCGTTTCTACAAGTATTAATATTTTTAAGATTATACGGGTTTTTGTTCTCAAAAATGTAATGATTGTTTTAATTCGTTCCCCTCCCATTCTCCGAGGAGGAAGTATACAATCTATCACAGCCTTTCAGGAACAATTTTAGAAGATGCAGATTTCTAGTAAATAACATCATATAAGGATTATTTTGATGATTTTGTCCGTGGGGATTTTGTCATGGACTCCTTTCTAAGGGATCCTCCTAACCCGTATTTACGCAAGGTTCGAAGAAGACCACGGAAAACTCCGAACAGTTAAGTCGACCAGCACGACAGGTGTTTGAACCCAGAACCTCCCCGTCTACCAGGTTTGAGAGCAGAACCTCCCAGCCACACTGCGGTTGGGCTTGTGGTGGGTTGGAACAACTTTTAGTGCTGCCGTAGCTGCAGCCATAAGAAAGATGGGGAAACCTTTTTCAACAATTTGCAGCTATGGTTCAAACGGCGCTGGAAATATTGAAATGAGATTTCACTCTTTTATGAATTCTACTGCAGCACCAAAAGTTTTTTCAACCCACCACAAAACTTTAAACAGTAGTAATTATTTTTTTTTTCTGGGTTTAATAAAGTAGAAGAGAAATACATGGTATGAACGTATAAATTAACAAATAAAGAGTATTCCTTTAATTATCATCTTTTCATAGAATTATTCCAAATTTAGAAATGAAAAAAAAAATATATATATATTAAATTGAATGTCGAGTTGTCATTAGTAATTTAATTGTCCCTTCTAAAATCCAAAAAATGTAAAATTCGGTCTATCAAACCAATCAAATCATTCTGTAATTTTTAATAATTTAACTGCTTTTTTATTTATTTTCTTCTATTTCATTATGTTAAATTTGAAACTTGATTATTGCAAGAACTCTGTTATAATGAGAAAAAGCTGCTTGTCCTATCATCTTCGTTATAACCAAGTTCGCCAAAAGTAAACTATTCTGAGAAAAAAAACAAGAACGAAAAATCATGTGTCAAGCATAAATTATGTAACACTTTCCAACACCTCCAAAATAATTTTACAAATCTTTACCGTTTAATAAGGTGAAAGATGATATCTAAGTAAACAATTTGGAAAACGCGTAACATATTTAAAAACCTAATTTCGGGAATTACCAACAATATTCAGAAATATATTGGAATTCTTTTGTGCAGCCCTGTATATGATCTGTAGATTTGTATATATACTTACATAGAATGCTAAAATTTAGTTTATTTAGGAAAAGCACAGCACAGTTTAAAATTCCCCTTATGGAATTTCCTTCAATAAACGGAAATGCAACTCGAGGACTTTTGTGCTGTCCTGTATGTGATCTATATAGAATTTATACACACCACGTATTCGACAAAAATGAGTTAAATTTAAAAACACGTTCAGCAACTGAAAACGCACTTCCAGCAATTATTGTTACCATACAGTACCGAATTATTTTGTGTGTCCCTGTAAATTAATGATGAATGCTATACACAAATATTCTATAGTAAGCCTCTTGTAATGCACCTTAGTGATATACTATATCAATTTTGAAATAATAAAACATTATTAAAGTAAACCCCAAACGTTTTTCCTCTACAGTCCATAATGTAACGGAATAATTTTGAGTGTCCCTGTAAAGGAACTATAAGTGCTATGCACACCCTATTCTATAGTAAGCCTCTTGTAGTGCACATCAGTGATATATATTAATTTCGATATGTTTGAAATTGTGTAACGGCATTAAAATAAACCGCAAATGATTTTTTTCCCATATACCGTAATGTAACGGAATTCTTTAGAGTGTCTCTTGAAAAAACTATTAAGTGCTACACACTTTATTTTCAATACCGAACATGCCATAGTAAACCTCAATAACATATATCAATTATGCATGGCAATTCGACTATATTTACGCGAGTTAGACCACGGACAGACAGACAAACTGAATTTATAAATACTTTTCAACTATGTTGGTAAGTATTACACTATATTGCCAAAGGTGACCGGTCACTTCCGATTTTAGACGTTTTGTTAACTATCTAGAAAAATACATGAGGAATTAACCTGTAACTGCAGGTGTGTAAACAGTATAGTATAGGTTATATATTTCAGTGAAGATTTTTTCCCGAAACCCCATAGGGGACTGTCAACAAATTGAAAAAGAAAGAATATCTTTTGGATTACCCTGTACAAACTAATGTAGCAAAGGCGTTCAAACTCGAGATTATTAATAAGTGGCTTATTGTAATATACTGTGTTCATTTTTATGAGGATAGCATGAATATTCGAAGAGAAATTAAGGTTTTTATAAAAACCGACTCAAATTTCGCCAAGTTTTTTTGCTTATAATTTGCAGAGTTCTTAATATAAACAAGTGGGTAAGTGTGATCGAAGATCGCTCAAAGGGTTTCGTTTAATATTCCTTTCAAAACACTTTATCCTTTCTTTAATAAATTCAAACAAATTTCATTTAACAAAAAAAAAAAAAAAAAAAAAATCATGTTTTTTATAAAGTAAAAATTTACCGATCTCTTTTTTCGTTTTTTCGAATATCTAAACAAGCCGGATAGCGGGCCAAGCCCGCTATTATATTCTGTCATTACTAATATCCGTAATACGGACTAAATGAGATATTTAAAAAAATAATTTCAAAATTAAACAGATTGTACACCTTCAAAATGTTAAAATATGCGAATATTTCCATAATCGGATTTTTATCACGATTCAATATATGTTTCTCAAACCTCAAACTCATATATTTACTATTCTCTATTATTTATATTAATACTCGCTTTGTATTATTCTCAAACATTTGAAAAATTAGTTAAACTTCCCATATGACGTCAGATTTTCGTTATAATTCTGTAATGACGTGATATTAATCTGCTTTGTGTACTTACACATACTCCTTGTATTATTGAGAAATGTTAGACATTTTCGTTTTATTACGACTATGACGTCAATCAATTTTATTTCATATTAATCTTTTTTTTCATTTTTCACGCGGAAATCGTCTGATAGAAAATTAATTATTGTAGAAAGAATTTCTTCGTTGATTTTTAATTTTTGGCATCGGCTATAACGAAAATTTTTTTAATTTAATAGGAAAAGGCTGTTAGAATTTTGCTTTTTTTATCTCTATTTATTAAAATAATACGAATTTTTCAAATTTTAATATTTTCAGCTCTTTACAGCTGATATTCTGATTTATACACAAAGTTTCAACTCTATAAGTTACATAGTTTTCGAGACTGGCTCTGTGACAGACAGACAACGGAGCGGGAGCAATAGGGTTTCGTGACATGAACGAAACCCTAAAAACGGTTATTTTCAGAAAAAATGTCAAACAACATTGTACATAATACTCTGCAATCGGAATTAAAAAATAATAAAAATTGGATGAAAAATGAGCAGGTTTACTAAAAAATGTTTCACTGCGCATGCGCGAATGCAATCAAAATATAATGTGCATAATGTATTAGCTAAGTATATAGAGCAACTTTTGTGAAAGTCTCAAAATCATAGCTTGAAAATTCTGAAAATTATCGTCGATAGAATAAGCTCGAAATCCGTTGTTCCCAAAAGGAAGCAAAAAGATGAGGGGTTGTATCCAAATATAGTAGTACGTGCAATATTGTGTACGCTATCTTGGCACTAATCAACAGGTATTTGATACAACCCCTCATCTTTTTGGGAACAACGGATTTCGAGCTTATTCTATCGACGATAATTTTCAGAATTTTCAAGCTATGATTTTGAGACTTTCACAAAAGTTGCTCTATATACTTAGCTAATACATTATGCATATTATATTTTGATTGAATTCGCGCATGCGCAGTGAAACTTTTAGTAAACCTACTCATTTTTCATCCAATTTTTATTATTTTTTAATCCTGATTACAGAGTGTTATGTACAATGTTGCTTGACATATTTTCTCAAAATAACTTTTTTTTTATATTAAGAACTCTGCAAATTATAAGCAAAAAACTTGGTGAAATTTGGGACTGTTTTGAGAAAAACCTTAATTTCTCTTCGAGTATACATGCTATCCTCGTAAAAATGAACACAGTATATTACAATAAGCCACTTATTAATAATCTCGAGTTTGAATGCTTTTGCTACTTTAGCTTGTACAGGGTAATCCAAAATATATTCGTTCTTTTTCAATTTGTTGACAGTCCCCTATGGGGTTTCATGAAAAAATCTTCAGGGAAATTTATAACCTTTACTATACTGTTTACACACCTTCAGTTTCAGGTTAATTCCTCCTGTATTTTTCTAGATAGTTAACAAAACGTCTAAAATCGCAAGTGACCGGTCACCTTTGGCAATATAGTGTATAAAGAAAAGCCAAGTTAAACTGACTGCATTGAGCTCATAGGCTAGTCACACTAATTGTATATTATACTCTTATTTCGAAGAATAATGCCCCTCGAAAAATAAAGAAATTTGCATTTCCCCCCTCCCCGTTTCCACCCTTTATACTTAACCAATGAACCCCCAAAACTAATCAGGAAAGCGCCTTATCACAATGAACCTATATACAAAATTTCAAGAAAATGGGATAATTCTGCTTTAAAAAACCCATTTATCTAAATTAAGGGGGTAGCCCCCCGTTCCCCCCTTTATACTTAACCAATAAACCCCCAAAACTAATCAGGGAATCACCTTATCACAATGAACCCATAAACAAAATTTGAAGCAAAACGGTTATTTCTATCATGAGTTATCGCGTTACGTACATACATACGTACATACATACAGAATCGGCGAGCACATTAGCTCTCGGGTTTTGATTGCCTATGAGCTAAAAAAGTAATCCAGACAGTATTGTAAAAATGAAAATTTACTACTGATAAGATTATAATTGAAAGAACTGTTGCTATTATTGTTTTTCTTTTTCTTATATATATATATATATATATATATATACATATATAAGCAAAGGCAGGCAGAAACACACAGACAGAAAAGAAACGAGAAACCACTATTGTGAAATATAAAATTTCTAGAATGAAGCTTAAAAAAAGTATAGGATAAAATATTTATTCTCATTAAAGTAAAATAATAATAAACGCTTTTTATGACGTCACTGAGAGAACTGTGAGGTAAAACTTTTCGACCCTCAATTTTTATTTTGAGCAACTCAAAATGCAAGAGTATAAAGTTTTAAAAAATTAAACACTAATTGACCATAAGAATTAACATTAAAATTAAAGTTGTTGGTTTATAATATCGCTGAATGCCCTTTGAAATGTATACTTTTAAAATTTTACTAAAATAGCCGATGAGAAATAATTATATACAGGGCTTTACAAATTTGATAAAATCTGGTAGCCAGCAAGAAATTCTAGTCGCCAGTAAAAAATATTTATCACCTCGTACCCTGTCATTGATTTTCAAAAAGCATTTATGATTTAATTGAATTAATAATAACAAGCATAGTTTAGAATTATTAGCTACATAATTTAGAATGATAATGTAAACTAAATTTTATAATCAAACTTATATATTTTTGAAAAAGAAATACTGTAAAAGCTGAATTAAGCGGACAGGTTCGAAAATGTTTGCCGAATGCTTCAAATGTCCGGATAATTGAACGCTACAAAATTTATAACTTTTTGAGGAGGACATTGGTCAAATATTGAAGAAATGATATGACAAAATGTATCGGGTATTCTCTGTAAAGAATAATCTTAAAAATGTGACACAGCTACAATTTTGATCGCAAAAGGCATAGCAAGGCAGCGACTCCTGTTGAGTGATCAAAACCAAAATTGAATCGGATCATAATAAGCATGTATTACGCTATTGTACGTGGAACAGAAATCACGATTATTTGTTATTTGTTTAATGGCAGCGCCCGAAAGAAACGCATCTCATTGATTATTGTGTAAAAGTCCTTTGGCAGGATTTAGGACGGGATTTTTTACATTTAACTGTTTGGTGCTGTCATCTACAGGAATAAAAGCGAAACAAACAATTATTTCTTGATTATAGTGCAAATAAATTGTAATTATAATTTGTCAACATTAACAATTAAATAGATATATTTTTATATTTTTTCATTTGAAATATTGATTTTTGTAAGCATTTAATATTTATAATTTAAAAAATATAATTAGCCATTTAAAATGTATAATGTAAACAAACAATAATTTTTAAAAAGGGATTTTTAGTAAAAAGGGTAAAAGTAAGAGTAATAATTTTCCCTGACCGTTTCATTTTTTAAACGTACTGTTATAGTTTTGAAATTTTAGCTCTTATTTAATTTTTTTACAAGTTTTTAGTATAAATAAATATTGTTCAGTCTTTTATGACGTCCACTCCACTGTTATAATTTTCATTGACAGTCTGCCCGGGCAACGCCAGGCGGGTCAGCTAGTCTCATATATTACCACTTTTAGTAAAAGACATCAAATAAATGCGCAAATATAGCTAACATAGATATTGTACTGCATATCAGCACCACCTGTAGGGCAATATAATAGAAATCTAATCGCCACAAATTTATAAAACAATACAAAAAATCCGACTAAATATGAATTTTTATGGAATTCCGTGCATTAGTTCTTGAGTTACAGTGTCTACAAAATTTATGTGACACACAGATAGATTAGACATCTGTCCAAAAATAGTAAAATTGCATCAAGAACACCCCCAAAATGTGTAAATCTATCAAAAACTATAGAAGCTAGAAATTTTCCCAAGTTTTCAATACTTTCTTCTTGTGAATACATACAGACGAAAGCCAAATTACTTTACGAATATTAAACAGGATACAGTTAAAATAATAGAATACCATTACGTCCTCCTCTAACACTACCACCCAGCTAGCTCATTTACCCGGTTCCACCAGGTATAAGATGCTATTAAATCGTTTTCATTAAGTGTAACTAATGCGCTCCAAACTGAATTTAGGAAAGATTGACACGATATAATGGCTCACGTGTTGTTTACAAACCTTCATTTTTGTCACAAATGATGTCGAAAACGGATCTCGTTACTGCAGTATATATATTTAAGTGCTCTCTTTAAGACCATTCATTTTTATTTACAGCTTTACTCCAGAGAACATAAATGAACGAAATGTTGCTAAAGTCTCCTCGGATGATTTGTCCGTAACGGGAGAAAAAGGGAACTCTAAACGAAGTGGAATTTTGTTCCTCGCAAGGTTTTCCCTGACATTCATTAAACTCAAACGCGAGTTCACTTAAGGGCCATTAAAGGGCTGGCTCCCAAGATTTCGTGGCTGTTTCAGGAATTTTCCAGTTTCTCTCCTTAAACTGCCACTGGCTTTTCCTTAATTTCAGGGATGAAATCTGGGGGAATAGAAAAAACGCTGCTCGGAGGAATATTTTATCATCATTTCCATGTGAATCTTGTTCGAATTGCAAGTCGATCTGACAAGTAAGCCATGATTAATATGAAAAGCGAATTAACTTATGCAAGGAAGTCGTTGAAATGGTCCCCAGATCTTGAAAAATTGGTGAAGAAAACTTCAAGAACAACGTGATTTGTGACTCTGATTATGTATGAAGAGTCTAGATTTTTTATTTTTTTTCCCCCGCAAGACAGTTGAAAGACAGATTGCATGCTTTTAAAGAATGGCAAAGCCTGCAATGATTTGTGCGAGAAATTTTTTAACTATATACATATATTTAATTCATTTTTAAACATGTAACTATTACTATTCCCGCAATTCAACTATTATAAAGATATAATTGAATCAGAATTTTAATTATACAGGAATAACCAAAAATGAGGCGAGCATCAATACGATATGCAGAGATTGATTGCAATATAACATAGAGACCAGCGAACATTTTCCAAGGCACCTACACTCCTATGTAATTATAATTGGCTTCTCCAGGACATCCGTCCTCCTTACTTTATCCCTTCCTTGCCATGGTAGTACAAGACGGGAGCCCCTCAAGGAGGAGCTAATAGATGAAGTGATTTTGTGCCCATGATATTTTATTAACAGTTTCCAACATAGTTGAAGAGGGTTAATGAATTCGGTTTGTCACTACACCGTCTGTCCGTGCTCTAACTCGCGTAAATATTTATTGCGTAATCCGTCTGTTAGTAGAAACGGCTGAAGGTGAATTTTCAACTGTGTTATGTGTTTTCTTACTAACCGAAATTGTAGCATACAATATACAGTATATAAAAATATATAGATTATACACAGGGCTGCATAAAATAATTGGAGTGCATTTCTGGCAATGACCTGTAATTGTTGAAATCTGGTTTTAAAATGTGTTTTGCGTTTTCTAAAATGTTTACTTAGGTACATCTTATTTACCTTATTAAGCATCAAAAGTATATTATTTTACCAAAACCTGTAAGATGGTACTTGCTCACCGTTATTGTTGAATATAAAATGTTATATAAGAAGATATATGTTACTCAAAATTCTATAATCATACACACTTCTTCTAATTTTAGGTCGCATAATGGGTCATTCGCACATTGAGATTGTATCCATCTGACGGAATTATAGGAAATATTTTAAACTAAACCTAATCCACGGAAGCTGCCGCAAAATTCATGAAATTGAAGACTAGGACAGTATTAGTGTCTGGAAAGCTCAAACGTTTTAAAGAAGGGTGCCTCAGCCTTGAAATAAAGACCAGAAGTCTTGAAAGGGAAAGTAGAGGAGAATCCAAGCACTAACACCCGAACACTTTCGGAGGAATTGGGATACGGTCGTGGATACAGGGATATGTCAATACATAAGCTTAAAAAACTTATAGGGAGGCAAGAGATGTTCCTCATGAACTTACTCTGCAGCAAACAAATCGCCGAGTAGAAATCTGAAACTCTTTTCAAAACACACACGATCTTAGACTTTCTGACGAATAGTGACATATGATGTAGTATTCCTGTGAAAACCAGATAATCGCAAACAATAGCTGAATGTGAGTCAATCAGCCGAACCAATTGAAAAACAAGGACGGTTTGGAAACAAGTTTATGATCAGTGTTTGGTGGAATTTTGAGCAAGTTACCCACTTTGAGATCGTTCTACACGGTCAACATCTCTCTCCTGAACCCTACTATGATCAGCTGGATAGGATAGAAGGTATTCTTCTATAAAAGGAAAACATCCTGATTTGGTCAATAGAGGAAGAACTCGCATCCAACAAGATAAAGCTACACCCACACACGTCTCAAATGACGTAAGGAAAAATAGAGGAGTTTGAAACGAATTTATGCCTATCTACCGTTTAGTCCGGATCTTCCTCTTGTGGAATGCGATATGTTTTAGTATATAGCATCTGTCTTTCTTTTCTTTTCGTTTTTTTTCCCGTGGAAGCCGTTTTTCTAATGTTCATGATCTGGAAAAAGGGTGTCTAGATTTGTTTGCACCCAAACCAAAAGAGTGGCCGTCAAAGGACAGTTCAGCTGGTAAACAGATAGTGAAAAACCAGTGCTCATGATGGACGATATCCTTTTGCTTTATGATGTTTTTCATTATTATTTTTTGTTCTAATACTGCAATAAAGTTTGATTGGAAAAACCCAAAATATTTTCGATGCACTCAAATAATTTAAAATACACCTGGATCTTAATTTGATCTCTAAAAGATGAATGACATAATACGTTTGTTAAAAATTCATAAAATTACAACCCAATACAGTCATATAATGCATGAAAAATGTATTCCTGAATGGTTTTCTTCCCTCTGAATCTATTTCGCACGGCTCCGCGTTTGTATTTCACTTACCACTTTTTCCCCAACTCCTCACTTTGTCACGTATTCTGCAAAAAGCATCAGGACTGATGGTCTTACAGCCAAAAGACTCTACACAATATAAATTGTCATCGGTATAGTCGTGGTTTTATTTGAGCATATCTCTCCATCCCTTACTCCTCTCTCTCCCCAGGTAAGAGTGGGGGGGAAAAAAATCAGTAAAAAGAAATACCTCTCTCTCCAACTATCCTTCGTATTCAGAGGAATGGAATATAATTTTCCTCCTCTCACGTGTTCTCTAAAAAGGGGGGAACTTTTTCAGTAGGACAGTTAATCAAATGATTCATAGTCGTCATACATGATGGATGGTAGCGTATGCGAATATAACTCCATTCCTTCATTGTGATGGATGAAGGAAAAGTGACTTTAATCCATAAAGAGAGACGGAATAGTGGGGGAGGAAAGCAGAAAAATCGGGGGGGGGGGGAAGGAGCGACGCCTTTTCAGGTCAGATGAAGGTATCTCCTCTGCATGCGGGTGAAAAAGAAAACAGGAGGTTCTTTGGATTCATCTCCTCTGTCCACTCCTGAGAAAACTATTTGCAAAGCGTCCATCCATGAAATTTTTCATAAGACCTGGCCCCGACCCCACCCACGCTCGATTACGCACCCCGCCATCCGAATGAAGACCCCTTTTCCCACCTCTCTGTACGGCTAGTTCTGTTTTTATTCTCAGAGAAAACGGTTTTCTATCGAAAGAATTGAGTGCTCTTGAAGGATGGACGATAGCTAAGACGAGTTGTTCCCGTTTAATAATTGCCAGAAAGAAACGTTGAGTCTAGTAGAGAGATTTAGTGTTAAAAATATTGAACACTTATTTCAAAATTGACATGCACTCACAAAGAGAGTTAGATAAGTGGTACACTCCGATATTTTTTCATACTTCCGTGGTTTGAAGTTGCTACCTAGATATAAAAAATCCCGTATAAAATTTGGGTTGCTATGCATAAACACGAATGTTTTATTAAAATAGAAGATCAACGTAAAAATAGCACAAATAAAAATATATAAAATCGCAAACAACTGTTTCTAAGCCCCTAAATTTCCATCATCAGTGCCAAATTTAAAAGATTAAAAACTGATCCAAAAGTTTAAGCCAACTAGGTATGTGTCTCCTTAAACTTTTGGATCAGTTTTTAATCTTTTAAATTTGGCACTGATGATGGTGCTTTAAGGGCTCCGAAACAGCTGTTTGTCATTTTATATATTTTTATTTGTGCTATTTTTACGTTAATCATTTATTTTAATATAACGGCACGAAGTTCAATCCACCTATTTTAAACGAATGTTTTAGCTGATTAATTTTTTCAGTATTTTGGGGCTTTTATAAGAACGCCGTACATTTTTTTATCAATGAAATTGTCTTTCATGCTATTTTTATAATGTGTCATAATATGACTTTATATTGGTATTCCTTTATTAAACCTGTTGTTAGTTAATGGCATCTCTAAATTATGCTGCACTATATAATGCTCTGTTGTTGTTCTACAATATAGTTAATCCTTAAACCATTAGCTTTAGAGGTGCAATTCTAATTACAAAAAAATGTTGTTTTTCATCCCATTAAAAGGCATTTACATCAAAATAATTGTTTTTGTAAAAGTTACAAAATGTAAATTTTGATATGGTGCCGGGGTCCTATATTTAGAAAAACTTTATCTATGCCCCACGCTATCTTATATCCAGACCTGCCAAAACCTTTGAAAATAAGATATAGTAGCACATAAAATTCAAATTAATTTGGAGGTTCGTTGGTTGATTGCTGTTTTTTACACAGCAAATTTTAAGCGAATAAATACAAATTAATTGAACGTTATGTGGTATGCATAAGCACACAAAGTAGTAGATTATTTTGTTTTTATACATAAACATATAAATACCTATTTCCAGGGATGCCACTCAGAAAATAAAAAAGAGGATATACGTGAAAGAAAAATTTACGCCATTTTTCACAACATGTGTGAATTTTGTAAACTATATTGTATTATATATAAAATAAATACATTGGGAAATTTCTTATATTTTATAGTATTTTCTGTAGTAAATATATTAAATTTTCATAGTTGAGTTCAAGAATATGACTACCTGTCAACTTGTAGGGTTTTATACTACATTAACATTCTTTCACCCAAATAAATATTCCAAAAATATTGGGATATTTTATGTTCTTTTAGTTTTTAGATTTAAGTAAAACAAGCAGAAAAGACAGAGCTAAGCTCGGTCAAAATTAGCTTTCAGCGATATTATTTCATTCGGCGCCAAGCAAGTGTTTTGGCATTAGTAATCTTAAAAGTCAATTTTCCCTATCATATTTACCCTGATTGGTTGAATTCTGTTTTCGAGAACGTTTTAATGACTGATTGGTTGAATCATGTATCTCGGCTGCTATTGGGAATTTCTAGAAAATTCCTTCAGATTCTGAAAGCCAACTTTTTCACCAAATGTCGCCAAGTTTGGTGACATTCTTTCATTTGGCGTCAAGCATGTGTTGAGAAAGTTCTATGTACCCTGGTTGGTTCAATTCTGTTTTCGAGAACGTTCTATGGACTCTGATTGGCTGAATCATGCATTTCGGCTCCTATTGGGAATTTCTAGAAAATTCCTTTAGATTCTGAAAGCCAATTTTTCTCAGCAAATGTCGCCAAATTATGCGATATTTTTTCATTTGGCGCCAAGTGTTTTGGCCTTGGTAATCTTCAAAGTCAATTTTCCCACCAAAACTCGCCAATGTCGCCAACGCCTTTTAAGATAAAAACAGCTTGACCCATAATGACCAAACTGATGAACCACTCGAAATTTCTCGAACATGTGACCTAGCCCAATAGTCTTCTCGTTCCCGAAACCAGTAGGATATAAAATTTAGTCAAAATAGTCTGAACCCCTTTTTTTATAAGAAATTGCTTGACAAATGCGATCGCCAGGTCGCCACTGGCGACCAAATTTTTCTATCTTTCCACCAAGTTATTTAATTTGATGTTATTATTATCATAATTTTTTGAACAAAAATTGACCTAAGAAATGAGCACAAACGACATTTTTTCAATTTTTCGTCGTTTTTAATTTCGGCAAAATTAAGTTTACCAAATGCAAATTTTAAAGTAATAAAAATAGACTAGAGAAATAAAAATTCGACTGATTTCGACACGAAAAATAGGCAAAAATTGCTTTCCTGCTTCATTATTTCATCGATGGCTCCCCTCCCCCCCCCCCCTTATCAGATATAGATTTTGTAGCACTCAATTATCCAGACATTTGAAGCCTTCGGCAATCAGCATTTCCCGAACATGCCGGTTAATGCAGTCGTTACACTTTTTTTTTTTTTTACATAGATAAATAATTTTGATAAACTTCATTAGAAAACTTTGATTATATTATCTTTCTAAATTATGTAACTATTATAAACTATGTAACTAATAATCCTAAACTATGCTTATTATTTTTTTCTCAATTAATTGATAAAAAAAAAAAACTGTTGTTCTTTTGAAAATTAGTGACTATGGTGGGGGACGGGTAATATTTTTTTACTGGCGACTAAAAATTTTTACTGGCAACAAGATTTTATCAAATTTGTAAAGCCCTGCCCATAATGAACCATGACCAAAAATGACCCACTAGTCTGATTTTTTCGAGCATGTGACCTATCCCAATGATTTTCTCGTGCCCCAAAACCGTAGAATACAAAATTTAGTTCAAATCGTCTGAGTCCTTCTTAAGATAAAAATAGCTTGACCCATAATAACCCACTAATCGAATTTTCTCGAACATGTGACCTAACCCAACAGTCTTCTTGTGCCCAAAAACCGTAGGATACAAAATTTAGTTCAAATCGACGGAACCGTTCTTAAGATAAAAAATAGCTTGACCCACAATGACCCATGACCAAAATGACCCACTAATCGAAATTTCTCGAACATGTGACCTAGCCCTATAGTCTTCTCGTTCCTTAAAACTGTAGGATACTAAATTTAGTTCAAATCCTCTGAGCCGTTTTTAAGATAAAAATAGCTTGATCCATAATGACCCATGACCAAAATGACCCACTAATCAAATTAGGAATTTAAGAAAAAAATCATAACTTCGTCAATTCATAAGATATCAAATCCGCTTAAATTTATTATAAATATTCTTAATATTATCTACAGCTTTTATATTGACCAGTTTTTTATAGGACCAACTCTTACAGAAAAAAAAAATAATAATAAAATAGTAAAAAAATCCCTGCTGGCTCTGCCTGCAGGTAGAGGTATATTTCGAAGTGAGCGGTCCCAACTGCTGCATCACTGAAAATAGGTCTTTCTTCTGTAATTCCCAATAAACAGGCACCCCACGGTCTGAGTCTTCGAAATCTACCTGGGCCTAGACCAAGCAGTCAGGGATTTTTTTTAATTTTTACTTTGATGTTTATTTCTATATTCGTAGCCATGCGGTAACTCAAGCCATAATTTTGGTAAGTTAAATCATGCTTCATTGTTGCTGCATAGAGATTGTAACACGTAAAAATTCAATATATAACGATGCGCAGGCTCATTTAACTTACCAAAATTATGGCTTGAATTACTGCATGGTTACGAACATAGGCGTAGCGTGACCGAAAATTTTGGGGGGGGGGCACAAATGTTTATTAAACACACACGTGCGCACGCACACATTCCCATATATATACAGTGGTATCTTGGTTAAAAACGGCCTCTCAGAAATTTTTCACATTGGGTAAAAGGAATTCAGTTTCGATCTTCTAACCCCCTAGACCTAAAAGTTTATTTTTCTTAAACATTCGTCGTACAGCAATTTTTGATTTTTTTGCGAAATGTTTATGTGATTTTTAGCGTTTTGCGACAATTTCTTAACATTTGTGTTAGGAATTAAGTTTCAATGTTTTAAAACAATATAGTAAAATTTGTCCTCTGTTTTTTTTTTTTTTTAATTTTTCGCGAAATTCTTATGTGATTTTTATCGTTTTTTATCTTTCCGAGGCAATTTTTTAAACATTCGTACAAGAAATCTGGTTTTATTTTTTCAGCCGATATAGTACATTTTCTACTCTGCGATTTTTTAACTTTTTGAAAATTTATTATGCGATTTTTCGTGTTTCGCGGCGATTTTTTGATATCCTTAAATGGAATCCAACTTCAATCTTTGAGTCCATTATAGCAAATTTTGTGATCTGAGATTTTTAGATTTTTCACGAATTTTTTATGCAATTTTAAGCGTTCCGCGGCGATTTTCTTAAACATTCGTAAAATACACCTGTTTTCAATTTTTGCAGCCCGATATAGTAAATTTTGTGCTCAGTGATTTCTAAATTTTTCTTAAAATTTTTATGTAATTTTTTGTGTTTTTCTGCTTTTTTTTTTGGCACTTTTTTAACATTTGTGATGCGAATCTGGTTTCAACCTTTTAACCCATTATTGTAAAATGTGTTCTCTGCGATTTTTAAATTTTTCATGAATTTTTTATGAGATATTTTGCTGTTTTTTCGCGTTCTGCTGCGATTTTTAAACATTCGTAAAAGGAGTCCAGTTTTAATCTTTCAGCCCATTGTACTAAATTTTGAACTCTACGATTACATTTTGTACTCACTGATTTTAATCGATTATTTCATACGACTTTTTGCGATTTTTTTTTATTTTTATTTTATTTTATTTTTATTTTTTTTTTTTTTTTTTTTTTTTGCGTTTTGTGGAAATTATTAACATCTGTAAACAGGAATCCAATTACAACCTTTTAGCCCAAATTATTTTGGCCCAATATAGTATTTGTTGGCTTCTTTTCTATAATGTTTATTCGGAACTCGTTATACCGAATTTGAATTCGTTCGTGAATTTGTTATGCGGGGTGTAGCGTTTTTTCGCGCTTTGCGACGATTTTTTTGACATTCGTAAAATGAATCCAGCTACAATCTTTTAACCCAGTATAAGAAATTTGGTTCTCTGCAATTTTTAAGTTTATCGTGAATTTTTTTTTTCAGTTTTTACGCATTTTGACGCGATTTTTCTAACATTCGTAAAATAAATCCGGTTTCAGTCTTTAAATACAATACCGTTAATTTTGTCCTCTGCGATGTTTTAATTTTTCGCGATTTTTTTATGCGATTTTTTTTTCACGTTTCGTGGAGATATTTTCACACTCGTAAAAAGAATCCGGTTTTAAACTTATAGCCCAATACAGTAATTTGTGTTTCTCTTTTCAATAAAGTTTATTCGGAATCCGTACTATGATTTTAATTTTTCATGAGATTTTAACGCTTTTTCGCGGACAACAATCTACAATTTTTTAACCTAATGTAATAAATTTTGTTCTCTGAGATTTTTAAGTTTTTCGCGATTATTTTTTGCAAATTTTACGTTGTGCGGCGATTTTGTACATTCGTAAAAGAAATCTTGGTTTCAATCTTTGAACACAATACAGCAAATTTTGTCTTCTGTGGTTTTTGAATTTTTAATGTATTTTTTTTTTTTTTTTTTTTTTTTTTCTTCACGGTTTGTGGAGATATTTTCACATTCATAAAAAGAATCCACTTTCAATCTTTTAGACCAATACAGTACATTTTTTTTCTCATTTTAATAAAGTTTATTCATCATCCGAAGAATTATTTTAATTTATTATGAGATTTAATTTTTTTTTTTTTTTTTTTTTTTTTTTTTTGCGTTTTGCAGCAATTTTTTAACATTTGTTACAGGAATCGAGTTTCAATCTTTTAGCCCAATATAGTAAATTTTGTCATCTGTGATTAAAAAAAAAAAAAGAGAGAGAGAGAGAGAGAGAGAGATAGTGAGAGATTTTTAGCGTTTCTTCGCATTCTGCGGCGAAAGGAAACCGGGAAGGATCGTAAAAGGAATCCGGTTAAAATATATTGTATTAAAATCTCATACATAAAAAATTTTACGCGATTTTCTGCGGTTTTTCGCGGTTAGTGGCAATTTTTTAACACTTGTAAAATGAATTCGTTTTCAAGCTTTTAGACTAATATAGTGTATTTTGTTCTCTGCAAGTTTTGAATTGCTCGCGAATTTTTTAGTGTTTTTTCGCTTTTTCGGCAAATTTTTGTTATTTTTTTTCCTGCGATTGAATTAAAGTTGGAAGAATACAAAATCGTCGTAACGTGAACTACGATGCTCAAAATATTAAACTAATTTGGGTCGAAAAAAAAAAAATTCAAGGTTTGATTCGAGACCAGATCAGGCATAGCCTGCACCATAGAATAAACAAGAACGAGAAGGAAGATGTAGGTGGTTTTCGTCCATTTCTCCTGTTTCAGCGTTTGCCACCGATTTTTTTTTTTTTTTTTTTTACGCTATTTTCCGAAACTATTTCAAAGGTGGGGAATAGCATGGCCTACTTATCGCTGCTTTGGCAACCTTTTTTCCTCGATATTTTCTCATTTATTTAAACGTTTGTTTTGATTTTGCTACATCTGTTTTGCGAAGGATATGTTATCTAAGGAGTGTAAACATAATGCAATCTATTTAAAGCTTTGTTTTTAAAGTTACGTATATTTTCTTTGTGTTATGGGGTGGAGGGGGGGGGGGGGAGTTCTTCCTAAATACCAATAAAATAATACTTAAAAAATAATAATTGGTTGCTTTTATAACTAATATTTAATTCGATATTTTCAATTTTCCGATATTTGATATCTTTATTTTTATGACAATAAAGAACTCCTGTCTAATTTCTTTAAATAACTCATAAAAAAAAGAACTTTCTTCAAGAATAAGTTTAAATTCGATATATTTTAAAACTTTATAACGCTTTATTATGCTGTAACGCAGCTACTTTCAGTGCCTGATTTATGGCAGGGCATTCGGGGCACGGTCCGAGGGCCCCCGATTTTCCGGGACCCGTAAATGCTACGAAAGACTTTTAAATTATTAGCCAAAATCTGAAGTTTTAAACTATTAAAAAACAAAATTAATATATTTTTTTTTTCATGTAAAAATAACTTTTAAGGGCTATATCATTCACGCGAAAACGCGTGCTCGCTAATGTTAATCCTATGGAAATTTTTTTTTAAATATCTCATTTGCATTTCAATATTTAAAAATAAATTTTACCATTGGATATGTAAAATTGACGAAAGATTGAAAAATCGTCAGCGAGATAGAACACTTAAGATTATAAATATGTTATAAAAACTTTTACTGTTAAAAAATTGAGAAGAAACATCATTAAATATCACAAAATTATTAAAACATCTGTGCCCAGAACCCCTAAATTTGTAAATCAGTCGCTGGCTACTTATAAAATAAACACATACATTCACCCCCCCCCCCCCTTCACCTTCGTAATATCAACTAAGAATTGATTGTATTCCCAGATTTTAAAATTTTAAACCAAACCCTTATTTAAATTTAACTAAAATCCCTTTTCTTCTGATGATTTTGATAAAAAAAAAAGTAAAATTTATTCTTTATAAAGGACTGAATAGGACTGAGTAGGATAATTTTTATTTAGTTAAAAGGATTTAAAGTAATCGTTTCATTTTATGAAATACTAATAAAATGTATCATATTTATTATTTCTGATGTCAACATCCCTTTTTCCAAACAAATACAAAACGATAAATGAGATACCATCACAGAAGAAGGAATAATTTATTCCTTCTTCTATGGATACCATAGAAGAAGATAAAAAAAAAGAAAAAAAAAAAGATTAAAATAAAAAATATATGTTCGAATAAAGTTAAAGTGGGACAAAGTTGTTGCACACGTTTATATTATATTTATAATTAAAAAGCAAAATTTAAATTCAAATGCTCAATTTTTTTTTTCTTCTCCCATGTTTTTTCCAAAACAGATGATTCATAGAAGAATGAATATAAATTATATTCCTTCTTTCTATCTATGAAATGATTAACCTCTAATGCAGTTAAAATACAATTAATTACTTTTTTTTCCTTCGTTTGCTTATCCTTGGGCAGATTTTACTAACTTTGGTTGAATAAATTAGATGATATTCTAGCTTGACTAATGTTGTTTAGGAAATACTTTTAGTCTTTTTTTTTTTTTTTTTTTTTTTGAAGTCTAAACTTGCATCTAAAAAATATTTGACTGCAGTGGGAAATATTTGCATGGGTCCACTGGTGTTTATATATTTACAAATAAGGAAACTAAATACATTGAAATACTTTATTGTATAAATATTTATTAAAACATTCATATAAAAGAAATGCAACACTGTGGAGAAAAATTCACTTCTACAATTTCACAGCAACAATCAAATAAAACAAATGATGAGATGATTTCAAATATTTTAATATACAGAAAATAATTCTTCGAACTAAGCTAATCACCTTTAGTTCCTTTTCTATATTTACAAAAGATTCATATAAAAAAAATGAACAAACAGTGTGCTGAAAAATTCAGTTTCACAAATTCACAGCAATAAAAAAAAATGAGAAGATTTCATATATTTTTATATAAATAAAATAAGCTAATCAACATTAGTTCTTCTTCTATATTTCGATATATTTCATATAAAATAAATTCAACATTGTGCAGAAAAATTCAGTTTTGCTATTTCACAGCAACAATTACTTAAAACAAATGATCAGATTATTTAAAATAGTTCCAAATAAAGACTAATAAGCAAATCAACTTTATTCCATTTTCTAATTATGGTTGGAGGAAAATTTAATATCATTTGATAAAAAGAATTTGACTAGTTTATAATTCTTAAATCCAGCCATTAAAAAAAAAAAAAAAAAAAAAAAAAAAGATGTGAAACTCAATAGCAGTTAAAATTAACCATTTCACCACTGTTGATACATAATTTATTTTCTCAAAGATTATTCAGATTTTTCGCAGAAAAGCAAATTTTTAATATCAATAATTCAATTCTCAAATTATATAATTACAATGTTTCTAAACAAATTTTTTAATCAGTATGTTTTAGTTTTATTAGAATATATGGTTCTCTTAAACATATGCTCACCTTGTGATTAAGGGCATATAAAATTTCTGAAATTTGTAGAATTTTAAATCATTTATTTGCTTACATTTTAAAACATTATCGTAACAGTTATATCTTTATGAAATAACTATCCATAGAATCATTTTCTTATGAAAATCTTTATTGAAGGAATAATTTGTTAAATTAATTTAAAGAATAATTTTAATTCTATTATAAATTATTACTTAAACTTTTTAAACATTTGATCGATAGTGCTTTAAGATCAATACTACATGGAACCTGGGAAAACTTGATGGCAAACAATTTAAAGGAACCATAGAAAAAAAAGTTCATAACTAATACAACATTCATGGAATTATTTTTAAAAAAGGCAAAAGTTTTTTTTTTTTTTTTTTAAATTTTACAAATAAAGAAATTTTTGAAGTTAAAATTTTATTATATTTTCCAAATATAAACATTTAACTGCATTATATACCATACTAGTAGAAGGGTTAAATTTATTTTGAAACAACTATTTACTGAAAATGATGCTAGAAAACTGTTAGATTTAAGAGCATTCATATTTATCCATTAGCAGCATTTGATTAGATCAGATGTAAATAAAGGTATAGCCAAATCATAAGACCCAAGTTTAAGATGGTTTCAACACATAGTGCACACCAGAACTCACATTCGAGACTAGTTTTCTAAGAAAAATACTCTAAATACCACACTATTTGCTCTGTCATACTGAATAAAATGACAAAAGACAAAAGCGGAAATACCGGCAAACCCATCATGTGAGGCGACGGTTAGTAGGAATGTCTAAGCCAAGATAAAAGCCAAATTTTCGCCAATATCGGGAGGGTTGCAAGCCATTCTGTCTGAACACCTTCCCAGAATCCCCCTAACAAATGACCGACGAAAGCACCCTACATGCTCCTTCTGGTTTATTGTTTATTCTATGGCCTGCACGGATGTACGCTGTTGATAGCAGTTGGACCCCACTAGGTTCATTTAATTCGAGGTTCACTTGAAAAAAAAACGACCAAGTAAATAAGGAAAGCTCCACTAGATAATTTTATTGAAATTAATATTTTTGTAAGAAATATAATAAACAGCACCACAACAACTGTATGTGGCGCCTGGTGGGGGGAAGGGGGGCACCGCCCGCACCACCCTTGGTACAGCCTCGATAATGAAAGGAAGACATTTATCAAACTTTTAAGACATTTGAAATAAGTTTAAACGGCACCTTTAAGAAGTAACTAATCATTTAATGTATGTGAGCCTGCAAAATTGTATGGAAAATTGCACCTTCGATAGCAACGGTTTTGCTTAACAACGATATTTCTGGAACGGATTGCCATCGTTTACCAAGGTACAGCTGTATATTAACTTTAAAACAGCTCATTCAAGAAGGCTTACATTATGCGAAGGTATAGTAGAAGATTAAGGGCTGTCAATAAAAAAAAAATAATAAGGAAGAGAGAGGAACATATTTAATAACTAAATGTAGAAAATATTAATTATTTTTTATAATCTTAGTGATGTGTGGTTGCATTCCATTGGTAAATAATTCCAGCGACACAGCTTGGAAAAGCAGGATATTTATGACTTGATTAAATTATAATTGAAGTTACAACAAATTAAATGAAATATATATTGCGGGGAAATAGAACTCCCACTCTGATAAACACAACTACATTTTCTAAAGTCTACAGAGGGAATGAGAAGAAAAGAAAAGTACATGTAGATATTAACCACAGACAGCGGAAAAAACAGCTGACATATTGAAATTGTCCGTAGCTGTAATTGAGTGATAGTTCAAACTTTTGTTTAATGAATGTTCGTATCAGGGTTTGTACTGCACAACACAATTTTTGCTACCAAATTCATTACTTCAAAGAAAAAGAGCTGAGCTATCTATACTGATCTGACATCTGATTAAGTAAAAAAAAATGAAGAAATATAAAATGAAAATTAAAGTAGTTATTTCATTTCCACTTTGGATCAATACATGACCTTAATTGACTGTATCAACATATTTCAGAAATTGATGTTCAAAAAGTTGGGGGGGCACGTGCCCCCTCTTGCCCCCCCCGAGGCTACGCCTATGGTTACGAATATAGAAATAAACATACAAGTAAAAATAAAAAATAACGCGCGTAATCTGAAAAAGTACTTGAAAAATTTCATGATGGCGTTTCAAATCAATCATAGATCGAGAGCAATTGTAGAATATTCTTATTTCTTTTTATAATGGCTTCGATGGAGTCGAAACATATAAACAGTCTAATAAAAGCTTTTTTTTACTGTTTATAATGTTTTTATTTTACACTTTTTAGCAACTGAAAGAAGTATAAAGTGTTTTATTATACTAAAAAATATTTATATGGAACTCGAAGAAAAAGACTCTCAAAAGGCCTTTTGTATTACAGTTTTTAAAGTATTTCGCCCAAAGCTCTTCTGCAAATTCGTCATAAAACATTTTCATGATTCTTATTAGACACAAATATTCGAATACCACAAATACAACTTTTAATACTATGAATTAGCAAAAAAAATCACAAGTTTTTATCAAATTATGGATATTTATTGAACACTAAGTATGTATTAAATATCCTTCGAAAATATTCCACGAAATTTGAAGAATGATCAGGTGAAATTTGAGCGAGTTATAGCAATGCTCAACAAATTTAAGAAGTTTTCCGATTCTCAAATTATACATTGAGTGTTTCCTATAAATTTTGTGGTATTAAAAAAGAAAATGTTGCAATTTTTCTCTCAGCTTCTAACTTTACGAAATTTTACTTTGAATTTTTGGTATATATGAGCATTTGCATGGCAATTATGATAACATTACATATTAAAGCACAAAAACAATACGCCAGATTACTCTTACGTATACAATTTAAGAACATATTAATTAATTCAGACACAATTAAATACAATGAATCCAAAATAAATCTTTCATTCAAAGATTAAACAATTTTCCATTTAACATGAATCTGAATTCTGTTTTGTTTTCAGATGATCACAATTAAAACAGGTGACTGGTGGGTTTCAGCAAAACACGATTGTTTAAAGGGTCTTATCAAAAAAAATACTTTTACCATCTCAACAACACTAAACACATTCATGAACTCCTTTTTGGCACGTAGATGTATGAAATTTGAAGCCATCTTTATTTAGTGCCTAAGAATCGAATACGTTTTTCATTTTTCAGTACAAAGCAATATGTGTTGATTTATAATCGATTGTTGCCAGATAACAATCTTTCGTGATTGCGGAATCTGGAAAATCGACTACACCAACTTTGACAACATTTTCAGAAAGAGGCGATGACGCCATATGAAAATGGTGCTATGATTCTTGATTTCTGAATAACAATATTTAAAAAATTATGAATGGAAATGTCTTTGTGAATGCACCAGAAAACAGCCCGTTTGGATACGTGGTTCATACACTGAGAACGAATAAAATCAAGCACTTTTCGATTATTTTTAAGGTCTGTTTAGATATGCGCAACATATGCATTAAAATGGCTTTAGAATAAGTGTATATACTAATAAAAAGAAAGTTTCACTCTGTGTGTGTCTGTTAGTGATGGCTAGGAGAATCTACCACACGCAGAGGCCTGAAACTTTGAATGAGGATAGTCCAAGGCAGGTCCTGATGCACATGAAGGTCAGATTAATTTTTTGATAATTAGCCGAGATATTAATTAAAAGCTCACCAAAAAAGATTTATTTTTATTTTTTATTCTATTTATTTATTATTATTATTTGGAAATCGATGGAGGCGCGTTTTCAATTAGTTCTTTTCCGAGCGCGTAGAAGAGAAAAAACAAATGCTGTTTTAATTTGGCCGTTTGCCTTAAGGGGCCGCCGCTTCACTGAAACTACACGATCGCGAAATCCCATGTTAACCTATGGGAAAACTTAGAAGCGCGATTTCTTAATACCTAATATAATTATTAAAATACGGTTTTCACCATCAGAAAGTAGCCATCAGATACCGAAGTCGTGTGTTTTTAAAAATTGTCTCCCTAAATTTTAAGTATTTCGAAGTAGATAAGATTTCATTAAGTGGAAATTTCAAAGTTTATAGGGAATTTTTAAATAGTTAAAATTTAAGGAGACAATTTTTAAAACGCACAACATCGGCATCTGACGTCTACTTTCTAATGGTGAAAACCGTATTTTAATAATTAGATTAGATAATGAGTAACCGCGCTTCAAAGTTTCCCCATAGGTTAACATGGGATTTCGCGATCGGGGAGTTTGAGTGAAGCGGCCCCTTAACATCCATCTGCCAAACCGTTCATAATCAGTAAAAAAAAGGAAAACATATTCTCAAATTTCGTACTTTTACGTCTTAAACGCCGCAATCAGCCCGAAAAAATATTGTTGTTAACCCTTTAAAAATAAAATTTCAAAAAGGTCCGTTTTCGCGATTGACTTTTTCTCTCTTTCGGAGACGTTTCCCTAAGGCTCGATTTCAGGGGTACCATGCTTATTTAAAGCTGAGACCTTCTTCTTTTAGACGGTGCAATCGGTTTTTAAAAATTCGAATTTCAACCCTTTTAAAAACTTCGCGCCTCCTGGACATTATCTTTTTTAACGCTAAACGTAACTAAACGTCCGTAGTTTGACACAATCTTTTTTAGATGCATCTCGGCAGACCAGATTTACATCACCTACAAAAATTTCGAAACGTTGGGATGAATAATTAAATAAATAAAATCTGAGAAATTTTCAATGAAAACGGCAAAACGCGGGCTGTTTCGGCACGGCTTCGGCTCATGTTTTCACTACGAAATATGTATATTTTCCCACGAAACTTTAAAGCGAGCTTGGATACGGTTATTTTTATAACCGATTAAAATTTCAGAGTTCCGATGATGATTTTTTTTTTTTTTGGAGAAGAAAACATATTTTTACAAGATATTTTTTTACGAAATTTTTACACAGGCTGGAAAAGCCGTTATATTTATAACCAATAAAATTTTCTAAGAGCTTGGACAACAAAAACTATTTTTTTTCTACTATGAAACGACCCTATACGTGAAAAAAAAACAAGAAAATGTCGTCTTACGAGAGCCTTTACCACTAAATATCAATATTTTTTTCGTGAATTTTTTATTTAAAAATTATACATACAAAATCGGATTAAAGATATAAAATCACACAATTCTGAGGTTTATTTAAAGTTATTAATATGGACCAGGGCAACGCCGGGCTGATTAGATAGTAATAAATAAAGAAAAGAATCAGCACATTTCCTGCCTATTATTTCGAAGAATTCTTTCAGATCATTAAAACATTTTAGCAATAGGTATTTTGAAGATAACATGATAGAGATTTTTTAAAGAATAAAGTATTAGCTTAGTAAAGCACATCTATATACTATGTAAAGAAATTCCATACATCATAAAAGTTAAGCTTCGTCTTTTTTCTTTAGGAGCAAAAAAAGGCGTGACATCACTACAGTAGATGAAGTAATTTCTCAATATAAGTTTCTTTTTGATATTGCATTTTTACCAGTATTTAAAGATTTGTAAAGAACATTACTTCAAAATTAAATGTAAACTAAAGAGTAAGCTTCTCCTTACTAAACACTGTTGTTAATTACTATTTATTATAATACATTTAGTACTGACAAACAGTTTAAGATAATACTAAAAAGAAAATTTAATGTTAGGTAATTTCGTTCAACGCTTTTTTCCTTCACTTAGTAGCAAAAAAATACCGATAAGGCCGTGAAATTGAATTTAATAGCCAAATTTCATTTGAAAATCCAAGGACTATTATTCCATTTCCCAAAGACTTTCTAGAACTTGAAAATGAACTTTTTTCAAGCACTTTTTTATATTTTTTCCAAAAAATACGAATTATTATTTAAAAAGAACAACCTTAAGCATTCTAACATCATCTCCAGTTCTTTATTATGTACGTACATGCATGATATTTGCAAGTACACAAAGTTTACGAAGATTAGGTTAATAAATAAACATAAGAAAATTGTTATGTTTTTCTTAGTGATTTTTAGCACTCAAAAAAATTGTTTCAGGATTGTGTTTGTAAAGCTAGCGTTCCTTTAAAGATTATTTACATATGGTCAAACGCATAAATTTCCAATAATGACCCTATAGTAGCAGCACACAACGTAGATATAACGTTTTAAAAACGAAATTAAATCGAAATTTCTGAATTTTACACGTTTTAAAAAAGCGTTGTGTGCTATTAGGGATGCCTTTAAATACATCAAAGTTTCTTACTTTGTTCAACTTAGTTTCCAGAATTAGTAGATGACCAAAAAAATCTAATTTAAAAAACCTTTCTTTGGGTGGCCAGGAAAAATTTATTTTGTTGCGCTTGCCTGTAAAAGCAGTTACCCAACAATGGAAGTGTACTTGCAGGAAAAATCAGAATTGTTCAGCAGAATATTTTTCTCAGTGTGGTCTCTAAGTCTTATATAAATTTGCGTTAAAAATAATAAACGAATAACTAATCTAATCAAATAGCACATTTTCATTAAAGATGGCATTTTATTTTCTTGACAAATTGCATGTTAATGCATAAACATATTGATGTTTAAATACAAAATATATATATATAAAGAGAGTTTTGGATGGAAAAACACTAATGACTTTTTGCCGGACATCGTATCGTGAAAGCAAGAGCTCTTCGGATTGCCGTCAGCACCAGGTAGAAATCGTCTCACACGCTACAGTAAAATTCTTGTATGTCTTTTCTCAGCATTTTAATTATGCTGTATTAACAGTTTCTCACGTGTCACTTATACTATATGTAATTTCAATTGACTGTTCAAGGTCACTTTCCCGATCCTTATCTTAGGTCAGTAACTATGGTAACACTGCTTTTGACTAATTGGCCGGTCTACTTTTACCCATGATAACAAAGAGATGAAGTAGGGAGGATGGATGGCCTTGAAAAGCCAATTGAAATTACATAGAGTATAGTTAAGTCAGAGATCACACTTCTGGTGGGGATACACTGTAAAACATTTGTGTAAGTTTACCATGGTTTCTGTGTGTAACATTACACAAATTCTAGAGTAAGCCGTTCTGATGTTTGAAAAACTCAAATTGCTGGAGTAATCTTCCACAAAGGCTGTGGAACATCCTCCCTCATGCATGACGGATGACGTAGCGCAATGTTAACGCATGCGCAATGATAAATATCGTCAGAAGCAATATGAACGAGGAAGAAATAAATACGATAGACGTGAAGGACGCTGCAACTGCTCGCCATTTTTGAATATTGTTTCATCAAATTAAGAGAGTGTGAGGGTGTGTGTGTGTGTGTGTGTTTACGGGGGGGGGGGGGCGGAAGTGTTAAAGGTATAAAAAAAATTTGAAAATGGAATAGTTTTACATATATTCGTATAATTCACTCTATTTTTAACAGTTAAACTACCCGAAACTACTTGATATATTATTTATAGTAATTAGTATTACAAATATAAAAGAAATGATACTGCGGATTGAATATTTTAAATAATACCTAAAATAATTTTAAATAAAATTGTTGAACTGACGTTTGAGGCCACTGATCTGCAGATTTACTAGTTTCATTGTTACTGTAAATTTAATTAAAATTTGTTTTTCTGTCGGAGGTGAATAAGCAAACATTTAAGACAGAAAATAATAAATTTTTAACAGCTTTTTTTTTTTTTTTTTTTTTTTTTTTTTTTTTTTGGAGAAAGGGATTGAGCCCCTCTTTTTTCTATGCCCTTAAACAATATTTCCTTCTTCCTGATTTGTTTTATTGATTGCCAGATTATAAAATATGCAAGGCAGAGTTATAAAAAAAATAATTTTATTAAAATATTGAAAATTTTATTAACCACACAAAATTAATTAAAAGCAGCTATTTATAAAAATTTTGGTGCTATTACATACTGCTAAGTGCAGTTTAACAATTAAATTTGATTACTTCGGTTTTCAGTTAAGTGAAAAAGATTTTATGAATTATGAATATTACTAAAATCACATGTCCGTTACTGGAAATTGACTAATTAAGCATTGCAGTAAAGGACACGTGTCTTAAAACCTTAAAAATAAATGAAATTTTGTAAATAGCCATTAGTACACTGCAAATCCTTGAAACACATTTTACTCATAATACAACACATTTAAAAACACTTGAGGTGTCAAGATGTGTTTCTCATATGCTCAATGCGTTCCCAGGTGTTTGAAAATAGCAAACAAAACACATGCTTCTAATCGAACGCATTCAAAACGCTAATCAGAAAACGCATGTTCAATGATGAATTAAGACATTTATTTCGGATGGACGGGGGGGGGGGGGGGGGGTTGCAGTTCCGGGAAGAAAATGCGCTTTGAGAATAATAAAAATTTTCTAAAATTTGAAAAGCTTCGGAAGGCACACTTTAGCGTTCTGGCGGATCACCCCCCACCTCTCCCCCTCCTGGGCTGGCCACATCCTTAAATCAGCACTGGCCAAGAGCCCAAGTTTATAAAAGCAAAAATCAGCTATATTATTTTTCAGCTAACATTTCGTTCAACATTGCAACTAATGAACTGTCCGTGGGAGCCGACAGGAAGGGGGGGGGGTGGCTCTTACTTGATTTCTAAATTTAATTAACTAAAAATTTCCTCTGATCGTCTCCCCCCCCCCTCCTCCTCGCAAAAGATAATTTTAGTTCTGTTTTTTTGTTTTTTGTTTTTTTAATACGTTCATATTTTTTAAAAATGATACTAAACACGGGGTTAGGGAGGGACGGCATCCCTGACGTAAAATAAAGAACACTATATTTATACTATTTGACAAACGCATGTTGTCAGACAGATAATGTTGCTGCATAAAAAATATATATAACATAAGAATCTACCATAGTCTCAAAGCAGAGGCCCAATACTTTCCATTTCCCCGTCCGGGGTGCTCATAGACCACCCTATGCCACTGCATACTGTCCTGCACGTGTCGGGCTGTACATGACCACCACCCCAAACTCAAAATTTTTGCTTAAAGTCAATCCAAACCGAAACTCCCCCCCCCCCCCCCCCCAAAAAAAAAAAAAAAAAAAAAAAAAAACGCCTATTTGAAGTGACTGAAATGAATCTAAATTTTAGTACTATTATGAATAAAATTTATATTTTTTGTATAAAAATGAACAAATGTAGACACTTTTAATATTTAGATATATATTTTTCTTTCATTTGAAAAATATTCAAGGACTTTCAATATAAACCGACACAAAAGAGTGAAAATCTAACCCGAAAAACATTTAAAGACAATCCATAAAACCGTGTTACTAATAAAACCATAATAATATCTTCAACCATCCATTTAGATTGAGATTGTGTCATTCCAAAATCCTTCTTTCCCCAAAAAGTAAGTAAAAAAAATTCTAACGCATGCGCTGTTCAAAGATGAAAGATGCGCACGTGACTTCCACTACCGTTCAAATCTCGTGCGCATGCGTTGTCAGCTTCGTAACAAAACGCGGGAGGAACAACAAACAAGCGTCGTGTCGTAATTCTGATTTTCACGATAATTTTAATGTCAACGAGGATGGAAATAGCTCAGTATTAAAAGGTAAGTAATTTTATTTCTTCTATTGTATGTATTTCAAATTTAATTATGATTAGTTCAATCCAGCGGCCCCTTAGCCAAGACAAGCATTTGCTAAAAATATTGGCGAAGGCTGCCACTGAAATCTTAGGTGACTTTTTAGTTTGCGCTACAAAGTTTAACTGATTTATCTGGTTGCCAGTTCTTGGTTGTTTTTTGCTCTTATTAATATTTTGTTTAATAAACTTTCTTTCACAGAAAGGTCTAGGGAACTTGGTGTTATTTTGAAAAGCTTGGTGCTATTCGAACTTCAGAAAGTGAGATTTCTTGCTAGATTATATTAAACATCTATGAAAACAAACCTAAAAAAGGGCATGTACATATATAACGTTATCACTTTAGGAGGGGGGGGGGGGGGTTGTATTTGATATCGTTATTATTTTTTTATCCAACCAAAATTTTCTCATTTTTTTAATAACTTTTTCTTTCTATCAAAATATTTTTTTTTTTTTTTTTTTTTTTTGTACTGTTAACTGTTTTTATGAAATTACAAAGTTATTAAAATCATAAAATGATTATACCATTTTTTTTCCTGAAAAAATATGGAATACCCCTACGTTTGACATCCCTATTCTTCTGTCATGTGTAAATGTGTATATGATGTAAATGATACTTGTTTAATAGTAAAGAAAACAGAAATAATGTTGTTGATCTATTTTGTTGATAAGAAGTTCTGCTTGCCCCCTACTCGTGCAGGAGACATGTGTAAAAAAAGTTATTACTTACTGTTGAATGCATTATGTAACAAACACCTATATTATTTAAATACTTTTAAATAGTAACTATTTCTTTTAAGTGTTATTTGATATAAAATTATTTCATTTCATATATAATAGTGATATTTTATTGACTTATTCTCTCCATTTGAGTAAGCAAAGTATGCGAATAATAAATGTATACTGCTCAGCCAATCTTTAAAGACTGGTCACGTGAGTAACGGGTCCAAATATGACCAGTCTATTCTTCGTAATAGGGATCGAGGTAATGAAAGGGAGTCTCCCCTACTAGTAGTACAAGAACATCTAGTGAAGAAATGACAAGCGGTCAGGCAAGATAAGGGAAACCTGAATTTTGTCTCCTCCTAATATAATGCTTCCCTCCCTTCGGATGGGTCTATTATTTTGGCAGCATGCCAAGGTCAGTCTTTAAAGAGTGGTTCAACAGTAACCATATTTGTATATAACTGCAAACGGAAAATAAAGTTGAAAAAAAAATGGATACTGATAGCCATATCATGAGGAGGTTGGGGGGGCTCTTCGAGGGATGTTAATGTATGATATCGTAAGGGTCGGGAAGAGGGTTCAAAATGCACTTTGAGAGTAATAAAAAAAATTCTAAAATTTGAAAAGTTCTGGAAGGCACACTTTATAGTTCTGGCAGATCATCCCCTCTCTCCCTCCCTGGCTTGCAACATCCTTCGATCAGCACTGGCCAAGAGCCCAAGTTTATAAAAACAAAAATCAGCCATATTATTTTACAACTAACATTTCGTTCAACATTGCAACTAATGAACTGTCCTTGAGTGCCAATAGGAATGCGGAGGGGGGTTGGGGCATTGCCTCTTACTGAATTTCTAAATTTAATTAACTAAAGATTTCCTTTTCTCTGAAAAGTTTGAAAAAACATATAATATCAAAAAGTTGATAACATTATATATGTACAGCCCCAGACTTTTATGCTTGTTTATAGTTGTATATAGTGTATATATAATATATATTACTTTAAGAAGGTGTAAAAATGTATGCAAATTATTTTTGGTTTATTCAAGGTGGGGACACAGCGGCTTGCATTTACATTTTAAATCAAAAAATTATAATACAGTTAAATTCTGTCCAGTTTTAATTTTTTTTTTTATTATTGAAATTTGTATTGTTTTCATTCCAATACATTATATACTTCAGTTATGAAAATTTTTTTATATTTTTGCATCATCTAATATTGAAATATTTACATATAACTTTTTATTTTATATGTATTGTTTTTTATATTATATCACTTCTGTGTGTATACAAAAATAGAAAAATGGCTTTTTTATATTAAATTGTAAAAATATTGAAAAAATTACTTGTGTATAGAAAACAATGAATAGGTTGCCAAGAAATATGTTGTAAAATTTCCTACTCTCGCCAAGGCTCCTATATTGGAAAAGTACCTGAATATATATCTATTCATCAATTGAATGTACTAATAATTGCTAAACGTTTAAACAAATTGATTAGTTAGAGATCTTTATCTAATTGGTACATGTTACATAACCAGGGATTGCAAATATGGTTGCACTTTTGGTTGCAAATTTTTTTTTTATCTGGCAATTCAGTTATTAGACTGGTTTTTTTTTTTTTTTTTTTTTTTTTGTTGTTGTTATTGGTTTTTTTTTTTTTTTTTTTTTTGTACACAAATTGACCCAAACTTTCTTGAAATAAGCACAAATGGCATTTTTCTCCTCCTCCCCCTTCCCCAACTTTAAAAAATAAACTTAGAAACTATATTCAAACAAAAAAATTAACCTTTATTTTTAAATTATCAAAAATAAGTTCATCAAGTGTAAATTTAAAATAATAAAATCAGAAATTTTTGAGACTGCCACAGAAAAATAGGCAAAAACTTGTTTTCTTGCTTGACTATTTCATCGATGCCTTCCTTAGTAGATATAGATTTTGTAGCATTCAGCTATCTGGACATTTGAATCTGAACATGCCGATTAATTCAGCCTTTACAGTACAGTAGAGTCTCCAAAATCTGCACAGCTTGGAACCAGAGGCTGTGCAGATTTTAGAATTTTGCGGATTTTAGAGTTTTGCAGATTCTGGTTTTCTGGATTAAATGATTTTTTTTTCAACTTACCTGTGTCCATTTAGAAGAAGACGTAATAATTCAATTTAAACAAATCAAAACTTGAATACTTTTAATTTACTTGCATATTATTATTTTAATATACAAAATTATTTTTTATTACAACTTTTGAACATTTCTTGTATAGTTTTTTGCTTCAGAATTTTCCTTTTTTCTTGATGAAGTTTTTTTTTTTTTTTGCATCCTGTAAACAGTCATTATTTCTTGCTTGTCTATGCAACTCTGCTGTATCAAGAACATCAAAAAGTTTTCACAAAAATACAAACCTGAGAGAATGTTTAGCTGAATTGAAGTTCTTAGCTTTTTTTATGTTTTCAATAAATTATAGTTACGTTTTTAAACTTTGCCATCTCTTAAAGAATTTCGTACCCCGTATTTTTTTTTCAGGTGTTTGTTTTAAGATAGGGTGTGAAAAGAGTTGTTGGCCATTTATAATACAAACAGTGTAATATCTTGTGCCATTATATATATTATTTATTCAAATAAATTTACGTAAAAAATAATTTTATTTTTGTTCAATAATATTTGGAGCAAAGATTATAAGATTACTTCTTAACTGCAAATTTCATTGTTTACATTTTGCAATGAAAGCAGATTTTGGAGTTTTGCGGATTTTCAAGACTCTACTGTATTTCTTTCTTTTTTTTTTTTTTTTTTTTCTAAGAGAACCATAATTTGAATAAGTTTCATTAGAAAATGAATTGGTTTATATTATCTTTCTAAACTATGTAACTAATAATTCTAAACTATGCTTGTTATTATTTTTTATCAATTAATTCATAAAAACTTTTGTCGATAAAATCAATGACGAGGGAGGAGGGGTAGTAATACTTTTCATTTGGCTACTAGATTTTATCAAATTTGTAAAGACCTGTACATAACTTTAATTTAATAATTTGAAAAATACAGAGAATATTTATATAATAAAGAGAAATAAAGAGAATATTTATATTTTGGATACTTTTTGGTTAGCTGGGCGCCAGTGAAATACATATATATATTTATATATATATTTTTTCACTGGCGCCCGGCTAGCCAAAAAGTACCATCATTTGTTAGGCTCTGTCATAGCAAATTATCTTTTTCTTAATTTGAAAAAATGAACACTCCCTGTTCTTTATGGTTTATACTACCTAGAAAACAGCATGATGGTATGTAACAGTGGTTAAATATATTCTTAAAATAACGTAAATAAGTAATATGATAACAATTTTGTTTTCAAAGATAGATTATTTCATTTTGATGCATTTAAAGGCTAATAATTTTTTGGGTACTTACATATTATCCGGGCCAGGCAGATAAATTGCCACAAATGATTGTCAATCACCAATTTAGTTATTGTTCCCAATCGTGTTCAAAATAATAATTTAATGTACATGTAATAAATATATAAAATCATTAAAAATGTTATATAATACAAATATAAACTAAAATAATACAAAATGATAATTTAGAAGTATGCTTTTATTAGATACATAAAAATAGATTGAGTTTGTAGCAATAAATGATATCAACCATGGTAATTTTATTTCCAGCGATTTGTTATACACACCAGATCAGAATGAATACAGTATAAATATTACGTAATATAAATAAACTTTGTATCAATGAATATAATATTTTATACTTTTGCTATATCATATTATAGTTATATCTATATAAATACTTATGCAACTGTCTTTAACTATGCACTTATAAAGAAGAAAAAAATAAGGGTTGCTGTAATTAATATTTTCGACGCTATTGTTGGCACAGTGAATCCTGTCCCGGATATTATGTTGTACCATTTTTTTAAACAAATCTAAACAATTTTCGGTTAGCCGGGCACCAGTGAGATATTTACATGTATATATACACAAATATATACATATATATTTACACATATACATATGTATGAATATACTATATATACATATATGCATATCACATATATATTTGTATATGTACATATATCACTGGCGTCCGGCTAACCAAAAAGTACCCAATTTTCTTATTTATTTGTAACATACAGCTTTTAATAGTATAATTTTGTCTATCCTACCGTATTTGCCCAGGAACAGCTGTCATTTTTTTGGCGATTTTTGTTGGTGATGTAGCGACCTTGACAACTCTAGTGTTTTGGCAACCTCAGATTTTCTACATGTATAGTTAGCAATTTCTCTACTTTGCTGTGTGTTCACCTATCAGGTTGTATCTTTCTGTGTTTTTATTGATATTTGATTTTTAATTTTGTATTAAAAAATACATTAATATTTTTATATTTTGTGATCCTTCTCCCCCCCTCCCTCCCCCCCCCCCCCCAATTTTTTTTCAAATATTAAATTTATATTTAAGCACATGGTGACATTTTTTATCATTTGCGTGTTTTTAAAAACTCTATTTTTGAGTCATTTAATAATTTATCTTTTAAAATGCAAATTTTCGATTTATTTTCAAAATTTTAAATATTTTAATCCCGGAACTTTTAGATGTTTATCGTTTGCTCGTTTTATGCACATTAACTGTTTGGACAGCATCTTTTATCACTTATATGCTTAAAAAAAAAAAAAAAATTGAAAGATTTTAAACTTTTATCTTTTTAAATGCGAATTTTTGCTTTATTTTGATACTTTAATACCAAATAATATGAATTTTTATGTCTTACCGGTTTTTCGTTAACACCCTCCACAATCTCGTCTTTTTTTTTTAGAAATTTGAAAATTTATAACAATAACTTTATGGAGTTTGCTACCTTTCTGTTTATTTTATGCTTTAATAGTCTTTTTGTTAAACTCTAAATTTATGGCAATAATTCAAGCAAGTAAAAACCTTATTTTTGAAAAAAAATCAATATTTATAATTTTTAATCACAGTATATTTATGTATTTAATTTACTATTTGGGCGTTAAACTCCCCTCCTTCTTTTTTTTCCATTATAAGTAATGTTCGTAATACCTATATTTCTGTTTAAAATTGCTTGATTTTGTTTTATTTGCTTTTTTTTATGTTTTAATCTCTATATTTTCCAAAATTAAAAAATTTTTTGTAAGCCTAAAACGGTTATAAATGACCACTTGGCGACAATTACTACTTGGTGAAAACAAGTTTTTTGTACCAAGAAATAAAAAAAGGAGAAAAAAAATGTTGGACTACAGGCAAGGCAAATATGCAAGCTGCACCATAATTGTTAAATTTATATTTCAATGTTGTCTGCTTGTGCTTTTTTGTATTCTCATTAAACAAAAAATGACAGATTTCTTTAAAATTGGAATATCGTTCTCAAGTTGACCACAATATTTTTCTTTTTGAAAGTAGTCAGCAGAACTTCATGTCTTTTTACAGATCCAATATAATATATAAAAATAAACATTGTCATTTTTGGTTAGCTGTTGATTTAAAAGAATATATAGTTTAAACTATATACAGTTTGAAAAGTGAAATCATTTGTACTTTGCTCTTAAGAAAACATGTTTTAAATATCTACTTTACTAAATTATGACTGTATGCATGAAAGTGCATACAATATGCATATTTAACAAAATATGCATCATTATGAAAATTTTAGTACTAAGCTGAAATAATCAGAAAATTTTAATGTGAAGTATTAGGTTGTCTGGAAGGTTCATGCCGGTTGGGAAAATCAATTCATACTGGAAAATTCTTCCCGTTAATTATTAGGCATTAGATATAGGAATCAATGTCTAATAATTAAATGATAGAACTTTCCAGTATGAATTGATTTTCTCAACCAGCACAAACTTTTCGGACAAAATTGAAAGTCTCCCTGAAAATTGAATAAATTGATATTTGAAGTATAATTTCCTAGAAAAAGGAAATTATTTTTTTTATATGTATGATTCTAGTTTCTTGTAGTGTGGTTTTATTAATATCCACTAAATAATGAATCAGAATAGTGTTCTGAAAAGAATTATCTATGAAAATTTTATCTTAATGCTGACCTGGAGATATCGGGAAATTTTAAATACAGTAGAAAGCCACTAATCCGCAAAGCTTGGTTCCAAGTGTTGTGCAGATTGGAGGCTTTTTGCAGATTACAGGCCCATGTCTATTTAATCTTTGTTTACATTTTTTTAAATTCATATTTTGAACAAATTTAGATTGCTATTACTAAAAAATTAATAAATTACACATTTTAATATATAAAGTAATAACTATGTAAAAAATATTTTTTATATTTTTAAATATGGCATTAATTGTTGTCTGTTTTAAGACATCTGGTTTATAGTGTTGAATTTTATCTTTAAGTAAGAGTTCAAAAGCAATATATATGTATTTTTTTTATGTGTTTTTCAATTTTATAATTACGATTTAATGAAACAATAAATAAATTATAAAATATAGTGTCAAAGTAAGGATTTTTTTATCATAAAAAAAAATCACAAAAGCTCAAATTGTATTTTACAAGTATTGTATGAAAAAATGAATATATAAAATAATATACTAATTTAATGTGCTTTCATTTTAAACTAAAAAGGAGAATGTTATATGATATTTAATACTATACATAAAGATAAGAAAAATGTTAAAATTGGTGAAAAAAAATTTCAATTTTGTCACCATGGAAGCATTTTTCAAGAATTAAATTTCTTTGTTTACATTCATAAATTGATTGCGGATTACAGGTTCGCGGATTACTGGCGCTCTACTGTATAAGATAATATTCGACCAGCACGAGATGGCGGCTCAGAAAGTCGCTTGGGAGAAGAGTTCATTTTCTCACAGGTTCGGACGGTGGAAGAGCAAATATTTAGGGTTGTAACATATTTGAGCGTTCCTGCCTTTGGCGATATACATTTTCCTCTCTGTCTCTTTCTCGTCTGTCCTGTCATTGAGATATCCTTTCTTTTGTCCTAGACGGTTGTTATTCTCGCGCTCTTGAATATTATTATCATTATTCTCTATTTAAACTGTTCTTTTCAAAACAACACAAAATGTCTGATAAAGGGAAAACTTTGCGTTCTGAAGAACGTAACATTGTTAATAATGTGCTTAGTTTTTTAGGTAGATTTCGTAAGAAATACTACCTATTACATTCTCCCCTAAGTTGGAATTTTTGAAAACTTTTTGCAGATCTACGCCGATCATGACTCCCAGAACCCAAAACCACCCCCAGTTCAAAACTTTATCTATCTATCTATGTCATTTTTTTATGGACACGATAACTGCAACAATTCTGCACAAATCTCTTCAAAACTGATACATAAAATCAAGGGGCATAAAATCTCGGTCAAGTTCGTTAATTGGCAAAATCGAACCAGGGAGGGGAATGGGGGGGGGGTGCTTTTTGTGAAAACAGAAAAAAACCCATAATTTCTTAATTATGATACGTATCGAATCCGTTTAAAGTTATCATTACTTCTGGGAAAAGGGCCGAAAATTTATATATGACAGATTTTTGATATCACTAAAACTGGCCCCAAGAGGGGGGGGGGGGGGGGTTAGAAGAAAAAAATTCATAACTTCGTCAATTCCCAAGATATCAAATCCGCTTAAATTTGTTGTAAATTGCCTTAAAATTATCTACAACTTTTATATTGACAAGTTTTTTATAGGACCAACTATTACGGCAAAAAAAAAAAAATTAAAAACAAAAAAATCTCTGCTGACTCCGCCTTCAAGCAGAGGTGAAAACAGAGAAAACCCATAACTTCTTAATTTTTATACATATCGAATCTGTTTAAAGTTATTATTACTTCTAGGAAAAGGGCCAAAAAATTATCTATGACAGATTTTTGACTTCTTTAAAAATTCCCCCAAGGAGGGGGGCGGGGGATAGGGGTTTCAGAAGAAAAAAAATTCATAACTTCGTCAATTCCCAAGATATCAAATCCGCTTAAATTTAGTATAAATCTTCTTAATATTATCTACAATTTTTATACTGACAAGTTTTTATAGAACCCACTCTTACGGTTAAAAAAAATAAAAACAAAAAATCCCTGGTGGCTCCGCCTACAGGCAGAGGTATATTTCGAAGTGGGTGGTCCCAACTGCCACATCATGGCAAATAGGTCTTTCTTCTGCAATTCCCAATAAACAGGTGCCCCACGGTCTGCGTCTTCGAAATCTACCTGTGCCTGTAGGCCGAGCCGTCAGGGATTTTTTTTTTTTTTTTTTTTTTTTTTTTTTGTAAATGAAGCAAAATCTTCGTCTCTTTCCATTCCGATTCAGAGAACACAAGGACAATTAACATTCTACAACATTTAATTAACAAAATTCCATTTAATAAAACAGGTCCCTTCACAAAATTTCTCTTGATAAAATAGGTACATTCACAAAATTCGATTTCCTTAAAACATATTCTCCCTTAATTATTTTAATTTTGTTAAGTTTTAAAATGTGTAATTTGCAAAGAAAACAAATTCATCGGAAAAGAAAACTTTAGCAGAAGGACTTAAAAAAGTTATTATTATTAAATGCTTTGTTTGAATTTGAGTAGCTGGATTGCATCTTTCGTAACAAAATGTTATTTTTCACAAAAATATAACAAATTTCACAAAAGATATCAGAAAAATAACTTTTACTTTTCCCAAAATAATCCCAAGGGAAAAAAAAAAAAAAAAAAAAAAACCTTCATCGACTCCTGAATTTATGATTTATGTAAAATGATTTTAAATTAGATTGAAATACAAGTTTTGAGAATGTTTTCAGGTTGATTGGTTGATTATTTGTTACGGCCGATTATCTGCGCTAGGGATGTAGGCCGGTGAGGGGAATGTCCTCCGTGAAGGTCTTTCTAAGGGATCCTAACCCATATTTATGCAAGGTTCGAAGAAAACCACGGAAAACTCCAAACGGTTAGGCCGACGAGCGCGACAGGGCTTTGAACCCATCACCTCCCGTCTACCAGCTTTGAGAGCAGAACCTCTCAGCCACTGGTGGGGCAATGTTTCCAGGTATCGCATATTTGTATTTTAATATAAGTGTATATAAAATCTAGTTAAAATATTCTGAGAAAATAATTTATAAAAACAATTTTTTTTTAAATATGATTTAACCGAGAGATCTTACTGACCAAAATATCATGAATATTTTATATAACACCGAAACATTATACAAATATCTCCATCGCAACTTAATATTTAATAATACATAATATTCAATTGCTTTTAATGTTTCGGTGTGTGAAAAAGTTTTCAAACTTTTATTTGAATATATATATATATATAAGATATAACATTATGCGAAAAGTATCCTGAATAAGAAAGCACATTTGACTGAAAATTTTTATTTATTGCTTATGGATTAGCTTGTATATTTAATTCACATGGTCTCTCACTCTGTAAAAACTGTCCTTACCTAAAATACCCTAACAAAAAATTTTCTGAACAATGAATTCACCCAATAAAAATTCACTACTTCCTATTTTCCAAACATTTTTTGGCATATCACAATGATAAAGAATTTCGAATTTGTATTTTTGTATAACGCATTAGCATGTAATCTTATTTTCATTCTACATCAAAAGGCGCTAACTAGCCAGATATGGTAATCCGATATCAAATAACTTGGTCCTGAAGTTCCTCCTCTCAATCCTCCTTCTTTCGCTAAATCAGTCAAATAGACCCCTCTGGCACCACGTGACTTTTACGTCATACCCGCCTTCTGCTCGCGGTCGCTCTTTATTTGTGACCATCCATGCTTATTTGTTTACCAAAATTGTTAGAAATTTAGTTAATAAATTAAGTAAAAATTTGAATACTATCTACTTTATTTTTCTTCTTTTTGTAGATCTTTTAAAATTATAATTTTCTTTTATCATTTTTTTACTTCATTCTAAACTGCAATGATTTTCGTACTGAATCTTCATTTGTTTGTAATTATCTATTTCATTTTTTAAAATCTGTGTGATGTATGTAATTGTTTAAGTAGGCATTATTGTTGTTATTCTGTATTCCATGAATAAAAAATATATATATAAATAAAATCCATGCTTGCGTCACAAGTAAATATGCTTTTTTAATAATTTTAATTATAAGATAATGTTCCTTCTGAATATTGGCATATTTTGTAGAAATTAAATTGGGCTAAGCTGAACTTTTAGCTTTTATGCCAGACCTGATTTGGGCAGATATTTCAGCTTTTATATTGGCCGTACGAATAATTTTCTTGAAGTAAACTGCCAATACTATCCATTGAATGGTTAATAATGCTGACATTTAATATTTTTGAGACATTATGCGGTCAAGATTATATAAACTCTGTGTGTATGTGGGAATTAACAGTGTATGTATGAATTATTTGGGTTGGTTAGCATACACATGCACGTTGTAAGTTTAGACTTATGCAAATAACAAAAAATAACTTAAAATAACAAAGTTTAATTTCATATTTAGCTATACTTAATAACCAAAAAGCTTGATTAATACATAAATGTATTTGTTAAAAAGATATTGCCACTGATATCAGAAGTACCTTGAAATTCTTCAGAAATAAATTTATGCTTCCTTCATGAGAAAACATGAGAGTTTAATCATATTAACTAGAATTCGATATTAAAATGTGTACAGAATAATATAAAAATTTAAAAAAAACTGCATTGTTTACATCTGAAATGATGTGTGGATTTCAGGGAGTCTACTATGTTGCAAAAAGAAGAAATGTGTTCACAAGGCAAACTAGTTCAATGGGCATTGCGATTTATATATTACTAGAGTAAGGAACTGACTTCAATCTGATTGTGCAAAAAAACTCTTAAATCTACTTATAAAGATTTAACAATTTGATGAGATTTAAAAATGTAAATAAAGATTGCCAGAAAGTGCCTTTTGAAAATTTTGCTTTTCCTGCCATATTCAACCTCGCCTTTTTTTGTAACACACCCAAGTCTTTTATAACAAAGTAACTGAATACTAATTCCAACATTTAATCCATTAAAAATTTTTTCACAAGTAAGAGAATATTCTCAATTTGACTTACAATCCTCAATTTGACTTCCCCTCTAATTTTAGTTGTCATATTGTCCATACCTAAATACAATCTTTGTTTATATGAAATAGAGTTAATTGGCAGTACATTGCATACATAACGTTTCTGACTTTATGATAATTGTAGACGCCCCCCCCCCCTCCCCTTTCCTTTAATAATATCGTTATCAATGTCTAAAAATTCTTTTTTTTTTTTTTTTTTACAGTTTTTTTTTTTAAATGCTGGATGTTGAGGGTATTCCCTGTTTTGTAATAAAATTACTTTGAAATCGTTTAATGGCTTAATTCTTAATAACTTTGTATTTTCATAAAAATAGATAAAACTCTTTTGATGTAAAGAGAAAGTCACAAAAAATAAGATGTTGGTTAGATAAAAAATAATAAAGGTATTAAAGAGACCCCCACCTCTTCCTGAAGATAGCTTATGATATTAAGGGCCAGACTTCCCCCCCTTCCTAAATTTATAAATGCGCAGCTACTAATACATAAAAAGTATCTAAAATTAAATATAAACTGGAAGTCTTGTATCATAATTTACATATTGGATGTGTAAGGAAAGGTATGAAGTATACAATTTAATAACTAAAAAATAAAATGTAGTAGTTTTTTTTTTTTTTTTTTTAAGTAAATTCCTTTTTGTTTAATTGATATTTAAAAAATTACCATTTTTTTAAGGATGTAAAGTATTTGCATGTTTCCCATCATGTAGAGAGTCTTCAATTTAATTGATTACTTATGGTTTTAATTTCAGATAGCAATGACTATTTGCAGAATATAATGAAGTATCTCACAAATTTACCTTTGAAGCACCTTAGGATTTGTTTGTAATCACTATTATTTTAAATAATTTGTTATATAATTCATTCTTATTGTAGAATTTTTGATTAATAAAATGTTTTGTTTTAGTAATCTACAAAATTTATCTGATTTATTGAATAAAAAAGTTTGTTTTTGCACTTATTAATTAAATTTACATTCATTTTATTATAATGAAGGGTTCTCGCAGTTATACCACAATTTTTTAACAGTTTTGCTTTTTTTTTTTTTTTTTTTTTTTAAGAAAAATATTGTAAATTCTGTGAATAAACAAGGCAGTTTTTAATGAAGTGTGCGAACCTTGATATTGTATACGTAAATATTGCATTTAAGCTTTATATACATATCTATTATTTTAAGTGATTAACATTTTATTATGTAATGCACACGATTTTTTTTTTTTTCGTAAAAAATTAAGAACTGTTCGTGCACTCAAATCATGTTTTAATTTACTCTTAATATACCTTTTTGAATTTATGAATAAGTTTTAAAATATTGTGTAAATTTATTTAAATATTGAGTAATAGTAATAACCATTCTTAGAGACATTTTTTGCAGTATTGAAGGTAACAAACAAACAAACAAATATTGAAATGGCCAATATCTTGAATAAGTTTCCTAATAAACTTATTTCCTAATATTTTTATTTTTCCCTTCCTCTCTTCTAAAAAACTAATATTTTCATAAAATGTTAAAAAAATTTTTGTCATTAATTTGTACTTAAGGAATATATTTTTATTCTTTATTACTATATTTGAAACTTTTTTTTGAATATATAGATTGGTGAGTGTAAACAGTAAAACAGAAATATTGGGAATTTAATTTATTCTCCATTTTCACTCTAAAACAATGGTTCCCAATATAGGGCGAGAAGTACGCCCCACAGGGGGGCAATTCCATATTTGCTATAATCTCATTGCCTTATTAGTTATTTTGTAAAAGTAATATATAAATGTTACACTTTCAAATTTCAAAAAATAAAATGAAAAATGTTTTTTATCCAATTTTTGAAAAGTATTCCTTCAAAAGTTCAAAATACCATCACTACCAACCAGAATAATTATATGAAACCATTTTTACGACATTTAGACACTTTTATATTTAAAATTACTCTATAATTTTTATTTTAGACTTTTTTTTTACTTTGTATGGAACAAGTCTTGTATGCCTTTTCATTCTGCAATGTGTTAGATAAAGAAACTTTTACAATTGAAACCGTTCAAGTGCAACTGTTCAAATTTAAATGAGTTTTTCTAATTGTTAATTATAATGATTTAATAAAATTATTTTACTTTAAAATGTGTAATTTTAAAATTATATTTTGAATTTAAAAAAAAATCAAACTTTTTGATTTTTTTTTTCTGAAAAATCACAAACTTTTGTTAATTTAATTGTATATTTTCTTATAAATTTCAGGGATTTCCTAAAATTTTGGACATTTACATTAAAATATATATATGGGTTTTTTCTATTCAGACAGGTGAAAAAAAAAATATTTTCCCCATAAGAGATTAAAAAATAAAAGCTTTATGTAAAAAATTTTCAGAATTTTTAATGTTTTATGGATTTCTATTTTTTTAAATAGCGCAAAAAATGACCAATTTGGTTTGTAAGATATCTAAATGCAGTAATGTTCCAAATCAGAAAAGGTCTCTCTCTTTCTGACTCGAAACAGGTACAAGAAAGGGCCCAATTTGGATTTATGGCAGAACAAAAAGTGACCCAAATTGGGTTGTAAGATTTCTGGGTGCAACAATGTTCCAAATTGGTAAATGTCTCTTTGTGACTCAAAATGGGTAATAATTTATCCCATTTTGGGTATACTGTGAATTCCAATTTAGGTTTATTGCAGTACCCAAATTGGAGTTGTATATGTACCCAAAATGGGTTGAAATTTTACCCATTTTGGCTAAACTCTGAATTCCAATTTGGGTTCTGCAATAGACCCAAAGTGGACACATTTTTTTTACCCATTTTGGACCACTAAGAAACATTCCCAATTTGAAACATTGTTGCACCCAGCAATCTTACAACCCAATTTGGGTCATTTTTTTGTTCTATTTTAGAATATTTTTTTACAGTGTATTTAATGGCAGAATTTCATAAATAGTGGTAGCATTCTGAATTTAAAAAAAAGTCCGCCAAGCTGGTAACACTGATATACATATCTTTCTGATGTTTGCCACGATTAGTGCAAGTGTGTTTTCAGCATGCATGTTCTAACAGCTAAATTAAAAACAGGTAAAATTCCAAAGGCTTCGCGGGCCACAGATAATTGTTGGCAGGCCACGTGTTTGACATACCTATCCCTAGTACAATGTTTTTTTTTAACAGGTTCACAGTCCACCATCTAGACTATAAATGAACATTTTTTATTTACCCTGAGTCCAGTTTAATATGATCTGTTATTAACTAGGCGGCCAGCCCATATGTCGGCTGTGGACTGAGAACCTGTTAATTAACAGGAAAAAACAATCCAAAATATGTAGAAAATTTTGAATTTGCCTTTTTTTAAAGACATTTAGAGGAAACTACAGTTTCTTAGGCATCCTATTAATCTTATATAATTTAAATAAATAATAAAAGAAATATACCAGATTATTTTCTCTATTTGAAACACAGAAGTACAGGAATACATGTCTTACAAATATACAAAACACCTTTTTATTTGTTTAGCATATGAAAAAAATTATATTACTTTCAAGAAGGAATATTTGTTGGCACAAGCAACTGCAATTTCTTGTAAGCTTAATCATTTTCCAGTAATTGCCATAAGAATTAAGTGTTTTTTCCTCCAACACAAAGTATGCTGATTTTAATCCCTTGATTTTTTTTTTTTTTTTTTTAAAGAAAGAAAGAAAAGATTAAAATCACACTTACTTTTTTCATTAGTAATGGTTAACTATACTCTAAATCAAAATAATCTTGAAAAGTGTACATGTTATTTACATCAAACAAAAAATAAAGGTGTATGTTATACACTGTAAAAATGTTCTTTTATTTTCAACATAATCCTTTGCTTGTTTTTCTTCGTAAACACTCACTGAAGCGATAAGCGAGAATGCATTGAATGGGATAATAGTGATATCCCAGAGTTAATACAAAACAAAGAAGAATTTCCTTATTTTCAACATCAACTAACAGGTACTAAAAACCTAGTATTTAACTATACATGAAGCAAAGTACTTGAACCAATTATTAAAAATTTAAAGGTTACTATTGTTTACTGAACCGTAGATAGCATAAGTACTTAAGGTGAGTCTTGACTCACTTGAAAACAACCGCTCACTAATATTAAACCTATGGGCAGGTTATTTTAGAATTTCTCGTTCAAATTTGAATATTTTAAAATTATTTATAGGTTTAACATTAGCGAGCGAGTGTTTTCAAGTGAGTGAAGATTCCCCTTAAATACAGAGTAGTATAAATTGTAATTTTCCAACTGGGCTCAGACATTTTTAGCCCAGATGGAAAATTACAATTAATATGATTTATTTACCAATTAGAATAATTGCGTTAAACTTAATCTAGTGTAATTATGTATCCAGCCTTACCTGCGATTTATTCTGTTGAGCTGACCAGATGTTATGATCAATAAGGTTAGCTGGGTGAATTAAGTCATCCAAATTCAACTGGCAGAACATTGGAAGCTTCAGCCAAGAGATTCCGTGTTTGAATCCTGGCCCAGACCTTTTTCACCCAGTTAGAAATTGCAATTAATGATTCATTTACCAATTAGAATAACTGTGTTGAAATGAATGTAGTGCAGGACAAATTCAAAAGATTTTTAACACTAAGATTGCAGGTAGCAAAAGGGATCCTATATGCCCCCATTTTATGGAAATAAGAAGTTTCAGGTTAAAGACTGAAAGCAAAATGTAAAAAAGAAATGATAGGATAAGTTGTCAGACAAAAAAAAAAAAAAAAACTGTCGCTGTAAGGAATTTGTATCTTAAAAGAACTTAGGTATACAATATGACCAGCTAAAAAAATTGTATTTTTATTGTTAGTTTGATCATCAAACATTTTTGAAAATATATACTAATGTTCTAAAATTTAGTGGCGTTCGATTTTACAGAGTTTATTGAATATCTACTGAAACTCTCTTCAGGAATTATAAGGAACATCTTGAAGTTGTAGGATGTAAAAGCTAAAAGTTAACTTAATATTTTTTGGTGATTTAATTGCAAGGGAAAATAGGACATAATAAATTAAAATATAAAATACTTGTGCTCATCCATGTCACAGAAAATGGTCTGACATTGAATCAAATGACTATGTGGGTCCTGTTAAAGACTTGAAATAGAACACACTGTAAAACATTTGGTGTAACGTTACTCCATAAAACTGGAGGCAGCATTGCTGCCTCCAATCTTACGGTGGTATTTAACTGATATAACTGGTGTAACATTACACAGCTCTTGTGTAAGTTTACACCATAATATTGTGAAACATATCACAATTTCTGTGTAAGGTTACACCACAATTGCATGTAAGCTTTCACAGTAATTGTGTGTAAGGTTACACCACAATTGCGTGTATGCTTTCACAGTAATTGTGGTGTAACCTTACACGCAATTGTGGTGTAACCTTACACGCAATTGTGGTGTAACCTTACACGCAATTGTGGTGTAACCTTACACGCAATTGTGGTGTAACCTTACACGCAATTGTGGTGTAACCTTACACGCAATTGTGGTGTAACCTTACACGCAATTGTGGTGTAACCTTACACGCAATTGTGGTGTAACCTTACACGCAATTGTGGTGTAACCTTACACGCAATTGTGGTGTAACCTTACACGCAATTACTGTGAAAGCTTACACGCAATTATGGTGTAACCTTACACACAATTACTGTGAAAGCTTACACGCAATTGTGGTGTAACCTTACACAGAAATTGTGATATGTTTCACAATATTATGGTGTAAACTTACACAAGAGCTGTGTAATGTTACACCAGTTATATCAGTTAAATACCACCATAAGATTGGAGGCAGCAATGCTGCCTCCAGTTTTATGGAGTAACGTTACACCAAATGTTTTACAGTGTATGCTGATCCTACACTGTTAAAAATTTGCAGCAAACTGTCCAGTCATTTGACCGTTTTTATAGAAAACTGTTACATAACCGTAATTTAACTCTAATCTGACCGTATTATTGCCCATATTATGGTCAGAATAGTATTAAATTACGGTTATGTAACCAAATGACCGGACAGTTTGCTGCAAATTTTTAACAGTGTAGCCTCTTGCCAGGACGATAAGTACCGTAATTTACAGGGAAAAAAAGCCACACAAACAATATTCAGCCTAATAAAAATTTAAATATAGTAAACGCCGCACTAGTAAGGATGCACTGTTAAAAATTTGCAGCAAACTGTCCAATCATTTGACCGTTTTTATAGAAAATGGTTACATAACCGTAATTGAACTCTATTATGATCATGACAGTTTGCTGCAAATTTTAAACAGTATGTGTTGCATAAAGCAGTAAAAATTGTAAACACTGCACCGAACACTGTAAAATATGTGGCAAATGACATTTATTAAACTTAAATCCAGTATTATTAGTGTTTGTAAAATTTTATATCTAATGTATTGATAGAAGAAATATTAGCTGTTATTACTTTCTCCTTATCTCTACAAGAAGAAAGTACTGAATGCGTGAAAATTTTCGACTTTCGGTTTTTGATGGATTTGTACGTCTTAGAAGGTCCTGAACACGATTTGAGTATTTTTACAAAATGTCCGTCCGAAAGTCTGTATGTGACACATATTTTGTGGGCGCACGCTCTAACTCCCGAACTATTGCGCAGAATAGGATGAAATTTCAAAAGAAGTTCTATCCTAATGTGAACTTGTGCTGATTAGTTTTTTGGGGGGAAATCTCCAAGAAAGGGTGTCACAAATCGGTGATTTGTTCGATTTATTTGGTGCTTATATTTCCAGTTTATGTGCGGAAAATTCAAGGAAACATCAAATTTAGAATCCTCATGACAGGAATAGATTGTCATTCAATTTTGCTTGCGGTCATCTAACAGGGGGTGCCGAAATTCGATGATTTATTCAAAATATACGATGCTTATATTACCTGTTTAAATGCAGAGAGTTCAACGAAAGTTCACAGTTAGCATCCGGAATATGGGAGTACATTGTGTAAAAAACCTATTTGCTAAATCGGTGTAATTTCGTGTACTATTTAAATCATTCCATTGAGTTGATTTATATAGGAGAAAGTTTTGTGATGATTACAACATACTAGTTTATAACTATCCAGAGCGCAAATAAATAAATAATAACATAAACGCCACACTTAAAATTTTACTTTTAAACTTGAAAATGTCGCGGCGTTTCTTCCGTAAATTACGGTAGATAAGACATCGGAATACCCAGATGTGTTAACTGAATATTTCGGCACTGAGAGAGAGAGAGAGCAAAAAAAAGAGACGGAGAAAAAAAAAATAATCTGAGAATTCACTAGCTAAATGGCTTAATCTATTTCCTGTTGATTTATGAAAACCATTTTTCACTTCGTATCTAAAATATCAAAATCGGTTTTCATCCATTTCTTCCAAACTATTTTACAGAAAAACGACTCCATTATAATGACCCAAGCCTTGTTTACAAACCTTCATCAGTGTCGGCAAACGCCGTCAAAACTCGCTCCCTAACGAGATTACTTTAAACTCATTCATTCTTATTTATTACGGCCCGTGGGAGCGCAAATGAACGCAATGTTACCAGTTTCTCCGCTGATTTGTATTTAACGGAAGAAAAGAGGCTCTAAATGACGCCGATCCTTGTTCGCCATGAAATTGTACCAACACTCATTAAGTTCAAAACGCGACTTCACTTAAACGCCATTAAAAGGCTGGGGGCGTTATTAAAGGTCTAGTTGGTTCTTAAAAAAAAAAAAAAAAGAAGTGTTTGCTTTTGTTTAGGAAATTCTCCTTACCCTTTCCATTCGACAAAAAAAAAAAAAAAAAAAAAAAAAAAAAATGAAAGGGGGGTGGTGGTGGTGGAAGAAATGTCACCCTCGGGTATATTTTATCATCATTTTCTTACGATTCCGACGTGTAAATGCTGTTTGAATTTACTTTGTGCATGATTAATATGCAAGCAAATGTACCTCGTGGTGAGCAGTTACCGCAACACTCCTAAATCTTGAATAAAAAAAATATGAGCAGATTTTCACTTTTTCCCGCGATAAGTGAATCCAGGTGCTTATAACTGGGTAGCTTTATATTCATTTATATGTAACCACGTATCGTACTTCGCAGGCTCTTTCTTCGTTCGTAAAATGTCATAATTTTTCACATTTTACACCTTTTTATCCCTCACACCACTGATGTTCAAAGAATATTGATATTACTCTTATTTTTGACGTAACAGCAAGAAGCTACTCCTAGATATACCATAGCTGTATGGATAGTACTTATTCATGTATATTCATTTTACGTGTCTTTTATTCAATTTCTACCCATCCCTGCTAAGCAGATAATCAGTCACGTCTTACGATTTTACTACGATACTCCAGCCAGTCAGAGTAGAATGTTTTCAAAGTGGTACCTGCGAATTTTACATGGAGATTTATATAAATATCCGGAAGTGACGCGTGATAGAAAAATGACCACAGCTAAAATGTCGGAGGAAAGATAAGTGTTTTCATAGTTTCTGCATGGATGTTGACATGTACAATAGTGATGAAAAATGCACAACGTTGGAAAATCAAACAAAAACAACTTAAATCAGTAATAATTATCTTTGTCTGCTAAATTCAAGCTTCCCCCTGAATGGTTCATTCTCAAAAAGTAAAATGATTAAAAAGAGGTTGAGGAAAAATGCACAACGTTGAAAAATCAAACAAAAGCAACTTAAATCCGTAATAATTATATTTGTCTGCTAAATTCAAGCTTTCCCTGAATGGTTCATTATCAAAAAGTGATTGCAATTTTATGATTAAACAGAGGTTGATGAAAAATGCACAACGTTGAAAAATCAAACAAAAACAACTTAAATCAGTAATAATTATCTTTGTTTGCTAAATTCAAGCTTCCACTGAAATGTTCATTCTAAAAAGTGTCAGCAATTTTATGATTAAACAGAGGTTGATGCAGGGAATTTTTCTTGAATAAATATTTTTTAGTAAAAATATTTATGTGTCGTGAAAACTTTTTTGAAAATAATAATAATAATAACATCCAGCATAAAAATTTCAATACCCTTTCCAACATAGTTGAAAAGTGCTTATGATTTCGGTTTGTTTATTTAGGCAGAGTTACCGTAAACGCATAGTATTTTTAATAGAAATATATAATCTTTTCCTCTACACTAAATTTAAAAATAAAGTCTGTTATGGAAGGCTGGAAGAGATATTATAACAAATGTAGTTTTTCTGCATGTTTAAAAATACTATGCACTACAAGAGGTGGCAACTATGTATATGTGATTGAGGTATACTATAGCATTTTTCTAGTGAAAACCAGAGTGTAGCACTTATCGTTCGTTTACAGGGCCACCCAAAGAAAGAAAACATATACGTTACGTTCTTTGGGAATTATATTTTGAAATAATTTTCTAAAATTTAAATCTAACGAAGTTCATATACCTTACCTAGCAGTACAAAAACATGTTCTTTATCGAAAATGGTGAGCATTTATTATTCGTTAATAGGGACATACAAAAGAATTTAGCTATATTACGGTTCACTGGCTGTAATTCTTTATTGAACTTTAATTATGTTATTAAATTTCAAACAAAATTAAATTAATGTATAGTTTGAACTCTTTTTTTCCTTGCTCTTGGATGAAGTGTTATTTTGGGTCAAGATCTCTACAATGAAATTATAGTGCACTCACTTTTAATTTACTTGGAAGGGAAATCTCTTGTTTATTTGATAGATGCCTTTAGGATCTGTGTATATGTTTTGCATTTTAAATGCTCGTGTACAAGGAGGTTTGAAATAAATTGTGTTTGACTTGAGTTGCAGTGCACATTTTAATCTTATTGTTATCTAATATGTAATTAATTGTCAGAGTAAAAACACGAATCCCAAAACGATTATTGCTTGAAATAATTTTTCGTGAGGTTATACACTTTTAAGCTTAACAACATTTCACTTTTTTAATAAAAAACTCAATGGCTTTCTTGCAAACGCTCTATTGTTGCTGCGAAAATAGTTTTAATGGTACATGAAAATAATTTGATAATATATTGGCCACAGAAAATACCGACCTTAATGACAAACTTGGTGATATATACTCGTATAAAGAAAATCTTAATTTATTAGGTTGAAAATTCAAGAATAATAATAATAAAAAAATATCATTTTCAAACATTGGAAAATATATTAATGATTTTTTTTTTTTTTTTTTTTGAAGGTCAGTTTTTTTTAAGTAATTTTTTCAATTATTTTAAAAGGTAATTTTAGACAGTTTTGGTCAAAAGATATCACAGCACTCATTATTATGAATAAAACGATTCATGCTAATTTAAAATAATAAAATAAATATAAAATAATGTATCAGTATCAGAATTTGAATTAAGAAACCATTCAAGTATAATTTCAAAATTTTCTAGGCTAATAAAATCGAAATTTATATCGTTCCCTTTTGAGGTTAGAATCAAAATATATTAACAAGTGAAATTAAGTCACATAATGTCATAATTTATAAATAATGTTGTTTTCAAAATATCAAATAGAACTTAGCTTATATTAATGGAGGAACTAAAATATACCTGCGGTAATACAATAGCAATTCACGTTGTTTACTTTAAAGGTATTTATTCAAGATGAATAAATGAAACGAAGCAAAATGACATGATTTCATACTTTATAAATACTGTTCTTAAAAATAAAACTTAGCCGGCGAATATTTATGAAAAAATATATTTTATAAAATTTAGCAACATAAAATTTAATAAATTGCGTCAAAGCAGATTTTTTTTTTAATTATACGGAAAATTACATATTTGGTTTGAATTCAAAATATCAATCAATCCTCAATTTTTAATTAAATTATAGTATTTAATATGTTTTGATGAATCACAGGACGTAATTTGTTTTCAGAAAAGAAATGAAACTTAAAATTTAAAATTGAACATTAGTTTGAAAAACGAATCTTAGTTAACACATACATAATTTAGTGAACTCAGTATTATATATGAAAAGTATTATAAATGATAACTTACCCCCTATACATACAGCAAGGAATTAAAAGCATGGTGGCAACAGTCAGTATTAGACAAGCATGAAAAGAAGAAGAAAAAGATAAATTAGCAAAGATAAAATTAATTTCGTATAATAGATTAAATCATCCTTAATTTAAAGAATTATTTTGTTTATTTTTATGTATAACCTATACATATAATAATGCTGCATTGCATTTTATACAAAATACAAATATTAATAATCAGTTCTGATATTAATAATCAGTTCTGATATTAATAATCAGAAAGTTTACAATTTCATATAAATAACCGGCAGTTTATACATATGACATTTAAACCTCTTTCTTGGTATATAAAAAGGGTGTTCGCAAGTGTTTTAGATGATTTCCTTGTTGTTGTTTTTTATGTTTAAAATGCGATTTTTTTTTTTTTTTCAATGATCCATTTGATAATCTTGTTTCTGTATTCTAATTATGCATCATGCTTTCCATGATAGAAAGTTTGTCAAATTTACAGGGATATTTGCTTCCCATGCTTCTTTAAAAACTTTCCAGAGTCCATCATTCGTGGTGGTTTTGCGCTTTGAAAGAGCACTTTTCAAGCAGATCAAATAAATGTTCAATAAACCATAAGTGAAACGTCAGGTGACTTCTTAGGAATATGTTGAAACGTATAAATGCAATGCTTGTGCGAGTTTTTATTTTTTCAACGATTACAGCGGTAGTTTTTGAAGTATGAGCGGTGGCTTTGCTTTGGTGCAGTTTCAGTCTTTGAAAGACGTTAAAATAAAAAATAAAAAAAATTTCTGTAAATATCGGACGTAACACATTCTCTTAATAGCATGAGGAATTCGTTGTAACATTTTTGTCCAATCTTCTTATTTACATTTTCCCATTATAAGAAAAATTTGCGAAAGTCATAAATACTTATCTGAAACTTCGTTTTCAGCCTTGAAACGCAGTCTTTTTTTTTTTTTTTTTTTTTTTTTTTTTTTTCATGTTTTTATTTCGTTTAGTCATTTTAGTAAGTATTATAAGTACTGATTTTTGGGATAGCCCTTTCCGGTGGTTAAAAGTGATGTTTATTTTGCACCTTAGATACTTTTATACTATGCGCTTTACAATCATTTTAAACTTCCGAATAAAAATATTTCTTTTCGGGAAACAAAAAAAGTATCCTCCCATTTACAGCTTGTTTGCACGCACCATATTGAAAGAAGAATAAATTTGAAAGTATCAGACGATAATATGAATTACAAATAATAAGTTGTTGCCAGAATTTTTTTCTCCAAAATAATTCGATTTTTTAATGGAATTGTTTAATTAATGCGAACAACCTCTGTTCTACGTTTCACATTTATGTTACTGAAATTAATCCTTTACACCCCGCGTTCAGAAATGATCGAGAAAGAATGTATATTTAGGAGTCTGGGTCCAGTTTTGATCGTAATCAGGACCGGCCTTAAAAAATAAAATAAAAGCCTGAATGCAAGAACTATTTTTTGCGACCCAACAGTTATTTAAAGTTAGCAAAAGTCTTCAAAGGTCTGTTGTGCATTCTTTATATAAGCAATGTAATGCGAGATAGGTTACAAATCTTTTTGGAATCCCCCTTCCCCTCGTTTTTTTAAGATTTAAAAAATAGTGTTTAAGTCTCGTTAGGGGTCTCTATAGCCGCAGTTTCCCGGTACATTTACACCCGTCTTACCCTTCTATAGACGCGGCCCAGATCATAATGAAAAAAGTAAGAATATTTTCAGAGACGACTTATAAATATGCGAAAGAATACAAACGAAGAAAATAAACGGAGAAAGAAAATAAACGAGTCATTTTCTTTATTTCTCTGACTAATCGAAATCGATTTCAAAACAATTTACTTTATTTATTTTTATTCATTTATTATTATTATTATTATTTGTATAAATTATTTCAATGCAAAATAAACTTAAATTTTTCAGTATTTCTTTTTTTTTTTTTTTTTTCATTTAAAAAAAAAATTTAAAAAGCCTAACTTTTTCTACGAATTTTAAAATGTTAGTCTTATTTTATTTAAATGTTTTGCTTGTTTTTTTATATTCTATCAATAGAAACATAGTTAAGAAATCTAATTATTTTGTGATATTCCTTTCTAAGAACTACTAACTGTGTTAAAAATGAAAGAAATAACAGCACATATAGTCGCACATTTGATTTTTAAAATTTATTAAACAATTGGAATTAGGAAAGTTTAACTTTCATGAACATGCGATGAAAATTTGACGACACATTTGTCGCATTATTTGAGAGATTCGAGGATCGTGCGGAAATTCGATTCAAAACACCAACTTTGACAGTCTTTTCTGAAAATCTTCAGTCTTTACCAAAAAAAGGGAAAACACCACTACATAGTTTCTGAATAAGAACATCTGCCAATTTCATGCGTTTCCGAAGAAAAACGAATTCAGAAATGTGTCAGAAAGAAGCTTCTTTGGCTTGAGAACAGACGTAAGTGTGAATTAATAATAAAAAATAATTGAAGTTAAATTGAAGGGGTCGGGGCAAGAGAGTGCCAAGCCACATTTTTGAGCTTCTGAGATATTTCAATATGAAAATTTGATCCAATACTCAAATCAAGATATATAACCTAAAGTCTTTTTCGCCTATGTCTTAGTAACATTTGAAATATTCTGAGTAACGATATGGCATTACTTTAATGATATTGCTATTAGGCTTTTTGTAAATTATCTATCTTCATTGGGGTCATAAACATCTGGGGCAAAAACGAAACCTGTCACATATGCTGCCATCGAGTGACATTAGAAACAAATTATATGTTGGATATTATAATTTACAATATTAAGCAACAGATTACAGTGTTAGATTTATTTAATCAAAAATGTGGCTTGGCACTTACTTGCCCCGACCCTCTCAATTCATTTTAATTGTGTATACATTTATTTGAAACACTCTGTATATAAAAACAAGCAAACAACAGGAAATGAAAAGTCAACAAACAATACTTACGCTCTTCAATTCGGACAGTCCAACATCAGGAGGGAAGGAGGTGCAGGAGCAGGAGGGAGAAGGCGGAGGATGAGGAATCCGCAAAACGTAGCAGATGGACATAGGGAGAGAAAGAGAAGAGAGATTTATTAGATGGTGGAGATTTCATCCGGAGTGATTGACAGGTGAGGAAAAGAATCAGTGTCAGTGGGTATGGCAGCTGGCAACGGGGAGTGTGTGTGTGTGTCGTAAGTATTGCGACAGAAAAGTGGTGTATGGTCGTGAGGTTTCACATAATGCGTATTGCAACAGCAGCCCTAACACTGAACATGAGATGACTTTTTGAGATGTCCGAAATTGTCATTCCTCCCGATACAGGTGCAATGACTCTTTCCAATAGATTTGTAGAAAAAGAGGGATGAGAGGAATAATTTGGTGTAAACGTAGAAAGTGACAAAGCGGAAGAAGTATGATAAATTTAACAAATACGTGTCCGAATAACTTAAATAAGTATAAATTTTGATGGACTTGTGGTATTTACAACAACGACAAATACAATAATCAAATTTTTATTACAATACAAAATTGTATGAATGGCACGTAAAAGTACAACAAAACTTGCTAAAGCGGAATAAAAAGAGACCGGAATAAATTCCGTTATGCACAAGTTTCTGCCTCAATAGGAAGACTATCTTATTACAGTTGAAGACACGAATTGAAAAATATGTTATATATAAAAATTAATTAAATTTCGAGAAAACTGAAGTAAAAACTTTTTATTGTAATTATATATAAGTTACGGTCAATATGATAAATCCGGTTGTTATTATTAATACTAACCGCGATTAGTATTAATAATCAGGGATCTGTTTACGAAGAAATTAAGTCTTTTAAAGGACTCTTTACATTTTTTTTTTCATCTCAAAACAGGACCCTTCACAAAATTCTTTGTCTTAAAAATAGATCTTTCACAAATTTAATCATTTTAAAGTAAAATCTGACTGTCACTATTACATATATAAAGAAAATATGTGTATTTTACATACATATATCTCAAAAGTGTATAAACAATAAGCTAAATATAACGATCATTTCAAATTCACAAAATGATGACTAGATTTTTCACAAATGTAAAAAGCTGTTCACAATTTCTCAAAAACAGGACCCTGAGAGAAAAGTCTGCACAGACCCCTGATAAAAACCGGTTGGTATTAATAATTACCGAATTTATCATATCGACCTTAACATATATATATATTTATTCGTGGTAACCAGAGTTCATAAATATAATATTTTAGAAAATATAAAAAATATCCGATATTTTAAACGTAGTCAACGTACTGCAAATTATAAATATTTTCAGACTTAATATAAATTAAAAACTAAAACATAATGCACTTACATGAAAAAAAAATTAATATTTTAAATGTCTTACAACAAACTTGAAGATCAACTAATTAAAAACAGAAATAATTTGCTTTTACACCCATCGAAGAACAAAATATAGAATTCAGTATCAAGTAACATGAAAATTTTATATTTTATGCAACAGTATTTTAAATAATTTTTTTTTTCTTGTTGTTGTTTTTTAAATTAAAAAAATTGAACATAAATGTAAGCTTGTCTGCTTTTTCATTCACTAGCCTGTTGTGCAGTTTAAACCGAGAAAACCAAAACCAGAAAAGATTATATCTAATGAAGTTGTAAGTAATTGATTATCTAAATTAGACAATTTATCTTTCAATGGCTTCTCTAAGTTAATATAGTACCACATAATTAATAGTTCTAAATTGAAAAATTCAGCTTCAAACGCTTAGCTTGGAAAAAAAATCACTGCCATAGGCAAAGGTTCTTTATCTACAGAACGACACAGTCAATAAAGGTTGAACAGTTCATTTACACTTGGTTTTAACTAAAAATATTAAAAATATACGCAATGATATTTTGAAAATAAATGTCAAGTATACGAAAATATCAAACATCATGATATTTCAAAATAAATATCGGATATGTATCATGATATAAATCACGATAAATATCCATTGATATATAACACGATATATATCTATTGATATATAACACGATATATATCTATTGATATATAACACGATATATATCTATTGATATATATCACCAAATCCTGTTGATAACATGATTAAAAAGTTAACAGGTGGTACTAAAGTTTCCCACAAAAGTTTATTAACATTTAATTAATAAGTATAAAAATTATTGTCATTTATTAAATTTATTATTAAATATAAAAATATTAAATAAAAATTATGTTACATATATTGAGGAAAAATTATAATATTAATATTTTAGGTTTACTCTATGATAGATTGCCTCATAAAAACCTTCATACATATGATAAAATTCTTAGAAAATCTGACATGTCTTCAATTATATTGCATTCTTTTTCATCAGGGGCATGAAAATATTTCGCTCAAAGGAGAATTCTGACACAGACAAGTTCCGCCTTCACAAGTTTTACTGTTTCAAGATTTAAAAGATTTTATAAAATTAAACCCTCAAAATACAGAAAAACGAAGAAATACAAAATTTTGTCAACAAACACTAGAAACTCACAAAGGCCGTAAGAATCATTGCAACGGCAGCCCTAACATTGAACATGAAATGACTTTTTAGATGTACGAAATTGCCATTCCTTTTTACGCTGGCACAAATGACTATTTTCAATAGTGTTACAGAGAGAGGGGTGAACTGAGTTATTTAGTGTAAATGCATCAGAAAGTGGCTGGGTGCAACAACGGATAAGTTTAACAAGTATGTGTTAGGTGTTACAATAATAAAGAATCTATAAATTATTACCAACACCCATTACAGATTAAAGCTTCAAAAATCTTTCATTATAATGTACAGAAAAACGCGCTTCGAATAACATTTTGCTTACCAAATCACTTTCATCACAGCATGTATAACATTTCGAGATTTTTATTATTATTCCGGACATATGGGTTGTAAGATGTCCTTTAAAGTGTTAAAAAATCAATATTTTGAATAGCTTATAATTAAAATATAATTATTTAAGAATATTAAAACAAGAACGAAGAAACGTGCGTCAAGCATAGATTATGTAACACTTTCCAACGCTTCCAAAATAATTTTACAAATCATTACCGTTTAATAAACTGAAAGATAACATCTAAGTAAACAATTTGGAAAACGCGTAACATATTTAAAAACGTAATTTCAGGAATTTCCAACATATACAATATTCGGAAAAATATCCGAATACTTTTATTCAGCCCTGTATATGATCTATAGATTTGTATATATACTACATAGGATGCTAAATTTTAGTTCAGTTAGGAAACGCGTAGCACAGTTTAAAATGGAGTTTCTGTCAATAAACGGAAATGTGTTCGCGAACTTTTCTGCTGCCCTGTATAGGATCTACAGAATTTATACACACCAAGTAATAGACAAAAAGTGAGTTAAATTTAAAATCGCGTTCAGCAACTTAAAACGCACTTCCAGGAATTATTGTTAACAGACAGTAGAAAATTCTTTTGTGTGTCCCTATGTAAATGAACGATGACTGCTATACACACAACATTCTTTAGTAAGCCTCTTGTAATGCACCTTAGTGATATATATAAATTTCAATGCGTTTAAAATAGTGAAACATTATTTAATTAAACCGCACACGATTTTTCTCCATAGACGTAATGTAACGGATTTCTTTTGACTGTCCCTGTAAAGTAACTATAAGTGCTATGCACAGCATATTCCATATTAAGCTTCTTGTAATGCACCTTATATATATATCAATTACAATGTGTTTGAAATTGTGTAACATCATTAAAATAAACCACAAATGATTTTTCACCCATAGACCGTAATGTAACGGAATTCTTTTGAGTGTCCCTGTAAAAAAACTATAAGTGCTACACATTTCAGTTCAAATAGGGAACATGCTATAGATAACGACAATAACATAAAAATTGCAGGGCAATCCCAGCATATTTACGGAAGTTAGAGCACGGAGAAACGGCAGACGGCCAGACAAACCGAAGTCAAACACTTTTCAACTAGGTTGGAAAGTGTTAAAAACATGAAAAAAATCGATTTAGAAAGAAAGTTGTGTCCAAAACAGTTTGGGCTCTTTTTATATGATCAAGGGATAATTTGATCTTTGAAGTCAGTCTTCTCAAAACGGTAATTTTGGTCATTGCGCGCATGATTTCTAAGAAATGTCGGGATAGAATTTCATGAAATCTTGATCGAAGGTATAAACTTTACAGATGTACAAAATAACTTGCTAATATGCTTATCAAGTAAGAAATTACAACTATTTTATTTATTTATCAATGTATTTTTTTTTTTCAGTGTAGATAATGACACACATATTATAACATTACTCAATAAAAATATTTTGGCTTACTGTGACAATTTAATTATGAGAAATCCTGCCTGCATTGCATGGGCATATATAAGGTGAATAAATTTATTTAAAAAGCCCGCAATTTGAAATTAAACTTAAAAATATGTATATACATCTAGATTCTTTTTAAGAATATTATCTATCAGAATATACCTCTTTAAATGAGTGTTTAAAAATATCCTATCCAAAAGTTAATTAGATGTGTTATTGCAATATCCATATTAGGGTCACTTTTACATGTAATTTTTCAGTTTAAAAAAAGTACTGATCCCTTAAAGAAGCTACTTTAATACCAATAAAGGATATTCGATAGTAACAATTTTGTTATCATGGTGTCAATATTTTCGTGTTCTCAAAACCTAAATCATAAATATTAACATCTTTTTACTTTTACAAGAAAACATAATTTTGAAATTGTTCTTTTAAGTTAGAATTTTAACTCATTTGCTACGGATCACATGCACAAAATAAACAAGATAAAAAAAACGCCTGCAGATGGCGCTATTCATACCAAATTTTAAAGTCATCATATTGAATTTTACTTACAAAATCTAATAATTTTTTTTAGTTACTTATTTTACAATAAATGATTTACCTCCAGGCATTAAAAGTCTTTAATGTCGTGTAACAATCAGACTTCAAAAGTGTGTTTATAGTGTTCCATTTAACATACAGAAAATTAAATACTGTAGTCTTCGGTTAATTGTTATCTTCTTACAAGACGTTTAAATTTAGTATATTTTGAGGCTGTTTTCATAATAAAATACAGGTCTTCGTAATAAGCCTGTTGAAATTAGAATTTAGCAAGAACCTTGATTTACAATGTCAAATATCAAACCAGAGGAAAACTCTCTCAAATTAAACTAGTCGTTGGGGGCCACCGTAATACTTACCCATCATGGATATGCATAATGTAAAATATTAAAATAAAACATGTGTAAACTACTTATAAAATGCATTGCAATTCAAATAAAATCGTGGCTTGATGACGTCACAAAAAGGCTCGATTACTGAATTGCTTGAAAGAGGTTTTTCCTTATAACTCCAAAAATAATATTCCTATTAACTAGCGGTTTATTGCATCTGATTAAGCGTCAAATTTCCAATTAAAATATATCTTTGAAGTGAAATTTGGATGAAATACAGGGTCATGAAAAATCGAAGAGTGTGGAAAATAGGATTCCAAATATCTCGGCAACTAATTATCCGATCGACTTCATGCTTTATTCAAAATTTATGTTTTTTTATTGTCTTTTATATTCATTTCTTAAAATAAACAATTTCGAAAATTTTTATATACCTTTCATCAGAACGAATATTTCGAGAGTCCGAAAAAAATTGTTCCGGTTAATCGAGGTTATTGAAATGAAATAGGCTTCTTCCCATTATTACATACTAAGTACATACCAAATTGCAAGTCTCTATCTCAATTTTTTCGGGAGATAGAGCGTTTACAGACACACAGACACACACACAGACACACACACACACAGACACACATACAGACACACAGACGGACGGCAAATTTTTTTTTCTAAAAATATGTTTTTCGGAATCTCCAGTGTCTGAAACGTGTAAATCCGTCAAAAAAAAATTTTCGATTTTCAAAACGATTACAAGACTTACCCTATACTACGTATGATGGGTAAGTAAAATGATTTAACTTCTCAAGCTTCCAAAATTTTTTAATGAAGTTTTTAAATCTCTACTGTAAAAATCCTACTTCGTTAATATTTAGGTCCACATAACAAAAAAAGTACATCATAAACATTTCTCGTTTTTACAATTTTTAACAACAAAAATACCATCCCATTTCAGGAAAATGAATTCACAGAAAAGGAGATATGCATAAATTTTGCGCAGGTAAGCAAAGTTTTAGCTTATACTTTATGTAATTGTTGGTATATTTGCAGTTGTAGGTAATGTAAAATGGAGAGAGAGAGGAAGTATGGACCAAAAGCATTCAGTTTGAGTTTTCATTCATAGACTTATATGTTAAGAATCATGACTCTAAAAAACATTAAGCATTCAGTTTGAGTTTTCTAACTCAGACTCTAAAAACATCATATTTTAATTTCATTAAATAATATTTAATTGATAGAATGCAGAACTTTTTACAGTTACTTTCTTTGAACAGTAATACTATATTTATTTAATTTTTTTTATTTAAAAAAACTTAAAAGCTCATATAATCAGATACATGACGACAAGTTTAACTAATAAAAATATCCTCCATAAATTTCACATGCAAACCGCGGTTGTTTATTTAATGTAATATCACGGGTAAAATAAACTCAAAATAACTTTCCGAAACATCAAATTATAATTCAATATACACTGAATGCCACCTAACAAAAACTGTACAATATAAATTTCTGAAAACTTAAAATGGACAAAGCCCCCAGCGGGTCAACTTTGAAAGAAACAAAAGGGAAAAAAAAGTTTAATATTAAACTTTCAGAGGCACAACGCAATATGAGAGAAAACATTTTAATCTTAAACTCGAAAAACAAGACACGGAAATCCAATATGAAATTGTTTGGGCACCTGGTCACTTTTCAACCGATCAATTTCAGACAAGGTCCACTTTTCTGGGGTTATGTTTCCGTCCTTTTTATGTGCCCGTTAGTTTCCCTACCCTACAGAATATAGTTCTTTATATATTTTCTCAGTGAATCTGAAATTGGACAGGCGTAAAGATGTCCGCTTCCAAATTTAAGCGGTTACTACTGGTCATTTCTATGATACACGTCAATCACAAAGAAAGGGATATATATATATATATATATATTTATTAAGCCTGTTTAGTAGAAAATTTTCTTATTAATTTTGGCTAAAGATTAAAAAAAAAAAGAACCTAAGAGTTTGACATGTATATGGTATTAACATTTATAAAATTTTTCCTGTTTGGTGCTTTTTACGGCCGATTGTTTGCGCGAGGAATATAGGCCGCGGAGGAAGAGGTTGGGGGGGGGGGGGGGGGGGGGGGCATGGTCGAAACTAAAGGGGAGCGAGCGGGGCATATGCCCGGGCGCGAGAATGGAAGAGGGCGCCAAAAGAAGATTTGGTTTGTCGTTTAGAACAAAAAACAAATAACGAAATTTAGTAAAAGAATATCACGGAATCGGACAACCAAAAAGTAAAGATGTTTTCGTTAATTTTATACTCTTTGCTTCAAAACAGAGCTGGTTTTTCTATTAGGTGGCCGCCTAGGATATGACGTAAAATGATATATGTATTCATAAGTTAATACACTCAAAATTTCTTATTTTTTAAATTTGATTAATTTATTTCGACTAGAATATGTTAAATATCTCGTATCAAAAGGCAATCTGTTATGCTAGCTTTAACATAGTTTTCCGAGAAATTTTGAGTGTATTAACTGACGAATATGTGATTTTACATCAAATAGAAGGTCAGAACAAAATACTTGATTAACGAACTCCGCCAAGATACTTGCAAGATCAATACATTGCCCCAATTAGGTTTCAACTGGTTCAGTATTTCAGACGTTATCGTGATGACAGGATGTGGATTATGTATAGATGGATAGATATAAAAGCAAAGTGACTGAAATAGGTCGTTTTCCAAAAAAATCAACCTAAAAAAAATCTTAAGATTAAAATGCTTCCTAACAATTATTTCACATTTAAAATAAAAATTAAGGGAATGGATTGAAAATTTCTTTTGGAAAGGAGGGGCGACAAAATTCTTGTTTGCCAAGGATGAAAAAAAAAAAAAATAGTTTCGGCGCTTAGATGGTGGGTGGCAGGTTGGGGTTCTCTCTACGTAGGGAGTGGGGTCTTTGTAAAGGGAACCTAACCCGTATTTACATAGGTTCGAAGAAAACGAAGGAAAACTCCGAACGATTAGAGCGACATAGGTTCGAACCCAGCATCTCCCGTTTACCAACTTTGAGAGCAAATATCTCAGCCGCTGGTGGGCCCAATAAAATTTTAGCATTATCAGCATTTACAATTATTTAAAACTATTTATAATTATGCTAAGCGTTATTATCATGAATAATAAATTAATCTTGGGGCAATATACAAAAACAAAAATAGTAATAATTCCTTATTCTGGTCATTGCAAAAGAGCAATACCATGAGCACATAAAATTTATTCACACTTCAAATAAATTCAGGTTGATTGAATTTGTCAGCGCTAAATTTAAACATTTAAATTATTTTTTAATAGCAAGAGTTAGCTATACGCATGTTATGATTCTGAAATTCTTAAAACCTTCAAAAAACACATATTTTAAAAAGAAAAGAATGACTATTTAAAGGGGATATTTTATTTTATTGTGTTTTTATCAAAGTGGGAATAAAATATACTATGCTTGTAAAAGTCTTAAATAGGTTAGAAAGTTGAAATTTTATTTTAAAAAGGATAAATTGTTTTTGAAATAAGAAGTTACAAATATTAAAAATTTTTAAAGAGTTTAAAAATTTAAAAAGGGGTTTTTTTAATTAGTGTTTATAAAAAAATAACCTGAAATTCCCATCCTTGCATTTACAACTTTTTTAAAGAACATTATTTTTAATTTCAGTAAACTTTCTATACATAAACAAAAAAGCTTTTAAACGTAATATTTTTCAAGCCTCTCATTTTAATTTAAAATACAAAATGACTATGTGAATGTGAAATAATGTAATTCTTCAAGATTCCGCATGTATTAGTGGAAGATAATGTCATCCAGACGTAAGTTCAAACCTGATTAAAACAGGGTTTTATTTAAAGCCTGAAGAATTTCAATAATTTAAAAAATACTTTACTCTTTAGAAATAAGTTATAAATAATGCTAAATTATACTAATGTGTTTATATATTTAAAAAAATCTTTCAAAAATATCTAAATATTCAAGGTTTCTTTCCTTCTTAAGATCAAAATTTATTTTCACAAGAAAATGACGTACGTAATTAATTGAAACAATACGCACTTACGCACTCTTAGAAATGGATACTCGAATTCCACGAAATTTTCTTCGTTTTTAACGAAACTGTTTCCTGAGAAATGCTCAGATTAAATATTTCGTCAAATCGAGTAAATTTGCATCCTCAAAATTATGAAGAAATTAGTTTCGTCAAATTGTTTCTTCGAAAGTTCCAAAAAAAGTTTGGTGGTGCCATCTATCGGAGATTTTAGAAGCATCTTTAATTGACTAGGGGAAAAATAAGATTACTTTTCACAAGTCTTCAAGGGGTTCGAACGCGCGACTTTTAGCTTGGCAGACAAACGCTCTGACCACTTAGCCAGCGGGACTTCGGAGTTGGGTTGGGTTGATTATTGACGGCCAATTATCTACACTTGGGATATAGGCCCGGGAAAGTGACCTTCGTGGGGTCTTTCTAAGGGAACCTAACCCGTATTTACGCATGGATAAATCCATGGCTCGAAGAAAACCACGAAAACTCCGAACGATTACGCCGACGGGCACGATTGGGATCGAACCCAGCACCTCCCGTCTACCAGCTTCGAGAGCAGAACCTCTCAGCCACTGGTGGGGCCAGCGGGACTTCGGAATTATTTGATTTTTAAATGTATTTACGGGATGTTGATGTGTGTTTATATTTTTAGAAAGGAGATTGTATTTTTATCGGTGCTGTTATAATTTCTGCATGTTTTAATTAATAAGGCTAGATTATTATTATGTTTTTTTATGGTTAATAAATAATTAGAAATGGCTTGATTAATATAATTTATTAGAGAAATGTTTTTTGTTCAATGAATGATTAAAATATGGTCTAGTTAATTTGTTGATCCGAAATAATTAATTTTGAAGTACATATTTTGGAGGCGAGTTCATCAATTTTAGCGGATAAGATTACTGTTTATAGAGGGAAAGGGGTCAGTTATACATATTTTAAATTTGATTGTTATATGAATATATTTCTTAGATAAAAAAGAGCTCCTAAAATTGTGATTTTTTTTTTTTTTTTTAACCATTGGGAAAATGTTGATACTTTCGGTCGAAAATGGACCGATGATGTTCGCATTTTACTATTTTAACCGTTTTTAACGAAATTCTGTAACTTTAGAAGAATTTTTTAAGCGTTTTTAACGAAATTCTGTAACTTCAGAAAAATTTATCTTTGAATAGGCAATAGAAATGCATAAAATCGTTACAAAAAGGATAGACGCAAATTATCAGATATAAAAAATAAAGTAGAAATTTGGTACATTCGTGTTATAGCGGCCCCCAAGGATGGACGAAATAATTGTCAAAAATGAAGAAATATAGCTCAAGAATTGCGGAATCGTCAAAAGTGAGAGTTTTATTTTTGACAGCGAGGAAACAGTTTCGTCAAGATATTTGAGGATTCGCGTTTCGTCAAAAACCACGTGACTCCGTGACGGAATAATTGTCAAAAATAACGAAATGAGGCCTGAGGATTGCGGAATCGTCAAAATTGAGTGTTTTATTTCTGAGGGTGTGGTAGTTTGTAAATAACCATTTAAATAATGTTCAATGTTCCAAAAGAAGACAAAAATATTGCTCTGAAATTTTTACACGCTCAATCTAAGCAATTATTTTTACACTTCGAAATAACTGCTATACCACCCGATATACAAATTTAATGAATGCCAAGGAAGTAAAAATGCTCTCCTAACCTTTCGTACACTATCAACCAAAATGATCCACAAGTATAAAATTACTTTCCAAAACATACATGATAATAATATTTTTTGAAATTGATCTTCCTATTCCGTTTTCTAAATTTCTATTTGTCTTAAATTTTATTCAGTCACATTACTTTTTTTTTTTTTTTTTGAAGAAAATATATTAACAATCCCCAAAAAGGATTTAAAAAAAAATCAAATAATTCAAAGCATCTTATCGCTTTTCAATTTTTCGAATAAATTAGAACAAAATTAGAAGTACAAAAACATTTATATTAAGAAGATATTTTAAAAGTAAAAATAATTATTACATATTTTTTTTTCTGAAATAAAGTAAAAGGGAAAAGATCCATTTTGGACCTTTCGTACACTATCAACCAAAATGATCCACAAGTATAAAATTACTTCCCAAAACATAGATGAGAATAATATTTTTTGAAAATGATCTTTCTATTCAGTCTTCTAAATTTCTATTTGCCATAAATTGTATTCATCAAATTACTATTTTTTTCTTTTTAGAAAATAGATTAACAATCCATAAAAAGATAGAAAACTCAAATAATTCATAGCAACCTATCGCATTTGAATTTTAGGAATAGATTAGAAGTACATAAAACATTTATATTAAATAGATATTTTAAAAGTAAAAATAATTATTACATACTTTTTAGGTGCGTTCGTAATTATATAAATACGTAGCACCTATTGTCGTCGTCTGGTCCGTTCGTCTGTCTGTCCGTCCGTCCATCCATCCGCATATAACAACTCAAAAACTACCCAACCGAATGGTTTGAAATTTTAGATATATTATCTTTGCAGAATTATTTTGTCAAGACATTTCAAATTTTATGAAAATCGAATCAAAACTTTAGAAAATATTAATAAAAACATTTATTAAGAAATTGTTATTTTTTTTTTTAATCGGTGCTTTTTTGTTAGAGGAGCTTCCGAGGTTGAATCGTCAAGCGACCGAGATACTTATTTTATTACGGAAATAATCTGCAGACGATATAATTCATTTCACAGAATTAAAAATTATCAAGATCTGAATATTTATATAACTAGCTGTAGTACGAAGGCACCTCATTTGTCACGTTTGACGTACAATTTCCAACTTGTTTTATGAAATAAAGTAAAAGGGAAAAGATCCATTTTGGACCAAATTTTAAAGTGAATAAAAATTACAACTGCTTTAACTTTCCAAAATCTCCCAAATAATAGAGTGTCTAATATTAAAATAAAAGGGTTAATCATTTTGAAATTGTATGAGATGACGCTTAGTTTCAGCGGAATAGTCACTGTCAGTAGTTCACTTCCATTGAAAAAGCCATTTTGAGTAGTTCATTTTCGTAACAAAGAAAGTATTATACGAAAAGTGTATGTAATAACATTTTGTTCATACAATTGAATACGAATAAAATTCAAGCACTTTTCAAGGATTCTTAAGGACTTATTTAAATATTTCCAAGAATATATAAGCATTAACTCCTTACCACTGTCGCCCAAACCCAAGTTTGGGCAATATGTTTCCCAAGCAATTACTAAAATACAATTTGATTTGGACATTGATAATAAACATTTAAAAAATACAATTCACTATTTTCATGCTATTTTTATTACACTTTTGGGGGGTGGGGGGGGGGGGTCGGTCTTGCTGCACTGTCTAGGATTTAAATGGCTCTAGAATAAGTATAATACATAAGGGAAAGAGTCCCCACATTGCTTGCATATTTCCAAGAATTCTTAACTGATCTTCATAAAAAAAATATTAGATATTTCCAAGACAGCATGATAGAGAATTTTTAAAGAAAAAAATTTTAATTTAGTATGGCACATTTATATCATGGAAAGAAATTTCATGCATCATAAACAGTTAACCATGCACAGCGTGATTTTTTTTTCTTTAAGAGCGAAAAAAGACGTAATATCACTACAACAACAGAGGTCTCAATTGAAGTTACTTTTCATGACATTGCACTCTTACCATTATTTATTGATTTACTTGTAAAGAATATTACTTTAAAATTAAAAGTAAGATACATATTTCTTCTTATTAAACAATAGTGTTACTTACTATTTATCATAATACATTTTGTACCTACAAGCTACAAACAGTTTAAGAAAAAGAAAATGAAAGTCTAATAATTTCCTTCGACACTTTTTTTTATTTCATTTAGCATCAAAAAATGCGGTTAAGGCCATCAGATGAAATTTGATGGCCAAATTTCATTTGAAAATTCAAAGGATTGTTAAATTTTTAAAATTTCCAATGACTTGAAAACTAACCCCTTCCTACCCTAAAGTACTTTTCATAATTTTTGCCAAACGTACGAATCGTGAATAAACGTAATATAAGTAATGGTGCAGCGACAATGGAGGTTTAATGGTCAATATCTCACTCTCTTAGTATTTTAAACAAGTACAAAAAATTAGTGCAATGAGAAATACGTGATATTTAAAAAACAACAACAAATAATAAGTTAAGCATGCAGCTATTTCAAGGCTTCGTAAAAAGGAACCCACTCTTCTTCAAGGCAAAGTGGGAAAAAATTACATTAAAAAATAGGAACAAAGAGCATTGCATATCCTTTTATTATTATATTTACAAGGAACAATCAGTAATGTTACCATCAAAAATTATTTTTTTAAATATATATTAAAAAAAAAAAAAAAAAAAAAAAAAAAAAAAAAAAAAAAAAAAAATTCATTGCTCGACACACACACACACACACACACACACACACACACTAAACACTAATTTTTGTAATTTCAATGTAGCTGATAATAATGCAATAACAATTATTCAAATGTAATAAAAACCCTATCAAAACAGAACCTGTGTATAAGGGTATTTTGCTTTATGAAAAAATATTTCACGGGCCACCAGTGAAAAGAATACAGTACAATTTCAGTAAAAGGTGTACCTGCTAAGACGAAAAGATGTCTAACACGGAATTATTATTCGGTCTTTTACGACTCCGTCTTAACAGGTTTTCTGTTGTTATACAGCTTGGCTGTTACTGTTGTTATACAGCAACAATACTGGAGGCCAAGGAATTTACAGAAATTATCCTTAAACCTCTAAAACTTCCTTCTTTTTTCTTGTTTTCTATTTATGAAACTTTGTTACATTTTATCCAAAGAAACATTTTTTTATAACACATTAGTTTCTGCGAAATGACTTGTCATTTTGAAGACATTTTAACAGAAAACTAAAAATTAAATCAAAGGAAAGGAAATTGCAACGTAAAATTTCAACAATATTTCAGATAGCTGTCTTAAGAGTTTAGATGTTTTAATTTCCTAGAGTGTGTTCTTTTGTTGAAAATCTGTTTTAAAGTTCTCTCATTTCATCCTGGACAAGTACAAGTATTTCCAACAGAATTGAAAAACAAGTATGGATCAAATGCAATATTCCGACCACATGTGACCATACACATTCCACGGCGTCAAAAGATATTTGACAAGAACTTTTCATCTATAACTGAAAAAACATAATATGACTTACCAAAGATATATTTAAAAGTGAGGACGAAATATTACTTGAAAACTTTTCCAACAAAACTATACTTAACAGTATCTTGAAATACTCTTTATAAAAACATGAATGCTAAAAAAATTTAAAATTTAAATAACAACAACTCACGAATTCACTATTTTCTTTAACATCAATTTAAAACATGAAAACATTTAAAATGAATAACAATTTATTACTCATTACTAAAATAGGTATAAAATGAAAATAAAGGTTTTAAAACATTAAAACAGTTCTATAGGTGTTAAAATTTTCGTCTGAGTCCCGAGCGCTTTCGACCAGAACCTGGCCATACCTTTATTTTCATTTTACACCTATTTTAGTAATGAATAATAAATTGCGATTCATTTAAATGTTTTTAATTTATATACAAAGGTGAATTTAGTTCCAACATTATATTTAATTCTTGAACATTGATACATTATGTTGAGTAAACTTTAGGCAATGATTTCTCATTACTTTTAGGTTGGCCGGACGCATTTCACCCCCATATAACATTTTATTATTATTATTATTATTATTATTCGCCAATAGCATCTTTTATTTTCTGCATGTGTAAATTACAAACAATGCTTTGAAGTTGAAATAAATTGTTTTGGTTTATGGTACTATTTATTATTATTTGTATCTATTTAATTTATTTATTTTCGTATTTTAAATTAAATGAGTGAAACGCATGTATTTTTAAATGTGTGTAATATATATTTTTTAAATGAAAGTTGTGTATTATACATGAAATGAGTGAAATATACTAAAGACTAAATTCAGGATAAGCCAAGGAATTTACAAAAATTATCCTTAAACCTCTAAAACTTTCTTCTTTTTTCTTGTTTTCTATTTATGAAACTTTGTTACATTTTATCCAAAGAAACATTTTTTTATAACACATTAGTTTCTGCGAAATGACTTGTCATTTTGAAGACATTTTAACAGAAAACTAAAAATTAAATCAAAGGAAAGGAAGTTGCAATGTAAAATTTCAACAATATTTCAGATAGCTGTCTTAAGAGTTTAGATGTTTTAATTTCCTAGAGTGTGTTATTTTGTTGAAAATCTGTTTTAAAGTTCTCTCATTTCATCCTGGACAAGGACAAGTATTTCCAACAGAATTGAAAAACAAGTATGGATCAAATCCAATATTCCGACCACATGTGACCATACACATTCCACGGCGTCAAAAGATATTTGACAAGAACTTTTCATCTATAACTGAAAAAACATAATATGACTTACCAAATATATATATTTAAAAGTGAGGGCGTAATATTACTTGAAAACTTTTCCAACAAAACTATACTTATAACAGTATCTTGAAATACTCTTTATAAAAACATGAATACTTAAAAAATTCAAAATTTAAATAACAACAACTCACGAATTCACTATTTTCTTTAACATCGATACATAATTTTGAGTAAACTTTAGGTAACGATTTTTCATTCCTTTTATGTTAGTCGGACGCAAATCACCCCCATAACATTTTATTATTATTATTCGCCAATAGCATCTTTTATTTTTCGCGTGTGTAAATTAGAAGCAATGCTTTGATTTATAATAACATTTTTAATTCAGACAATTTTAATTACACAAACCCAACATGAGTGAACAATTGACCGGGACCAGGACTCGAACCTGTCAGATGTATGTGCTTTAATATACAATGCTTTGATGTTGAAATAAATTGTTTTAGTTTATGGAATTATTTCTTATTATTTGTATCATTATTTTATTTATTTATTTTCGTATTTTAAATTAAATGACTGAAACGCATGTATTTTTAAATGTATGGTAATATATATTTTTTAAATGAAAGTTGTGTATTATAAATGAAATGAGTGAAACAGTGAATAATGGAATGTGAATGATGACGATGGAAACAATGTGTGGCGATTTATCATTTGAGGCATTATTAATGATTGCTCAGCGACTACAAATCGCTAATGTGGCAACCAGTTTTTAAATTCTAAATTTCTATTTCCAAATAAAGTTCATTGAGAATAGTAGATAATGTTCGATATTTTGTATAAAGATTGTAATTGGGTCTATATATATTATATATATAATCAAAATTTTACCGAAAAAATAGTCTTGCGCAATAAAAAATTCACTATGCTGTCAAAAATAGCACCGTTTTCCAGCAAAATATTGTCCATAGAATTTAAATTTTCCTTAAAAATATTGCCCATAAATGTTACATTTGTGGGCAATATTCTCGTGACGTCACAGTCAATATAAATATGATTTTTATCGGTTTTTAAACACAAAGAAACGCGTTTAAATATTTTAACCATAATTTAGTATACAAATAAAAAAAATAATTTCAAAAAGTCACATGCTTAAACACTGTCTATACATTTTTTTTTCATTTAATTTTGCGCTTTTTCTTTTCTAAGATGTGACAAGAGGAAAGAAAAAAAAAATTTTTAATTGTTGAAAGCAATCCGTTTTGGCCACAAGTTAGCCACATTTTCTGACAAAATATTAAATAATATATATATTTCGAAATGTTTTTTTAAAAAACAGGATAGTCGAAATCGCTTCCCGGGCGCATAAGCAAAATTTTAAGACACGTGACATCTTTAAACTGGTTGGGATTGTTAAGGTTTGCCTTTGACATATATACGCTTGACAGCATTTAATAGCATAATATATTTAGAACTGGATATAAATAGGATTTAATCGTGAAAAAAAAAATTGCCTTTAGTTTTCCCATAGAACTGAACGATATTTTAATATACTATTCTTAGCAGTTCCGATTATCAAGTCGTCACATATTCTCAAAAAGAAAACGTTTAAAGAAAAATTGTTAGATTTAACAACAGCCATAAATATATAAAAATGCGTTACAACACATTTTTATCATGTAGTCAAAATCGGGTCTTGCCAAAATCGGGAAAGTTGGCAATGACTAATACTGGTTTAATCCTGTAGCACAGTAGTTTTAATAGAGAAATTTGCAAATTCTACTGGGTAAGTATCATATTCTTTAGATTTGGAAAATAATGCTATCATTAAAATCGTATCCGAGAAGGAGTACTGCATCGCAGTTTTCGAAGCAGGACAATTTAAAGATTTTGATTACAGTAATCAAATTAAACAAGAATCGCTAGAATTTTCAGTTCAATAAGCATTAAACCCTTGTTGCTCATTAAAAAAAAAAAAATGAAAATCACATTTTTGATAGAGAAACAGATAGACGATCTACGAGACAGACAAATTAAATCAAACATTTTACAAATGTGTCGAGAAGTGTTAAAAAGGCGGAGTAATTTAGAAGATGTTTGTTCCTGGTGCGCTGTGCAAAATAAAAGTCATTAACTGAGCTTCAGTTACTTAAGATTATATGATCGACGATCTACAATGAATTTCACTCGACCAGCAATGGCTTAACGTTGTCATAATGAATTAAGTTGTCATCATCTTATACCTGCAGGTTCTAAAGACTTAAGGGCGCCAATGAGATAAAATGTTCTTATGATCAATCTGAGAGTTATCGGAGCATGCCAAGGTGGATTCTGCCTTATCTGGTAGAGAATATTGAAACATTTTCCATTCGGCCTGTTGGGGACCCAGCTGCTGTCATTTGATTGACACAGCGGAGGGGGGCTCTCGATCCATGTCACCCTGTGGGAAAGTTATCACTGACGAACGTATCTAATCGCTGTTCCTGAATTTTTTTGATGGACGAAATCCAGCGACAAAGATGACACAGCGAGAGCAAAATCGTGACTGGCGTGAAAAAAGTGTTTTCCCCCTTTTTAAGATGCCTGGACAAAAAAATATGTAAGCGACCACGTGATTGACAAGTGATCCGCTTGTCCAAATGCCCACTTTTCGTGCAAACATGCCAGCATTAAAAAGAGGATGCTTTTGTGATGCCTTTGGTAATCCGCCTCCAAAGGGCACCTGGATTGTTCGAGGCTTCAATATATAAGCAAGCTCTATTTTATATAAAAAGGAATCGTGAACAGATGTTCTAGGCAATGATAGTCACGCCTAAACCTTTGTCTACGGACGGTTGACATCGCTAGCTGAGTGACGTTACGTTTGCACAGGTTTAACTGTCACACAAAGCATCTACATAGCGTAGGATTATAACACTGATGACTGCTATTGCAATATATTTAGAAGTAAGGGCCATGTAACACTTGCAAATTTCAAAAGATGGGGGACACCAAGGCGTGTCTGAACATCGGCCTTTTACAGCTTATGAGAAAGGAAATTTGGCAACAAAACTCTAATATTGATAATTTGACATAAATTCTTTTTTTTTCTTTTTATTGTTACAAAATAGTATGGCCGATATATCGTAGAAAGTTAGGAGGATTCTGATATTCTAGTTTTACTTTCGTAAAGGGATTTGTTTTGGCAGTATAAACGCATAGCTATTGAAAGGGAAATGGGGAAAAAAAATTACAATATTTGATAATTTTAGGTTTTAAAAAACCTAACATATTTTTATTATTTATTATAACCTAACATATTTTTTCTCAAAAAATGTTTTAAGATAGTTAATTTAAGCACTAAAGTTTTGAAAAGAAATTACGCCGATCATGACAATATGGGGCTCCGTGGCTAAACGAAATTGTGGAATCAAGAGCCACTCCAGATGAGGGGGGTTGTGGGAAAATGCCCGCTTTGCCCAGGGATAATATGGCCTTGATAGACACAATAAGATTTTTTTAAGGTAAAAATTGACAGACTTGACCTTCTTACATTTGTTTTAACTGCGAATTTCTTCAATTGCAAAAACACGAAGTCTTGATATTTTGATATTTTAACAGCGCATTACCATATCATTTTTTTAACCTATATTGTTTCATTTGCGGACAGGAAAATTGTGAGATTTGGTCATAAATGCGCCTGTCTTTAGAATTTTAATCGTTTTCTATGTTAATAAGTATAATTACAAAAAAAAAATAAAGAAATGGAGAAAAGAAGAAAAAAAGGATGAAATTTAAAAATGAAAGAAAATAAATGTAAATTTATATAAATTTATAAGAAGCTGTGATGAAAGACAATCCCCTATGCGAAAAGAGGAAATCTCTCTAGGATATATTTCTGTATTTAAGAATAAAGTTAAATATATCCGATGTGTATATATAACAAATTCTATACATTTTATTAAAAATTATAGATAAAGATTCCCTTCCCTATCACTTCCTGATAAGAAGGGGGGGGGAGGGGGGAGGATTAAGTTTACTAAAAAATGTATGTATGAAATAGATGCTTATTTGCATTTGCGATATGGGCTTTATTGTTCTTAGAATTCGCCATTCTGTTTTAAAAAGCACTACTTTCTCTCCAAATCTTAGTAAAAAAGTAAAAAGTTTCAACGTAGTAAAAAGTTTCAATGCAGTTATATTAACCCAATTAGATCAAACAATGCACGTCCGGTGACATAATTACAAGAACGAACTTTTTAAAGCATAGAAAATAAAATTAATTTAAACTGGATAATATAAAAAAACTCGAAAAAAAAAAAAAGTCACTTAAGGATATAACTTGCTGTTTTTGTTTGTACAGTTTTCGTTCTCCACATCCAAACAATTTTAAGTTAGTGGATAATGTGGGTATAGAATGGTTTACGGCAAAACGTATGCTACAAAAATATTGAAAGGGTGGACGGTGGAAAGAAAGAAAAGATTTTTACATATGCACTTTAAAGCGTTTAGAATAAAATGACATTATATTAACTGCATGTAATTATATCAAAATATATAATAATTTTAACGTTGCACTGCGTGTCATTTTTGCACCTTCTTCCAGGATTTAAATCAATTTATCTTAGAATTTATTTTATCAAGATTTATAAAATTTAAATTGATGTATCGCTAGTTCCACATAAGGAAACGCGATTTTGTAGAATGTTCAACGGACATATATCCCTTAAATTGTTTAGATTTTTTTGTTTTGTAAGAAATATGAAAGTATGATTCTCATAGTGAAAAAAGCACTGCTTAAAAAACCCTTTTAAAAATATTTTTATGAATTAAACTTTATTTATGAATATCTTTATAAATCCTAAAGACAAATTAATACTATTACCTTTTGTACTCAAAAATAAAAAAAAGTAGATATATAAAAGAAGATATATCAAATTTTAAACATGACTAAATTTTTATTTTTTTTTTAATACTTTACATATTTATGAAAAGGAAAGTCTGGTCCACATTAATACATATTTAAATAGGAAAATGAGAGTAAAAACAATTTATAAATAGAAATATAATTTTTTTTCCTTATACCATCTTGAGCAGAAAATACTGAAATCCATGATCATTATTTAATTAAGTGAGTTTGAAAATTAATAAATTAGTTAAACCTTTTAACGTGTAGCAAACTAATAGGAAACAAGCAGAAATATTGACATTATTCTTCTACAGGGCAATAAATATTCAAATATCTTACCTATAACTAAGTTTAAATGTGAATATATTACAATTATACATCACAGCCTTACAGTTTAGATAAAAGAGGGAGTTGATGAGTTAAAGTAAGTTTGGAGGGAGGAGAGGGGGGGGGGGAATGATGGATGCGCCCTTAGGTCGCTTCATTAGCAGTCTAACATCGTTAGAGCGATGCCGTTCAATTACGTACGCATTTTTCTTTCTGATACCAAATGCTATTGAATGAGATGAGTTAAAGCCAAATATCGACTTCTGTTTTATGGCTTACGTTAAAATGAAGTGACGCGACAGGTGCAACAATGCCGAAGAAATATAGTTTTATTGTATTTTATTTATTGAGCAAAAGTTTAATTAACAGAATCAACAGCATTTCTTTAAATACTTTGAAACATTTATGATTACGGTCTGTCTGTTTCCTAAATTGGCAAAAATTGCCCTATAAGATAATTCAGCTGAGCGATCAACATTATTAAAAATTTTTTTACATATTTTTAACAACTCATCGACCCAATCTCACTTTAAATCAGTGTGTCCCAAACTACGGTACGCGTACCAGTTCTGGTACGCGAACGTTCAGATACTGGTACCCAAATCTTTAAATACTGGTACGCGAAAGTTATATAGAAAATCATTATAGGACTAAAATTTGTACTATTTTAGATTTAGAGACCCCTCCTCCCTCCCAGCACACACATTCAGGTAGTTATGTCAGTGTATGCCAATAAGTCGTGAATATAATGCCAATAAGCTGTGAAAGTTTCCCTAAAATATATCATTAATAAATTATCACAAAATATATTGTACAGTTTTCCGGTTTTTCATGTAAAAAAAAAACAACATAAAATAATATATATATATATATATATATATATATATATATATTCTGACAATGAATCTTATTTTAAAATCTAATAATGGTGTTACTTCTGATTTGAATATCCATAAAAGATGCTAATAGGTGTATTAATTTAGTGTTATAATAATGTCCTTTTAAATATTAGCATTACCTTTATCAACGGCAAATTTATGAATTTCCATTGACTCGTACAAAAGTCGAGAAGTTTGGGAACTCCTACTTTAATCATTTCAACCGTTTGTGTTAATTAGAACCTTCTTATTCTAAGGCAACGAATTGTCTATTATCAAAGACGTACCATATTTATAAGAGAAAAATACAAACTAAATAAATAAATAATAAATAAATAAATAAAAACCATGGACCCATGCGAAGATTTCGCACTCCAATCTAACTTTTTTTTTTTTAGCAATATCTAATATTTTTTAGATATAGATTGAAACTTCTTAAAAAAAAAAAAAAAAAAAATGAACATAAAAATATCTGCAAACAATTTTAGTCAAGCCGGAACATCATCTCATTTATCAAATCAAAGTTACAGTAAAAACTAATCGAAGATAGCAAAAGGCACGCGCGAGGGAAAAAAAAAATAATAACAATCGTATTTTAACTGCCTTAAGGATGATGTCATCAGCTTCAGAAAAAACACAGGACGAATAAAAATAAACTGAATACAGATAAAATACAATTTAATCTAATATAACAAAGCATGCCTTTTATTCTACGCGTAAAATAACACTGCTTCGATCGATCTATGTTTTCTTTTAAATTTTGCTTTTTAATCATAAATATGAAATAAACACGTGCGGAGAAATCATACTTTTATCTTTTTCGTACTATTTATTTTTTTATAATCATTGTTAAGCATCCTATAATGCGGTATTTTATTTTTGTGGAAACACTAATTGGAGGAAAACCTTTCATTTCCTTTATGAAAACAATGCCGATTTAATTTTAACTAAACCGCAAATTTTAATTTAAAAAAATGTTTTAACGAAATGTGAGTGTACTATGTCAGAAGCCGCTTCAAAAACCTATCGAACGATACCCCATTCGTTGTTGTCCGTTTCGTAGATTCATATCACAAAAAAGAAATAATATATATGTTTCCATGCTTTGGTAATCCACGGCCAAACTCGATTCTCTCTCTCCTCATACGGCCTTCACAATCACCCCTTAGTTTCGGAATCGTTAAAAGGCTGCTTCGCCGGTAGATGGCGCGATATACTTACCATAAATAATGCTTAGTAAATGTTACTTCTATACATAAAAATACAAGAATCTTTGCAATATATTCATTATAAAAGGTATATATAACATATGTATCTTTTGTTTCGGCATTTTCTTTACTACAAACAGGAAAAACTAAAAGATTTAGAGATAAAATAAATAAATACAATGCTTTCAGCAATTAAAAATAGTTTAAATAACACGCTACTATAAAATGCAAAACAAACATTATAAGTAAATTTCTATATTTATATACATTTAAATTCTTGATTACTTGAAACATTGATAATTCTGAGCATAAAATGCTGAATAAAAAATTTAAAAAATAATTACTAGTTTCATAATAGTAGTAAGAAAATTAAGCAAGTTCGCCAATATCCGGCAATGAACTCATATCGATTTTTTTTCTCAAAACATGGGTTATTTTTACACGATTCTTAATTATTTAAAATATGTATATATATATGTATATTCAAAACAATTTTCAATAAATTTAATCATTATAGGTACTGATCTGAAATATATAAGCATTATATGTAACATATCTATCTTTTACTTCGGCGTTTTCTTTACTACAAACAGGAAAAACTAAAAGGAAAAAACTAAACAAAACAAACAGGACAAACAGGAAAAACTAAAAGATTTAGAGATAAAATAACTAAATACAATGCTTTAAGGAATTAAAAATAGTTTAAATAACATCCTACTACAAAATGTAAAACAAACATAAGTAAATTTCAATACATTAAAATTCTGGATTACTTGAAACATTGATAATTCTGAGCGTAAAATACACAGCAAAAAATTAAAAAAATAATTACTAGTTTCATAATAGTAGTAAGAAAATTAAGCAACTTCGCCAATATCCGGCAATAAACTCATATCGAATTTTTTTTTCTCAAAACATGGATTATTTTTACACGATTCTGAATTATTTAAAATATATGTATATATGTGTACATTCAAAACAATTTTTAATAAATTTAACCATTATAGGTACTGATCTGAAATATATAAGCATATAGAAATATAATAGAATTACATATAAAATTAAATATTATATTCTAGTTCTGGAAAGTCATGGTATAAAAGTATGTATATAAAAACAAAAACATACTACAGAAACATTCTGTTTCATAATATCAACAGAATAAGAAAACATATTTCGCCAATATCCGGCAATCAACTCACATAGCTTTTTTTTTTTTTTCTCAAAACATGGATTATTTAACAAATTCATAATAATTTTTACAGGTTTTATTATTTTAGAGAATGAACAAGTTTTTTTTTTTTTTTTTTTTTGTTGTTGTTGTTGTTGTTGTTGTTGTTGTTGTAGCATTATGTACTCCATTTATGAGAGAATAGTTTTTGTGGAAATTTTAGAATATTGTGTGGTTACAGAAATTACAGAATATTTTTTCAGATTTTTAAAATATTAATTCATAAATCTATCCACCCTACTTGTATATATATATGTATCTATAGGTATATGCAGATTCTATTTCTTGATTAGACCTTAAACATTGATAATTTTTACAGTGAAATATACATTAAATATTATAAAATTAAAATTAAGTAAACTTTAAAATTTTTCTTGATAAAGAGTTCTTACATGCAGATAAATTGGTTTCATTTGTAAAATACCTTGCCATATTTTTTTAAATGATGGGCAAGAATTTTGCACATATTAATGAGCATATATTTATTTTATGCTCGTTTAAGTCACATTCCCCATAAGGGTTTTTTATTAGTCTTGGATATATCAATTCATAAATAGTTTTGAGGAACGAAACGCAAAGATAAGGAAATTCTCCATTAGTAATGGTAAGTAATAGCGCCCCCTACGTTCTTCCGGGGAGAAACTCTTATTCCTCTTGAACAAAGGGAAAATGACTTTTTGTTACGGCCGTATAAAGGGAAGGAGAAAATCGAGTTAGGCCGTGGGTAATCTGAAACGCAGGAGTCCCAATGTTTTCTCAAATGTGCGAAAGATTATAGATAAATGACACTGTCGACAAAGGAAAATGATTTAATAAACACTTTTCAGATGTTTACAAAAAGTTTTAGGAAATATTCAAACAAACTGATGAGTTAGCATGAGTACTATAACAAAAACTTGCGTAATTCAAAACTAAGGTTTATTTATCTATATATTTAAAGCGAAAAGAGCATTCTGTCAAATTCACACTCTGTTTTCCACACGAAAATAGTCTCTTTGCGCATGTTTCAACGTTTTTTTTTTAAGGTCTTTTACTCTCGGAAACGGGAAATGCGTTTAGCGCTGTTTAGCCTAGGGGGATTGAAAAGGGTTGATTGAAAACGGATGGCGTAATATGGCCATTGCGTTGAAAGCTTTTTTTTTTTAAGAACTCATGTTTTCACTACTAAATATGCATATTTTTTCGTAAAATTTTAAAGAGAGCTTGGATACAGTTATATTTATAACCGATTGAAATTTCAAAGAGTTCGGAAGATAAGAACTATTTTTTTTATTGCTACGTTAACGGAGCCGACGCGAAAACAAACAAACAAAAAAGCGAGAAGAAAACATTTCTTTTACATCTAGACAACAATATTTTTTTCACGAAATTTTTACACGGGCTGTAAAACCGTCTTATTTATAACCAATAAAGATTTCAAAGAGTTCGAACAAAAAGAACAAGAAAATGAGCGCTTTTATCACTAAACATCAATATTTTTTTCGAGAATTTTTCATTTTAAAATATAATTTCATACAAAATCGGTTAAAGATATAATATAATAAAAACTTGATTTTTTTTTAAATTATTTATTAGCTCGGGCCCGGGCAACGCCTGGCGGGTCAGCTATTTTATTTATTATTGTCGTCTAACGCAGGTTACTGTATTATTACAGAGAGTAGTATTTCTCGTAGAAAGTGAAAATATATAAATCCTCAATTGGAACAAGAACCCGATCGACGAACCTAGGTGAAGAAAAAAGAAACAAGAAAGAGGGGTTTCCCAAAGGACTGACCCCAGCTGGACCGATTTCCATTTAATTTGTGTCTTCACATTCTCCCTTACTTTTTCAGCTATAAATGTTGGGGGCGAATCATATATATTTCTCCAGAAGCTTTTGAACTAAAGACTGATCCTTATAGAAATTTTTCAAAAGGAAGTACAAGAAGGAATAAACAAAGTATTATATTTTCATCTTAAATAATTAAGATAAGCACCCTGAGGTCACCCTGAGGTTTTTTGGTCAGCACATGCTGTTACAAAAAATTTATTGGTCCTGCCAGGTTTAAAAACTAAAATTTTGGGTCCCGCCCGACACCTACAAAAAATTTATTCTCCCGGCCCGGTTTAAAAACTAAAAGCCTGGCCCGACTTCCGCCCGTACAAAAAAAAATTAGGCACGGCACGGTATAAAAGTTAAAAGTGCGGCCCGAGCCCGACTTGACAGAATTTCTATACAAAACATGGCGATATTTCTGGAATAACATTACCCCACAACTAAAATTACTTTAAAAGCACGCTTACTTTTATGCTTAGATTTTATTTTCAGATTATATTTGACATTCATGAAATACAGAATAACAACATTAATAAATACTTAGACAATTACATACATAAACATTGATTTAAAAAAGAAAAATTAGTTAGACAATTACATTCAAATGACGATTCAGTAAGAAAATCAACGTAGTTTAGAATGAAAGAAAAATATGGTAAAAGAAAATCATAATTTTAAAAAGAAAGAAAAGCAGATTTTTAAAAATATATCCCTGTCATTTATTAAACCAGATGAAATTTCTAAAGATTTCAATAAACATTACACTGTAAACATTATCACTATATTTTTTACAAAAATAAATAAATAAAATGCCAGCCAAATATGGACACCGGGTAGGGGGGGGGGTGTAGAGGCCTGCATGGGCCGGGCCAATAATGGTTTTCAGATGGCTCGAATTTTTACCTTTTATACCGGGCCAGGAAATTTCGGCCTTTGCAGACACTCTAGGAAGAAATCAGGCCTAGCTTAGCACGGAAAAAAAGAAATCTGGTCCGGCCCGAGACTGGAGAAAAAACTAAGAACCCCGTTCAGGCCCTAAGTTCAGGCCCGGCCCGGAAAGCGCGAAAACCAAACCAGACTCGAGTTTCGTGAATGAAACTTGGCGCGAGCCCGTACACACCTAATACTCTGAGGCATCCTAAAGACACCACTTCAGTGCTATACTCAGAAGATCAAATTACAATACTACTGATTTTATTAATGACGCTGGCTAACAAATAAGAAAAATCTAATATTACTAATAACAATAACTGAAGATGTGAATGGAAGATGATAGATAACAAAAATTTAATTTCAAGAAAATTGAAGCGACAATTTTTAGCTGTAAATTTTATTGATTTACTTTCTTCTTGTTAGCATATGTTTAAAATGTTAATAGGTGGTACTAAAATGTCTTAGAAACACTTATCAACATTCAATTTTAAATATTAAAAAAAATAACAATTTTCAGATTATTAAATATTAAAAATTAATGTCATGGATCTTCAAAACTAGTTGGAATCAAAGTATTGTAGTTTTACCATGATAGATTACCTAACCTACAGGCATAAAAATAAGACAATTTTTAAGAAAAGTGTGAAATAACATATTCTTACACTCAGGTCTTCACCTGCTTTTTCCTAAAATCTTGAGGCTCTAATTGAGACTTTTTTAAATTTCAGATACGAGTCGATAAAAGAAAACATTTTTATTGTTGTTTACTTAAGGAATATTTTCAGAATAAATTAAGAAATATTATCTTTTAGTATCTGTTAACTTGCAAAATTACGCAACATACTAAAAAGAAAAAACTATATGTGTTGGAATATTTTCACATGCCATATCTATCTGCTTTGAGTACAAAAATATTATAAAACACAATCATTTTCGTTCCCATTTCTTTAACACCAGTTGAGCAGTTATTGTTGATTCGTAATCATTATTATAGAAAAAGTCTCGCTATTTTATGACGCTTCAGATATGCTTCCATATATTACTGGTTTTAATTCGAGAGCCTCCAAATCTTTGAGAAAATAGCAACATGACTAAGGAAGAAATGATTTCATTTTCATTTATTATTATTTTTTTAAGATAATTTTGTTACAATGTTATAAAGAAAATATTTGTCTTAATTAGGTATAAATTTTCCTTTCAGTCATTTAGCTTAATTCATTTTTCCACTCATTCTCTCACACGTGGCGAAAATGAGAAATATGGAGGACATTTTGGTTTGCTTCTAAAGGGACAAGAGATGTTCAAATCTAATATTTACAGATTAATAAATAAACTATGCCGCGATATATAAATAGCTTTTCTTTATATATGCATATGCAGGTTTAAGAGCAAGGATAGTAATTTTATGGCAAAAAAAAAAATGTGTTTTTTGATAGAATACATATGAATGATGCAGATGCAAAAGTCACATTATCCACTTTTAGGTAGATTTCGTAAGAAATACTACCTATTACATTCTCACCTAAGTTGGAAATTTTGAAAAATTTTTGCAGATCTACGCCGATCATGACTCCCAGAACCCAAAACCACCCCCAGTTCAAAAGTTTATATATGTATCTATCTATCTATTTATCTATGTCACTTTTTTCTGACCACGATAACTGGAAAAATTCTGCATAAATCTCTTCCAAACTGATACATAAAATCAAGGGTCATAAAATCTCGGTCAAGTTCGTTAATGGGCAAAATCGAACCAGGGGGGGGAGAAATGGGGGGGATTTTTGTGAAAACAGAAAAACCCTCATAATTTCTTTATTATTATACGTATCGAATCCGTTTAAAGTTATTATTACTTCTAGGAAAAGGGCCGAAAATTTATGTATGACAGATTTTTGATATAATTAAAAATGGCCCCAAGGGGGGGGAAGGGGGGTTTTAGAAAAAAAAAATCATAGCTTCGTCAATTCACAAGATATCAAATCCGCGTAAATTTATTATTAATCCTCTTAGTATTATCTAAAACTTTTATATTGACAAGTTTTTTATAGGACCAACAGTTATAGCAAAAAAAAATTAAAAACCAAAAAAATCCCTGCCGGCTCCGCCTGCAAACAAGTTATTTTTCGAAGTAGGCGGTTCCAACTCCCGCATCTTTTCGAAACTGATACATAAAATCAAGAGGCATAAAATCTCGGTCAAGTTCGTTAATGGGCAAAATCGAACCAGGGGGGGGGGGGAATGGGGGGGGGGGACTTTTTGCGAAAACAGAAAAAACCCCATAATTTCTTAATTATGATACATATCGAATCCGTTTGAAGTTATTATTACTTCTAGGAGAAGGGCCGAAAATTTATGTATGACAGATTTTTGATATAATTAAAAATTGTCTTAAGCGGCGGGAGGGGGGTTTTAGAAGAAAAAAATTCATAACTTCGTCAATTCCCAAAATTTCAAATCCGCTTAAATTTATTATAAATCCTCTTAATATTATCTAAAACTTTTATATTGACATGTTTTTTTTATAGGACCAACTCTTATAGCAAAAAAAAAAAAAAAAAAAAAAAAAAAAAAAAAAAAAAAATCCTTGCTGGCTCCACCTGCAAACAAGTTTGGTTTCGAAGTATGCGGTTCCAACTGCAGCATCATCGCAAAAAGGTCATTTCTTCCGCAATTCCCGACAAACAGGTGCCCCACGGTCTGCGTCTTCGAAATCTACCTGTGCCTGTAGGCCGAGCCGTCAGGGATTTTTTTAAGGTATTGAGTTATTCATATCACCGTGTTCGTATTTTTAAGGCGAATCGGACTGTAATAGCGATTTGGATAATAAAAAACATATTAAGATTGAAGAAAAAACATGCTGAAAATCTCGTTTTGATGCATAACTCACATTATCCAACAACAGTTTTGCAGCAAAACTCACATTCTCCAATTCAACCAATCAGGGAGGTACAGAAATAAGAAGTAGTGTAAAATGTTTCACTAGTTTAATGACAGTGGAGCCATGTCTAATAATAAAATTTTACCACAGATTATTTTTAATAAATGTTTTTCGATTTTTGTTGTTTATTACCCTCCAAAATAACATAATAAAAACTGATGTTCAGAATTTTGTTGTTGTTGTTTTAAATTCATAAGTATTTTGGTTTATAACTAACATTATCCATAAAAGTATGCTGCAAAACTCACATTTTCCATATTTAAATTTAAATTATAGCTTTACCACAATTATTACAGTATTAGGACTATGTGCAACTAGTTGTTATGGCAACAAATATATCACACACACACAAAAAAAAAATTGTGCTAATATATCATGTTTATTAATAATCATCAGTTTTTTGCATTTTTCTAAAAACTAGGTTATGTGGAGAGTGTGAATTTTGCATTTACACCCTTCATATAACCGTAATTCAAAATTATTCCAAATTAACACGATAAAATGTATATCTCATTAATGGGCAATGCAAAAAAATTTTGAGAATTTCTGTGTACCGAAAACTTTATATTTTATTTTATATACAACCCCCAGAATTGTTACACTGCCTCCGACGGATAAAATTCGTTCAATACAGGCTCTAACAAAAATCCGGCTACATCAGTGCCGCCGGACTAGGGGTGGAATATATCTTTACTACTTCTGAGTGTTTATAATCTGTTAAAGCGTACAAGCAAACTTCAGCTATCTTAGAGTTTGTTATACATTTTGTAGAAATTGAAATCGATTTTTTTAAAACATTTTTCACTGGTAAAAGGAGGAATGATCAGTTTCGAAAAGAATAAATTCTGTTTTATTCGAATGTCGAAACGAATAAAATGTTGATTTGACAATGGTACTTTAATAAAGAACTCTTGCTTACAAGGGAAAAAAAGGGATAATTCATATTTTACGATTGTCTTTACGAAAGTCGAAAAGGAAAATAAAAAGGACAAAACAGTAGTAAACATTTATAAAATCTGGACATTTGACACAAGAGGGACTTTTCAAAATAAATTTTCTAGTTTTTAAAAAAAGTGACCCTCCGTCTTTTATTTCATACCCATAACTCTCAGTTCTTATGTATAAATTGGCATTGTATCAGCATGATATAGTTAAATCAGATGACATGTTTCAGAGGCATTTTCATTTAAATATTTGAAAGTGTGGTCATATTAGTTTTTTCTTTTTTTTTTTTTTTTAAACCCAAACAGTTTATATGGGGGTCACACTGACATTTTTCAGGTATGGCTAAATGGTATCAGTTAAACTTACCAACTTTTGGAAGTGTTAAAAGTATCCAAAGATTAGGATGGATAAAGGATGCCTCAAGCCATCCATTTCTTGGAACAGATGAAAAATATTTTTTTATATCCGCAGCATGGTTGTTAAAGGTTCCGCGCACTGTATGAATGGATGTGGGTTCGATTCCAAGGAGGACGTTGATCGATTTTTTTCTTTTCAGGAAACTGGTTTTAGAATTGTAATTTTTTTAAACAAACTGATAAAAAAAATCACTCGCAATTTAATTTATATCTTTTTAAAAGAAGGTATTTATTTCATTCACTTGACCTTCAACATTTCCCCCCTTTTCAGTAAATTATAATAAAAGCTTGTTTTTATTTATTATTATTATTGAATGAAAAGAAGCCCACGTGAAAAAAAAAATCAGATTTTAAAAATAGCCAAAAGTCACACACAGTCAGATCAGAAGAATAGGGTGGATGTTCTATCATTTTTATGTTTTTTTGTTTAAGAAATTCTACCAAAATTTGCTGAATAAGAAGATGCATTGCCATGGTGAAACAATAGTCCCCTAGCATTCACATCTTGAAAATTTTCTGGAAGACACTTCGTGATGTACCAGATAGCTGCCTTCTTCCCCTCTAGCTTTATGGCTTTGACCCAGCCCTGTACTTCTGAAGAACAAAGCATACATTACTTTTTTCACTGCTCGTTGTATTTTAAACCATTGTTGGTTCAGAGTCATCTTCAAATACCCACACTTTACTTTCTTATGTACACTGCTCAAAACAAGTAGGGAAGCGCATGGTTTTAACGAAATTACGCAAATACTCACACCGATAAGTAACGTAAAATAAAACATCCATAATTTAAAGCGTAGCAGAAAACAGAGAAGAAAACTTCATACGCAAATTAAAGTTCATGATGTCAAAAAATCAGAAAAAGGAAATAAGTGCAGAAATCGGGATTTCGCAGAAACATCGTTTCACTGTCTCAGTTGTGAAATTCAATTGCTCAGCTTTTATTTTGAGAAAAGGTCACTTGAAAATGTCATAACGTGATTTACTGAAATCCATGGCTTGGCGTATTATCGGGAGACTTTAATCAGGGCAGACAAAGTGTAGCGGATGCTGTTGAAGTTGCACGAAGTGTCATTGCAAGGCTGTGGAATCGATTCCAAGAAACATGGAATGTTAGACGTCGACCAGGGAAAGGTTGGCCACGTTCTACCACAGTAACTCATGACCGATATATCCTGTTAACAGCTTGTCGAGACAGAACAGGTAATGCTACTCAGCTGCAAAGACAGTTGATCTTGGCGAAAAGTGTCCAGCCAAACAGTCCGAAAGAGGATTCATCAGAATGGTCTCTATGCACGTAGGGCAATGGTTTGTATTCAATAGATCTCAAGCCACCGTGCGGCCCGAAGAAGGTGGGCTGCTGAACATCGAGATTGGAAGCAACGTGATTGGAATCAAGTGATGTTTTTATCATTTACGTGTAACCAAATTGTTACCCTAAACCATCTTTTCATGTTCTTCATCGTAACAAAGAAATAAAGTTCACTTACAAAATTTTTTGCGCCTTGCTTTCTGTAAGGCGCATTGACATACGTATACTCTCCATTTTATGCCCATGCATGGCTGTCTCGCAAGGTTCTCTTCATTTCTTTGCTTGCTCTCTTAATTTTTTGAGCAGTGTAGATCTCATCACCAGTTATGATTTGAAAAATAATGCGGTTCCAACCATCATTATGTAATTTCAGGGTTTTATTACTGATTCTGACATGCTTTGATTTTTAGTGTTCAATTAAATTATGGGGAACCCAACGAAAAGCTAATTTTTCATATGAAATTCTTCATGAACAATTTTAAGTATAGCTGCGGATCCAATGTTGACTTTCTTCTGTATCATTTGGTACGTACAGCAATGATCATCGATTAGCATTTTTCTAACGGCAGACACATTTTCAGGGACTACAGCCGACAAAGGTTTTTCTGTGTGTGATTCATCTACGATAGAATTTCGACCTCTTCTAAATTCTGTAAACCATCTGAATACGGTGGCACGAAATGGAGCTTCATTCCCTATGCTAATTGTAGACGTTGAAGGCATTCTTCTTGATTTAGCCCCACTTTAAAATCATAGAAAATCATAGGTAGATGCGACACTGTTAAACGGAATAATTTTAAAAATAACAAAATGAAAAAAATATTTTTACAGACATCAATTTTTAAGATTAATTATCTTGTGATAGCTCTATAAGTCAAACTTCAGTTTAAACTAATATTTAAAAAAGGCTATATTTGATTTTCAGTAGTTTCAGACTTAAAAATAAATAATAAAATTTTATTATTTTTTTTAATGTCGTAAAAATATGTGAACTTTTGGAGCAAAGGTATGAAAAAATATGAAAAGTTCTGTCGGTTGGTGCACTTTTTCCAACCGAGTGTAATTCTGATTGTTTTACATATTTTCTTTGAATAATTTTAAATATTTAATGCTTTGTAAAACATAGATTTAACTTGCTGCGTAAAAAATTGGCTTTTTTTTTTTTTTTTTTTTTTTTTTTTTTTTTTGTCACGTGTTACGAACATTTTGTTTTTCTTCAAACATGCACATTTCAATTTATGTGTGATCATAATTATCTCATTATAATTATCTTAAGCAGAAATATTTATTACAAGCTGTTTAAAAAAAAACTGCTTATTATAACTTAGATAGATAAAGGTAAACAACAATTTTATGATAAATTACTATATTTGAAATATGCTGAAAGTTTTTGTGTGCGACACTGTTAAACGGAATAATTTAAAAAATAACAAAATGTAAAATATATTTTTAGAGACAATTTTTCAGATTAATTATCGTGTGATAGCTATAAGTCAAACTTCCGTTTAACTTAATATTAAAAAAGAAACTATATTTGATTTTCAATACTCTCCGACTTAAAAAATAAATAATAAAATTTATTTATTTTTTAATGTCGTAAAAATATATCAACTTTTTATTTAGAAAGAAAAGAAAAATGTTATTGCATATTGTTTTAATGCACATTGTTACATATAGATGGCTCCATAAATCTTATTGGTTTTATTAGAATATTTCCAATTTATAAAACCAACATTTAGCCAATATTGGCGTTTCCCTTGAAATATGTCCATTTTAAAGCAATTTTGTTCAATTTTTGCGCTTCATTAAAAATATTTACTATGAAAAGCCAATATTTGGCAATATGATTATTACGAATATATTCCGTTGGAAATATTTCTAATATAAAGCCAATATTTGTGCAATATTGGCGTTTCAGTGCCAATATCAACGATTTAAAACAAGTATATATAACAATCGGACTATCTATTGTTAATAAAGTCATGGGGTTAAGAGCGTTTACATGAAATTAATAAGAAGATGCTGTGAGTAATTCAGAAATGTTTATTTCCTTAAACATAGTGGGAAAAAATTGAGTAAAATATTAATTTTACTTTATTTAATAAATAATTGTTAAATTTCCAGAAAGATTAAGTACGTATACACTTATCAATCAAACTTACATTAATGACTAAATGAAAATAAAGTAAAATAAATATAATGTGATGATAACGTATTGAAGAGTTTCAAAACATTATGCTTAAAGGGCCATAAAAGTGTGTAACATCTCCAAAAAATTGCATATGAAAGAGCAATTATTTTAAGACAAATTTTACTTTTTTTTTTTTTTTTTGTTGCTCTCAAGATAACATCTCTAGTTTCAAAATGAGAGGTCGAGTGTTCGAATCCAGATGATTCCATTGTGTCAGAAATTGTCCAAACCCACGGTTTCTACAAAATGTTCGGAAAAATGGATGTAGTACTTTCCGAATTTTTACCCCATATATATTAAAACCAGACTTTTTTATATATATAAAGTTTATAAATAGCCATATAGATACAAGAAATATTTCATGGAATATTTTTTCTGGTCCAAATTATGATTATTTGGCTTGAAATAATCATGAAGGTTGACAGCTATGATAATACAAGTCAATCGGGGTAAAGATTGTATTTCAGGAAGGCGTTTGTTTGCCCTATGAATGATTCTCTTAGCAATTTATCTTTTGTTGTTGTTTTTTTAATTGTTTTTCGCAATAAGCAAGGGGATCTTTGGAAAAATAAATCAGTCATATACGCTTCTAAATCCGATCTCTGATTATGCTTATTTTATAATTTTCAGTATAAATATTTATTGCAGCATGAAATTTTTATAAAAATAATACTTTATTATAGATGAAAATCCAACAAAAATGTCTTTATTATTAAGCGTCTTTTATATGTTTAAATCGTTAAGCCGAAAAACAAAGTTATTCTCCATTCTTTCTAACACAAAATTTAGGTGTTTAAGAACTTTTGAGAAAAGTTTAGAAATCTTAGCCATTGATGCTATTCCCACAAACAGGTAATTCTGACATTCTGAGATATGTATTAATGATTCTAAACAAATAGCGATTAATCATAATTAAACAAACATGATATTTGTAGGAGTTGTTTATTTGCTCTAAGAGGCTGTGTGCGGGGGGTGGGGTTACTTAGAAATTTATATCCTGCTTTTTCTCCCATTTTCTTCACAATGAGTACAAGAGATTCCATAGGAAATTAAAGCTGTCTAATGTTATACTAGTTAAATCCCATCTCTAATTATGCTTGTATTAATGTAGCTTCCAAGAATAAAATTTTTACAACAATCATAAACATCGTCATTGATAAAAATGATGAATTCGAATGATTCTTTTAGCAATTTATCTTTTGTTGTTTTTACTGAATTGTTTTTCGGAATAAGCAAGGGGATCTTTGGGAAAATAAAGCAGTCATATTACGCTTCTAAATCCGATCTCTGATTATGCTTGTTTTATAATTTCCAGTATAAATATTTATCGCAGCATGTAATTTTTATAAAAATAATACATTATTATAGATGGAAATCCAATAAAAATGTCTTTATTATTAAGCATCTTTTACATGTTTAAATCGTTAAGCCGAAAAAGAAAATTATTTTCCCTTCCCTCTACCCCAAAATTTAGGTGTTTAAGAACTTTTGAGAAAAGTTTAGAAATCTTAGGCATCGATGTTATTCCCACACAAACAGGTAATTCTGAGATATGTATTAATGATTATAAACAAATAGCGATTAATCATATTTAACCAAACATGATATTTGTAAGAGTTGTTTATTTGCTCTAAGAAGAGGCTGTGTGCGGGGGGGGGTTACTTAGAAATTTTATCCTGCTTTTTCTCCCATTTTCTTCACAATGAGTACAAGAGATTCCATAGAAAATTAAAGCTGTCTAATGTTATACTAAATCCCATCTCTAATTATGCTTGTATTAATGTAGCTTCCAAGAATAAAATTTTTACAACAATCATAAACATCGTCATCGATAAAAATCCGACAAAAATATTTCATTATTCAATGCCTTTTACATGTTTCAATCATTAAGAGAAGGGGGAGAAAAAAAATCCTCTCCCTTTCACTTCCACAACATTTAGGTGTTTAAGATCTTTTGAGAAAAGTTTAGGAATCTTCTCTATTGTCCTTTAATGTTTTCACCACAAACAGGTAATTCTGAGAGACCTAATGATTCATAACAAATAGCGATTAATCACATTCTTTTCCAGGACAAAGAAAAAACACGATGCATATTCACCCTCATTCCTTTTCTCTTAATCCCCCCGCTGGCTTTTGGAGAGAAAGGGACTTTTCAAACAATGATGGTGCAACTTTAATTGAACGCAAATGGGGATGGGGGGAGGGGGTTGCACAGGAGTGGGCGGAGGGGGGAGGGGGATCAAAAGTCATACGTAACAAAGCAAGAGATACACGAGCACAAAAGCTGAGACGCAAGGAGTTAAAAATTCGAAGAGAAACAAGCTTTTAATAAGTTTGTTTATCGGGAGGCTGTCTTTTAATATATACAATCCAGACGCCAGCTTGTGTATTCTTAATGGAAAAGCGCGAACAAGAAGCCAGGGAGCTGTCACAGACGGTTTGGTAATAATAACAATAATAGAAAAGGCCCGTCTTGTAATTCATTATGAAGCAAATACTCTGTCACGGATATGGCACTAAAAGGGTTAAGAATTTTGTAGAGGGGAGAGGGGGGGAGTGTCGGAAGCCCCCTTATCGAAGAAGCTGAAATGCTGCAATAAAGAACCGATTCTTGAAGTTGTTTTAATTAAAATGTCTGGAAAAGAGACGATAAGAATTTATAAAGCATTTAAAAGACATCCAAGTGAGAAATGGCAGTTTTGTAATATGTAGCTAAAGTTATATGAATATTTTTGTGTCAAATTCAGCTATGATTTGTAAAATATGATTTTTTTATGAAAGCGTGAATAATCTTAATTTTCTTTTTAAACAGTTGACTGCATTTAAAGTATCGCGAGCTGTGTCTTTTCTCCGATGCTGTTTTTCTCTTTATTGCCCTTTATTTATTTATTTGTTTTGTATTTGTTGGATTATTATTTTTTTTTCATTGCATTATTATTCTGGAGTAATGTTTTTAATGATAAATTTAATCGTCAGTGTCATTAAGCACACAAATAAATTTACTGTTTTTTATGTACAATTTATTTCTCCCCCCCCCCCCCCCTTGTTTGAAATGTTTAAGCGTACGCATATGCTAAAAGCAGAAAAAATGTGATTTGCTTTGTAATTTCAAACTGAAAATCGGAGTTATATGATTTCTTGATTTTTCAATGATATCGATTATCTAACCCCCCCACCTACACACACACACAAAAAGAACAGCGATTTTTTTATTAGTGCTGTTTCTTATGTTAATTAGATGGGTATCTGGAAGAAGAGCATATGTTACATATATATGTGAATGGGATGTGGTTTGCAGTTCCCATAACATGTCCGACCGCAGCGGGAAAAGGTGCGCCAGATCCCACGATAATTCGCTAGGCTAGCAAAAACTCAACACAATAAATTTGATGACTAAATAGTTTCGCCTCTGTAGCCTGGGAGCGGAATATTAAGATCCTCGTCAGATTTACTTGTCGGCTTGGCTTGGGCAGACGGTCTAGCCAGAGTCTAACATCGAGAGACGCGTTAACGGCCGATAAGCTACGGCGAAATCATCCCCCTTTCCCCTTAAACCTGTATATAGAACTGTGCCTTACTCCAGAGATTAAAACAGTATAGTTTCGATAAAAGAGTCTTCAATTATCCACATTAATTACATCATACTAATTATTATATATACTAGCAGACTACGCCCGCTGCGTTGATCGGTTTCTCCAAAAGAACCTTGAATCAAACGAAATATATCGGTGAATTTAACCTTGTATTTTAAAGTAATCTGTACCTTTACCTAGATCAGGGTCGGCGAACCTATGGCACGCGTGCCGTAGCTGGCACGCGAGAGGATATTTTTGGCACACCGTTGAATAAATCAAATTCAGTCAAACTCCCCAAAATTCTACACCTCATTATTTTTCTTCCATTAATACACGAGTTTGACTGGCAATAGCTTTTGACTGTTATAATAAATACTTGTGTACTTGTTATATCAATGAATTACCCATTTAACCCTTAAATGCATAGTGATGCAAATTCGCATCACTTTTTATTTAACTTTTAATAAAATAAATCAAGTTCTTTGCCACCACTATATTTATATAGAAATATTAATCCTGTAAAAATCCTGTAAAGGTTAAAAATCAAATCTTAAAGTTTCTGGTGTCTAATCCTTAATATAAGTATCGAAAATTAAATTCTAAAAGAAAAATTCATGCATTTATGGTTAAATTTATTATCTACCCGGATGTGACTCCAATTAATAAACTGATCTTGATTGTATTAGATTGGTTGGAAATTTCAGAAATTAAAATGTATCTTATTGACTTCCAATCCAGCTCAATATGGACTCAGTAATTTGACAAATTGAGAGAGGATTTGGAGATGATCGAAAAATCAAGATTACCAGGCATATCATAAACAAAAATGTCGATAGCAAAATTATGTACACTTTGAATTCAATTCCAGAAGAAGTTGACATTTGCCCCATGTTGAGAATCTCTCCTTCTACTTATGCTTGTGAATCATTATTATCAGAGATGAACAATATTAAAAATTCTAATCAAATCAATTTGTCAGATGACTCCAGTTCATCATGTATTTTATTAAAAATAACCAATTGTGAGCCCATCACATGGCATCAAAGATGCAACATCAGATATCACATTAATTTTTTTAACTGCTTTACTTTCTTCTCTTTTTAATTACTTTTAAAATGTAAATACATAGACATTGTTAAACCATCATTCTGTATATTGCTATTGTTGTTGTTGACATGTCAGAGGAAGTGCCATGGCACTTCTCTGAAAGAAGGGGTGCCAGAGCCTCAAGAGAGGTTGGACTTTTAGAGCTGGTCTCCTAATTTTGAACCAATTCCAGATGAGAGACATGCACCTGGATTGGCACCCTCAGAGGTATCGTTTTCAAACTTGGAGGACATTGGAGTCACAAACAGATTTTACGTGCACCAGCTCCCATTAACGTACACGGTCCCACAGCAGCCGCAGTGGAGAGAGGTTGTCACCGTCCAAAGCACTGATCACGGTCGATGCTGCTTCACTTTCGGTGATCTTGACGGGAACCGAGCTTAATCGTCTGCGCCACTACGGGACATCACTCTGCATATTACGCCAGTTTATTAAGATCCCAACCAAAGAAGGAAATAGCGGTAAAAAATGCTAATACACCTTGCCTCGAAAATATGAGATCCGTTAAACCTTCACTTATTTTATCTTCGACTTATGATTTATCTTTTTTGTGCAAACGATAGCAGAAAATTGACAGAAGAAACAAACATTAATGACAATGAGGTAAATGAGAGTAACTACGAACTCGGTGAAGAGAAAGTAACACCGAAATTCCAAGATGCTGTTGCTGCATTACGTACTTTACAAAGTTTTTAATTTTCTTCTGAAAAAAAAGAAGATTATGCAATGCTTATGAAATTAGAAAATAAAATTGAATCAACAGAAACCAAAGAGAAAACTGATTTCTTTCGCAGACTTTTTAGGTAATGTTTTTTTTATATTTGCTAATTTCTTCTTATGCATTGTAATATATTTTTAAAATGATAATTTTCCATTTAATAGCAGGTGTAAAACAAATATTTTGCAGATAAGATTCGTTTTTTTCGATGTTTCTTTTCTCATTGTCTATTTTAAAATAAAATTACCTCAAGTATAAAACCACCACGTTGCTTAAATTGTCAAAATCAACATCCCAAGGGAGACACCATCTATTACCATCATTATTACAGTCATTTGGCAACTTGTTTCGATTTGAGTTGTTAATATTTTTTACGGTTGCTATAATTATTTCTTATACTTACCTTCTTTTTATTACGAATTATTACTATAATTAATTAATCTTTTCATGTGACAAGTTATTTTGGTTTGAGTTTTCAATATTATACATCATTTAATTTAATATGCATGTTGATATTAATATGTTAATATTATTACCTGCAGGTATGTTATCCATATATATCTTAATCTAATAACAATAAAAGTAATTTTATTCATTATTTTTATAGTTTTTTTGTTGTTGTTTTTTTGCGCAGATGGGCGGGGTTTGGGGATTGGCACGTCATGGTCGCTTGAAATTTTTCTGGAAGAAAATTGGCACGCGGATGTGAAAAGGTTCGCCGACCCTGACCTAGATATAATATAATAACATAAAAACGGATACTTATTTCACTAAGTTATGTTTTTTTGATACGGTTTATTATTACGTTTACAATGTATTACCTACCGTTTTCCATTGATTTATATGTTTTATAGCTACATTTTTTAATAACGGAAATAAACCTATATTATTCACAACTAAATAGAAATGGCGCATCTAGTATTTGTCGAGAATTAAATAAAAATCATGCCCTCGTGACATCATAATTCACTTTTATATTTTAACAGAATAATACGGTTACTATAATTTGTGACTCGTGCTGACATATTGCTGTTATTATTATTTTTTTTTATGCGTGAAGTTTTCGCTATGGTAATGCATTGTGAAATTTGGTCATTATTTGAAAAATGGCATAATCAGTGGATTTGAAATTTATATCAAGAAAAATACAATTTTTTACCTTTCTAACGCACTTTGTCTACCAATTTTCTGACAAATACTTTTCGAGCAATTAATTTTTTCAGTAACTTTAAATGTTTCATTTTCTGAGATTAATCTGTGGCAACGATCCCAGTCGTCAGCAACACATACCTTTTTATTAAAGAGGATGTGGATATGTGTTACATATATATATATACTAGGTGGAATGATTGATGATTATACCTAGTGTTAAAAATTGCAATTTCATAATATACAAGCTCGTTTATTTTAAATAAAAAATAAAACAATAAACGAAAAAAAAAATATTACGTTCTTTATCCACTAACTAATTTTTCATTACTCGCCAATGCTCAGCATGAAGACAAAAGTGAAGGACATCGCTAATCAGTGACATTAATAATTTTTACGCATTTCTGCAAAATTTTAAATTTGTAACACATGCCCTTCTTCCAGACGGCCATCCAATTAATGTTTATGAGGTTGGAGAGTGGCAAAATGTGCCTACTTAATCCGTTGCTTGATATGTTTATATCTACAGACATTAGACGTTCGGAGCCAAAGTTCACGAGTTCAAATTTGTATGGTCCAAATGGGATAGTTTCACAAGAATTATTTTTTAACATGCTACTTTCCCTTAGAAAAATAACCAACTGGAAAACATCTTTTCCATGTCAGTCAGATTTAAACGATCAAAATAATCCTTTGTTTTCTTAAGTTTTGTAATGCAATAAGTATGCCTGAGCGCAATTAATATTTTAACACGAACAGTATCAGATACGAGGGAAACACTGAAATTTTTCAGACAAGGGGAGAGGATATCACAAAAAGAATTATTTGTCGGATATTTAAATTTGAGTCGGTAAGACACGTGTTCGATAAAAAGTGCAAAACGTAAATCATTTCTCACGTGGAAAAAAAAAGTAAATAGACCGATGGCAGTAATCAAAATTTCGACTTTCTTTAAGGTGAGGCTCAGTGTTGAATTCAGACACTTTTCTCCGGGAGGGATTTCTGTGGCTCCGGGGGGGGGGGGGGAGAATTGCACTTTTTAACCATTAAAAACATAAAATCTCAAATCTTCCGGGGGGGGGGGACATTTCAATGCTTCGGGGGGGAATGTCCCCCCCGGGCCACCCCCTGAATTCAACACTGGTGAGGCTTGTGATATCAAACGCTCTCCATGCCTTCTTTTAAATGAATGTGGGCAGATTAGTCTTATTTTAGATCACGTGGTAATAGACTGTTTTTGCTACACATCTAAAAGGAAAGAAATCATACAATGTAACAATTTTAAAAACTGTTACATTAAGGGGCTGTATCTACCTGCAAACTTCCAAAAAATGCATTTTTTTAATTGTATTTTCAGCTAGGTAAATTATATTCAATGGTTGAAGTATAGTTGAGATTTTTTTTCAACAGAGAGAAAAATCCCGGGACCAGGACTCGAACCTGAGTACTTTGGCTTGCCGTGTCAACGCTCTTCCTATTGAGCTATCCCAACGATATCTTGGCTGGCATATGTCACTCTTATTTGTTGGGCAAGGCTGCAAACTACAGTGCTAATTTCATTCATCAGAGCTATAACTATAGCATTTTAGATGATGAATCTGAAATAACAAAAACTCCTGTATACCATGTAATTAGGACATAATGAACAGAGGACAAATGAATTTCGTGTTATTTCAGATTCATCATGTAAAATGCTATAGTTATAGCTCGGATGAATAAAATTAGCGCTACAGTTTGCAGCCATGTCCAACAAATAAGAGTGAAATATGCCAGCCAAGATATCGTTGGGATAGCTCAGTAGGAAGAGCGTTGGCACGGCAAGCCAAAGTACCCAGGTTCGAGTCCTGGTCGCAGCATTTTTCTCTCTGTTGGAAAAAAACAACTATGATACTCCAACCATTGAATATAGTAAAGAATATTCAGTTATATTTTCTACTCGATCTGATAAAAATTAAGAAAATTAGGCCGCTTACATAAATCATTAACTTTAATATTTAAGTGGTGATTATCAAAATTATGTTCAAATGCTATTAAAATTATGTTATGTTTATGTATAAAGTCGGTGAGCATAACTCGAACAAATCTCAACCAGTATTCTTCAAATTTTGACCAAATTTTAACAACAATGTCATGGAGGGTAATCGTTCCTTCTAGTGATTTTTTCTATTTTTTGTAAGCAATCAAAGTTGAAAATGTTTTGTGAAAATCGGTACCTTAACTTTGAACGGCTGCCATTTTGTTTACAATCAATTTTTGCAAAAAACGAATGATTATTCTCTAGTTTTAAGTGTTCGGAAAGACATGAGTCTTTTATAATTTGATATTACATTTGAAAGAGTTACAGTGATCCACGTAACGACACCATCTCCGGGGAGCGAGCCATTGGAACATTCTACTTTATTCCGTCATTACAAAATCAATTTATTTTCTTTAAAGTATAATAAACAAAATACAAAACGAGTTTTTCAAATATCTTGTTTCATTTTCCTGAAAAAAATTTGCAAAAATACACAGTTTTTTTTTTTTTTTTCGACTTTGCAGGTAGATATAACAGACAGGTCTGCACGGGTCGGAATTTCCAGACCCGGGCCCGGCCCGTTCAAAAATCGGTGAAAACAGGCCCTTCCCGTCCTGTACAAAAATCAATGAAATAAGTCCCGATACGTTCAAAAATCAGTGAAAACTGGCCCTTCCCGTCCTGTACAAAAATCAATGAAATAAGTCCCGATCCGTTCAAAAATCAGTGAAAACAGGTCCATGCAAAAGTAAATGAAAACAGCCCCGGCCTGGTCCGATGAGACTCAATATCTGCAAAAAAATCCGATTTTTCTTAACATACAGTTAAGATTCTTTAAATGTTACAGTACATTTTAAATTACTATAATGTTCACAAGCCATAGAATACAGAATAGGAACATAGTGATCACTTACTCTTAGATATTACATTCAAATAAAGACATTTAAAAAAAATGATGTAGTTTAGAATAAAAGAAAAAAGACTTGTTGCTGTATAATAAAACAAAATCGATTTTTTAAAATGTTTCTCTATAATTTATTAAAGTATATTTCCAAAAGTTCCGTTTAACAGAAGTTCATTATCGCTATTTACTATTTTTACAAAACAAATTGCTTGCTCGACACGTGCTGGGAACAATAAAGTCCAATTCCGGCCCGGCCCGAGTATGTAGAATAAATTGTTAGCCTGCCCGAGCCTGCTGAAAAAAAATTAAGCCCGGGCTGAGACACGATGTAATTGTCAGATGCCGATTTCTACGCTAAGCATGTTTATATTTCTGTATTGATGTTGGTTAAGCTACCATCGGCTCGTGCAGCACATTTATACTTATTAACCCAGTCACTTCTATTGAAAAATTTTCATACTTTATCAGCTTAGTTTGATCCTTTTAATTTTGTTACATCGGGCCGGTTGATTCGCTTAACTTTTTTTAGCTGCCTGGTTGGGCCGTTTAATTTTTTTTTTTTTAATAGGACCGGCCCGTTAAAAAAATTGTATTTTTTCTGCAGGCCTATTTGAAATTTTGCCTTCATTTTGCCGGCCCGGGCAGGCCTTTAGTATAACCCTTTAACTGAAGAAATAAACTTTTTTTTTTTTGCCCTGTTCCCAATGTTTACTTGATATTCTAAAATAAATCGAAAAGTTAAAAGTATGTAGTAATTTCTAAACAATCGAAAAGAATGTTTAAGAAAAAAAAAAGAAAAAGAAATAAAAAAAAAAAGAAAGAAGAAGAAAATAATTATTTCTTCTCAAAAATAAAAGGTGTCAATATATCCCTATCTTTTAAAATTCACAACTTATATTTAACACTTAGTTTTAATTAACACTTTCCAACATAGTTGAAAAGTGTTTATGAATTCGATTTGTCTGTCTGTCTGTCCAAGCCCTAACTCGCGTCAATATATTCGAACTGTCATGCAATTGATATATGTTATTGAGGTTTACTGTGGCATGTTCGGTATTGAAAATAAAGTGTGTAGCACTTATAGTTTTTTTACAGGGACAGTCAAAAGAATTCCATTTTATTACGGTCTATGGGAAAAATTCATCTGCGGTTTATTTTAATGCTATTGCACAATTTCAAACATATTGAAATTGATATATATCACTGAGGTGCACTACAAGAGACTTAGAATAGAATATGGCTTAACAGAATATGGTGTGCATAGCACTCACAGTTCCTTTAGAGGGACACTCAAAAAAATTCCGTTGCATTACGGTCTACGGAGAAAAATCGTTTGTGGTTTATTTTAATAATATTTCAATGTTTCAAACATAAAATTGAAATTGATATAGTATATCACTAAGGTGCATTACAAGAGACTTCCTATACAATATTTTGTGCATAACATTCAACATTCATTTACAGGGACACACAAGAGAATTCGGTACTGTATGTTAATAATAAATGCTGGAAGTGTGTTTTCAGTTGCTGAACGAGTTTTTTAAATTTAACTCATTTTTGTCTATTACTTGGTGTGTATAAATTCTCTCTAGATAATATACAAGGCAGCCCAAAAGTCATCGAGTACATTTCCGATTATTGACGGAAATTCCCTGAGGGAAATTTTAAACTGTACTGCGCTTTTCCTAACTGAACTAAAATTTAGCATTCTATGTAGTGTATATAGTAATCTATAGATCATATACAGGGCTGCACAAAAGAATTCGGATATTTTTCAGAATATTATTGGCAATTCCTGAAATTGGGTTTTTAAATATCATTTTTCACCTTATTAAACGGTAAAGATTTGTAAAATTATTTTAGAAGTCTTGGAAAGTATTACATAATCTATGCTTGACGCATCATTTTTCATTCTTGTTTTTTATATGTTAGAGATACATGGGGAATACAAAATGCAAAAGTGTTAAAAATAAGGTAGGAATTGAGAGTATGTTGATGAAATAGTCTTGCCATTAATTTTTAAAAAGATGCATATTTAAAATTTTCATAGTGTCCCTGGACCTTTGTAAGATATATTTAGAAAAAAATTCTCCGTGCTCTAGCAAGTAAAACAGTAAAAATTCCACTCTTCTACGACCAAATCTCATGAGTTACGATATCTTGAATTTTATGAAATTTCGGTGTTTTCTTGCACTAAAAAAAGACAGACAATTTTTTCAGTGCCGGAAAGGCCCGAAATTTCATAAAATTCAAAATGTTGTAACTCTGAGTCTTGGTCGTAGAAGAATGGCATTTTTACTGTTTTACTTGTCAGAGCATGGAGAAAAGTTTTCTAAACATATCTTAGAAGACCCAAAGACCGTGTAAAAATTTAAAAAGTGCAGCACTTTAAAAATTAATGGCAGGACTATTTCACCAACATAATGTTAATTCTTAAATTATTTTGAATACATTTTCAATTTACATTGCCTAAGTAAGTATATCCAAAAGGTAAAGCATTAAAGAGCATTTCAATCCTCTACACCTTGTATGTATATATATTATATTTTTTTCCCCTTTTGGAATCTAATTTTTTCTAGATTCAGTTATCGGGCTCTATGCATAAAAAGAAGAAGAAATACTATTAACTATTATTTTTAATATATGTAGTCGTTTTCATGCATAAAATGAAAACATAAAAACAAAAATGTATAGTTAAGCAAATTTTAAAATATTTTTTAATTGTTCTAAGAGGAATCAAATAGACATTTATTTATTTTTAATGAGAAAAAATAAACATATTTTTTCTTTTTTTTTAAATCGCCACATATTATTCATTTTGAATACTCAATTCATGTGTCATTAAGTTTTAGAAACGCATGGATTACAAATTTAAATTAAATGAATATTTCTGTAGGCATAGTTATTAATTACGAAAATAGATAAATAATTTAAAATGCGTATCTCAAAATATTTACTGCGTCGAGCTTATTAAATAAAATATATTCAAACGATATAATATAAAATTAGTATTTCGAAATAATATAATAAACTTGCAGAAAAAAAAAATGTACTTACAGATTTTACATTCGTGTTCATTTTGTGAGTTCCGGCAATAAGTTTGATAATATCCAAATTGCCGTGTTTTGCAGCCCAATGCAGTGCAGTCTAAAGGAAGAAATACTTATAATTATCTATCTAACTCAAAATACATAATGACCAATATGATAGATACTATTAACAGGAAAAATGTAAAAGAAAGTGCAACTAAAAAAGTTACTGTTAGAAAAATAATAAAAGTATACAAATCAATATCCCGAGCTAGTTTCAAGGTGGCAGCGAGTACATATAACAAAACTGCTGAAATGATTTTTCGAAAATATGAATCTTGCCACTATTATTAACATGATTTAAAAACAGTTACTCAAGATTATAAAACACAGTTTTAATAACGGGTGGAAATAACAAATCATAAAATTCGTTATTACATCTTATCAGCTGATTTCGGGAAGATTAAATTACACAGAAGAGCGGAAAGTCGTAAATGCTGGTAAAACAAACATTAGGCATTTAATGACACTCTACAAAGTTGGTTGCGAACTTAAAGCGTACAGATGAAAATGTCACTGCGGCTTTCAAACACATTTTACGACTCTGTCAGCTTGACCCAGACAGATTTTTTGTAAGCAGTCTTGGCGACGTAAAAACCATTACGGTCTCAGGACGATAACAGAAAGAAAGATGAAGACTGTTTTAGAAATATACGAAAACAAATGCAGTAAAACCTGTGAAAACGGAATCGATAGGAGCCGACAAAATGTTTCGTTAGGCAGATATAACTGCAAAGTATTTCTTGTAAGGAATCGTGTACTATACGTAATTTTTACGTTTTTAAGACTGTTCTCAAATTTAAAAGAGCTACTTTCTGACACATTTATGAATTCATTTTTGTTCTGAAACGCATGAAATTGGCAAGTTCTCTTATTTAGAAACTATACAATCGAAAGACTTTTCCATTTTTTGGTAAAGGCTCTTTCAGAAAATACTATAAAGGCGTTTTGAAATGATTTCCCTACACGGCAGCCCGAGAAAAGGGAAAAGCTTGTCACGTAAATAAGAATCGCTTATAACTCTATAAGTAATTTATTTATCAAAAAATGGAAAACGTGTTTCGATTCCAAATCGCTTCAATAGTCAGGCCTGCCAATTTTATGCCTTTACGTTTAAAAATGTGCCAGAAAATTTCGCGTTCTTGAGCAGGGAATTTGAGAATCATTTTAAGGCTTGTTAGCAGTCAAGCCGCAAATCCCCTGTATAATGTTTTAAACCTACACTGAAAAAAAAAAAAAAAAACAGTTGATTTTACGGTATAATACTGACATTCCAGCCGCCAGTATTATACCGTAAAATATCAACAGTAATAAACAGTAAAATAAGCAGTAATATGCTACCGCGCATGCGCGGCAGTGTATTACTGTTTATTTTACTGTTTATTACTGTTAATTTTACAGTATAATACTAGCAGCTGGAGTGCAAGTATTATACCGTAAAATCAATATTTTTTGTAAAATTTCTACTTTTTCGTATTGTTGGCAGTCTTCTTCCAGGTGAATGATATAATGAAAAATTAATTAGCTTAACCACTCATTCCATGGGTTGTGTAAAATTTACCAAAGGGAAACAAGATTTTTTTTCTCTTTTTAGTCTTACCCGTTGAACCAGTTCATGTAAATTCTGTTTTTATAACTTTTGTCAAATATAAAGATTTTTTCATTTATAAAAATATTATTTTATTATGCAGTTTAGAACAAAATTAAAATTGTTTAAACATTTTTTGTAACACAAACTTACTTTTAAAAACATGGGTAAAATATAATATATACTTAACTCAAGGAAACCGTGGCATGGAACTTTTAAAATACCGTGGAATGGCGGGTTACAATGTTGCAAAAAGTACAACCATATATCTCACACAAAAAATAACGCTCAATTTTTATAAAATTCAGTAGAGTAGACAACCGTTTCTATCTTAAAAAACTGCGAAAAAGTTTTAAATACAGGCTTTAAAAAATCCACTTAAGTTAAAAAAAAAAAAAAAAAAAAAAAAAAAAAAAAACATACATACTGATTCAGAAGCAATTAACGCAAACACATCATTAACGAAAACGAAAGGTCCGAAAAAGGAAGATATTTAACGATCTCGTTCAAATTCATATATACTCAATATTAACTTACCTACAACAGAAAAGTGACACACTAAACTACATTTGGAAGATATCTAACTTTGTTTAAGTTCTGATGAAGGACATTTGCTTTACTTCATGTCGTAATTCTCATCAAAGAAAAAGAGACATGTTCTGATAATATAATATCTGTAAAACTTTAAAAAAAAAAAAGAGAGAGAGAGAGAGAGAGAGAGATATTCTGCAATACAAAGCTTTCCTGATTTAATTTCACAACCCTGTTAATTAATTCAATCTTAATTTAGAAATTATATTTTTAAAAAAGAACTCTGCCGCCTAGGTAAAATTCACATACAAGGTGATCGAACGCTCAACCACATACTCGGAAGATAAAGATGTCAAACTTCCCATCAGGACTCCGATAATTTTCTCCAGTTCCTTGTATCAAATATCCGCTACTGTTTCTAACACCACAGAAATTCACCTAATAGACACGATAATCTGAAAGCACCCTCACGCGAAAAGATTATAACTATCAGATTGTTCTAAAGGATAAACCTTGACATCATGTTTCAATAAACATTTTATGCGTGAAGAGTGTCAGATGGTACGCCTTAGGCTGTTTATTCAAGAAATGTCTTGTATCAAATAACCGAATAGAGACCTGATCGGATATTCACATATGTTCCCACCAAACCAACGGCAAAGAGGTATAAGAATCTCGGAATAAAAGTATCTAATCACAACAACGACTAATAGTAGTACCAAGGAGTAGAGGAAAATAGAACAGGATTCGCAATATAATATCTGAAAAGAATGTTCGAAAAGATCACGCAACTAAGTCGGATAAGAAACTTAAAAGAGCTTCATTATAATCAGCAATTACACTTAAAAGGTCAGTTAAGAACAAGAAAATTTCTAAAACATGAACTCACTAAGCACGTACAAATTCATATACTACGGACAGGTAAAATAAGGAAGTACATCATTCAATATTTCATTTTCTCAAATTAAAATGTTAATTGGCGCAAACAATAAAATTTACGGAGAAAAATGCATTTTTGCCAACTAGGAATCTAAGGGTTCTTCCTATTATTATTATTATTCAGAAATTTAAAGTTTACCTACAACTAATACAGTTTATCAATAAGAAGAACTGATGCTGTAAAGTGGTACATTATATAGAAGAGCAGTTTCTTAGGCATCACCTATATACCTTAAAGAAAGATATTTTGGAATAATGACCAGAATTGTTAATTCTTGAATGAGAAACTCTTAAAAACTCAGGAAAGCTAACGAGCCTGAGTTCAATGGGCGAATATTTTCTCCAATGTTGGTTCTTGTCGCTTTAAAAAATATATTCAACTTGCAAAATGGGAATGCTTAAAAAAGGTATAACGTGATCCAAAAGTCACCTTACTATCTTCAAAGAAGCACATCATTCACATATAAAGAGATGTTAAAAAAGAAGCTACATTAATTCAAAATCATAGTGAAACTTATATTAAGGCTTGTTCTATACTTTTCTTCTACTATTACGTTTACACTCTATGAAGCTTGGCTTTTAAACGTTTTTCAATAATGAATGATGAGAATGCTTATAAAAAGGTATAACGTGATCCAAAAGTCAGTCAACTTACTATCTTCAAAGAAGCACATCATTCAAATAAAAAGACATGTTAAAAAAGGAGCTACATTAATTTAAAAGCATAATGAAACTTATATTAAAACATGTTCTACTGTTCTGCTATTACGTTCCACTCTATGAAGCTTGGCTATTAAACGTTTTTCGATAATGAATGCCCGATGGCGCATTTTGAAATTTTTTATAAGGTTCAGATTTTTTTCCTTAAATTATATGCATGAAAAAGCTCTACAAAAGAAAAACTACGATACAATATTACAATAAAAAAAATATATATGATGCACGCAAGTGATATATGAAAAACCAAAAGATTTACACTTTCTAAATTCGAAGTTGAACTTTATAAATGGAATTGAAAATTGTAAGTAACATATTACTGCTGATAAATGATACAAGATTTCGAACGCTCTTCGAAATCAGGTCAATGAACAGTCCTAGTTTCTGGCTATATAGTAAAAGTACGAATTCGATTAGTTAAAAATTGACTAACAAATGTCACAGTTTTACAAGTTATTAAAAAGCATATAAATGTTAAAATCTAATGATAATTAAAATGTATTTAAAAAAATATTTTTAGAAAACCAAAACATTATGAGCGTAAAATATTTTTTGTAAAAAGAAAAAAAGCCTATCTTCATCTTGAACATTAAATTATTGTGTTAGAACAATTTTATCACAGCTTACAGAGTGGGCAAAAAAGAGGGTTGAGAAGGGGCGATGAGATCACTTCGATAATAATACGACCCATGTACTAAAGAGTATCCATTTTGGCCATTCTCTTTTTTGACACTCTTCTTTAAAAGACTCGCATAACTTCAGTTATTGAATTTCCAGCCCTTCAATTTTCGTGCTATGACCATATGGTTCAGTTATACATCACAGCTAAATTATTGTTTAGGAAAAGTATAAAAAGCTGGGGGAGAGTTTTCCCCCCCCTCTCATACTTTCAATTTTTATCCTCTATATTCTCGCCCTTCCCCCCCCCCCCCCCATTTACGGTGAAGTATGAAATCACTCTATTGATTCCCCTTTTATAGTTTCGTGAAATTCGTCGCCACTTTTATTTTCAAACATTTGTTACGGTAGTTTATAAAAGTACTACTGTAGCTGACGTGTTTCGAAGTGGCAGAAAACCAATAAAGATCTAGTTTATTAGTTGCTGACAAGAAGTGAATTCTTTTTTAATGAAGACAGTATATCAAAGATGACACATGACACAATAACTGTAAATGACACAAATATAAAATCATTTTCCATAGATGGTTACATAGGATAGGAACACATTATAAAAAATTCCTCAATGAGTTGATCTTATAAGATTATAAGATGCAATTTATAAGACACCGTATACTGTGTCTTATAAATTGCAAAACTTATGATTGAAGCTCAATATATATTATATAACCAAGAGTTATAAGGCGCATTTGATTCAAGTTCAAGAATACTTCATCTAGTATTTCTTTAGAAATTCGAAAAAAAAAAATCTAAAATCGAAAGTACAGTGTGTTAATAATCTATGAAGAATATATCAACGACAATCTTCAAATGATTCCATCTTGGGATTATATATATTGGAATATTTATACGGTAAGTAAGATATTTAGGTCAATATTAATGGAAATGTTTCCAAACTAAGTAATTCATTTTTTTTTTTTTTTTAACTTAATAGAGTTAGAAGTATTGATTTAAGAAGTAAGGTGGAGAATTTTATTTTTATAAAAGTTTGTAAAATACTTTTTGTTTAAAGCAAGATTGCTATACAGCGTAACATATGAGATGTTTTTGTTCGAAGTTGTTCAAACTCGGGTGAGATATACTTGTAAAATTTGCATTGATGAATGCATGCTCTTGTGCATATTCAGGATATAGAAAATGAAGTGAAGATTTTAATTTTAACAAGAAATGGATTTCGATTAACTTTTATTATTATTATTTTATATATTTGCTCAAACATATTATCTTTGAAAAGGAGAGTGAAAAGATATACATTTATGTCTAAGGACTGAAGACAAGGAATATCGCAAAATGGTGGATTTCAAAGCGTAAATCGGAAGTGTTATTATTATTTTTAGCATTTCTACCCTCTCAGACACAAGTGAAGGAGAGGGAATTTGCGGCTATGAACAATAACAGGATTATTTTACGCATTTTGCTTTCACATCTTCGACTTCTGTTAATCAAATGAAAAATGAAAGGTATACTTTTTAAATACGTCATTTAAAATTTTTATCTATGCTGATAATGATACAATGCTAAACGTTAAATATTATTGGAGCTAGAATGATTCATTGTGGCATTTAATTTTTACTGACTTTTAAAGAAATCACTGTTGATCAATCATCATGCACTATTTGACAAGAATAAGCTTAGTGACAGAATGAGGCATGCTTTAAATGTTTCGGAATAAACCGTTAATGAAAATTTTTGAAAAGACCATCAAATTTCGCATAGTACGGAAGTGGTAGCCGATAAAAATAAAAAATTCCAAATATATTTTTTAATAATTAAAAATTCAATCTTATGATTCCGCGCATTTAAAAAAGAATAAAATATTATATTACCAAACTGAACTTTACTTTTCATTAATTGGGGAAAAGCAGTGCAATGATGATGATAAATAATAATAATTGTTATTCTAAGTTGCTACTTATCTCCGACATGGGAAAAACGATATAAATTTTTAATGGCAACATTGCTTTATTTCTGAAAATAAACAAACTGTTTTAAGAATAATAGAGATTATTCATATTGAATTCCATACTGAAGAAAAACTTTGGTATCAAAGACGAAAACGATATATATGATGCGTTCACACCAGTAAGTTTGTCAAAATAAGTATGCAACATACATAGCTGTCTCCATGTCTCCAACAATTCCATACACCACAGTGGAGCCCTGCGCAGAACGAAAAATTTTCGTCAGTCCGAAAACAGACTTGAACCAGACTCAAAACCCGAAGTTAAAAAAAATTAACTCATTTAATGTAATTAGGAAAAACTAATCTACAATCATATTTCTAATATCGATTTAATCTTTTATGTATAAAAATACACACGTTAAGAGCTATTCATATTCATAGTTTTTCATCTTAAACAATATTCTAGATTTTCTTTTGAAAAATCGGGTTAACCCGCACTCGATCCGCATAGAATCAAAACTCAACCCAAAACCAAACCGAATCCGAAACAATTAGAGCCAACCAGACAAGCAACGAAAAAAAGGTTCCGTTAAAATTTGATTACTCGACCCGATGCTGTACTCTACACCATAGTATAGAATATAAATATTAAAAAAAGAAATCAAACATTTGAATGGCTTTATTAAGAAACATTAAATACAGATAAGTTACCAATACCTACATAAATAAACACAAATTATTCATCAACTGGAATAGATACTTCAGGATTTTTTCAGGAAACAGATGTGTCTTCTTTACCCCTTTCGGCTGCCAATTAAGGGGGATTCCCTGCGGGTCCTCCCTCAAGGCCAACCCCCATATTCATTAGCGCCACGAGAGCTTTCAATTTGTAGCTCTCAATTTCCTTTATAGAGCCCTTCATAAGGCCACCCATTATCGCAGGTATAGAGAGACGGACGGCAAGGCACTTTTAATGAATGTTTGCGTTCGCGGGCCGGCCATGGCCAATCCATCAAACTCTCCCGGTCTTCCCCGTGGAGTGGGGGAGGATATGTTTGCTCTAACCTCCCCAGACGATTTCAATTACATTTCATGGTGTTCTACAGTATTCGCTGCCGTATGTTACGATGAAGAAATCTTTTACAGTTAAAACGTACGTAATAGAAAAACTTTAATGTCAAATGCCAAAATAATATATAGAAATCTTCATTTTGAATTTGATATAAATGGAATGTCTTCGAAATGAAAACAGAAAACAAAATATGGAATTCCAAAATGATTCAATAATTCTGCATACTTACAGTAGCTGGCAAGAGTTTTGAGACGATATGTTTTTTCTGTCGTAACTTTTTCTGTAAACAAAATTTCTTAATGATGTATATTAGTAATTTGTACCCCTTTTAAGGCTCAACAAAATTCAACATTAGAACAATTCAGACATATGCATCAATTTAAAATAATTCGGAAATTCGCAAAATTAATTAAGCAAAAGTTTTGAGACGATTCAGTTTTCCTAAACGTTTATTGAAAATATGAGTCTTAAGGTAACGAAATACAGCAATATTTAATATTTAGTTGCGTATACAGGGGTCGGACAAAATAATGTGAACACCTATGAAAAGATAATTTTATTTTATTAATAGACCGTTGGTCCTCCTTTTGCATGAATTACAGCTTGTATCCGACGTGGAATTGTCAAATACAAGTCACGTACAACCTTCAGAGGGATACGCACCCACTCAAATTGCAAACAAGTCCCTAATTCAGAAAGTGTCCTTGGAGGGGGGAATCGACTGCGCAGCTTGTTTTCAAAAATACTCCACAAAGGTTCAATTATATTGAGATCAGGGGACTGAGGGGGCGACTCGGGGTGCTCTAATTCATCGTCGTGTTCATAAAACTAATCTCGGGCAATTCCACAGGTGTGGATGGGGGCTAATTATCATCTTGGAAGACTGGTCGTTTATCAGGAAACTAAGTTTCCACCTGGTCGGCCAGAATACCGATATAATCCGTTCCTGTAACACGGCCATTCAGAACAACAAGTGGGCCAAGACCACGGTGTGATATCGCACCCCAGATCATCACAGAACCGCCGCCATGTAGGCCGAAGACAGTCAACTTGATAGGCTTCTTTCGGCGTTCTCCAAACGTAAACACGTCCATTTGTCGGGAATAATGTGAACGACGATTCGTCTGACCATATTACATTCTCCCATTGTTCTTGTGTCCAACTTTTATGCTCGCGACACCATATTCGTCGCTTCAAGGCATTGCATGGTGTAATCAATGGTTTTGAAATAGCCGCTCTACCATGAATATTTGCCATAGGCAGTTCACGCAGGATAGTTTTTGATGAAACTGGTTCCTCTAGATGTGTGTTCATCTCATATGTTATCTGGGATACTCGTCTTGTGTTTTTTTTTTTTTTTTTTTTACCACAATCTGCTTCAAAACTCTTCTGTCTCTGCCATTCAGCTTCGACTTTCGAAGTGTTTTCTTTTGTGCTTTTTAGATGTTTTTCCGTGTTTCAAATATGCTGACATTACAGTAGACACTATACTTCTCCCAACACCTAGAAGGGTTGCTATTATCATTACTGAGACTCCAGCAAGACGAGCCCCAACAGCTCCGAAATGAGCGAAGTCAGCCATAACGTAATTTTAACACATAAATATATTTCGCATCCGACTTCTATCACTGCTAGTAGCAGACTGATGTGTGTACTTTCTCATCCGCTAGGTGGCACCCTTCACTGCTAGAGGTCAGGAGTATACGAGAGGTTTCTTTCGAGTGCTAGTTTTTCACACGTGTTCATATTATTTTGTTCATCCCCTGTATATCCTTTTGCTTTGAGGACTGCGACACATTGTGTAGGCATGGAATTAACAAGGCTTTCTAAGGTGGACCCAGAGATTTTCGCCCATTTCCTGAAGGAGTTCTGCCTTTGAAGAATGTTTCCGTGTCCCGACTTTTCTTCCCATGTGTTCCCAAAGATGTTCAATTGGGTTGAGGTCAGGTGACTGACTCTGCCATCCTAAAACTTTAATTTTCTTAGCTGTAAATCAATGTGTCAACATTTTGGAGGTGTGCTTTGGATCATTATCCTGCTGAAACGTCCATCCACGAGGCATCTTTTTACGAACATAAGACAGCATATGATCTTCTAAAATGTTTTTTAAACATTTTTATCCATAATCTCAGAGTAAAGATTACTATTAGAGTGAAGACTTCTTTTGTTATCCCTTTTGAAAAGTTGAAACCAACATCACCCTGGATTTGGCGCTTTAAATCTTAGAAGTGCTGTAAGGTATTGACTACTCTCGTCACATGAGTAGGCAATGTGTGAATGAGATCGTTTTGTCCATTAACCGACTATGTGCATACAAGTTATAAAGGCTCTCTATCTTTCTTTAACTTTCGATGGACAGCTGAATCCCTGAAATTGTGAGTCGCCGTATAATTTCAGTTATGCAAATTTTCTGGAGCTGGTCGATCGACACTGAAGTATATAAGCAGCGAATTTTGACTTGAGTTCAGAGCTCAGAGGAGCTAGAGTAGACTTGGCCTGGGAAGTTTAATATTGCGACTTAGATTGAGATTTCGATTTAGCCTTGAGAACTCGCATCGAGTCTCAGGATTAAGAATTGGCCTTAGTATTTTTATACGGGAGTTTTATGCTGTTGTAGATTGATTTTCAAGACTGTATCAGCATTCAGTAAAAGCTGGAGGATAAGAGTATTGGGTCGTGATTATATATTTAAAAGGTTAAGGTTTAATTATATTGTTTCAGTTTTGTTAAGGCTACGAGTTGTTAGCAGGAACTCTTTAGTTAATTTAAACTTTTTTAGGAAAATTTCGTGGAGCTCGCTCAAACCCCCTGCTAATTGTGTTAATAAACCAGTTTTTGGTTTTAAAACAGTTGTACTTATTTCCTCGTGCTCTACCACACCAGCGGACATTCTAATATGGCCGCTACAGTGAAAGTTCGATTGCGCGTTATCTCAAAGAATTGGTTTTTCAGAAAGTAAACAATTATTGAGACTGATCAACAATTGGGAAATGAAAATTGGAATTGTCCTACCTTTTCTTTCGATGATCGCCATAGTTGTATAATCCATGTTAAATCACGACATCCATTAGGTTTCGTTCACAATGTGCTGTAATAAAGTCACTATAATCCTTTGTGACTATGTTTCTAAAAAAGAACTGGTTTAGGAAATTATTATTGACTAAAATAATAAGTCATTTTGTGTATAAGCAAAATATATATATATATTACGTAATTTTACAGTTAATTGAGTTTAAATCTTAGATTAAATTTAGTAAGTTACAAAAAGATATTCATATTTTAGAAATTACAAGAGCCATTCGCTCCTTTTAAATGTGTTGACAGGTTGAGTTTTGTAGGCAGACTAACTTAAATGTTTTTCAGTCCAAAAGAAAGAGAATGTTCTTGTTTTTAGTCCTTGAACTGTTTTTAGAGTCATGGGATTCTCTTTAATTGGAGTTTTCTGGCATATTTCACAAATAGACGAGCACACATGACGAAGCACATATAATACACCACTAATTAGCTGTGATTTCTTACTTGTTGCACCAATTATACAAGTTCTATGTTTTCACTCACTTTGTTCATTATTTGATGATATAAAATAAAATAGTCATTAATTCACTATCACTTTTAAAGATGATAATGTTCATTATTTGATGATATAAAATAAAATAGTCATTAATTCACTATCACTTTTAAAGGTAAGTTGGGTACTGCATTTGAAGATAATTGGATGTAATAGTCAACAAGATATTTATGTTTGCGGATCTGTTCATGAGATATTTCGCTAAGTGGAGGAAAAACTTCTGCTGCATTTTCTTTTTTTGAACATCTGTGTTTTCGAGTGCTTGCAGAGATTCTAATTGAATCCAATATGAGGAATTATTTCTAACATTAAAGGCTGTCTGTTTTGGCGGTATTCGCTTCCTTGGCAATTTCGATTTCATTCTCGCAAAAAAATGAACGTAAATAAACAAACGAAACAAACTAAAAAGTGTCGCTTGTGTTGTTTTCATATTCTAGGATTTTATGTCAGAGCTAGGATAGAAATGAGATGTCTGTGGATTTTATATGTGTAAAATCTACACAAGGCCGAAAGATATAATTGCAGTAACAAATACTGTTATAAAAAATTAATTTTTATTAAATTTGCATATAATAAAATATTATTTGATTTGATTTCATGACTTGTAATTTTAAATGCTATTCGTATAATGAGCAAGACTAATTTGTTTTCTTTAAATTGGGCCTTGGTAAAAGAAACTTTTTTACGCTCCGTTTTTTTTTGTACACCCCCCCCCCTCCCGACGAAAATAAGATTGATTAATCTTCTGGATTTTTTCTCTTTTTGTGCTGCTGTATTTAATTTAAATATTATAAAATGGCTTGGAAGCACAGATTGTACATCTCTCTTCTAATAAACGGTACTTATAAAATGTGAAATACAACAGGGTTTCCCGAGGCCGCCGTTTCCTTGCAGCCGTATATGCAACAATTTTGTGGCATTTTTGTTTCTGTCTAAAATAAATAAGTTCTTAAAAGAACTGTTTAAAATGAAGAGACACGGGAAATTAAAAGGAAAATGAAAAAGCGCAGTCAACTTTCCTGAGAAATACAGACACAACAAATAAATTTCGGCGGGAATTCGGAAATTGCAAGCAAGCAGATTTTGGCGGGAAAAACCGGTTTGGCTTGGCGATGTTGTGGTGTATTCACGTGTTGGAGGAAGGGTGATGTCGGCTTCAACGAAAGGTTACCAGTTCTGAGTCTACTACTATTAGAAGGTCTATGTCCATAATCCCATCTATATGTACGAGGAGGTGACGCCATCATGATGGAAAGATCCCCAGACCATTACTGATCCGTTTCCGTGCTTCACTGTTGGACGTTGGTACCGGGGTTCTTTTCTGGTGCCTTTTGGACGACGAATATAATGTCGACCATCACTTCCAAACAAATTGAATTCATTGCTCCAAAAGGACCTTTTTCCAATCTTTGGATGTCCATGTTTTGTGCTCCTTAGCGATTTTCAATCAGATTTTCTTATTCATTGGCCGGATGGGAGGTTTTTTTTTCTAGGTATCCATGTACACAATCCAGCGGCATACAGACAACGCCTTATGGTGTACTTACTCACCGTGAGTCCATGTTCTTTGGTCATCTCCTTAGATATTTCCACTTCCAAAATGGTGACAAACTGATTTACAGCTAAAAAATTATAATTTTTTGGACTGGCCCAGTCAGTCACTTGACCTCAATCCAATTGAACATCGTTGGGAACATATCAAAAGAAATGTTGGGACATGGAAGTATTCTTCAAAGGCAGAATTCCTTCAGGATCTTCAATCGGAATGGGCAAAAATCCCTAGGTTCACCTTAGAAAGCCTTATTATTCCATGCCCAGACGATGTGCCGCAGTCTCTCAAAGAAAAAGGAAATGCAACTAAATATTAAATATTGCTGTATTTCGTTACATTGAGACGCTTAATTTCAGTGAAAGTTTAGAAAAATTGAATCGTCTCAAAATTTTTGCTTAGGTAATTTTTCGAATTTCTGATTCTGAATTATTTTTAATTCATGCATATGTCTCAATTGTTCTAATGTTGCATTTTGTTAAGTTTTAAAAGGGGTACATATTACTAATTTACATCATTAAGAAATTTTGCTTACAGAAAAAGTTAGGACAGAAAATCATATATCGTCTCAAAACTTATGCCAGCTACTGTATATTTATTTACTTTATATATATTTTTTTTAAAAATAAATTAAGAAAATACATATGACGAAAAATAATATCTATGCAATAATTTAGAGAGCATATAATCTCAAAAGAAACTACATTTGTCGATCAGAAATGCAAAGAAACAGCAGCAAATACCGAAAAACTACACAAGACAATCACAAGACTTTACGAAGTCTTATTTTTACAAATAAATAGATTTTTTTTTTTTTTTTTTTTTTTTTTTTTTTTTTGTGATGTGATGTATTTTGATCAGATCCAAAGTTAAGTCTGATGCCATGCTTTGAACGGCGAAGACAAGGCACAGAATTCAAGTCAGAAAATATCGAAATGAGTATAAAACATGGGGATGTACATGTTATAATAGCGGGTGCAATGGAGAGTACTGGTGAGATGGTGTTCATATAAGAAGCAATATATACAATACAGAATAAATACAGAAAAGCGTATAGTTCCAAATGCGGAATTGGACTACTTGAAAATCGACTAAGAATAGTCCTTAGAATGGCACAATATTTCTTTCGAGAATATTCTAGAAAGAACAGGAATTTACAGGAGCAGATAAAACACATAATCAAGCACAACGCAATCCAATAGAAATTTCAGATACTAGTATTTAAAAATAGAGATCTCAAAGGATTCAAACGAACAGTTTCGCAGCACCGTCAAACTGAGCTTAAAATCTGAAACTAAACCGAACTATTGCTGCATGTCAACTGAGCTCCATATTTGTGGATCTGCCCTTTTATACCCTCGGTCGAGCAATACAGACTCGTCTAGAGATTTAGAGAAGCCTCTCATTCCGGAAAATGCCACCAAAGCTCCGCTGCTTAATCCAAGTCCCGCCCTCTAAGGGTTATGGTCAGCTTTAGTTCTGTCCACCTGAGTGGTCATATATTAGGCCATATATTAGAGTGCCTTTAGAAATAAGAGAGTAGTGACATAATCACAGGGCGTATACTCAGATTTAAAGTTTTTGTCTAAACTATGGCAGTTCACATTTCAGATCATATTTTTCTGGATGAGTGAGACGAGTCAGCAAGTATTAGCTTGGCGATAATGGCAAGTTCGCCAAGTAAGAGATACGAGCATAAAAATTTAATTGTTTGAGAGGAGTTTGAACAAAAACTTAGCGAACCACCTATGACAGCAATCTGTCATATATATAAAAATGTTTTCTTGCATTTTACTTATTTAAATCAAACGTCTCTTAATTTTAAAAACTTTCCATATTCATCCGTTTCCCTGTATATTAATAATCCTTTTTCTCTCTGTTTTATTTTCATAAAATCTCAGCAGTAATCTAAATGTTAAGTTATACGAATTCATTTCTAGTTCAATAAATAATTCTTTTCATTTAAGTATTCTTTTTTTCCGTTACAATAATTGAATAAATAAAAAGGTAAATAGTAGTTTTCTACATCACAGTTATATATCAAGATTTATTGCAAAAAGGAAATTAAGAACTTTATTTATTACTTTTAAATCTATTTTTTATAATTATCCTTATTGTTCATAAAACAATCCACATGTAATTAATTTTCACTCTTTATTCATTTAACCTTGAATTGCATCTCTGAATGTAATCAAATTATAGCAATATGTATATAAAATAAATATGCCTATTTATAGCTTCTAAAATAAACATAATAATTATTCTTTTGATCTCTCATAAATATTCCAAAAATAATTTAACTTCTATTTCAGAGTCATTAATCTTGCAAATGTTGACAGTTCAAATTATAGCAAATAAATATACCTTCATCTAATTTAAAACAACGTTTTCCTTTTCTAACTGTCAAATAGATTATCCTTAATATAGGCTTTTTTTATGTTTGCTTACTCAGAAAAATAACGGTTGTTCTTGCTTTACTCTCAGTAGCATTTTCCAATCAAAATAATGGGTGATGATATCAATTGCTAAATTTAGATCAACATGTCCAAATATGGTATCTTTTCTGGCTCTGAGGCAAATAATTATTTTAATTTACTGGAAATTCCACACCCAGCCAAAAGTATCTTGTCTTTTCGAATTCTAACGCCAAAATAATGTATTGAGTAATGTGTTTTGGCACCAATTTTGTTCGCCAAGTAATGTAAATCTCTGGCAATAATGTTATGTGACCACTCACTCTCTGCTTGAATACTCACTGTGTGAGTTGCTCCTTCTGCTGGCTCCGGCTAAGAGACACCTCTCTATTAAAACCTTACCCTTCCCAATCCCTCAATCATTACAAAAAGATGCACTCGAACAAATCAATCAATTGTTAGAAGCGGGAATTATTGAGAGAAGCTGTTCTGAATGGGCTTGTCCTATGTTACTGGTTAAAAAAAATCTGATGGTACAGGTAAACAAAAATATAGACTTGCATTAGATCTTCGAATGGTAAACACAGTTATTCAAGGTTCATCGTATCCACTTCCAAAAATTCAAACAATTATTGCTAACCTATCATCATATAAATTTTTCACTTCCCTCGATTTTCATCAGGCGTATCATCAAATCGACTTACCAGAAAAATTTCAAAACCAATTGACATTCACCACTATGTTTGGATCCTTCAGATATAAAAGACTTGTTTTTGGATTAAAGTCCAGCGCCTCAATTTTCCAAGCTTTAATGGACTCCTTGCTTGATGAACTACAATTAGAAGGTGTATTTACATATCAAGACGATTTCATCTTAGGCGCAAATTCCTTTCAAGAAATGTGTTCAAAACTTGAGAAAATTCTTAATCTCCTAACTAAATATAATTTAACACTTTCCCCCATCTAATATCGCTAAGATAACTTCTTTTCCAGTTCCAACAACTAAACGTCAATTAAAAAGACTCATAGGAGTAATAACATTCTACAAATCACTCATTCCATCAATTTCAAGCTTAGTGCAACCACTCATAAACCTAACTACTCCAAAATCTAAATTCAAATGGACAGATGAACATCAACACATTCTTAACACCATACAGAAAGTTTTTGCAACTCACCGATGGTTAGATTACCAGATTGGAATAAAACATTTTACCTTAACACAGACTCATCCAATGTTGCTATTTCCAGTGCTTTATTACAAAAACATAACGGACAATTGTTACCTATTGCATACTTTTCAAAATCTTTGAAATCTTCTGAAAAAAAATACCCCGCTCTAAAACTAGAACTCATGGCAATATACAAATCGAAAACAGCTTTCAAATACTATTTATACAATAGAGATTTTGTAATTCTTTCTGACAGTAAGCCTTTAGAAAAATACAAAAAAACCACAAACCCAGCTGACATAACCACACGTTGGTTAGTTGAACTTTCAGAATATTCCTACACTTTTGAACATATACCAGGATCATCTAATGTACTTGCAGATTATTTATCACGTTGTAAATTTGACAACCACCAAGAAACCTTACTAAACAATCCTAATCTTATTCATGAAACTCAAGCACTACCAATTGTTGATTATGAAACACCTAATAGCAACAACTTGTCTGCCAATGTCAATACCCAATATGTAAATTACCTAGTGTCAGGCAATCAAACAAAACGTGATCCATTATTAGAAATCTCAAATGAAACATTTTGCATTGAACAAAAAAAATGACTCCACCTTAGGTAATATTTACAATGAAATATTAAATAATGGATCTTCTCAAAAATTTCCAAAATATTTCATCCACCCTGATTCCAAAGTTTTAATGATAAAAAAAGAAGATCTAATTAACAATACCTTCTCTTACCACATTGTAGTTCCTGACTCACTTAAGAGCAAAGTTTTAACAATTTCACATCTTTCTCATTTTGGTCTAGCTAAGACTTATGATTTTCTTTCTTCTCGATATTTTTGGAAAGGCATGTATGTTGATACTCTGAATTTTGTGTCTTCATGCATCAAATGCCTCCAAGCTAAACATCATCGCACCCCTCCTGCACCTTTACAACCTACTTACACACCCAGATACCCTGGTCATACAATTAGTACAGATTTAGTTGAACCTTTTGCTAACGGAAAACATGTATTAACTATTACTGACCACTTCTCAAGACACATTGAACTCTATCCACTTACTGATATTTCTGCGCCTAAAGTTGTTAAATGTTTATTTAGTTACATTACTACGTTTGGGAGACCTGCAGTTATTTTATCAGACTTAGGACCCCAGTAGACCTCCCATGTTTACGATATTTTCAATGATTCCCTTGGCATAAAAATACGTCACAGTTCCGTTTCACACCCTGCTAGCAACAGTATTTCTGAGCGTATAAATACCTCAATTAAATACTCTGTAACTACACTTCTACAAGAAGGACACTCGTTTGAAAATGCTTTACATATTCACAAGTCACTTTACAATGGTTCTAAACACTCCTCTACACTATTTTCTCCTAACCTACTACATTTTGGTAGAGAACTTTCATTAATTTTTGACACTTATGACCAGTGTAGTAATCAACCTTTCTTAGATAAACATATTGAAGTACATAAATTACTAGATGATCTAAATAAAATTTATGACAAGGCTTATGCCAACATCAAAACTGCTCAAGATAAAAGATATCAAATATATGGTCGTAAAGCAAAATTAAGAAACATTTGTTTAAAAGATATAGTTTACTTAAAATCCGTTGATAAATTTAAACCTCGATATACCGGACCATATATTGTAACATATAAACATTCTCCCGTTTCATTCTCAATTAAAAGATTGTATGCTCATGATGATACAGCATTTCGTGTGCATATTGATAGACTACTTATAGCACCACCTCGATATGGACATTTATTTGATCCTTCAAGTCATGCCATTAATAATAATAATACTCCTTTTCATTTTGAACCTCGTTATAATCTGAGAAAAAGATAATTTAGTTTTAACTTTCAATGATTTAGTAAATAATATGTACATTGATACTTAGTGCTCAATGGTGTACAACATTGAGTGTATGTTGCGCATAACTGATCTTTAACAACATTGTGGCTGGTCCATGATTTTACTGTTTTCAAAGATCATTTGTGAACAATATTTTGTGTCTTTTTACATTTTGTTCATCTTATTTCCCTTTATTTTATAGCCATATCATAATTGTATCACACTTATCTACACATACAAGTTCATATAAATTTTAACATTCAAAATATAGGAACATGTAAATTTCACATGCAATATTTTATAGGATTTTTTTCCCTTTCGTTAATAACAAATAATAGCTTGTAAAATGGACTTAAATTCTCAACATCACACATGACTTGAATATATTTTACTCGATTATGTCATTTAGTCTCTCACCACTCTAGGATTGTCTACCTCTTTTGATGTATAAAATATATATCCAGTTTTTTTTTAAATTATTATTAATTATTGCCCTCAGAAGTTGTGGCCCGTTCAAAATTGTTGCCCTAAGGTCCCACACTTCATTGTGCTGAGAGACAACCCAGAATTGGTACGCCAATTTCTTCTTGTTACCAAATTAATTTTATATGATTTGTCGAAACGTGCTCCTGTTGAACACCAGTGCGGTCTTCATGGGGAGCAAGGGGTCCATGTTGTGGTCAAGAAACTACAATATGGGCTCTCAACTTACTCCCTCTACACCTAGGACAAAGGTAGTAAACTGGCGCCATATTTAATTTGTATTTGTACTGGATACTTGTATTTGTTACAAGAATAAGGGCGGACACTTTTTGCGGGCGTGCAATTGCATCCCTTTTTTTTCCCGTCCTGTGCTTCGGCACGAATCTTAACATTGTTTTTCACTGCATCTAAACTCATCCACTTCACTTTCATTTTTTTTCATGTAACATCTTTGTTACATTATGTATTTAGTAACATTGTGTATGTGTATATTTTTTTTTTGTTGCTTGCATTTGCGATTTATATAAATTTGCATAATCAGATAAAGATCCTAGCTGGATCAAAAATGCTTGAAAATGAGAAATGTTTGCATACTTTCTCATATGTTTATCGTCATGACAAATAAATTAAGTACTGGTACCAGTCACACAAGAACTCGAACAATTTTATACTATTATACAAAAAGTCAAGCAATTTCAAAGCAGTCATGTAAGGCCAATTCAATCAAGGCAAACAAACTTTAGATGACTAATTAAACAGGACGTCCTGCAAAAAAAACAAAAAAGTAACAACTTGTGGACTGATGAACGGACTATTGAACACAAGTTATAAATAATTGCTATGATAAAATAAGATTTTTAAAAAAAATCTGCGCTTTTATATCTTTCTCAATGTTTATGCTTTACTTATGAACTGAATATATGTGCTTAAGAGACACGATACTTGTTTTTACAGCTGTACTGTACCATTACAGCTGTTCCTGGTTTGTGGGGTGATTATATATGACAGCAATCTGTCATATATATATAAATGTTTTCTTACATTTTACTTATTTAAATCAAACCCCTCTTAATTTTAAAAACTTTCCATATTCATCCGTTTCCCTGTATATTAATAATCCTTTTTCTCTCTTTTATTTTCATAAAATCTCAGCAGTAATCTAAATGTTAAGTTATACGAATTCATTTCTAGTTCAATAAATAATTCTTTTCATTTAAGTATTCATTTTTTCCGTTACAATAATTGAATAAATAAAAGGTAAATAGTAGTTTTCTACATCACAGTTATATATCAAGATTTATTGCAAAAAGGAAATTAAGAACTTTATTCACTCTTTATTCATTTAACCTTGAATTGCATCTCTGAATGTAATCAAATTATAGCAATATGTATATAAAATAAATATGCCTATTTATAGCTTCTAAAATAAACATAATAATTATTCTTTTGATCTCTCATAAATATTCCAAAAATAATTTAACTTCTATTTCAGAGTCATTAATCTTGCAAATGTTGACAGTTCAAATTATAGCAAATAAATATACCTTCATCTAATTTAAAACAACGTTTTCCTTTTCTAACTGTCAAATAGATTATCCTTAATATAGGCTTTTTTTATGTTTGCTTACTCAGAAAAATAACGGTTGTTCTTGCTTTACTCTCAGTAGCATTTTCCAATCAAAATAATGGGTGATGATATCAATTGCTAAATTTAGATCAACATGTCCAAATATGGTATCTTTTCTGGCTCTGAGGCAAATAATTATTTTAATTTACTGGAAATTCCACACCCAGCCAAAAGTATCTTGTCTTTTCGAATTCTAACGCCAAAATAATGTATTGAGTAATGTGTTTTGGCACCAATTTTGTTCGCCAAGTAATGTAAATCTCTGGCAATAATGTTATGTGACCACTCACTCTCTGCTTGAATACTCACTGTGTGAGTTGCTCCTTCTGCTGGCTCCGGCTAAGAGACACCTCTCTATTAAAACCTTACCCTTCCCAATCCCTCAATCATTACAAAAAGATGCACTCGAACAAATCAATCAATTGTTAGAAGCGGGAATTATTGAGAGAAGCTGTTCTGAATGGGCTTGTCCTATGTTACTGGTTAAAAAAAATCTGATGGTACAGGTAAACAAAAATATAGACTTGCATTAGATCTTCGAATGGTAAACACAGTTATTCAAGGTTCATCGTATCCACTTCCAAAAATTCAAACAATTATTGCTAACCTATCATCATATAAATTTTTCACTTCCCTCGATTTTCATCAGGCGTATCATCAAATCGACTTACCAGAAAAATTTCAAAACCAATTGACATTCACCACTATGTTTGGATCCTTCAGATATAAAAGACTTGTTTTTGGATTAAAGTCCAGCGCCTCAATTTTCCAAGCTTTAATGGACTCCTTGCTTGATGAACTACAATTAGAAGGTGTATTTACATATCAAGACGATTTCATCTTAGGCGCAAATTCCTTTCAAGAAATGTGTTCAAAACTTGAGAAAATTCTTAATCTCCTAACTAAATATAATTTAACACTTTCCCCCATCTAATATCGCTAAGATAACTTCTTTTCCAGTTCCAACAACTAAACGTCAATTAAAAAGACTCATAGGAGTAATAACATTCTACAAATCACTCATTCCATCAATTTCAAGCTTAGTGCAACCACTCATAAACCTAACTACTCCAAAATCTAAATTCAAATGGACAGATGAACATCAACACATTCTTAACACCATACAGAAAGTTTTTGCAACTCACCGATGGTTAGATTACCAGATTGGAATAAAACATTTTACCTTAACACAGACTCATCCAATGTTGCTATTTCCAGTGCTTTATTACAAAAACATAACGGACAATTGTTACCTATTGCATACTTTTCAAAATCTTTGAAATCTTCTGAAAAAAAATACCCCGCTCTAAAACTAGAACTCATGGCAATATACAAATCGAAAACAGCTTTCAAATACTATTTATACAATAGAGATTTTGTAATTCTTTCTGACAGTAAGCCTTTAGAAAAATACAAAAAAACCACAAACCCAGCTGACATAACCACACGTTGGTTAGTTGAACTTTCAGAATATTCCTACACTTTTGAACATATACCAGGATCATCTAATGTACTTGCAGATTATTTATCACGTTGTAAATTTGACAACCACCAAGAAACCTTACTAAACAATCCTAATCTTATTCATGAAACTCAAGCACTACCAATTGTTGATTATGAAACACCTAATAGCAACAACTTGTCTGCCAATGTCAATACCCAATATGTAAATTACCTAGTGTCAGGCAATCAAACAAAACGTGATCCATTATTAGAAATCTCAAATGAAACATTTTGCATTGAACAAAAAAAATGACTCCACCTTAGGTAATATTTACAATGAAATATTAAATAATGGATCTTCTCAAAAATTTCCAAAATATTTCATCCACCCTGATTCCAAAGTTTTAATGATAAAAAAAGAAGATCTAATTAACAATACCTTCTCTTACCACATTGTAGTTCCTGACTCACTTAAGAGCAAAGTTTTAACAATTTCACATCTTTCTCATTTTGGTCTAGCTAAGACTTATGATTTTCTTTCTTCTCGATATTTTTGGAAAGGCATGTATGTTGATACTCTGAATTTTGTGTCTTCATGCATCAAATGCCTCCAAGCTAAACATCATCGCACCCCTCCTGCACCTTTACAACCTACTTACACACCCAGATACCCTGGTCATACAATTAGTACAGATTTAGTTGAACCTTTTGCTAACGGAAAACATGTATTAACTATTACTGACCACTTCTCAAGACACATTGAACTCTATCCACTTACTGATATTTCTGCGCCTAAAGTTGTTAAATGTTTATTTAGTTACATTACTACGTTTGGGAGACCTGCAGTTATTTTATCAGACTTAGGACCCCAGTAGACCTCCCATGTTTACGATATTTTCAATGATTCCCTTGGCATAAAAATACGTCACAGTTCCGTTTCACACCCTGCTAGCAACAGTATTTCTGAGCGTATAAATACCTCAATTAAATACTCTGTAACTACACTTCTACAAGAAGGACACTCGTTTGAAAATGCTTTACATATTCACAAGTCACTTTACAATGGTTCTAAACACTCCTCTACACTATTTTCTCCTAACCTACTACATTTTGGTAGAGAACTTTCATTAATTTTTGACACTTATGACCAGTGTAGTAATCAACCTTTCTTAGATAAACATATTGAAGTACATAAATTACTAGATGATCTAAATAAAATTTATGACAAGGCTTATGCCAACATCAAAACTGCTCAAGATAAAAGATATCAAATATATGGTCGTAAAGCAAAATTAAGAAACATTTGTTTAAAAGATATAGTTTACTTAAAATCCGTTGATAAATTTAAACCTCGATATACCGGACCATATATTGTAACATATAAACATTCTCCCGTTTCATTCTCAATTAAAAGATTGTATGCTCATGATGATACAGCATTTCGTGTGCATATTGATAGACTACTTATAGCACCACCTCGATATGGACATTTATTTGATCCTTCAAGTCATGCCATTAATAATAATAATACTCCTTTTCATTTTGAACCTCGTTATAATCTGAGAAAAAGATAATTTAGTTTTAACTTTCAATGATTTAGTAAATAATATGTACATTGATACTTAGTGCTCAATGGTGTACAACATTGAGTGTATGTTGCGCATAACTGATCTTTAACAACATTGTGGCTGGTCCATGATTTTACTGTTTTCAAAGATCATTTGTGAACAATATTTTGTGTCTTTTTACATTTTGTTCATCTTATTTCCCTTTATTTTATAGCCATATCATAATTGTATCACACTTATCTACACATACAAGTTCATATAAATTTTAACATTCAAAATATAGGAACATGTAAATTTCACATGCAATATTTTATAGGATTTTTTTCCCTTTCGTTAATAACAAATAATAGCTTGTAAAATGGACTTAAATTCTCAACATCACACATGACTTGAATATATTTTACTCGATTATGTCATTTAGTCTCTCACCACTCTAGGATTGTCTACCTCTTTTGATGTATAAAATATATATCCAGTTTTTTTTTAAATTATTATTAATTATTGCCCTCAGAAGTTGTGGCCCGTTCAAAATTGTTGCCCTAAGGTCCCACACTTCATTGTGCTGAGAGACAACCCAGAATTGGTACGCCAATTTCTTCTTGTTACCAAATTAATTTTATATGATTTGTCGAAACGTGCTCCTGTTGAACACCAGTGCGGTCTTCATGGGGAGCAAGGGGTCCATGTTGTGGTCAAGAAACTACAATATGGGCTCTCAACTTACTCCCTCTACACCTAGGACAAAGGTAGTAAACTGGCGCCATATTTAATTTGTATTTGTACTGGATACTTGTATTTGTTACAAGAATAAGGGCGGACACTTTTTGCGGGCGTGCAATTGCATCCCTTTTTTTTCCCGTCCTGTGCTTCGGCACGAATCTTAACATTGTTTTTCACTGCATCTAAACTCATCCACTTCACTTTCATTTTTTTTCATGTAACATCTTTGTTACATTATGTATTTAGTAACATTGTGTATGTGTATATTTTTTTTTTGTTGCTTGCATTTGCGATTTATATAAATTTGCATAATCAGATAAAGATCCTAGCTGGATCAAAAATGCTTGAAAATGAGAAATGTTTGCATACTTTCTCATATGTTTATCGTCATGACAAATAAATTAAGTACTGGTACCAGTCACACAAGAACTCGAACAATTTTATACTATTATACAAAAAGTCAAGCAATTTCAAAGCAGTCATGTAAGGCCAATTCAATCAAGGCAAACAAACTTTAGATGACTAATTAAACAGGACGTCCTGCAAAAAAAACAAAAAAGTAACAACTTGTGGACTGATGAACGGACTATTGAACACAAGTTATAAATAATTGCTATGATAAAATAAGATTTTTAAAAAAAATCTGCGCTTTTATATCTTTCTCAATGTTTATGCTTTACTTATGAACTGAATATATGTGCTTAAGAGACACGATACTTGTTTTTACAGCTGTACTGTACCATTACAGCTGTTCCTGGTTTGTGGGGTGATTATATATGACAGCAATCTGTCATATATATATAAATGTTTTCTTACATTTTACTTATTTAAATCAAACCCCTCTTAATTTTAAAAACTTTCCATATTCATCCGTTTCCCTGTATATTAATAATCCTTTTTCTCTCTTTTATTTTCATAAAATCTCAGCAGTAATCTAAATGTTAAGTTATACGAATTCATTTCTAGTTCAATAAATAATTCTTTTCATTTAAGTATTCATTTTTTCCGTTACAATAATTGAATAAATAAAAGGTAAATAGTAGTTTTCTACATCACAGTTATATATCAAGATTTATTGCAAAAAGGAAATTAAGAACTTTATTCACTCTTTATTCATTTAACCTTGAATTGCATCTCTGAATGTAATCAAATTATAGCAATATGTATATAAAATAAATATGCCTATTTATAGCTTCTAAAATAAACATAATAATTATTCTTTTGATCTCTCATAAATATTCCAAAAATAATTTAACTTCTATTTCAGAGTCATTAATCTTGCAAATGTTGACAGTTCAAATTATAGCAAATAAATATACCTTCATCTAATTTAAAACAACGTTTTCCTTTTCTAACTGTCAAATAGATTATCCTTAATATAGGCTTTTTTTATGTTTGCTTACTCAGAAAAATAACGGTTGTTCTTGCTTTACTCTCAGTAGCATTTTCCAATCAAAATAATGGGTGATGATATCAATTGCTAAATTTAGATCAACATGTCCAAATATGGTATCTTTTCTGGCTCTGAGGCAAATAATTATTTTAATTTACTGGAAATTCCACACCCAGCCAAAAGTATCTTGTCTTTTCGAATTCTAACGCCAAAATAATGTATTGAGTAATGTGTTTTGGCACCAATTTTGTTCGCCAAGTAATGTAAATCTCTGGCAATAATGTTATGTGACCACTCACTCTCTGCTTGAATACTCACTGTGTGAGTTGCTCCTTCTGCTGGCTCCGGCTAAGAGACACCTCTCTATTAAAACCTTACCCTTCCCAATCCCTCAATCATTACAAAAAGATGCACTCGAACAAATCAATCAATTGTTAGAAGCGGGAATTATTGAGAGAAGCTGTTCTGAATGGGCTTGTCCTATGTTACTGGTTAAAAAAAATCTGATGGTACAGGTAAACAAAAATATAGACTTGCATTAGATCTTCGAATGGTAAACACAGTTATTCAAGGTTCATCGTATCCACTTCCAAAAATTCAAACAATTATTGCTAACCTATCATCATATAAATTTTTCACTTCCCTCGATTTTCATCAGGCGTATCATCAAATCGACTTACCAGAAAAATTTCAAAACCAATTGACATTCACCACTATGTTTGGATCCTTCAGATATAAAAGACTTGTTTTTGGATTAAAGTCCAGCGCCTCAATTTTCCAAGCTTTAATGGACTCCTTGCTTGATGAACTACAATTAGAAGGTGTATTTACATATCAAGACGATTTCATCTTAGGCGCAAATTCCTTTCAAGAAATGTGTTCAAAACTTGAGAAAATTCTTAATCTCCTAACTAAATATAATTTAACACTTTCCCCCATCTAATATCGCTAAGATAACTTCTTTTCCAGTTCCAACAACTAAACGTCAATTAAAAAGACTCATAGGAGTAATAACATTCTACAAATCACTCATTCCATCAATTTCAAGCTTAGTGCAACCACTCATAAACCTAACTACTCCAAAATCTAAATTCAAATGGACAGATGAACATCAACACATTCTTAACACCATACAGAAAGTTTTTGCAACTCACCGATGGTTAGATTACCAGATTGGAATAAAACATTTTACCTTAACACAGACTCATCCAATGTTGCTATTTCCAGTGCTTTATTACAAAAACATAACGGACAATTGTTACCTATTGCATACTTTTCAAAATCTTTGAAATCTTCTGAAAAAAAATACCCCGCTCTAAAACTAGAACTCATGGCAATATACAAATCGAAAACAGCTTTCAAATACTATTTATACAATAGAGATTTTGTAATTCTTTCTGACAGTAAGCCTTTAGAAAAATACAAAAAAACCACAAACCCAGCTGACATAACCACACGTTGGTTAGTTGAACTTTCAGAATATTCCTACACTTTTGAACATATACCAGGATCATCTAATGTACTTGCAGATTATTTATCACGTTGTAAATTTGACAACCACCAAGAAACCTTACTAAACAATCCTAATCTTATTCATGAAACTCAAGCACTACCAATTGTTGATTATGAAACACCTAATAGCAACAACTTGTCTGCCAATGTCAATACCCAATATGTAAATTACCTAGTGTCAGGCAATCAAACAAAACGTGATCCATTATTAGAAATCTCAAATGAAACATTTTGCATTGAACAAAAAAAATGACTCCACCTTAGGTAATATTTACAATGAAATATTAAATAATGGATCTTCTCAAAAATTTCCAAAATATTTCATCCACCCTGATTCCAAAGTTTTAATGATAAAAAAAGAAGATCTAATTAACAATACCTTCTCTTACCACATTGTAGTTCCTGACTCACTTAAGAGCAAAGTTTTAACAATTTCACATCTTTCTCATTTTGGTCTAGCTAAGACTTATGATTTTCTTTCTTCTCGATATTTTTGGAAAGGCATGTATGTTGATACTCTGAATTTTGTGTCTTCATGCATCAAATGCCTCCAAGCTAAACATCATCGCACCCCTCCTGCACCTTTACAACCTACTTACACACCCAGATACCCTGGTCATACAATTAGTACAGATTTAGTTGAACCTTTTGCTAACGGAAAACATGTATTAACTATTACTGACCACTTCTCAAGACACATTGAACTCTATCCACTTACTGATATTTCTGCGCCTAAAGTTGTTAAATGTTTATTTAGTTACATTACTACGTTTGGGAGACCTGCAGTTATTTTATCAGACTTAGGACCCCAGTAGACCTCCCATGTTTACGATATTTTCAATGATTCCCTTGGCATAAAAATACGTCACAGTTCCGTTTCACACCCTGCTAGCAACAGTATTTCTGAGCGTATAAATACCTCAATTAAATACTCTGTAACTACACTTCTACAAGAAGGACACTCGTTTGAAAATGCTTTACATATTCACAAGTCACTTTACAATGGTTCTAAACACTCCTCTACACTATTTTCTCCTAACCTACTACATTTTGGTAGAGAACTTTCATTAATTTTTGACACTTATGACCAGTGTAGTAATCAACCTTTCTTAGATAAACATATTGAAGTACATAAATTACTAGATGATCTAAATAAAATTTATGACAAGGCTTATGCCAACATCAAAACTGCTCAAGATAAAAGATATCAAATATATGGTCGTAAAGCAAAATTAAGAAACATTTGTTTAAAAGATATAGTTTACTTAAAATCCGTTGATAAATTTAAACCTCGATATACCGGACCATATATTGTAACATATAAACATTCTCCCGTTTCATTCTCAATTAAAAGATTGTATGCTCATGATGATACAGCATTTCGTGTGCATATTGATAGACTACTTATAGCACCACCTCGATATGGACATTTATTTGATCCTTCAAGTCATGCCATTAATAATAATAATACTCCTTTTCATTTTGAACCTCGTTATAATCTGAGAAAAAGATAATTTAGTTTTAACTTTCAATGATTTAGTAAATAATATGTACATTGATACTTAGTGCTCAATGGTGTACAACATTGAGTGTATGTTGCGCATAACTGATCTTTAACAACATTGTGGCTGGTCCATGATTTTACTGTTTTCAAAGATCATTTGTGAACAATATTTTGTGTCTTTTTACATTTTGTTCATCTTATTTCCCTTTATTTTATAGCCATATCATAATTGTATCACACTTATCTACACATACAAGTTCATATAAATTTTAACATTCAAAATATAGGAACATGTAAATTTCACATGCAATATTTTATAGGATTTTTTTCCCTTTCGTTAATAACAAATAATAGCTTGTAAAATGGACTTAAATTCTCAACATCACACATGACTTGAATATATTTTACTCGATTATGTCATTTAGTCTCTCACCACTCTAGGATTGTCTACCTCTTTTGATGTATAAAATATATATCCAGTTTTTTTTTAAATTATTATTAATTATTGCCCTCAGAAGTTGTGGCCCGTTCAAAATTGTTGCCCTAAGGTCCCACACTTCATTGTGCTGAGAGACAACCCAGAATTGGTACGCCAATTTCTTCTTGTTACCAAATTAATTTTATATGATTTGTCGAAACGTGCTCCTGTTGAACACCAGTGCGGTCTTCATGGGGAGCAAGGGGTCCATGTTGTGGTCAAGAAACTACAATATGGGCTCTCAACTTACTCCCTCTACACCTAGGACAAAGGTAGTAAACTGGCGCCATATTTAATTTGTATTTGTACTGGATACTTGTATTTGTTACAAGAATAAGGGCGGACACTTTTTGCGGGCGTGCAATTGCATCCCTTTTTTTTCCCGTCCTGTGCTTCGGCACGAATCTTAACATTGTTTTTCACTGCATCTAAACTCATCCACTTCACTTTCATTTTTTTTCATGTAACATCTTTGTTACATTATGTATTTAGTAACATTGTGTATGTGTATATTTTTTTTTTGTTGCTTGCATTTGCGATTTATATAAATTTGCATAATCAGATAAAGATCCTAGCTGGATCAAAAATGCTTGAAAATGAGAAATGTTTGCATACTTTCTCATATGTTTATCGTCATGACAAATAAATTAAGTACTGGTACCAGTCACACAAGAACTCGAACAATTTTATACTATTATACAAAAAGTCAAGCAATTTCAAAGCAGTCATGTAAGGCCAATTCAATCAAGGCAAACAAACTTTAGATGACTAATTAAACAGGACGTCCTGCAAAAAAAACAAAAAAGTAACAACTTGTGGACTGATGAACGGACTATTGAACACAAGTTATAAATAATTGCTATGATAAAATAAGATTTCTAAAAAAAATCTGCGCTTTTATATCTTTCTCAATGTTTATGCTTTACTTATGAACTGAATATATGTGCTTAAGAGACACGATACTTGTTTTTACAGCTGTACTGTACCATTACAGCTGTTCCTGGTTTGTGGGGTGATTATATATGACAGCAATCTGTCATATATATATAAATGTTTTCTTACATTTTACTTATTTAAATCAAACCCCTCTTAATTTTAAAAACTTTCCATATTCATCCGTTTCCCTGTATATTAATAATCCTTTTTCTCTCTTTTATTTTCATAAAATCTCAGCAGTAATCTAAATGTTAAGTTATACGAATTCATTTCTAGTTCAATAAATAATTCTTTTCATTTAAGTATTCATTTTTTCCGTTACAATAATTGAATAAATAAAAGGTAAATAGTAGTTTTCTACATCACAGTTATATATCAAGATTTATTGCAAAAAGGAAATTAAGAACTTTATTCACTCTTTATTCATTTAACCTTGAATTGCATCTCTGAATGTAATCAAATTATAGCAATATGTATATAAAATAAATATGCCTATTTATAGCTTCTAAAATAAACATAATAATTATTCTTTTGATCTCTCATAAATATTCCAAAAATAATTTAACTTCTATTTCAGAGTCATTAATCTTGCAAATGTTGACAGTTCAAATTATAGCAAATAAATATACCTTCATCTAATTTAAAACAACGTTTTCCTTTTCTAACTGTCAAATAGATTATCCTTAATATAGGCTTTTTTTATGTTTGCTTACTCAGAAAAATAACGGTTGTTCTTGCTTTACTCTCAGTAGCATTTTCCAATCAAAATAATGGGTGATATCAATTGCTAAATTTAGATCAACATGTCCAAATATGGTATCTTTTCTGGCTCTGAGGCAAATAATTATTTTAATTTACTGGAAATTCCACACCCAGCCAAAAGTATCTTGTCTTTTCGAATTCTAACGCCAAAATAATGTATTGAGTAATGTGTTTTGGCACCAATTTTGTTCGCCAAGTAATGTAAATCTCTGGCAATAATGTTATGTGACCACTCACTCTCTGCTTGAATACTCACTGTGCGAGTTGCTCCTTCTGCTGGCTCCTGCTAAGAGACACCTCTCCTATATTATACTATATGATCATGGCAACAAAATTAATAAAAACATTGAATGTCTATTTATGGAGTTTTTTAATTCAAATTACGGAACCTGGAAAATATTTATATAATTTAAAAGACTCTTTTCGCCCGCAACAATTCACCACGTCACACCACCCATTATGTTAGACTTGGCGAACCTGTCATTATCGCCAAGCTAATACTTGTTGACTTGTCTGATTCGTCGATTACGAATAGTCCACGCCTATACACGCTCTGTTTCTACTAAAGTCTGAGACATTTGGGCTTGAACAATACTATTTTGCAGAGCCCACTAGTAAGAGAAATCCTTCAAATCTGCAGCACTGCTCCACCCATTTCAGGGAAAAATAACCTTTGAAATCTGTAACAGTATTTAAACATTCTAAAATACTATTTAGTCGAAACAACCGCTAAATTAAATCTTTGTAAAGGAATGGTTGCTTTATAAAGTATTATCCTATGTCGAAAACTATTGCGCCATTCTTCCCAAAGCCCACATTTAGACTCTGGGGACATGTATGGAGAAGTAAAAAACACGGTAATTCTCTTTCTGAAAAGCTCTTCTGGTAAATCTGATTATCTTATGGTAAAGTTCTTTCTGAAATCTTGTCTTCTTGCGCTTTTAAAATTAGTGAAGGCAAATACATTTCCCCAGTCTCCCTTGATATTCAAGGCGCTTTCGATAATGTTGAGTAGAGGTATATTCTCCAACTTAGTTTTCTTAATTGTTCGGGAAATAATGCTGGAGTCATTTGTTCATAAGCAATCTAGTTAACAGGGGTGCAGGAATCTCTACAGATCAACAGAAAATGGGCTGACCTCAAGGTTTCTGCCTGGGGCCAATTCTTTGGCTCCTTGCCTTAAACTCAAACAGATAAAATTTTAAAATAATTCAACAAAATTATCCACTAAATCTTGGGGTATAAAAAGCCATACGCTAAAAATTTGTACTCCACTATTGTTGAAAAAATTATCACGTATGGGACAGCTATTCGAGGAAGGGGGGGGGGGGGGTAATTTTACAAAACCAGCACTTAATAAATTATTTTCTTTTGCAAATTTCAAAGTGTTATAGAACCATTTCCAGTAGTGCTCTCAATATATTAACAGGTGATATTCCACCCATTTTCATTACCACTAAATATGAGTTCACTAAAAGTAGATAAAACTCAATTTAGAGAATGAAACTATCTTACAATACTGTCCACAAATGACAATTCAGTGCAAGATTCCTTGCTGGCAGATTCATCCGGCAGAGGAGACTTCCCACCTCCAAGTAAATCCGAATTTAAACTCTTACTCTCCCACTCAAAACATTATGGTTTTCACCGATGGCTGAAGCACTAGTACCGGCGTAGATGCAGCTTTCTGCGCTACATAAGGGAGTAAAGTGATTCACCGGTGGGCCTGTGTTATGGTTTTGTTGCCTTTTGCGGTCACCGTAGTTCCTCTTCCAGCCTTGAGAGACCTTAGTAGTATTGTAATATTTGCTGCCACCACCGGTAATAAACTGACACCGGAAACATTGTAAAAAGAATGTCTCACTTAAATATTCAACTAATAATTTATTGATTAAATTAGCATAAAAATTTTTGCAATAATAGTCTTTATTTGTCCATATATATTATTAGCACTTGCCGTATGCGACTGTCGAATGACAATCTCACTGATCGCACGGTTTATACTACTTCGTTACGCACCACTAATACACACCGTTCCGTCAACGCTGTATTTCGTCCATCCCCAGACCACCTGTGCACGTTCTCTGTGGTCTGGCCCGTCTACGCATCTGCTCTCTCAGGACACTGCCTGTACTACTCGCGCTACTGCACACCAGCGACTGCCTCGTGTCATACACTTCACCCCACTCTCCAGATCTCCGGGGCCTGCATTTCTTCCTTCACGGATTTTCCACACCTGTAAATACATTTCTCTAGAACGTTCCCCCTTTCTATTCCGCTTTATGTTCCCCCTTCCCAACTCAGTTCGCTAGGAATTCAGTGCTCATTGTATCCGCATTCCAAAACCCGATTAGTTCTTTTCATAATGACCCCTTGAATACCCCCACAAATAGCCGAGAGGATCTGGGAAATTCCATTGTCAATCACATACGGAAGTTTACAGGAAAAGAAAATATATATCTGAATACAGTAATATACAATAATGATTAAATATAATTAAATTAACTAAATAATATACAAAATTGGTTCTGTTAAAGTCAGGAACCTGGCAGCCTGCAGGCTGGATGACAATAAGTCTATTTTTCAAGCAGAACTCTGCCATTTTTACAGCCTTAGAGTGGATCTGTCAACAAACCGTAAAATTTTTAATTCCGATTTTTAGCGATAGCCTTTCCAGCCTGCAGGCAAAATGTATGCATTTAAATCAGCAAATCCTCAAGTTATTGGAATTAAATTACTTCTTAAAAATCTTCTTTGTAAAGCCTAATTTATGTCACGTTTCAGCCGATAAGGGTATCCTAGGCAATGAAACGGCGGATATACTGGCAAAGGAAGCCAATTCTAGATCATCAGTTGATTTTTCACTTCCAGTACCGCAGTCACGCATCAAAAAACATCTTCGCGCCCATTTTATGAAGCAATGGCAGGATCACTGGGACTGCTGGATAAGGGTAGATATATTTATGATGTGGTCCCAGTGGTATCATTGGATCGTCTCTTGCTCACTTCTTAACTACAGCTTTCCTTACTGGCCATGGTCCCTTCGGGGCCTACCTCTAAGTTTAAAAGAGCCCTTTCTCCTCTTTGTGAATGCGGTGATGTCACTCTTGCATCTCATTACTACTATAATTGACTTTTAGCAGCTTGCTGGCATATTCGCCGTCCTCCTGTTCTTCCAGACGGTTGGCTGGCTAATACACTGGCCTCCAAAAGTTAAGGTACAACCAGTTTTTTGACACTCGCTATTAAAAGAATGAAAATAAAAGGTACAAAATATGGTTTATATGAATGATCATAAGTAACTTCAATAAAACCTTATGAAACAATTATGCCGATCTCTATATTTTTTAATAATTGAACATTTATATGGCAGTCGTGGGAAATTGAGAATATCTCACTTTGGGAATTTGGGAATTTTTTTTTAATGGTTGTTGATCTTGAATTGTTGGTACTAAAATAGTGTTATCCATGTCTAGGCTATGTCGTTTACTTGATTCATTAAGATGGCGGACAATCAGATGGATGGAAATGGGGTTATCGCAAGCTGGTGCTGCTATTCATCTTAATATGTCTCGTAGTGTGGTTCAAAGGCTCAGAGATCAAATTTGAATCCGAAAATTCAGTATCAAGAAGATTTGTTCCAGACCGCTCATGGATTACAACCCTCGTACAAGATCACTTTCTAGTTCTTTTGACCTGAAGGAAAAGCATCACTACTGTCATCATATTTCATCTACTATTTTCTATCTACTATTCATCTACTACATAATTCATCTACTACATCATCATATTTCTTAATTAAATCTTTAGCTTTATATTTATCACCTATAAATAAATCAGTTGCAGTTGGCACATTATTATAGTCAACATGAACTTTGGTTAAATCGAGTACATTTCCTAGTTCTATCAAAGCCAAAACTAGTACGAGACAATAAAACTCGTTTTTCAGAAATAACTTCATTTTGTAAGAAATTAAGTGTAGAATGCAATTCAATCTTATCTTGAGCAGACTTCTCACGCTCCCGTACTCAAATTCTAAGAACATCATCAGGCAGACAGAACTCCACTAACGGGAACAATATACGAGCATATTTATCCTCTGTAACCCCAAGTGATTCCAGATATCTAAGTTTCGTTTCTAGGTTGTCATATAACGATGTCAAGTTGAAGTATTCCCGGGACGCATTGCTGTTGCACAATACCAGCTGTAAAAGATCGCGTACTTAAATCTGTATTAAAGTGTCTTCTCTTCCAAATCTTTCCTTTAAATGCTGAATTACTTTAGGATAATTCTCTGCAGAGATAGGATAGCTATCCACTATATGAAAGGCTTTTGATCTCCGAGTAATTGCTTGCATCAAGTACACGAACTTCGAATGGTCGTCTAACGCTTGATAATCACGAATCTTCTTAAATGTATTCCAAAATGTTAACCATGATATCCAGTCTCCATCGAAAGGATGCAGCCATTTCCGGTAATCGAAGCAGCCAAGATCCTGCTTTTTCAACTTCTATAACATTCGGGGGGAAGATGTTCTTCGGCAGGCTTAACAAAAAACTGCTTCACTTTTTACTCGTTTAGTATTAATTATTCATTATATACATATATACATATATTCATTATATCATACACAAGTATCGAATTATTTTGTATAGTCCTTTTCTGAAAAACCATTCACCAACAAAAAGTTCGGAATTTCATCATCCACAGAAAGTAATCTCGTTTCTTTATCAACGAGTTGATCAAATAATTGTTCTATTACATTAACATCAGGGACTATCATAGTTCAGAGTTTCGTTCAAATAATTAAAAGACTTGGTAAATGCGCTTCTCAGAGGCGTTCTCTTCATTTTTAAAGAATCCATACTTTTTTTTTTAGTTATGATATTTCCGTTTTCACTTAACAAAAATATTACTTCATACGTCCCAGTTCGGGTGCCACAGATCACAAACTAAGGCGATTCGATAAATAATTCTATCCGACCTTATATTATTGTCATTAAAAACATGTGAAAATAATATATTTCGATAAGCGAAAATTTTTTTAAACAACTATTTTAGCTTTTATTCCGATAAAAACATTCGACACACTATTTCACGGCGCGCTCAAAAACTACATCTCCTTGAAAGGCAGAAGCCAAAATCATATATTTTCATTTAATCAAAATGACACTGCACGGTGCTGCCCTCGCTGATTACATTAGATAAACGGTATAATTAATCAATTCGCGACAATCTTGATTATGTAAATGGTAATTAAGACGTTGATCTTTCTATTCGAATATATTCATGAATAACAAAGTGCTGATGCAATCTGCACCCATAATAAATAGGATTGAACTTATCTGTATCTCTGCATATTAGGCGATAAGCTTAGTACTGAATGACCGATGTCTGTTTTGTTTTATTATTTCCTGTCTGGAATATACTGAGTGTCCAACCTAAATCACCACTTGGAAACAATAGAAGAAAAATCATAGGGTCTATATGCGTAGATAGTTTTGGTAACATTAACACTTTCATTACTAAACTTGGGGTGAATCGAAATCTGGAACTATGCCATTCTTTGAAAAAATTATCGATGCGCATTCTGACGTTACAGGTTTATTGTGCACTCTTTATCAGGTCCTCTTGTAAAATATAAGGAATATTCTTCTTGATTTTCTTCTACTACACATTTCTTATCACTCTGTATTTTGTAACGTATAGATTATGTTTATCTAAAATCTCTGCTATTTCACCAAAGTAACGGTGTAAGTTAATTTTTTATTCCAATTTTGATCTATACCGCAAAGCATCACCTGGTTCGTACATATAAATCTGACCACAATATGATTTATTACTTATACATGATCCATAAAGACATGTTGGAGGAATATGATATACCTATTTGTGAACTTTTAGAATGTGCAGCCGTCTATGTCTAACGTTATATCTGCTTTAAAGGTTGCAAAAGCAAACATGGAATTGAATATTCATACATCGTTTCTAAAGCTTTTATCGCAGAACATTTGTAGTAATTCAAATCAATAAGGAATGGAGATAATGCATAAAAGACAACCTTTTACTTTACCGACAGCAGCTTTTTCTGCAAAATTCTTTTTCCAATTTATTAGTGTTACAATATTGACATTTTTCATTCATATCCTCAACAACGTGAGCTGCTATGAAATCGTGATTTTAGATTTTTAAAAAATTCTGCTAAATATTACACCATTTCCTCTTGCGATAAACTTTTTTACTTACCAATATTCAATCTCCACGTATCACTTCAAAAATATTGTGTTGTGAAATAAACCAGTTTCAGCTGACGTCACCTCTACGTCCACATCTACCGTGACGTCTACGATGACGTATTCGCAGGGATGCACAGGTCTCATAATAAATCGTAAAATTTTAAATTTAACATATTATAAAAGCAATATTATTGAAATATTAATTTGTTTTAAATTTAATGTCATTTATATAATAGTGGCAATTTTTTTTTCTTTGCTGTGGATGAGAGAGATAAATGGGTAAATTTGTATAGGTACAGTGATGTCATTTTCTCATTAAAATTGAAAAGGAAACCAAGGAGGAAATTTTATCCCCTGTTCGGACCTTGTGCGCATGCCGAACGAGCACCGAAGTTTTGCGGTCATGTGACCCAGCTTAGTTGGTTGTTGTTCTAGCTGCCGAGAAGGCACGTTTTGTTTTCGCGGGTCTTAACCCCAATTATTCTGTTTTGGTTTGAAGTGGGTATATTCCCCACAAATGTCTTCGAACTAGATTAATCACCCGGTTTATTACCCCCAATATCACCATTTTTACTTCTATGTATTCATCAATGTTCTGTACTCGATACGTCTGTGTGCTGTGTAATTAAATATATAAAAAAAGACAACAATGATTCGTAATCAAACACACACACAGTACTCACAATCATAGACATCCTCTTTCCATTCAGTTAGACATTTATTATTCCATATATTCGTTTCATATATTCGAATCAGTCGTTTCATAAAATCGTTTCATTAGGATTTTATATATTACGGTAGATACGGTGAAAGGAGATCTGTAAATAAAGCTGATCCCACTCAAAAAATCCGCGTTATTCAAAAAACATTGGATAATCATAATACATTGACAAACGTCACGAAAATAGCATTATACAACAAATAGAAACAAAGAATCTCAGGCACTGAAAACTTTGTATCGAAACGGGAGAGCAATTTATTAATAATTTGCTTGAAAGTGCAGCAACGATCATCTACTACTGCTGATTAATTGGATTATCTGGACTATAAGTTGTCTCGATATATTGGCTTCTTTAGGTCATAGAGGGTTATAATTACTAAAATTTCCGAACTAAATGTTTTGTGCAAAAATTGCCAAACTTATTACTAAAATTGGCCTCTACACCAATCGATTACATGATACTTGGTGGAAAAATGCAAAACCGCTCACATAATTTATTTTAAAAAAAAGTCAAGAAATCAAAATTAATTAAAATTGTAAGAGGACATTTAATATTCCGAATGAACTTATTTTTTTCTATTAATAATCTGTAAAATTAAGAAGAAAAATAAGCATTTGACCAAGAATAAATAAATGTGCCTATAGCGGAGATACCAACAATCAAGAATTCGTTAGGTTTTTTACTGCATAAATTAGAAGCATGTTTCTGTTTATACCGGAACAATCTGATTATCTTGCATTTCTAAAATAATTACTGAAAAAATCTGAGAGTGATTATTGAAAATCTCTGTTTTTATTAATAAAAATAAACTTTTAAAGGTTGGCATCTCGGATCTAGTAACAACGTAAAACAATATTTATCCGTATTTTCAAAAATGTTAACATAAGTATCAAGTTAAATTATATTATCACTAAGAAAAATATGAGCAACTATAAAAGTATGTGCCGTTTTTCAGATAAGAACATGGTCTCCAATAAGTCTATAAGCTCGAATACCAGAGGTCAGACATCCAGCTATCTATACCTGCGGAGCAGAAATGAACAAGGAAAAAGGGCAGAAGACCCCCCGCAGATGTTAAGACAAAAAGCAAAGGGAATTATAAACGAGCTCTCAGGGCGGATGTGGACATTGGAAATGCGACGTAACACATTACACAGGCGTTTAGGAATGGGAGGTCGACAGTCGTAAAAATAGACATTCCAGGGAACGATGTAATTTTTTAAAAGCTTGAAAACTGTCTCTGTGACATTAGATATGGGTTAAAGGAAGCACAGAGAGAAAGTTCGGGCCTATATCCAACGAAAATCCTTTACGAATATTTCTGCATTTCATTTTCGGCATTTCCATTTCTAACTTCATGAATATTCTCCGATTAAAGTCAACATGACTCCAAATATTACCATAAAAAATAGTCAAAGAGAAATAAACATGCATTAAATGGTTCTGAAATAAAATATCTGATAATCTTAAAACTGCAGAAAATACTACTGCTTCAGTAATCTATGAATAAATGATTGCAGAATTCCTAGATCACGTAATAAATGTACTGGGTCTAAATGCCAATTACTTTTTTTAATACATCAGTTTTAAATAAAATGAAAGGGAGGGAAAATGTATATATTCAGAAAGTAATAAAGAATTTTAGACTCGCCAGCTACCAAAAGAGACTCAATGAAACTGTCAACAATGAAAATCATAATGTATTATAGTGAAACCTCTCTAGACACTTGCGGTTTCAGAAAAAGTTGTCCAACTTGAGAAGGTATCGAACTCTTAGATATGCTGATAATGTTTTCAGACTAATTACAAGTGTAGGGGTACATTGTGTACAAGTGTAGGGGTACATTGTGTACAAGTGTAGGGGAACAACAAGTGTAGGGGGAATGGGACATTTTTCGCTTTTACCGTCTTAATAAAAAAAAAATATTAGGTTTACAAATGCATACTTTTAGCTTACCAAAACTTTAACGGGAATTTCATTTTTCCAACTGTAATAATTTAAAAATTGTAAGCATTTTAATTTGGATGATACACTGATGTTGTATCAGCTTAAATGACTTAAAACAGAGCAAACCGTTGGAACTACGCGGACAAATAACAATGCGCCTTAGACAGGACTTGACACAGTTGATCAGGTGGCGACCAAAATTTATTTATTTATTTATTTATTATTTTTTTACAAAAAAGGATTTAAGAAAATGAGCACAAACGGCATTCTTTCTCTCCCCACAATATTGAGAAATACACTTAGAAACCATATTCAAACAAAAAATATTTTTCAGTTTTTGGCAAAAATAAGTTTATCAAAATAAAATGTTTAAATAATAAAATCAGAATTATTTGACTGACTTCGACAGGAAAATAGGCAAAAAATTGTTTTCCTGCTTTATTATTTCATCGATGCTCCCCTGAGCAGATATAGATTTTGTAGCACTCAACTATTCGGACATTTGAAGCATTCGGCCATCAGCATTTTCCGAGCATGCCGGTTAATTCAGCCTTCATCGTATTTCTTTTTAACACTTTCCAATATAGTTGTAAAGTGTTTATGAATTCGGTTTGTCTGTCTGTCTGTCCGTGCTCTAACTAGTGTAAATATACTCGGATTGCCATGAAATTCTTATATGTTACTGATGTTTACTATAGAATGTTCGATATCGAAAATAAAGTCTGTAGCATTTATATCTCGTTTTACAGGGACACACAAAAGAATTACGCTACATTTTTTTTTTTTTCAGCGATATCTGGCTACCAGATTTTTACAAATTTGTAAAGTCCTGGCCTTAGAAAAGTTTTAATAATATTATCAACAAGTTTCATCAACATATCGTTATCTTGAAATAGCAAGGTAATAACTAACAAGTGAAATTATCATTTACTAAATGTCTCTAATATTCTTCTATAGTATATATAATAATAATATATCTTCTATATCTATTATGTGAACTGACATTAGAACGCATTCCAGTGAGTATCTGGAAGAGTATGTAACAAGATTTCTAACCCCAGTGTTATCTATGGAAATAAATTAAACTTCGTCTAACTTTTCTTAAAAGAGTTGTTCAAGTACTTAGCATTTTGTCATTTCAAGACAACGATATGTTTCATTAAGCGCAACAATATCTTTTTGATTTATGCACTAGAGCAGTGCGTATGAACTAGCACAAAAATATCTTTGATTTATGCACTAGTATACTTAGAATTTTGGCATTCCAAGACAACGATATGTTTCCTTCAGCACAAAAATATCTTTTTGATTTATACACTAGTACTCAGAATTTTTTCATTCCAAAACAATGACGTTTCATAAGCACAAAAATAAATTTTTGATTTATGTATTAGAACAGTGCTTATGAGCTAGCACAAAAATATCTTTTAGATTTATGCACAACTATACTAGTACTTAGAATTTTTCAATCCAGACAACGACGTGTTTCATAAGCACAAAAATATCTTTTTGACTTATGCCTATTCTGCGGAGGTAGAAGTATGCTGATAGCGTGTATTAGTTGAGGGGGTCGGGGCAAGAAAGTGCCAAGCTACATTTTTGGTGAATTAAATCAAACACTGTAATATGTAGCTTAATATTGTAAATTATAATATCCAACATATAATTTGTTTCTAATGTCACTTGGTGGCAGCATATGTGACAGGTTTAATTTTTGCCCCAGATTTTTATGCCCCCAATGAAGATAGCTAATTTATAAAAAAACACAATAGTAATATCATTAAAATAATGCCATATTGTTACTCAGAATATCTCAAATGTTACATTGGCATCGAAGACATTGGCGAAAAAACTTTATGTTATATATCTTGATTTGAGTATTTGATCAAATTTTCAAATTGAAATACCTCAGAAGTTCAAGAATGTGACTTGGCACTCTCTTGCCACGACTCCTTCAATTAATCCCCTGACATTTTATATCTGGCTTCGGCTTCTACTATATACTAAATGTAAATGTGACACAAAAATCATATGAACTAGACAATTTCGGACAAATTTTGCGTCTAATTTCGCTCACTCCTGATTTCTGAAATCCCACATGCAAGCCAAATCGAATAATAATATTTAAAAAAGGTCATGGAAAATGAACTTATCAATCAAGACGTAGAACAAGGAAACGAGTGTCCCGCTCACACATATTGCTCGGCCAAAAAAAAAAAAAAAAAGCTTTGTCTTAAAGTCCTCTTCAGATGATCCATCAACTCCAAGTGATACTGTTCTAACATATGTTTCAAAAGGTACTGTACATATGAAACAGATAGATTACACCACATATTTCCAAAACGAAGAGTAATTTCAGAAAACTAAACTTATTACAAACCGTAAAAAACAAATAACACAAGTACTATCAGTGAATTATGGCAGGACATCGCTAGGTCCTCCACAGGTGGGTCATTCAAGAGAAAACACTTAACACAAGCTATTTCTAACGTGGATGGTTTAAGGTGCCTATGTGGTTAATTGCTTTTCGGAAATGAACAGCCATTCTTATTCGTCAATGGCCATTCTTGGGGCGGACATCCCGCAGAGAGATAATTGAGTGCCACGAGCTAGAATATCATAATCGCAATTGGTAGTGGTTGTGGGTGTACAAAAGGTGATTGAAAGTAAAATGTTTACATGGGCAAGGCGATAGCTATTCTGGAGGATCAATTTAAAACGTACCTCCGCAATTAATTTTTTCTTACTTTATGCTGTCTGAGAAGAAAAGATTTAGGTGGCGACATATTTAACGAGGGGGGGGGGGGTAGGAGGGGAAATCGTATGGCTAGGAGAAGTCAACATAATTTTAAATTCAACATTCCAAGAAGTAAAAAAAACTGTCAAAATGATGAACAGGGTTCTTTAAAATAAAAATGGTGTTTGGGGCGATTTGAATTTTTTGTAAAATGAGAAATAAAACTATTATAGGTTTTTAGTTTCAACAAAAAAGCTCGAAAGCTGATATTGAAAACAAAGAAAAAGATGGGAAATAAGAATGCTTTCAATTGTTTCTTATGCAAAATACGAGGAGGGAAGAAAATAAGAAAACACCTAACACTTAACCAAAAAAATGTAAAAAAAAAAAAAAAAAAATGGTTAAAATTTATTTAGGAATTTTTACTCATATATAAACTAGACTATTCTATATACTATTAAAACAGAAAGCCAAGAATTTAAGTACGATTTTCAGTGCAATTTCTTCTCCATAGAGCATGAGGATGCACTGAGGGTTATGCACTTGAGGGTGCTTTTCGGTCGAAAAACGGAAAGGAAAATCTTCCGGGCGTACCACCTCTTCTCGATAAACGCACGCGCAATAGCCTTTTTAGGGTGTTTTCCTGTCCCGATACGAAGCTATGATTCTTAGTATTCAAATCATGTTGTCTTTGGTAAGTATATTCTAAGTTGCTGCGTTAAAAAAATAACGTAATTAGTTTAGTTTATTTATTTAATTTGTAGGTGTCCATTTCGATCGCTCAGCATTTTATTAATTTAATTCATTTAGCGAGTCCAAAGCTTAATTAGCGACTCCATTTGTTATTCAGAACTTTGATTTAGTTATAATGAGTTCTCCGCAGTTAACATTTTTCAAGACACTCGAAATTGTAGCGGAAGGAAATTTTTTATTTTGAGCGCTGTCTGTGTGTTTGTATGGTATGTTTGTATTCTTTAGCTTATTGTCGTATTAATAGCACGCAGAATAACTGTATTTGTTAAATTTTAGTAAATGAGATTCATTAAATTTCAGTATAGACTTTAATTTTTGAGATACGTATTATACCACTTTAAATTTCTAAAACCTAAAAAAGTAATCCCCACCCCACCCTAATAGACCAGAGATGGGAATGCGCAATTTCTTTTTTTTTTCCCTATACGAAGGGGTTTATTTCCACTTAGAAAAGTTGAAATTTTATTTTTTAAACGTTATATTTAAATTTTTATAATAGCTACATTCTGGTATTTTTAACAATTTAATTTTTTTTTATTAGTTGTACTGTTTGTGTATCATTCTATTTTTCACAACTTTTCAAATGACGCGGCTGACTTAAAACATTGAAAAGTTTTGAATTATACAAGGTGGCCATAACTAAACTGACAGTACTCAGCGTGTCTCTATAGCCCGATCTAATTGCGAGAATGGAATTAAACTTTCTAGGATGATTAAACAAAACGGAAGACGAAGGATTCCGAAAAAAAAAAAAAACAGCGCCACAAATCCCCTAGCGGTGATTTTTTGAACTATTTTGTTTCGCGGAATCCTTCATCTCCTGCTTCGTTTAATCATTCTACAAAATTTGGCTCGATTTTGGAAATTAGATCGCGCTACAGGACACGCTAAGTACTGTCAGTTTAGTTATGGCCGCCTTGTATATAAAAGTTCTTTAAGACTATGTGCATGATTTGTGCATGAATTTCCATAACTGTAAAAATATTTGGAAATTAGTTACCACTGTTTTATTTTATGTTTATTGATAGACGATTGAGTTTGGTGCTAAAACCAATCAAAATAAAGTTCTGTATACCGGTTCGTACCATACATACACACTGACAGCATTCTAAACAAATATTTTGCATCTAAGAAACCAAATAATTTGTTAAGACAAGATAACTAAATCAAAAGAAAAACTTTTCTACTTTTTTTAGTTAATATAAAATAGCTAAATATTTTTAGCTCTTGTAGACAAAAGGTCACATAAAAATTAAAAACAGAGGAAATAATCCATATTCTGAAAAAAAAAAAAAAAATTATTCAAAGTCAACTTGCATTGTGATTTTATTATAAACGATTTGCGAATAACAGAGTGCATTATTTTTTAAAAAACGGTACTATACATTCACAGTGAGGGAACAGTGGCGCAGCTGTCAGGCGACTCTCACCACTAAATTTTAATAGTATTCGACTTACAAAAATCTCTGAAACTCTGTCCTTAAACAAGATAAAGAGTACAATTTAAATTTAACGGTGTCTATTGATTCTTTGCTACGCCACTGTTCCATCACTGCATTAAGCATTTTACATATAGTCTTCGCGTTTTACATTTATATAACACATCCAAATATCATTTATTTAGTTCTATCCGATTCTGTTTAATTTCAGTAAAAGGGGATTTAAAAAAGCAACATTAAACTGGTAATAAACCTCTATTACACACACATACACAGACACACAGTGACACAGACATACGCATTTATGTGTAAAAGAGTTATATTAGAGTTGAGCCCCAAAAATAATTTTCAGAACTCGACGCCTATGCCTTAGCTAGATATCGACAAATTCCAAACAATTTTCTCCGCGATTTAACTTCGTTGGTTTTTCCATTCTTATTTTCTTCAGGTTAAAGAAGGAAAATGCAGCAAACATATCCAAAGATATAAAGAGTTTTAAGGCATTTCTGCAAATCCAAGTTTTACGGTGTTCCTATTCGTGAGGTTTTCTTTTCTTTTTTTTTTCTCATGGGAGAATATATTTTCATAAGTAGCTTAGCTTTGTGATCCACTGATTTGAGATCTATAATCGATCTGCTAACCAAGCCTGAGCTATAAAGAGTGGTAGACAAGAAAGACCCTTTTATTTATATTTTCCTTTTCAGATATCGGAACAAAATGTTAAATTAGATTTAGAAAGATTCGCCAAAATTTCAGTTACTTATTTCGTAACACAAAACTTACAAGAAAAACTTTTTTTCTCAATAGCAATTACATGCAATCTGAAAATAATGGGGAAAAAATTAAAATATGTACTTACATACTGCTTGTACAAATCAATGATCAATAACCAACAAAAGTGAAGAAAAACATGTAAAAGAAAGAAAAAAATAAAAGAATTAGAGAGCATGCCAATTGATCACAAACGAATATATATTTTGATATAAAAATGCACATTTAAACACTTTATAGTAAAATTTAATATAGATCCAGATCCTTTTAATTCGCTTATATATTAAAAATTACTAGGATATTATGAAAGGTTAAGCAGCTAAATCTAAATTTTATGTTCCAAACTCAACGCGAGAGATTGTCACTAAAATACATTGATTTAATTAAAACATTTAGAAAATACACATAAAGACTAATTAAAGAACACTGTTGGTATGGCCTTGTTATTGAAACGAGATAAACTTTATTGACATTTACTCGTAAGAATTGTCATCCAACATCTAAGTTTTCGCCAACATCTGCACCGAAATGTGAATTAATATTAGATAATATCACCTTTTTAAAGAGCATATGTAAAAAATATATATAAATTATCCCTTTCTTTCATATTAAAAGGAAAGTGTTTTCGTAATTATTTGTTTGAGGATAAGAAAGTTAAATAAAAAAAGTAGGGAAAAATAACTCACCTTATTGTGATCCTGGAGGAGATGACAGCCCATATGTAAAAGAAAAGAAAATGTTTAATTAGCAAAAACACAATAAAAGTATAAAAATTATTATTATTATTTTATGAATTTTTAAATATAAACAGATATAAATACATATAAAAAAAATCTAAATGCAACTCGTATCAATACCTGCGATTCATCACGTATTTCTCTAAAACTACCGAGATAAGAACTGGATATTTGGAATAAAAGTTGTTTTAAACAACACTATTGAATTCAGGGGGTGGTTTGGGGGAACATCCCCCCCCGGAGGATTGAAATGCCCCCCCCCTCGAAAGATTTGAGATTTTATACTTTTAATGTTCAAAAAGTGCAATCCCCCCCCCCCCCCGAAACTCTATAATGTCCCGCCTGGAGCCACAGAAATTCCTCCCGGAGAAAAATGTCTGAATTCACCACTTTTTAACACTTAGATGGTCTTATAAAAAAACAGATTTAACTTGTTTGATTCCACTATATGTATATTACTTTTAATATATACGTGCTCGCTATGAATGGTTTTAACAAAATTTGAATTTAAAAGGGACGAAAAAAAAGGATTTTTTTCTTTTTTTTATCATGACTTTAGCACGATTCTTGTGAGACTTTCCAGGAAGAGATCTTAAAATATGGGACGTAGGTTCGCAAAGGGTGTAGGAGTTCGCTAAAATGCTTGTTTAATTTTTCAAAATTTGAAAAGGGGGAAATGGGGGTAAAGCTGCTAAAATTCTCACTTTTTCGCGATTTCATTGAAAATGCTAGTTAAAAAGTTTAAAATACATAGTAATAATGGTGAAGATCACTAGTGAAATATCGATGCTCAGGGTTTTTTTTTTCTTTTTTTTATGAATTTAAAAGAGGTGGGGAATATGTAGGGAATATATAAATGAGAAAGATGTTCCAAAATCACGATTATTCTGAAACTATCGGGGCTATAAACATTGCATTTGACATGAAAATTTATTTTTAAGAAACTAATCCGCTACGAATAATTTTTAAAATTTTTCAATTTTTAAACGGAAACTAGTAAGAAGGAAACGTTCTGACACCATACTTTAACTATGGTTTCTCTAATATTATTAGATTTAGAAACTTCAAATTTGTCATGGAAATACTTTTAAGATATAGATGTTGTCTAAGAATGAACTTATAAGAAAAAAAAGTAACAGAAATTTTAAAAGAAGAAAAATCAGCTTTCGCCCACGCAAACTCGACCAGATTTGAGCAAACTTTTCTGGGCAACTATATGGATAATACAAAGAACATAATTTTTTCCTTGTGCCGTATAAAAACAATGTTTAGGTTTATTTAAACTTTAAAAGGTAAATGTTGAAATTTTCATTAAAATATTACCATCATTACTACAGTTATCAGCAAAAACATAGTTGGATTTGGAATGAGAGACACTAAACAGCGTATTCCAAAATTCGACCGACAAAGTAAGAGGGGTGATAAAAGGCATCAAGACGATGAAAACTTACTGTAGAATATGGGGTCGCAAATCACGTTTAGTGGGAGACAATCGCAAAAATATTATAACGAAATCCTTACAATATGCTTACGATTCATACAAAGATGAGTCTGTTGCGAATTTTGTTAAAATATCTTCACTGCTGTTAAAGTTATGAACGTGAACGCAATTTCGGATTGGCGTGAGACGCTCTGTAATTTTGACTAAATAAATAGATTTCTGACCTTGCTTTTCAAAACAAAAATTGTTTGTTACAGTGTCCTGTACCAACCTTCTAAGTTTGTCCCATGATCGTAGAAACACCTACATATATATATATACATATATATATATTCGCGAAACGTTATATACATCATATATTATTATAATGTCATATATACTTTATAATTTGTCGATAAATCTTGGTCGACTCGGGGACCGCTAAAACACAAAAGTGACAAATTTATTAAATTATTATAAAGTTCTAAAAACATTAAAATGTTGTATTGTCATAGGAAACACACCTGTGTACAGAATTTTTATATATATATATATATATATATATATAGCCTATCAAGAAGTGAATGAAAAATCAATTGCAAAATTCCATCTTTACATACAAAAACAGAGTTGAGTTAAATAAAATAGTGTAAAAAGATCATGTACGGGAGAGGAAAATAAAAACTCTCAGCGATCACAGTCCACATGAATATTTCATACATGTCTCCAGACGCCATCTCAAAACGATCACTTCTTTTTCCTACGCTCACTACCTTGTGGGGGAGGGTCGTGAAAATGAAGCTGCTATGCAAACAAAAACAGCATGTAACTACGCCGTGGAAAGCTACGAAACAGGCTCCGACATGGATCGTAAAATCTGGACCACAATTAAAGAACAACTCGGCTGAAGCTAATAAAAAATACAACAGGGAAGCGGTTATCGAGCACGTCCATCTCTCAAAATCGGAAAGCCCCGTAAAAAAGCAAAAGAAAATACCCTCAGCAAAAGTTTGAGCAACACGCGACACTAAACAGACACAGTAAATCCAAACACGAAAGGTTTGTTAGGACTTCTTGTCGACTCTTTTATATCGGATGCACGTACGATTGCGCACAACCTAACAATAGAACTTATCTCAAATGACTGGGAATAGAAGGATATAAAGGTATGTTTCAGAACATTGTATTTAGTAGTAACATTTTATCAGAAAATTTGGTAATATAAATGTGACTGTGAGACTGTGTTTCACGAAAAGGCAAATGAAATGAGATGATTGAAAAAGGCAAGCTCGACACGCTATAACATATTTTCGATATGATTTCTGCGAACTAAAAAGGCACTCGTATTACACGATTGTGGACTATATTAAATTCATGCATTAAATTCAAGGAGAAAAAAAAAATGTAAAATACACACTCTTTGAAACGATGCAAATTTTATCAAAATAAATAATATGTGACTATACAATTTTTTAAAACATTTGAAAGAGAAAATCTAGGCTTTTAATTTATGTTGAAAATAAGGAAATTTACCAAATAGACATTGGATAAAATCAGCAACAAAGGATCAGGGTCCATAAGCCGTGTTTTTGGCCCATGAAATAGACTAAAATTCGATTTTGTTATATTGACTTAATTATTTCCCTTTTTAATATTAGAAGGTTTATCCTGTACGATTTCAACAATAGTTTTTGCATTTTGTTCAGATTTATATGACATACACAAGCTCAAAGTTCGTATTATTCGTAGTTTTTGATGAAAAATACGCAATTTCTCCTAATGTTACCTCAATTATTTATATGAGCGCAATCGTGCAACACTTTCTTCTTTACATACATTATACAATAAGTCAAAATGTACAATATATATATAAATAAAAGTGTTGCAAAGCAGCGCTCATAGTAAAATATTAAAAAATATTAAAAATTGAAGTAAAATTAGGAGAAATTGCGTATTTTTCATCAAAAACTACGAACAATACGAACTTTGAGCTTATGTAAGTTATATAAAAACGAACAAAATGCAAAAAATATTGTTGAAATCGTACAGGATAAACCTTGTAATATTAAAAAGTGAAATAATTAAGTCAGTATAACAAAATCGAATTTTAGTCTTATTTCTTGGACCAAAAACACGGTTTATGGACCCTGATCCTTTGATAAAATCTGCTATACAGCTAAAAATTCTAGTCCTCAGCAAAAAATATTTATCCCCCCCCCCCCCCCACCCCTCCATTCCCAGTCATTGATTTTCAATAAGCACAAAAGTTTTTTTTATGAATTAATTCAGAAAAAATAATAACAAGGATAGATTAGAATTATTAGTTACATAGTTTAGAATAGTAAATAATTTAAAAAGATAATATAAACTAAGTTTTCTAACAAAATTTATCAAAATTATATATCGCTGAAAAAAAACTAAATATTGTAAAGGCTGAATTAAACGTCATGTTCGGAAAATGCTGATGGCCGAATGCTTCAAATGTCCGGGAGTTGAGTGCTAAAAATCTATATCTGATGAAGGGGGTATCGATGAAATTGTGAAGCAGGAAAACAATTATTTGCCTATTTTCCTGTTGAAGTCTGTCAAATAATTCAGACTTTATTATTTTAAAATATGCATTCGATGAACTTATTTTTGCCAGATTAAAAATATTTTTAATAGAATTTCTAAATTAATTTCTTAGTATTTTGTAACTTTGCAATATCTATAATGAGACATCTTATGAGAATTTTAATTTAACATTGTGACTAAGATGAGTAACAGTTGATGCTCTTGATAGAAATTGTATGCAAGTATTTGGCGTAAACATTAATTGTAAAAAAATAAGCTTATTTCTATATATAAGCCGGCTCAAATAAAAATCTTTACGCAGCTTATAAAATAAATCCCAATACCAAAAATATCAAAACGAATTACGTTCGCAAAATAACTAAAGAGATAATATGTAACATGCATTGCTAAAATAAACCATTCTCCCGCGCTGGTATTACGTAATCTGAATCATAGCTGCCGGCTGAAGGAAATCGTTTATTTTGATCCAACGATGTATGAAAACAAAAGTTAACTTACCCTTCTGAAATACAATGAAGGATTTTTTATTTCCACGTATTGCAGATGATAATCCAAATGCATATAATTATAAAATATTCTTGGGTAAATAAAGTGGTTAAGTAATTAAAAATTCTCTCTCAAACATCTCTCCCACGAAAAATTTTTGAAAAACTGGAAACCGAACCCTCTCACGAAAAACATGGGTAAACAACCCAGTACCAAACACTTGTCTCCAAACCAGGGCGGCGCCGACCTATTGTAATGTGCACGGTGAACACAGGCGTTATCATAATAAACGCGGTAAGCATTTTAAGCGAGGGAGAAATATTTAAAAAGTACATATTTTTTTTAATTGTATTAAAAGTTATTATTTTTGAAATTTTCATTAAGTATTACAGATTTACTTCAAATGAATTACTTATAATCACTTATATGTTATTCTTCCTAAAAATGAATGTGATCGATTAATAAGTTAAAAAAAATTCTAAACAAAAAAAAAATCTGATTTAAAACTTACAGAAAAAAAAACTTGAGCATTTTTTAGCATTGTATCCCATTTTTGATGCCACAGAGGTTGGATTAACACTATTTTTACTGTGTTATTGAAATTTACCCCCCCCCCCCCCCCTTCAACAGACACGTTTTAATCAGTCTGGCTAAAGTAGAAAATAATAGCGTTTTCTGTGCATGAGATGAAAAATGGATTTTAAACTACCTTCTTCCTTCGTTTTTTGAATTTCGTTTAATTAAAATATCTGCTAATTATCAAAAAAAGAAAAATATTAGCCTCATGTGCATCAGGATCTGCCTCGAACTACCCTCAACCAAATTTTCAGACTTTGTCGTACGGTAGATTTTCTTAGCCATAGCAGACAGACAGAGCGACACTTTCTTTTAGTATTAGTACAGATCTGGCATAATGGAGTGATGGAAAATCATGATTGAGTGTTAATTCCATCCGATAAATACGAAGACGTTACACATCGGGAAAAGCATCGCACAGCAGTGCCGCCTATTGGACGATATATGCCGAAATCTAATCAGTATCAATTTATATCAATGTCCAACTAAATAATTGAGCATTAATGTCTGAGTCTTACGCCCACAAAATTTTTGCAAAATAGAGTCAGGCGGATTATTCAGCCCAAAAATAGACAAATCATACTCGGGACATCCCAAAATGGGTAAATCTATCAAAAGCTGGCATTCTATGAGTATAAGAAGAAAGACAAAATTTATGCATGAAATCTTGATGAAATGATATATGAAATCTTACATTTTTGATAAATACATGAAGCAAAACAGAAGTAAATGTATTATTTATATTTTTATATTACTTTTGTAGTTCTGCGGTAAATGGCTGTCAAAGAGCGCAGTTTTTACACTAATTAGGAGAAAATATCATACATATGACATGTCGCTGTCTTCACTAACTAATGATTTGGAGTTGCAAACCTGATAAGATCGTTAACAGAATTGGCTGTCAATTCAAGTGATGCCACCCAAGTACGCAAACTTAAAACTTAGCCTGTTTCAGTCACGTAGATTATCCACAGATGTGTGATTTCATATAATGAAGCATGTACCAATATAAACGCAAAAATTTTAATGTATTAAATTTGAAAAATTTATCTGTGGTATTTTTATTTTTCGTTTTTGCACTACAGAATAAGTCATTATACACCGTGTTTATTTATCTACACTGTGCAAGAAACTCACAGAAAAGTAACAGCAATTAATCTGCTCTTCAATTTTCTGCATGTTATTGTTTATTGTTATAGTACAATCTATATCTTCTAAACCGCTTGATTAAATCCGTGTGAAAAGACAAAACATATACAACAAACGAAAAAGGGTTACCATTGATTATAAAGAATAAACTTTAGAAAACACAAGGATTAACATTTTGAACTTTTATTAAAACGTGCTAACAAGTAAAAAGTATATTCATTCTACATTCTTTGCTTATCTGAAAGCTTAAATAAAACAGAGTTTAAAACACTTAATTTAAGTATAAAAGTAACAGTGTAAGGGTGTACAGTACAGATCAGAATATATAACACTAATAAAAAACAAACAAGTTGGAAATTGTACGTTAAACATAAGATATGACGTGCTTTCGTTTTATAACTAGTTTCACAATGTAAAAAAATCCTCCTTATTATTTCAGTGAAATGAATTATATCGTCTGCTACGAGCGAAATGAACATGCCTTTTTTTTTCTTATTACGTATGACACGTTTACAAACGCGATTTTTTTTTCTACACAAGACAGCGCTGCCAAATTCACAATGCAAATCTTGCTTTGCAAATTATTACCTCCATGGTTTATTATTTTTATGACTCATAATGAACGAATCTCCTGTGTTTATTTACTCTAATGGATTGAGATATTCGGCTGTTAACCTAATTTCCACTGAAGTTATCTCAGAATCTATACATTTTTTTAATGTAACTCGTCTATCTCTCAAGCAAACAATTTTTTTGAACGATCTTTCTAAACATGTGACGTTTATGCAATTTTATTCGAAAAAATAATTTTGAATAAAAATGGCCGCCTGGCATATGAAAAAAAGAAGTGGTTTGCCCGTATTTGTTTTTCGCAGTAACATGACTTGCGCTTTTATTATATAGATTACGTACGATAAGATTTAATAGAATAAAGAAAACTTTTATTAATATCTTTTTATGTTTTGATTCGATTTCCATAAAATTCAGTAACGATAATATATATTAAATTTCAAACTTTTCGGTTGAGTAGTTTTTGAGCTGTTATATGCGGACGGACGGACCAGGCGACGACTTTAGGTGCTAAGTATTTATTTATGTAATTACGAACGCACCTAAAAATGGATATTTCAAGAATCAATATTTCATCTGAAAACTGCAATCATCTTGAAAAACATTTTTTCGCTCCTGGAAACTGGTGTCTATGTCTAAGGCTCCTATAAGGGGAGCTGACGCATATCCATTCTGTTGCCCAAAATAACCGCCATATTGTGACCTAACTCAGCATTAGGAAACCGCCTGAGCCGCATCGTTCGCCGTCCTTGTTACTGTCACTCGCCGTCCACTAGTACGGTAAGCTAACCGGTTTTAGCTTGGTTTTTGGTCCGCTGGGTCATTAAATGGCGGTATGATTCAGCCTGTATTATAGGTAAGTAATGTTATTTTGACACATAAATGCAATAATGCAACAGTATCTAGCCAGAGTCCAGTAGACATATTCAATTTCAAATAACAAACATTAGTAATCCTTAGTAAATCCAGATGTGGATCATGTCAACTATCATTTGTTGACGCGTGAGAAAAGTTAAATACACAGCAAACAGGGGTGTGACTGTGACTAAAGAAACCCAAACCCTTTTATAAATCCTTCAGTGATTGAAGCGATACACCCGGAATAGTTACGTGAAATAAACCTCTTACTCCTCTGTGAAAATGCAATACACACACAGGCGACTCACTTAAAAAAAAAAAATCCGTAAGGTTACTAAGAGTTTTCTAGGAAACTGGGATGCCTAGAACTTTTTATGTAACTACAAAAACACAAATTCATGTAAAATTACAAAAGTTGTTTCAGTAACTGTTACTAAATATTGTTTAGTAAACTTACTAACGATTTTTTAGTAAGTTTCCTAAAGAATTTTTGGTAAATTTACTAAGGATTATTTAGTAAACGTACTAAAGATTTTTTAGAGAGTTTCCCAAAGAATTTTTTGTAATTTTTTAAGGATTATTTAGTACACTTACAAAAGATTTTTTAGTACATGTACTAAGAATTGTTTTGTAAATTTGCGAGGTACTTTATAGTACATTTACTAGCGAATTTTTTAGTATTGTACCTAAAACATTTAATGTACTTTATCAAAAAAGTTTTTGGTAACTTTATTAAAGTAACGCTATTAAAGAATTTATCCATCTTCTGCCTTGATCTCATACAGCACGTCATTTCACAATTTGCACACTTATTCGTAAAGTGACACAACTGAAAAACCCTTTTAATTTTCAGACAATAATCCGAGTAAATTACAAAATACACACTTGCCAACTCTCTAGTGTTCTTCCGTAAAACTGCGGCAATTGGACCCTAGTAAAATTAAACATGCTTTGAACCAGAAAAATGATTTAATAAAATATTCCTTGCTTTGAAATGGAGTTACTTGTTAGTTTTATTGAAGAAAGAGTACTGGAAGGTTGTCAAGTATACAAATATAAAGTTAAACCTGTCATGAAAACACATTTTACTCAGGTTAAAACGTAAACAATTTATATTTATATTGTTAATTATTAAAAAATATATACAAACATTTTTACATGTTGAAAAGAAAAACCCAAAGTCAAGTTCAAATTTTATTTCCATTAAAAAGGAGCGTCAGATAATAAGGAAATCACCTTCACTCAATAGATGGCGCTGACTTTCACATGGGCGAAAATCTTCTTTTTCTAGCAGCCCCATTTTCTTGGAAACGTCACTTCCTGTTTGAAGCCGATTCCGGGTAAACACAGATACGCTGTGCCAAGTAAATGTAAGTTAGAAGATTAGAGATTAGCTTTTGGCTACAGATCTGTATAGGGGATGGGTTTGGTTTTGGACTTTACTTTCTGGGGGACTCCGGAACAAGATGGTTTCATATGGGCCGGGACCGGGCGTGAAAATTTCAGCTCATGCAGACCTCCAGCGCGGTTTAAGCCAGTTTTTATTTATTATTATTTTTTTTTATAGTTATCGATTAGTCAATTGTAATCTCATGTTATTGAGAGAAACACATGGTTTAGCTATAATTAAAAAGGGATTTTGTAATGTTACAGGAGGTAAATAGCTGCGCTAAATAACGCTTTTAAATTAAATGATCTAGATTAAGAATTTCCGCAATATTGATATGTTTTAATTATATTTCCTCAAATTTGGAGTTACATTGCTAATGTATTTAGCTATCCAAACAAATGGTTCAATTTCGGGGGAAAGCATTGTACATCAATATTTCTGCTTATCCATATCAGTAGAAACCCAGTAATCTGAACCGAAATTGAAAAAATAATAATAATTAAGATTAAGCGAAGCTTTGTAAGATAAATATAATTAAACAGAAAAAAATATTTAGAATTTTAAATATATGATAATTAACAGTAAATATATTTAATAAAATTTTATTACATAATGCATTTCTTTTATTTACTGACTTAAATTTTTTGCATATACATTTTATTTATTTAAGGCTGTTCTGAAATCTAAGCTGTGCACTTTCTAACACACTTTTTTAATTAATTTTTATTCACAAACTTATTAAGAAACTATGTAATATTTTTTTTTTTTCGTTTTCCTGTAAAGGCAAAATATTTTCAAATAATGCTGTCAAAGTTGTCATTTTAAACTGAATTTTCGGACGCGACAGCGCAGGAAAGGAACAAATTGCCGTCCTGAGACAATAATCACTTATAGCTAAAGATGTAATTCCTTTATTTGAAAATAAAGAACTTTTCGATTCCAAATTATTTCAATAAACATGCTTGCAAGTATTATTCTTTTATGCTTAAAAAGGAATCAGAAAATCACTAGCAACAATACATTTATACTAACAGTACCATTTGATACACGTTAAAGCTACATCTACGATGTTTGCATAGCTGCCAACCTTTACGCTGTTTTCCTTCTACTATTTTTGAACATCAAAATCACCTTAAAGTGATAAAAAATTTAAAGCACAGTTTGATTTATTACACGAATTATATAAACTAAAAATAAATTACAAAATAACTGTGATAAGAGACCAAATTTTTTTTTAAATATTATATATATATATATATATATATATATATATATTACTTGAGTTGCAATTACACCAAATTGCATGTATTTTAATGTTTTATATATGCTTTCATTTTAAGAATAAAAATTTATTTATGTAGTTTTTCATATTTTATCATACAATAAGTTATAATTTCTGACTTCCTCGTACTTACATATGCTTTAAAATTTTACATTAGTTAATCATATGTATTGTTTCTGTTGCCAACATCCCTTTTTCTATGCATTTACAAAATGCACAAACATGAATGAACTATCATTCAAAAGGTTTTTGAACCGGCTTCTGACATAGTACACTCACATTTCTTTAAAACATGTTTTTTGATTAAAAATTAAATCAGCATTGTTTTTTTCAGTGAAATGATTTTTTTTCTCTAATCATTGTTGCCACAAAAATAAAATACTACATTATAGCATGCTCAACAATAATTATATAAAAAAAAATATAGCACAATAAAAAACAAAGCGGGACGCACGGGTTTATTTTATATTTATGAATAAAAAGCAAAATTCAAATTCAAATGTTTGAGGAAAAAGACACCATCGAATCGATCGATCGCAGCAGTGGTATTTTACATGTAGTCTAAAATGTATGCTATGTTATATTATATTAAATTCTATTTTATATGTGCTCATTTTTTTTTTTTTTGTCCGTGTTTTTCACAAAGCGGATGACGTCATCTTCTAATGAAGTTAAAATACGATTGTTATTTTTTTTCCCTCGTGCGTGGCTCTTGCTATCTTTGATCAGTTTTTATTTTAACTTTGATGGAATGAATGACATGATATTCTGGCTTGACTAATGTTGTTTGCAGATATTTTCGTCCTTAATTTTTCTTTAGAAGTTTAAACCTGCATCTAAAAAACCCCCTGACGGCTCGGCCTACAGGCACAGGTAGATTTCGAAGACGCAGACCGTGGGGCGCTTGTTTATAGAGAATTGCAGAAGAAATGACCTTTTTGTCATGATGCTTCAGTTGGGACCGTCCACTTCGAAATCTAAATGTGTTTGTAGGCGGAGCAGGCAGGGATTTTTTTGTTTTTATTTTTTATTTATTTTTTATTTTATTTTTTAATTTACTGTAAGGGTTGGTTTTATAAAAAACTTGTCAGTATAAAAGTTTTAGATAATATTAAGAGGATTTATCATAAATTTCAGCGGATTTGATATCTTGTGAATTGACGAAATTATGAATTTTTTTCTTCTTAAACCCCTAGCTCCCCCCCCCCTCCCGGAGGCCATTTTTAATATCAAAAATCTACATAAATTTTCGGCCTTTTTACTAGAAGTAATAATAACTTTAAACGGATTCGATACGTATCCTAATTAAGAAGTTATGTTTTTTTTTCACAAAAAGGCCCCCCATTCTCTCCCCCCCCTGGTTCACTTTTGCCCATTCACGAACTGGACCGAGATTTCATGCCCCTTGATTTTATGTATCAGTTTGGAAGAGATTTGTATAGAATTAATAAAGTTATCGTGTCCATAAAAAAGTGATATAGACAGATAGATAGATCGATATAAAGTTTTGAACTAGTTTTTGGGTTCTGGGAGTCATGATCGGCGTAGATCTGCAAAAATTTTTCAGAAATTATAACATAGGGGAGAATGTACGAAATCTACCTAAAATATTAGACTGCAGTGCGAAATCATCGCACAGGTGTACTGGTAAATTTATATTTGAAGGTTTGATATTTTTACAATTATTCCGTATGTATGCGTGAATATTGGTATTTTTTTCGTTTTCAGACCATCGGTGTCCTTTTATGGTATTTTTATGATGATGCCTGTATGTATTTGTATATGTGAGTGAACACAATAGCGTTTAAACTTTGCTTTGGATTGAGCTCCCATTTGGCGCATATGATATCAACTGTCGTAAGAACTGTACTCATTTTTATCGGACAACGTGTTTAGTGTTTGATCATTTTTTATTTATTTTGTGAAAAAGAAGACGATGTAAGTGTTCTTTTTTGACTCAGTTAAATAGTTTTATTGGTCACGCTCACTTTATGTTAATATTTTTATCTTTGCTATTAGGTTGATTTCGTAAGAGATCTACCTTACACTCTCCCCTATGTTGGAATTTCTGGAAAATTTTTGCTGATCTACACCTATCGTGAATCCCAGAACCCAAAACCACCCCCCAGTTCAAAACTTTATCTAACTATCTATCTATCTATATGTCACTTTTTTTTTATGGACACGATAACTTTAATAATTCTGTACAAATCTCTTCCAAACGGATACATAAAATCAAAGGGCATAAAATCTCGGTCAAGTTCGTGAATGGGCAAAAGCGGGGGGCGGGGGGGGGGGGGGGGGGGGCTTTTTGTGAAAAAGAACCCATCGAATCCGTTTAAAGTTATTATTACTTCTAGGAAAAGGGCCGAAAATTTATGTATGACAGATTTTTGATATCATTAAAAATAGCATACCTGCCAACATGTCTATTCAGAAAACCTTACAAATTTTCGACGTACTTCATTGTGCATCTTTAAACATATATGTGTAGTAAAAGGTATTTATGAAGGCGTCTAATAAGGTAATATATGATTTGATACAAAATTTACTGATAACTACAAAAATATTAAATAATAAAAATAACCCAAATATTATGAGCACTGATAATTCTTTTTTGATATATGTTAAATAGGCTCATTTGGCTTTACCCAACAATTCTTTGTCATACATTTCTCCATAGTGATCATGCTGCATGCTTTTAATTATTAAAATCTTTTGTACTTTTATGTTAGCCGGGCACCAGTGATTGCCAAATTTTTTAAAAATCTCGCCAGGGATTTTTTTTTCTTTTTCGACAATCTTTTAACATTAGCTATTAAAAAAAATAATAAATATTTTAAAGCTGCAGTATAATGTCTTAAAAAAATTACTTAAAAATAGCTAAAATATAATCATGATAAAATGCGTAAACACAAATACATCAATACAAATAACAAAATCTCAAGAATTGAATTAAAATCAAAATTCAAATCATTGAATTCAAATAGTAACAATTCCAACTGATGCCAACTGAAACAAGATTTGGCGGGTTATCACTGGTGCACAGGTAACATAAAAGTACCAAATATTTTATAAATAATAATAAAAAAAATTCTAATATATTTCTAATAAAAAAAGTGTCAAAACTTCAATTTTAGCTTTGCATTCAGCATTGCTGCGAGAAATTTTTAAAATACACAGCATGACTAAACATTCTGTGGCATATAATAACGTGTTGTGAATTACTATTTGATTGCTGTGGCTGTGACATACTATATTGATAATCACACTCCTCATCTTTGTAACATAAACGCAATGTGTGCATCAGTTTTATTTTTTCACTCAATAATTAACATATTTGAAGAATCATTTCAAGTTTTATCAAAAAACCTTACAAACTTACCTGTTGCCCTTACAACCTTACAATTGGACATAAATCCTTACACTGTAAGGATAAACCTTACAAGTTGGCAGGTATGAAATAGCCTCGAGGGGGGGGGAAAGGGGGGTTTTGGAAGAAAAAAATTCATAACTTTGTCAATTCACAACATATCAAATCCACTTAAATTTATTATAAAGCCTCTTAATATTATCTACAACTTTTCTATTGAAAAGTTTTTTATTGGACCAACACTTACAGAATAAAAAAATTTAAAAAATTCTACCGGCTTCGCCTACTTGACACAAGTAGATTTCGAAGTGGGCGGTTTCAACTGCCGCATCATGGCAAAAGGTCATTTCTTCTGCAATTCCCAATAAACAGACGCTCCACGGTCTGCGTCTTCGAAATGTACCTGTGCCTGTAGGCCGAGCCGTCAGGGATTTTTTTTTAATACGTATTGTAGCAAGTTGCAACGGCGCAAGACGTCGGTTTATCTTTATAATACCTCCTCAATAATAGCAAAACAATCATCTGTATGGAAATAAAGGAAGAAACTCTTTAGACAATTCTAGACTTTTCTGTTCTGTGCATGAATTCTGGAGAATGATTATCTGCAATTTCCACCGCCGGCCCAGTTCCTAGTAAAAGTGGGGACATGATGTTATATCTCAATTCCCCCCGCGAACTAGCCTTTTCTGTATCTATAGTCCTGGGTCAGTAAATGTAATTCGACAAGGACATTCTTTCCATTGATCACACTACGGAGAATGACACGAGAAACAGAAAGAAAGAGAGAGGGATTGGACATATTGTATATACACATATACCGGAAGAAATCCTTCTGAACATTTTATTTTTACTTCCACTGTTTTGTAAAATGATACAACAGGAGCCGCTTTCCGGTAATTAGAGGTAGATATTTTATGAAAAGAATGAAATTGTTTGGAAACTAATGTTCCCGATATGAGTATTTCAAGAATACATGAATGGAAGAAAGAAACCACGTATATTTTACAGAAGTCAAAACAAAAAAGATTTTAGGAACGAAGCTTATAAATCTTTATTCAGGGTCGTACAGAAGTATATATATATATATATATATATTACTGAATTTGGGTATTCTAATCATTTGGTACTAAAAAATGGGGATAATACATTTGATAATCATTTGTTTATTTCAGTTGGAATATGAAAATTTTTAGATTTTGATGTTATGAATTGTTTTCTTTTTTTCTTCTTTAGTAATGATAAACAAAATATATATATATATATATTGCGAATTCCAATATATTTTATTTACAAATTCTTACATTTAACACAGTTAAAACATTTACGAAACATGAATAACATTTAGTAGGCATTTATATTGTTAAAATAGTTGACTTTGAGTAATATATGAAAAATATAACTGTAATTATATTTCAAAAACAATTTAACAGCTGTTGGATATTTCATATAGCTACCGTTTATCGAATATGTAGGACATGATTTTTTTTCTTTTTCACTTTTATATGAATCTCAGTGCAAGATCGATTTTTCAAAAAAATTGAAAGCAGTGACAGTGTGTAAAAAAAATATTCAATGGAATAAAAAATACGTATGTTCATTACAGGAATTAAGATCAAGTAGAGCTAATTAAAAAAAAAAAAAAAAAAAATTGCTGTAAAACTATGCACAGTGTATATTAGATAAAAAATTAAACTCTATTAACTAGTGATTAAAGTACATAAAAACTATTGCATTGAAGGATTCAAAAGAGCAGCCGATTATAAATAAGTAAAGCATTACAGTTTACACATTTTACGCAATTGGAAAATCTACAAAGAATTTATAATATGGGTTATACTTTGCAGTTTCATTCGAAATAAATGACAGTTTCTTTTGAGAATGAAAAAAGCATTGGAGCATTCAAGACAGCAGCTGCTTATAAATAAATGAGACATCATAATACATTTTACACAATTCACGCAATTGTATAATCTATAGAAAGAATTTATAATGCAGGTTATACTTTACAGTTTCATTCGAAATACATATCAGTTTCCTTCGGAAATGAAAAATAAAAGTGTTGGAGAATTCAAGAGTGCAGCCAGTTATAAATAAATAAGACGTGATACAGTTTACACATTTTACGCAATTGAAAAATCTACAAAGAATTTATATAGGTTATATATTACAGTATCATTCGAAATAAATGTCCGTTAACTTCCAAAATGAAAAAAGTATTGGAGGATTCAAGAGATTAGCTGCTTATAACTAAATAAGACATAATACATTTTGCCCATTTCACGCAATTGAATAATCTATACAAATAATTTATAATGTTGGTTATACTTTACAGTTTCATTCGAAATAAATGTCCATTTCCTTCGGCAATGAAAAAAAGTGTTGGAGATTGAAAAGTGCAGTCGATTATAAATAAATAAGACGTGATAACAGTTTACACATTTAAAAAATCTACAAGGAATTTATAACATATACAGTTTCACTCGAAATAAATGACAGTTTCTTTCGAGAATGAAAAAAGTATTGGAGCATGCAAGAGAGCAGCTGCTGATAAATAAGTGAGACAGAATATATTTTACAGATTTCACGCAATTGAATAATCTACAAAGAATTTATAATACATGTTATATTTTACAATTTCATTGATAAATATCAGCAATAATTTTTTAAGAAAAGAAAAATATATCTATAAAAAAAATAATATATTCCTTACACACAGGATAAGTAACATATAAAATTCAAACTATTATCTCTTTTCAACATTCCTAAATTTAATGATTAACCCAAGTGTCAATAAGTAAAAATTTTATTCGGATAATTAAGGAATAAAATCATACTAAAATAAAAGTTTATTATTATTAGGTGCGTTCGTAATTATATAAATACGTAGCACCTATTGTCGTCGCTTGGTCCGTCCGTCTGTCTGTCCGTCCGTCCGTCTGTCCGTCCGTCCGCATATAACAATGCAAAAACTACCCAACCGAATGGTTTGTAATTTAAGATATATATAAGATTATTAATTATAGATATTAAGATATATAATTTAAGATCTTTGCAGAATTTTGTCGCGACATTTCAAATTTTTTTAAAATCGAATCAAAACTTTAGGAGATATTAATAAAAATATTTATTAAGAAATTTGAATTAAAAGAAAAAAAAATCGGTGCTTTCTTGTTAGAGGAGCTTCCGAGGTTTAATCGTCAAGCGACCGAGATACTTATTTTATGACAGAAATTAATCTGCAGACGATATAATTCATTTCACAGAATTAAAAATCATCAAGATCTGAATATTTATATAACTAGCTATAGTACGAACGCACCTCATTTGTCACGTTTGACGTACAATTTCCAACTTGTTTATTTTGTTGGAAAAGTGACACTTAAGACGATATTAATGACAATATTCATGGAGATATTATAATTGGTGAAGATAGTAGTTAATAGTTATGACGATATTCATGAAATGACGATATTCACATAAAATAATGATTTTTTTTTAAAAAGGTTTTTTTTTTAAATTTATTTATTTATTTATTTATAAGCAATAATTCAACAAAAGCAAATGATATTAGTTCATAGAAACCAATTATGGTTTTACAAAAACAAAAATCGATTTTTAAATGTTTGTTTTCGAGTATACGAAATTTGTATTAATTTATTTTAATTCTTAGAGAGAGCCAAAGTTAAAAGTGTTATTTACAAGTATTAAGATTATAATCTTATTTAATAATTCAAAACATAGATTTTTTTTTCTTCTTTTTTTTTAGTGTTAATTTTACTTGTGAGAAAGTAATGTTCATAAAAATAGGAATAAAATTAAAAGTTAGAGGAAAAAGGAAAATTGAGGCAGTATTTGTGTTAAATATGAGGTAAAACTATTTTTAAATTTAGCCTTTTAATATTTTAACACTGGAACATTGGAATATTCAGCCGACCGAATATTCGGTATTCGGTTTACTTGGGTGCCGAATATTTGGTATTCTACCAAAATCACTATTCGGTGCATTCCTGAGATAGAATTGAAAATTTCAAGTATGGCACTTTTTAATGCAATTTACATTGTTTAGACGTTAAATTCTCTTTCACGCAAAAATTTACATTAATTTCTTTCAATTAAAAATTGTTTACATATGCAATGTCAATTAAAGGTAACAAGGAATAAAAACATTTTTTTTTTTTTTTTTAAAGGGAAAAGTTATACGACCAATTTATTTGAAAGGAAAAATCAATCAAACAAACAAAAATCGCCTTCTTCACTTTATTTTTAGAAAGTAAAACTTTCGCTAACAGAAAATTACCCATTTTGAAGATATTCTCCTGCGCAAACGTAGTGATATCGGAAATCTGAAATCTTCGGAGTGCAGAGCGTGGGGAGGGGCATGGTAATAAAATATCTATTTATATCTCCTTGGTCAGGGGTCAACCAACAGTATGAGTATGTGGTGTCGACCAAGCTGATTTTTAGAAATGTGGAAGAATGTCCTTCTAGCATGGTATACTATGAATAAAATTGCTGCAGTAACAGCAAAAATGCTTGTTGAACGATATTTTTTATGTAATATCGTGTAAAAAGATACGCCTTATTAAATTTATAACATGATAATGATAATAATCAAAATATATAAAACGGACAGACACAGTCGCTTTGTAATTATTCAGTTTTATACAAATCGGACAACGTGTTTGAGACTAGACCATTTTAAAATCTTTTGGTGACAAAGAAAATTGGTTTGGATGTTTTCTTTTTTGATTCAATTAATCAATTAAATAGTTTTATTGTTCACGCTCATCTTGTGTTAATATTTTTATACGTATTGTAGCAATTTGAAACTGCACAAGACGTCATTTTAAATTATTATTAATAATCCTTATATCTACTGAATAATAGCAAAATCACTCATTTATATGGAAATAAAGAAACGAATTTTTTAGACAATTCCAACTGGAAATCTCTTTGTAAAGTCAACCCGAAATCCAGCTCACACGCGACAAAAATAATTTCATCAACACTAATCCTACCATAAAAAAAAAAAATAAATAAATAATAGCATCAACCCGACCCGACTCAAACTGTGGGCCGAGTCTACGGCGGTCTTTTGTATAAAGTATATAAAATCAAAGCAGAGCGGAATACAGCCCGGTGTACGCTGCCGAAGGCAGTTGGAATCCTGCTCTAAGTTTGTTTGGATAGATTTTCATTTGGAAATATAAAATCATACAATTCGAAGATGCGCGCTGTAGAAGGTAATAAGGTCCCCAGCATTAAGAACGTTTAGAAAGATTTTTGTTTAAAAAAATTTAAAATATTCAACATTGATTTTAGGTATATTTAAAGTTATTATCATGAGTACGGGCAATGCTGTCTGGGTCAGATAGTTCAAAATAATACATATTAAAAAATGAAACAATGAAAATATTATGGAAAAAATGAAGCAATGAAAGTAATGGAAAGTGGGCGAAATGAAGAAAATTTAAAACAAATACTGAGCACCCGACAAATTTAAACTCTTATAACTCGTGATCAAACTGTCACAGAGTGCTCAAATTTTGTGTGCGTGAACAAAGTGACATAGTTTTACAGGGGACATCGTCGGTTTTTTTTAACAGAAGCCCCTAAATTTTAGTATAGTGCAAATATAAGGGCTCAATAACCATAAACACTTATAACTCGGATCCAAATTGCCATTTATAATACACTAAAATATCGATATCAGACCTTTGATACAAAATTGACAGAGCCAGGGATTTCACGGTTGGTTTGTCTGTTGGCTGGCGGAAAGATGTTTATTTCAAAGTCGATACAATTTTTAATATGTAGATGGCTCCTCTCCCAAAATTGTATTTAAATTCGAAAAAATATACACAATTCGCAGTAGATCAGTACCTTTCGCATCACTCTGTGTAAATATCAAGATAAAAATTATTAGGACGTTCTCTCTTTTTCTCTCTTTTTTAACGATTGTACATTATTACCAATTTACCACCCTCACCCCTAAATTTTAGTATAGTGCAAATATAAGGGCTCAATAACCATAAACACTTATAACTCGGATCCAAATTGCCCCCCCCCCCCCCCCCCAAAAAAAAAAAAAAAAAAAAAAAAAAAACCTCAACATGAGACGGACAGAATGAATTCACCGCCCGTTTCAAATCTGCTGAAAAAAAGGAATAGACTGAGCCCGGTCCGAGTATTATGAAAGGAAATTGGTCCTAGTCTCTATAAACCTCTACTAAAATATACTACCCTCCCCCACACCCCCTAAAAAAACGTAATCTTTGCTACGAACTGTGTATGCCATGCGAGCGCAAGCTTTTTCTAAAGACGATTACGTTGTGAGAAGTAGTATTGCCAATTTAGAGGATTTTTTTAATGCAAAGAATCTACCAGAATTTCCGAAATAGATGTCTTCACTTTTTTTTTTTTTCACACATAATATCTGTCATTAAATAAAGCAAAAATAAGTTTCGCTTTCACAGATTCAATGAACATTCGTACAAAGCAAAGAAAAATTTCCTTTTACAGAAAGAAAACCAAATGACCACAAGTGTTTACAATATCCCCCCCTCCCGTTCCCTTCCCTTTAAAAGGCAACGGTAGAGAAAAAAAAATCAAAAATGATATCTGAGATCTCTTCCCAACGCACCCCTGCTTTGACTCACCGGACCGGAACTCTTTAGGGTTACTAAAAATTTGAAAGAATTTTCTTTTTTTCTTTCAAGTATGGCAGATGAGAATAAAATTACTACAGAAAAGACAAAAAAGGCTTGTTGAACGATGTATTTTATACAGTATCGTGTAAAAAATACCCCTTATTAAATTTATAACAAGATAATGATGACAATTAACAAGAAAAATATAAAAACTAGCAGAAAAAGTAGTTTTGTCAGCTATGCGGAAAATCTACAGCACTGGTAGAGCCATCTGGTGGAATCTATTGGAAACAAATTGAAAGTTTTTAAATTTAAATTAAAAAAAGGGTAATTACATCTCACTTGTAAAATTTGTGTCATTTCAAAGAAATAAGTCATATCTATCACCAAAAAATTTTTTTAATAAATCCGTACAATAGTAAATGCGCAGCATTGATTTTAAAAATATAACATTAGCAATATAGGGAAAATATAAGTGATGATCACCCTTAAAGAAATTTAAAGAAAATATTTTTGTGGATTCAGCAATCATAGAAAAACTCGTTAACAACTATTAATCCAGTTGTAAAATTATACCTATTAAGCTTCGCTGTTAATTACTGCCCACGAACACAGCGGCACACTTAGTGGCGTATTACCAAATAGTTACATATGCTTAACAACTGCATGTAGGCCCTGCAAGTTTAAGTGGCGCCGAGGAGTCAGAAAATAAAACACATCTGATTTCACAATGAGATTACGTTTTATAAGAAAACATTTTAAAAATGAAGTACTGTTATTGGCAATATATATATATATATATATATATATATATACAATAGTGATGGATGTGTAACACCCTTTTATCTAACGAACCAAAACTAGACTTATGAATGTTGAAATATTACATTACTTACTTGCGTGAAAAGGCTTATTGTTTAAATCGATATCTTTTGGTAACTTTCATAACATTAAATTCTAAAATAAATTGTATCCTCATAAGGCTTTTTTTCGTGTAATATATATATATATATATATAATTATAATATCTTTGAATTTCAAAAAACATATCAAGTTCTTGTAACATTCTAATTAAATCTCCAAAGAGATAATTAATAATAATGTGTAGACAGAATACCACATAGTTAATAAATTAACAAGTGCAATCATAATTTTACCATAGCTTGTGCTTCAATGGTAATTGACCAAAAATACTGAAAATATGAAGATCATTTAAAAAGAGAGAGAGAGAAAAAAAAAATTATAATAAACCATAATATGTTAATAATTTGGAGTTAATATCAAGTGAATTCAAATGGATTAAGAAATGAAATATGAACTAAATATAATGGAAAATTGGATAACAATAGATTTAAATTATAATTGGATATGAAAAAAACGTTGTTGGATATTATGATCCCTGAAACTCTAATATTGAGAAATAAACAATCCGTTAATCAAATAGATGATTTAATGACGATTACAAGGAAAAAAACATCTCTTTCATCTGTATCTTTCACAGACTGAAAGCAATATTATAATTAGCTACTCAATTATAATCAAATAGAACATTTATCGGGAATACTAATAATGCACCAAAAAAACTTTAGTAAAAACTCTGAAAGTTAAAGTAATGATTATTATATAATGATCGTTTTTTCCACATCCATTATTTTAAGAACTCTAAATACTGATTTTCTCTGTAAGCATTCACTTTAAATTTGTAACTCGCGATGAAAACGTAAGCAGAGTTGCCAAGTCTCCGGCTTTTTGCATACCAGTATTATCTAACAGAAAATGTTTCTTTTAAATCGCAGAAAGTTCTGATTACATAAAACAACATTTTCTGTACTAAAATACTGGTATCCAGAAAGCCGGAGACTTGGCAGCTCTGCGTAAGTCCCTAAGGCAACTAAACAGAATATTTTCTATTAAATTATTCTAACGTAAAATTAATTGTAAATTCATAATGTGTAACATTTTATTAATTACATGTTAAATATATTTAAAAGGAAACCAGTTCAAGTCATTTAAGTGAATATTGTGTCAACTTAATAATGCCATTTTCGGATATTACTACTGCAGTCCTCTGGATTACATCTACTGCAGTCCTCTGGATTACATCTACTGCAGTCCTCTGGCATCCAAATATCTAATCTAGTATGTGCTTGTGCACATACTGGATTATATATTTGGATTAATCGTAAAGGTAAACGATTTATCTTACCTTATTTACTTTATTGCTGTTTTATTAACAAAAAATTATACATTTGATTGGATGCCTTCCCTTTCTCTGATTGGCTGAGAAAGGCATAGGTACAATCCACAATTTTGTAATATAGCATTTTTCTATTTCTTTTTACTATTTGTGCATTTATAATCGCTAGTACTCTTATATTTTTTATCTTATGTTTGTAAATGTTGTATTATAGTCCTATTTACTCAAATCCTATTTTTTGTTTTTCGCAAAATATTAATTCAATGTCTTTATTATTCGAAAAATGAAAATGTATGGCTGTGGGGCCTTTTTCTCTCCCTTACCCTCTTACGGTTGGCAAACCAATACTAATGCCAACGGATTTTGAATGAAAAATCCAATCTTTTTTGCTCAATCATCTTACGCATCAAGACAATCGATTGATCACTGTCGACTGAAGGTAAACGAACTCAGTACGAACTTCGTCGGCACTTCACAACTTCTGCATTGGAACATTGGAACAACAAAAAATTATAAAGGAACAATTTAACTCAAATATTTAGATAGAAATTAGTAAGAAAATAACAAAATTCATTAATAATTTAACAAAACACGTTACTAAAATACTCCCTTCAAGATACCTTACAATTAAATTGATTCTTTTTTTAAATATTCTATTTTGTCCGAATATGAGTGGCTTGAAAACTTGATGAGTAAAAGTTGCATTACAATTACCAGGGGTAAAAACCATTTTTAACTGTAAACTCTAATATATATATATATATATACATATACAGTAAAACCCGTTTAAGAAGTTCCCGCTTAAGAAGTTTTCCCGTTTAAGAAGTTTATATTTTCGATTCCCATTTTTTTCCTATTCTTACAATGTTAAAATA